>CM060436.1:59616797-60827543 GCA_030545235.1 Helianthus tuberosus
ATTAGTGATTATGATTTATCAACGTGCGTGATTAGGGTTTTTGAGTTTTATAACGTACGTAGTTTCATCTCGTACGCATCTTACGTTAAGAAATATTGTACGTTAACTGACCCCTATATATATAATAAGATTTAAGAGATTGGCATGTGTTAATCATGATAAAAAAAAAAAACACCATATTCCTACAACATAAAACACCATATATCATTTGTTGTATGTAAAATATAGTAGCGTTTTGTATAAAGGAATAGAAGGTGAAATGAAATAGATCATTCTGATGGAATGGAAATAAACATGTTTGGTTACCATGTGGTAATGGAATAGAGCATTCCAAAGAAATGTAACTCTTTCTAAATATAACAATTTCTATTCCTTGCTAGGGGGTGTTTTTTTTTTTTCATTCCTTAAGGAAAGGAAAGGAATGGAAAGAAAATATATTATTATTATTGCTATTATTATTATTATTATTATTGTTGTTGTTGTTGTTGTTGTTATTATTATATTTATATTTATATTTATATTTATATTTATATTTATATTTATATTTATATTTATATTTATATTTATATTTATATTTATATTTATATTTATATTTATATTCATATTTATATTCATATTTATATTATTAATATTAATATTAATACTAATATTAATATATATCAAAATTTTTATTATTAATTTTTTACCGTTAATATTATTATTATTACGACAATTATACTTTTGTCGTTTTTAATACAATTGTGCTTCGTTGTTTCATCTTTTTTTGTTTATCAAGTTGTACAAAGTAATGATTCATTCTATTCACATATGAGTAATCAAACATCACAATGGAATGAAATAATTCATTTCAATCAGTTGTACATTTAATTACCTCGTCTATTCCATTCCCTCATCCATTCCGTTACCCTATACCAAAGGGACCCATAACACCATGCACCATTTGATAACTAAAAATAAAACACCATATACATGTTGCTAATAAAACACTAGATAATGAATCATTTGTTACCTACAAAATAAAACACCATATATGTATATGAGACAAATAAAACACCATGGACTTAAAACCCTCGGTTTAAACGTAAATTTTTTTATATAACAATATTCTACTAATGTTAAAGTTAAAAAAACGCTCGTTATTATAGTGTGATTTAAAAAAAAGATGCATGAGAAAGTTAGATACGTTTAAAAAAGATGAGGGAAGTCGCATGTGGGGTTTTGAATTTAAGACATGCTGAAATTATATTTTTACCCCTATGTCATTAAATCAACCATTAACAATAAAAACAATTTATAAAAATATCACTAATAAATCTTATCCATTAAAAAATTACAATCTAATGGCCCGTATGACTTCTTACGAAAATCAATATTTGTAGACTAACTCTACCATATACACACACTAGCAGGGTGCCCACGTGATGCGTTTCGGGCGACACTTTACATTGTGGTTCTTGTTTCTTGTACTTTTAGTATTCATATAATATTTATTGTAGTATTATTGTGCTTGATATACGTCATAAGAGAAATAATGGGTTAGTCTATTTCATTGTGGTGTGCATTGTTCGATCGGTTAAGTTTTTATCTTGAACTGAAGTCATCGCTTAGTCCATTTGATTAACCAATCGGTTTCGATTAACCGGTTCGCTTTATTAGGTTAGATATGTTTTTATTCGGTTCATTTAATTTCAGTTAATAGCAAAACCAAACTTGGACTAAAATTTTTGCTTATAAATACATGAAACTGAGATGTAAATACATGAAATGTAAATATAAATATATGAAATGAAGGTATAAAATATGAAATACATGATCGTTTCAGTTCAGTTAATTTTGGTTAAATGAGTTTACAAAAACTGATAACCGGTTTTTGGTTAATTTGGTTTTTGACTAATCAGTTTTCAGTTAATTCAGTTTTTAGTTGATTCCGGTTCGATTTCATATGTTTTGGGTAAACGATTTAGTTATTGTTTAACAAACTAATTTAGCCTCAATTTTGGGTTGTAGCTTATACATTAATCTATAAATGTTTTTTAACGTTTGAGTATATTAAAACGTCTCTCCCTTATGCATTCTAATATAGTATGTATACACACACGTATTACATTTTTTCAGTATTAAACCCGTGTATACACGAGTTATTATGGTATTTTAGTGTTACATATTTAAATATGTTGGTTTTTGTGATAAATTAAAGTTAGTTGTGTGAACTATCATATGATAATAAAAATGTGATAGTTGTATGAAGTTTTTTACAGATTATATAATTATATGGTTTATATTGTACACATTACTAGTGTTTTCATCCATTCTTGTTACACAAGGGGTGATATATATATATATATATATCTTGGGTTGAGTAACAATATAATATATTTAGAATACCAAGATTAACTTTGATTTTAATTTTAGATGGTCACTTATTGCTGGGAGAATACCTGGAAGAACGGCTAACGATGTGAAGAACTATTGGAACACAAATCTCCGATCCCGTATAAGCCGAGAAAAACATAAAGTTGAACCGTCACAACATGCCACGCTCTTAGCTATTAAGCCGCAACCACATACCCTCATTAAAACATCAAATGTGTACCCTTGCATTGGACTTCATGACACGAGTAACCTGATAACATCATCAAATAACTCCCAAAGGTTACTCTCTTCTCCTACACTATCTGAAGACATGATCAACGAGTATTTGGATCGAGAGAAAGAAATGGGCGACAAAGTTGGATTGTCTTTGCGAGGTTTTTCTGTTGGGGGGGAAGGATCAAATGTTACCGAGCAAGAAGATGGCCAGAACAGTTTATTTAATTTTCCCATAGATGACGTCATATGGGATCTTGTTCTTTGAGAACAGTTATGATCCTAACTCGTCTTCGTTTAATAATTCTAATTTATAAATAAAGGGTAAGTATCTATTAGGTGAAGTAAGTCATAAACCTTGAGTCCGTGATTTCTGGTTAACAAACACCAACTCTAAAATCCCTTTTAAGATTCATAAATAAATATTTTATTGAAGTAAAGTAGAGTAGAAGTGTCGTTTGACGCTCTTAAAAAATATTTTATCAAGCGAGATTTTAAAAAGATATTAAGAAACATAGAATGGATCATTATAGTGCAATGTTTTATGTTAGTAAATTTGCATAGGATTAGAAGTCTTAATTGTTTTCTTTGTTTTTTAATGAACAGAATGTTTTCTTTGTTTTAATTTAATTTGAATAATGTTCTTCTAATACTGTCTTGTTTTTGCTTATATCAAAATCACAGACTCATCGGAGAAACAAAGCATTTACGGTTATCAAAAATGTCCAAATTGGTTTTAAGCATAGGGCATAACAATTAAGCTTTATAAACCTTGGTCGTGATCATGTGTTGATGTAATATTTATATATGACCTTAGTTTTGCCGGTTTGGAATAATTTTATGAGTAAATTACAAAATCGTTCTTTATGTATGCTACTTATTGCAAACTGTGTACTTTGTCTTTAATAAGTACAAAAACCATACTCGATGTTTGCAAACTCTTGCACATTATGTCCTTTAGCCTAACACAGTTAGTTTTATGGTTAAATATGACCAAATGGACCCCACATAGGGGTACTTTAGTCATTTTACATTAGATATTAAAATTAATAGTCATCTCCAACACCCACCTACGACCACACCCACCTGCAACCACACCCCACCTGCAACCACCAACATCACCATCCACCAACACCCACCTGCAATTGTGACAACTCGAGATTTCAAGGCCTTTCCTTTATGCATTACTTGTTTCACAATTCATTTTATGTTGTATCTTGTGCATGATATTGGAATGCTTAAAGTATTGTTACGTTTGAGTGTTGCATGAAAAACTTAAGTATTGTGTAATGTTTATAAATATTTTTAACCCTGATTGAGAAACACTCGACGAAGAGTAGTCCTTCGTCACACTCACTCCTCGACGAAGAGTAGTCCTTCGTTATGACCAACCATTGACGAAGGTTGATTCTTCGTCACACTCACAACACGGCGAAGAATGCTCTTCGCCAAGAGTTCCTTCGCCAAAAAGGGCCTCGGCCCAGGTTTACTCGTGGCCCATACCATTTTAATTATATAACCTCTCATAACCAGTAATCGTAAATACAAGAATCCTAAGGTCCCGTCTCCCTATTCTCTGTGCGACGACAATCTTAGGATCTCGAAGCCTTTCATCTCGTTTAAGCTAATCACTTTGGTGTCACGGTTAGTATTCATCCTTGTCCGTTATTAAAATCCTATTGATGTGAATCTTATGTGAGACTAGGGTTCCACTAATAGGATCGTAAATCTAGAACTTGCATGATGAGGATGGGGGTTTGATGATTTGTACACGCTCACGTCCATATTGTGGTTCGATAATTCTACTTGATGGATTTATGTTATGATAAACTAACAGTCTGTTTGTGTGTGACCATTAGATGATTAGGGTTAATAATTGTTTAAGTATGATTTGTATGATTGAGCACTGTTATGCTTTGGGATAGTTAATGATTATTCATGAGTAGAATGTACAATCAGGGTATAGAAGGGTCGTTTGATTTGATTGGGAACTTGTCAAAATTGTTAGCATCCGTTACGGCTAAGATTAAGGAAAGATTGTAACTAGCTGTGGAGAGCAGCGATGAAACACGCCTCGACGAAGAACACGGCTCGACGAAGGATAGTCCTTCGCAAGAGGATCCTTCGTCAAACCCCAAGACGACGAAGAATAGATTCTTCGTTGACACTTTCTTGACGAACTATTAAGGTTCTTCGTCATGATCATTCCCGACGAAGAATAGTTCTTCGCCGAGAAGGAAACCCACGAAGAACTGGGGATGCTGCAATTGGGCAGAATGAGCAGATTAGTGAAACAACTATATGATAATGAACCTTAGTGTTTGTAAAATTATACCTGTTGCATGATAATAATGTTAACCAGAAATGAGGATCTTGACTTGACTTGTGGGAGTAGACAATACACCTGTAAATGTTGTTATGTGATTTGCACATGGGATGTGGACTTGTATGAAAACTGAGTACTTGCTATGTGATATATGGTGATCTATGTGATGTATGCAATCTGTGAAAAAAGATACGTGACCCGATTGATTACGAACTGACATTATTGGTAACCACGGTAGGGTTGGTTGACTAACTGGAATGGGTAACTTAATATACCGAGCAAATCTAAGGTGAGTTCACTTCTCTTGAGCATGCGCCCCGGTGGGTGGGACAATCAAATGGGTATTCCTAAGAGGAATAAGTCTTTTGGGTAAAAAATGGGATGTTAGATAATACACTCATTTCCTATCACTTTAAGTCCCATCTTATACCGAATTAGTTACCTGAGAGGTAACGGGGTATTAGTTGATAGCGCTATTAGGCTTGGCAACCTCACACCGTACCTGAGAGGACGGGCGTGAACTAATGACCTTAATCATGACCAATGCTTAGATAGGGGGCATTGGAGATGGGCAGAACAATCTGGAAGCCATCTTGGACAGTACTCAAGTTATTATCAACATTATTATCAATGAACTGAACTAAACACTTGGCAATTAAGGTTTTCGTAAAAACTATGAACTCACCAGCATTGTCTGATACACTTGTTGCATGCTCGCAGGTCGTTAGGTACTATGGACAAGGAACTTGCTATCTGGGATTGCGGGAGTGGTCATGGGTCGCACTGCTTGGATATGCATGACTTGCTTACTGATTTCACATACATTTTGTTTTGAAAGGTTTAAACAATGATTTACTACTTGCTTCCGCTGAACATGTTAAACTTGGATTATGTTTATGAATGTTTTACCGTTATGAATGGAAACTTTGTTTAATAACTTGATATTAGTTCAATGTGATTGGTGGCTAGATCCTGGTACGTCACACGCCTAGCGGGGTTTCCTCATGTGGTATTTTGGGGGTGTGACAGTTTGGTATCAGAGCCACTTGTTATAGTGAACTAGGTTTTAAAACGTTTTTATAAAACCAGACTATAACCGAACAGTTCAGAAATCGACCATGACACTCATCTCCAGATTGCAAGGTTCGTCTCTCGTTTACTTATTGCACATCATATTTAGTGAACACTTGACTTTAACACTGCATGTGAATGCACACCTAGCACTATAGTATGAGTTCTTGCGTTACTAGCCTACGGTATGTGATTGATAGTGTGACACTTCCCTTAACCTTCATGATCTATGTTGTGGTGTTTTTGTCTTGCTACTCGAATTTGAAGAACCTTTTAGCGTGAGTTAGGAAGAGCTGAGATGAACATGCAAATCGCATTATCATCATTGGTGCACACATAATAATAATGTGGGGTGCATGTGAGTCCTAGTGAGGCTTAACGAGTGTGAAAGGGGTCCTGCTCTGTAGTTTGATGTAAAGATAGAACTTAGTAATCTGTAGAAGTCATCGTGATGAGTGACTCCTACTCAATCCTGACTTCTAATCTTTTCCCACTGTTTATATAGAATCATGAACGGACGAAATGGTGGACGTGGTGGAGGCCGCGGCGGTGGACGTGGCAACATTGTTATGTCCCTGGCTGAATTAACCGATTTGATAAATACTCGTGTGGCTGAAGCCCTAGCGGCTCAGCAGGCTGGTACGATATGTGCCAAATACTCTTCATCTTTGTGTCGCGTACTCGAATCTTACATGTGTGTTGTGTTTTCTTCCATCTTTAGGTCAACACGTGAATCAGAACAATCCACCTGTTTGTACGTTTAAGACGTTCATGGATTTTAGGCCACGGACGTTCCGTGGGACTGAAGGAGCTGTGGGGCTATACGTTGGTTTGAGAAAGCAGAATCGATGTTCACAATGTGTAACTGTCCTGCCGGGGACAGAGTGAAGTATGCTTCAGGCACACTTGAAGATAGTGCCTTGACTTGGTGGAATTCCCAAGTCCAAATGCTGGGTATTGAAATGGCGAACGCGACCACTAGGGATGATTTCAAGAAGCTGACGAGGGAGGAATACTGTCCTCGTGATGAAGTACAGAAACTGGAAAATGTTTATTACAATCTGAAAATGGTGGGGTCTGAGATTGAGGCATACACGAAACAGTCTCATGAATTGGCTAACATGTGCCCAAACTTATCACGAGCTCCACATCGTAGAATCGAACTGTACATCAAAGGATTAGCCCCGCAGGTTAAGGGCTTGGTTACTGCAGCGAACCTCAACAATTTACCTCAGATAATTCGGCTGGCTCACAAAATCACAGATCAGAAGGTGGAGCGTGGCTAGCTACCACCATGTGTTTCTACTACTGCTACTACTGCTACAGCTACAACTCCTGCTACTGACAGCAAACGTAAGTGGAATGAAGTGGACAAGGTGTCCAACTCGAATCAGTCACAGAAGAAGCCAGAAAACGGTAGCAACCGCAGTTTCAGTCAGTCGTCCTCAGTTAATCAAAATCAGACCAACAGCTCTAATCAGGGTTCTTACACAGGGAAACAGCCAAAGTGTGACAAGTGTAATTTCCACCATTGTAGGCCGTGCACCCGGGTCTGTCACAGGTGTAACAAGGTGGGCCATATGGCTAGAGATTACAGGGCCCCACTCCCAAGACATCAGCAGCAGCAACCCCCACAGCAACAGCAGCCACAACAACAGGAGAAGTAGCAGCCTCAGCAGAATCAGGGAAATCGTAAGGGGTGTTTTCAGTGTGGAGATGAGGGTCACTTCAGGCGAGATTGCCCTCAGCTGAATCAGAATGCTGGTAATAACAATAACAACACTGGAAACAACAACAACGGAAACAATGGTGGGAATGGTGCACGTGGAAGAGTGCTTACCATTGGCGCTGGGGAAGCTAGGAATGATGGCAACGTTGTGAATGGTACGTTTTCCGTGAACAATCTATTTGCTTCTGTTTTATTCGACTCTTGTGCCGATTGGAGTTATGTGTCTTTGGGGTTCAGTCATCAGTTAGGTTAACTCCTAGGCCCCTTGTAACTAAACACGTAGTAGAATTAGCCGATGGCAAATCGATTGAAGCCTCGCATGTCCTTTTTGGGTGTAAACTCGATCTTATGGGTCAAGTGTTCGACATTGACCTACTCCCCATTACTCTTGGAAGTTTTGATGTGGTCGTTGGTATGGATTGGTTGTCTACGCATCAAGCGAAAATCCTTTGTAAGGAGAAGATCGTACGTATCCCCCTCCCCAGTGGAGAATCTCTGTCAGTTCAAGGCCATTGTAGTGGTGCAATGGTTGGCATCATCTCAGCCATGAAAGCCCAAAAGTGTCTACGAAAGGGCTACCCTGCTATTTTAGCACTCGTTACTGATACTCAGCCTGAACAAAGGAAAATCGAAGACCTTCCAGTTGTCAGTGAGTTATAGCTTACGCTTCTCGGCAGTTGAAGGTTCATGAGAAGAATTACACGACTCACGGCTTGGAGTTGGGGGCCGTGGTTTTCGCGCTAAAGATTTGGAGGCATTATCTGTACGGTACCAAATGCACTATCTATACCGATCACAGGAGCCTCCAGCATATTTTCGATCAGAAAGAGTTGAACATGCGACAACGTTGGTGGGTAGAACTCTTAAATGATTACGACTGTGCCATCAAGTGTCATCCAGGTAAAGCTAACATTGTAGCTGATGCCCTCAGTTGAAAGGAGGCAAAATCTAACCGTGTACGAGCCTTACAGCTCACTATTCACTCAAACCTCCCTGACCAGATTCGTTCTGCTTAAACTGAAGCGTTGAAGGAAGAGAACATTAAAGCTGAGTATTTACGGGGCATGGAGAAACTACTCGTAGAGAGATCTGATGGCATTTACTATTTCATGGAACGAATATGGGTCCCTTTGTTTGGAAATCTTAGGGAGCTGGTGATGGACGAAGCACACAAGTCTCTCTACTCTGTTCACCCAGGTGCAGATAAGATGTATCGAACCTTAAAGTCTTATATTGGTGGCCGAAGATGAAGGCTCACATCGCGACGTATGTGAGTAAATGTTTGACTTGTGCAAAGGTCAAGGTAGAGTACCAGAAATCCTCAGGTTTGCTTCAGCAACCAGAAATACCCATGTGTAAATGGGAGCAGATTGCTATGGATTTCGTTACTTGGTTGCCCAGAACTCAAAATGGAAACGATACCATCTGGGTGATCATTGGTCTTCTCATGAAGTCAGCACACTTTCTAGCAATTAAGGAAACGGATAAGTTCTCACAACTTGCTGCTATCTGTCACACCCCGACCGCGTAAAACAACAAACCACGGCGGAAATGTCGGGGAGTGGAGTGGCAGAATTATTGTTTCACAACCATGGTATTTAAAGTTTCGTTTTATTTATTAATAAAGTGGTTACATTGTCTTAAATCCAAGAAAACAAAGAGTACATAACGTAGTTTATACTAGTCTTGCATCTTTTATTGTCACTAAGGCCCAAGTCCGCCTAAGTGTATCTTGAACAACCCTATGCATCAGCCCCTGAAAACACACGTGAAAATAGGTACGTCAGCATAAAAATGCATGTGAGATACATAGGTTTATTTATTTAGGATTCATGACTTGTAGTTGAAAGAACGTTTAACAAAAGTTTAGTCGTGAACCTTTGAAAAATGTTTTCTTTTATTAATTATTCGAAAAGCGATAATGAAGTCAAATGATATCTAAAAGGATGCTGCTTGGTTAAATAAATAACCAAGTAAAATTGAATTTGTAAAAGTTATGTAGTTTATAAAACAGTATCTTGTAAAATATGTTGTTTGAATGAGATATATCATGTCTTTGTCGAAATGATTTAAATAACGCTACGATATGTAATATCATAAAAGCACTTATATATAGGAAGAACCAACGGCGTATCCACCATGATTTTATCATATTACACGTCGCCTCATTATGTAAATCACTTACCAAAATAAACCACCAAAATGTATTGTTTATACAAATGTCAAAATGTTCATGTATAATCAGATGTTCAATTGTTAAGTGTAAACCATGTCTTGTAT
Source organism: Helianthus tuberosus (assembly GCA_030545235.1). Lineage (NCBI taxonomy): Eukaryota > Viridiplantae > Streptophyta > Magnoliopsida > Asterales > Asteraceae > Helianthus > Helianthus tuberosus. The sequence goes on from CM060436.1 coordinate 59,626,790, forward strand.
AATTAAATGCTATTCAAGGTAAGTCAAAAGTGATTACTTAAACCATATGTATAAAGTTTATGTATAATCAAATGAAAATGTATGGTGAATAATAGAATTACTCAACCCCATAGGTAAAATGTACAAAACAATGTATTTGATATAAATCATAGTTTAAGTCAAAAGTTATGTTTTGCAAAATCCATGCTTTACTGATACAAACACTGATGTGGTATTGTTAAACGCATACATTCATGCCTTGAGACTGAAGGATAAACCCTAGAACAAATCAAAGGTTTACCAAAAATGTTTTCGGATTCTGTCATTCCTTACGTCCAAACAAACCTTGGATTTCAGGAATGGGAGTTGTCAAGTCCTATGGTACCACTACATACTACCAAGCGGTGTGATCAATGTTAATGAACGTATTTCAGTTTCGTTATACATACCAAATGTAAGCATGTTATGTGAAAACAATGTACTAAGTATGCTAAATGAACATACGTAGCAAAAATGCGATGTAAATCAATGTGTACATAAGCTGAAATAAACATATGAAACAAATGTGTTTATGAAATCGATGTGCTAGCATGCTAAATCAACATACATAGCAAAGCATAAATGAAGTCATGTACTATATGCGTACTAGTGAATATAGCAAGTATATGTTATGAAAGCACGAAAAGCATGAAAGTAACAAGTAGGCACATGTGTTTCACCCCAAAATGTTTGAAAGCAGTAAAAGAGGGGACTATGTACTCACTTGATAATGCTTAGTAGTCTTGTAATAACAATCAAACAACGCTAGAAGGATCATGGAATCAATCGGCACCTAATATAGGTAACTATGTTAATAAACCAGACCTAAATCGGAAGATCGGATAAAATGAGGTTTCGTAAACCAAATGAGTATAGGAACTCATGTAATATGGTTTAACAAAGCCTACATTCTAAATCGGAACCTATCCTAAGTGCTTACGACCCATTACGACCCGTTTAGGTAGCTTACGCTACTTTAACGCGTCGTTTGTGTAAAACGCGTGCGGACCACCTAACTAGTCCTATGACAAGTATTATATGCCTTAACATGTCTAATAACATTGCCTAATCAGTTTAGATGGCAAAATTTAGGTTACATATGCGTGAAAAGGGTATTTTGGTCATTTTCCTAAGGCGTATAAACTACCTATCATACAACTAACTAAACGAAGTAACCATAAGGTATAACCTCAAAAGGTTATTCCCTATACAACTATGGTCACAAAAATGTGTTTGGTCGGATCCTAATGATCGACAAAACGGGTCGGGTTCGAAAGTCTAAGCGGTTGTTTAGACCGCTTATCTTACGACCCTATATAAGCACTAAACTAAAAGTGACGAGTTAAACATGTTTAACTAAGTTAGAAAACAAGTTTGATATCAAAACAAAGTGTTTTGATACCCGAAGATAGCTTCGTTTCAAAATACGCATAAACACGTATTTTGACCGAAACTATGACTCGTCACTATGCCTAATCAACGTGGTAATCAGTAGGTATGGTCGCAAGGGACTATAACTGTGACACCCGGCTTTTCAGGCCATACCGTACAATTGTAACACGTGTTGTGAATAGGTAACAGGGCTATAATTGACTGGTTATGATGTTTATATGTGAAATTTAATGTGTTGGTAAAATTAAATTTTGATAAAAATTATGTTGGCAATGGTAAGATAAACGCTTATCGCGTAACGACTAAATTGCGAAACGAAGGTTGGTGACCACCCGATCAATGTTAAAATCCTAAAAATAGTCTGTTATGATTAGAATAATAATTTTAATCATATTCGTGAGGAAAAATAAATTAAAACGCTAAGAAACACTATTTTTCGAGTTTAAGCGCGTACCGCGCGATGTAGCGCGTATACTGACAAAATACTGTCAACACAACCTGTCAAGGCAACTGATAATCATTTTAATAATAATTTAATGAGTTTATTAATATAGAATAATAAAAATAAATAAAAACATGTAAATCTCTATTTTTGCGATTTTAAGCGCGTACAGCGCAGCACAGCGCGCATACTGCCAAATACAGGAAATGTCGCCAGTCCAGGCAAATAAAATATTGTTCAGTAATATTTTGGTGGGTTTATTTTATAGAGCGTTAAAAATAATTTAGAACGCACTAAAACGGGATTAAAATGCTAGATAAAATACCCGGTATCCAGTATAATACCTGTTTTAATACTAGTTTACATATATATATGTGTGTGTGTGTGTGTATATGTGCGTGTAATATATGTAAAGAGAAAGAGGTGGCAGCCATTAAATCACACTCTCTCTCTTCTCTCTTCCATGCATTGGTTGAAAAAGAGGTGGCCATGATTGTGTCCCCTTTTAATACTTCCAATGTCTTTCAAAACTCAAGAATCAAGATCACAACCAACTCCTCTCTCTCCCTACTACAATTCAGCCGAAAATCTCCTTATCACCTCCATAATTTCGAAATTTTTGATGTTCTTGCAAGAACTAAATCAAATCCAAGGTGTTTCCAAGTTGTTTTGAGTATCCAAAAGTGTTTTCTTGGTGAAACAAGCTTCTAACCATCAAGAATCTTGTTAAAACCCACTAAAAACTTGAAAGGTATAAACTTATTTTCAAAGGTTCATTCTTGATTTTAGTAATGATAAAGATGATGGAAAGTTTCTCTTAAATATTAGAATATTTCACAAACTTGAATTCTTAAACAAATGGGTTTTTGTACAAAATTTAAAATGGAACTTGTGAGTATGTTGTTATGGACGAAAATTTTAGTGTGTGTGGATTAGAGATTTAGTTTTGATGATTTGTTGATTTTAATGATATGATATATGAAAAACATGATGCATGCATGATCAAAGAATGATTTATTAAAAAGTTCTATGAAGATGATGATCATATGAAGATGATGATATTCTTGAATGTTTGAACATGATTTAAATACATGATAGATATAATTTAGTTCATGCATGTTGATGATGATGTGATTTGAATGCATTAGATGGTTGTACTTAAGCATGCATGTGGATGAATGTTAATGAAATGATGATTTATGTATGGTATGATGAAGATAATATTTAATCAGGTTCTAAACACTTAAAATATAATTATTTGAAGTGTTAAAATGGTATAAAACTTTGTCATAAGGTTTACTAGCTTTGCATGTTATACATCAGGCTTAGAAACTTGTAAAATAGGTGAAATAATGTGTTTTGTGTATGATTTAGTAAGAATCGGTTTTGAGAAGATTATAAACATTAAAATAGAGTTACTTTAAAGTGTTTAGTGACATATAACTTTGTCATAATGTTTGCTAGCTTTGCATGTTGTACTTGGTGCATTAAAAGTTGTAAAATACGTGAAATCGCATGATTTGTGTGACTTACGCAAAAACTGCACTAATCTGATTATAACCACTATTTTAATCAGTAAATAACATGTATTGTGTTAACATATCAAGTTGTTTTGAGTTGGGATGTTTGTAGTAACGTTTGACGCAAAACTATGCGTCAAAAAACGGCTTTTCGAGTGATTTTTATAAAACTGATTTAGATCAGTAAGTAAACTAATATTTTTAGTTTAAAATTGAGTATTTTAACTAATTTTAAGATTACTTGGTGTTTGGTTGGTCATACGTGACTTCTGACACCCGAAAACGTTACCGAATCGCTAAAATACGCATTTTCTAAGTACACTAGTATGGGTAAAATTTTGGGTAAACATTATGTGTTAAAATGTGTTATGTTATTTAAACATGAGAATGTGAAATATGTTAAGTTTTAACATGATTTTAAATATTGGATTACGCATGTATATATATTTGTACGTTTTGTATGGTAGAAACGGGAAAAATTGCGTTAAACGTGAAGCTTGTTTGTCGAGCATGAAATTTGATACATATGAGATATTTTATGTATATTTGCTTTAAAAATGACAAAATAGATAAGTTAACAAGATTTCGTGTGTTTCGATGATAATTTATATGAACGTTTATGTATATATATTACGACGCGCAAATCGTAGATATATTGCGTATAAACGGGAGAGTTAACGGATTTACACAATAATGGTCACCAATAAAATCGTTCAAGTCGCAAAATCATAAAAAAATATATATATGGACTCATATATATACTAACGTGCCAACATAATAAAAAATGATAACTTTTCAAGAAAATCTCAAAGTTATGTGATAATTATAAGAAAAGGAGAAACTTAGAATTTTTGTGTTATACGTACTGATTTAAAATCGTTCCTCTATATACATAATAGGATGTGTAGAAATCAATCTCTGGAATTGCGCTATTTAAAATACGCACCCAAAGGTGAGTGTCACTAAACCCCTCTTTTTACTGCTTTGTATATATTTTGGGGGTAGAACACGTCATGAAAAGGGTTTAATAATGTTTTCGAAATAAAACATACCTTTTAATATAAAATATATATTTTTGTTGAAAATATATAAAATTTGATAAGTCATACGTTTCGAAGTAAAACGTTTTTGATGAATGAATATTGAAAGTATGGTATTTCCTAAGTGAAACATGACCGTACAGTTGGGGACGAATTCTTGAGTGGGTCTCATATGATGGAGAGTAAGGGGAATTCGTACAATGTCGTGTATTAAATTGTCATATTAGTAGGATATATATATATTGCATGTGAGGCAGACATCATATTGTCCTTCAAGAGGACCCTGCGCCCATGATGTCGTTTAATCATTTAAGTATTGCACGTGAGGAATTGTTGGTAGATCTATCGGGTTGACAACCCCGTCGTGACCGGTCGCCCCTTGTCAAGTCAAACGACGAATTGATATTCTGTTTATTGTCTAGCTTTGATTATCCCTGCATGGTTAATATATAGTTCGTATCGTCTAGCTAACATACGAGTATGAAAGTTGACGCAATAATTTAATATACAAAACCTGGGCAACATATATATTACAGTTGTCGGATTGATGAAACGACGGAAGGCCCATGGATTTTATTTAGGAAGTAAAATGGACTTTCTAAAAATTATATGGATGTTTTCAAATAAACACCTAATCAGAAAGTTTTCCTTGGAATAAATTGTTTGTAAGTGAATATGTGAACTCACCTTCCTTTGTGTTGACACTTGATTTTAACGTGTTCTACAGGTACTTGAGTTCGGCTTCGGGAATCATGGCGTATCTTGTGGTTGTTGATGCATGTTTTGTCACTTAAAAATGTTGGACTAACTTTTAAACTTTCTGGGACTAAATGTAATATGTATGATCCATAAGGATCAAAATAATTTAACTATGGTGTGATTGTAACAAACCTTAAGACTTCATGTTATAAAATCTATGTTTTAATTAAGTGAAATGTCCAGCATTACAATGCATCGTTCATCAAGATACAAATGGGCACCAGCTTCCGTCACCACTACGTTTTATATTCCGCTGCGACGTTTTTGGGGTGTGACAGAAGTTGGCATCAGAGCCAATGGTTGTTAGCGAACTAGATGTTTTTAGAGGAAAACACTAGACTTCAACCGAAGAATTTTGAGATTTAAAGTCCAAAATTCTCGAAGCCAAGATTTTAAATAAACATGGAAAATTATTTCATGTATGAAAACCCTTATGTGTTTTTGTGCATACGTGATTTTCTGTTTATTTGGGCCTTATGTGTTACTATTCATACTGGTCACACACTTACCTTGTACGGTTACGATATGTCTCGTCTCGGCCTATAGAGCCATTAGTAGTCCTGCTCACTGATACTGTCGAGCCTACAATTGAGATTCTTTCACTCGTCGTTACAGAATCGTTTGTTCTGCTATTCGAGTCACATGTTTTGCTACACCTCTTATAGTCTACACTCGCCGTAGGAAGAGGACTCGACCCATTAGAGAGATCGCATTTACTTTGAGAGTTGAGATAGCGTCCACTATGAAGAGGCAGAAAGGGGTTTGGGTCAATCGCTCTCATTGTGATTGTCAGTTCGCCACGTTACGCGGAGGCATGGAGACGATGAAGGACTTAGAGGGACAGATGGACTGTTATGATGAGCTAGAAGAAGCTTGTTAGGAAGATGCTGGACTTCCAGGGATTGAAGCGTTAGTTGTTGGTCGTTTCTGTTGTTTGTTTTGTATGTCTCATTTGATGAACCCTATTTATGGTTTGCATGCCAAATTTTCAAATATTTAGAAGGAAATTTCATATAGGCTTGTTGAGGGTGTTGATGTAGACATGCCAAATTTTGTTTAGTCTTAGTACTAAAAACAAGCTTTGCAAATTTCTGGTATAAATAAGGAATGAGCTCCTTTTGGCATAAAATTTGTTCTCATTAATACGTGGATATTATACGTGCGCAATGTTTGGTCCACTACCATTTAATGATTGAATTATTTTTGGTTATCGTCTTATGTGATTATTATTGTTGTAAATAATAGAAAAAACGAAATGCTGCCAAAAGCGAGACAGGGTTCTGGACTACCTATTACCCCGAAAGAGTTGGCACAACTCATAGCCTAACACGTTAATACTGCCATGGAACAGCGCATTGCTAACCAAAATAATGGCCAGGAACATGGGCGTGATGCTCATGGGCATGGTTTTGGTGGGACACAGAATCGGAAACCCTCCAGGTGATATAATGATCGGAAAGTTTTAGTAGTTCCTGTGTTATGATATAATCCGAGCGTAAATCTAATTTTTCATTACCTTTGTGAACAGTACATAGATGTACACATAAAACAATCCAGGGTTGTAACCTAAGATCACTTGGTGAAGACAAAGTGTCTAGTGTAATACTTTTTATTTTTAATCTTTTTGCACTTTTTACTTGGTTTTGTATTAATGACTTTAATAAATAGTTTCTTATGTTGAAGGTGATTTTTCCTTATCGTTTGTCCGTGGTGTCTTGGCATTATTTTACTGTCTATATAAAATAAAAGATTTTCACCATTCATATCTCCACGGTCTATATGGAGGTATGTTGGCTACCTGGTCGGGGGTTAAGGGAACGGTTTGGTAAAAGTCTTGCCTTGTTCAGTGTATAGATCCTGCAAGGACCTGGGTCAAATTTAGTAGGACCTCCTTCAATACTTAACGGTATTGGATGGCGGGGGTCCAAACTCTTTGACCCCCTCATATGTAAGCTACTGTTAATACTTTAACCCGGCTACTTAGGACTGTATCCCTGCTGACTCAGACTACTTAGCCGAGGGTAACGTCACCTTCAGAAGAGGGGCCTACCATAATATGCATTAATAACTTAATTAATTATCTTTCAATAATCCGACCCTTTAGGATTGTATCCTTGCTGACTCAAACTATTGGGTTGAGGGTAACGTCACCTTCAAAAGAGGGGCCTACTACAATAACTAAGATAATCTCTTAAAAAGTGCAAAAGTGCGGAAATAATCAAAGGTTACACTATACACGAGTCGGAGCCAAGTGATTCATCTTGTCTATCTGTTTTTCTTTTTATTTTATTTTCAGCATTTTAGTTAGTTTTATTTTTCTTAGTTTAAAACCTTTTTTCTAAATTTTTGATTTGATTAGACGTTGAGGATAAACCGGTACTAAAAGCTCTTGTGTCCTTGGACGACCTCGGTATCTTACCAACACTATATTACGCTCACGATGGGTGCACTTGCCCATATGTGTGTTTAGTGTTAGTAAATATCGTGTTTTATAAATTTAAAACTTGACTAAAAAAAAGTGTAAAAAGGGCTTAAAATATATTTAAACTTATATACACACTTCACACGCATCAAGTTTTTGGCACCGTTTCCGGGGACACAAGGATTTTAAGAAAGTTAGGAATCAACGACCTAATCGTTTTTTCTTATTTTTTCTATTTTTTTAGGATTTTTCTTAATTTTTCAGCTTCTGCAAAACTAAGCACTGGCCGTGCCCGCTGAACACGCCCCGTGCCCAATCATTGGAGCTGGCAATCCTGTTTTAAGTCAGACAGTAAGCTGAACATGGGGCCATTCCCATTCAACACGCCCCGTGCCCAAGATTCAGTTACTGAAAACAGAACCGTAAGATCCCGACGGTTGGTAATTTCTGACATAAACATGAGTGATACTGATAGTTTTTACTTTCGGCACTCTTATGGTACGTGGTGTCAAATAGGTGGTGGTTCCCATAAGGAATTAGAATGTTATTTTCTAAATTACAAGCCCCACTATATAGACCAATCGTTTTCTTGTATCCTTAAGAGGGGCGAAAGTAAAAATAATCCCAATCTCTCCCTTGAATGCTCTCAACCGGATTTTCTAGGAGAAGTACTTCTTGATGAACTATTTCAATTAGAAGATCTAATTCTTAATTGGTTAAAAGAACTTAGGATACATTTCAATAATTTATCCCAAGACGTAACCAAGAAGAAGTGTTGGGATCGCATTCAAACAACTTCGTTGTTCCCGACGATACCTCTAAATCTAGCGAGGACTTGAGCGATAGTCGTCCCTGTGTCGATTGTGCCGTGAAGGACTCCCCATCGACTTCGTTCGATGCATACATCGACCTGAGCGATTCGGCATACACCTTCTTTAACGAGAGCCCGGAAAAGGGTTGGACTTGTCCACCTACATATAGCATAGGAATCACCCTCACCGACAACCTCTTGCGTTCTCGTCTTAATCTAGAACAATTAAGGTATCTTAGGCACTTTGGGGTTGTTCCATCCAGTAAGGAACCACCCGATCCGGATAAGTTCCTTAAAAGTAGACAAACTTCATAAAACAGCCTTTCGACACGGGGCCGTGCCCAGGTCAACACGCCCCATGCCCACCAAAATATTCCCTTCTGACTTTCTGTCAGAATACGGACAAAACGTGTCAGGATCTTGCCTACACACGGGGTCGTGTCCAGTCGACACAGGGCCGTGTCCAGCATGCTGTCGTTTTCTATAAATGCAGCCAAGAATCCTGCACATTTGGACCATCCAGGGGCAGAGATTTGAAAGGATCTTATCCCCTACCATCCTAGGTATGTTCTAAAAGAAGGTTCTAACAAACATCTTGTCCTTTCCTCTTTTATCCATTACCATCTTCTTCATCTTTCTTGCAACAACACCTCCAGTGAAGCTTGATTCCAAGCTTTATTGTGATGTTTGTTAAGCTTTTGTTCAAGGAATCTTGTTAAAAATAAGTTACACAACATTGTTTTAAGTTATTTCTGTTAAAAAAGGCTTCATAAGTTGGAAAAATAATTTGAAACTCCAAGATTCCTTGTTCTAAAAAACTGCAGAAAGGTGAACACAGGGCCGTGCTCATTGAGCACGGGGCCGTATCCGTCGTACTGTTTCATTAAAAAATGAACTATTTTTGGTTTTATTTCGTAGAATGTCTAGTCAAAACAGTGGAACCTCTTCTGCGCACTCCAGAAACAGTCGAACGGAAAGAAGGTCATCAATTGAAGCAACTCTCGTACGATACGTAATGGCGTTACGTGAAGCTCTTGACGAGATGACTTTGGTAGAGGAGGTCCTAATAGACCGTATAAATTATCTTACGGTAGGGCTGGAAAACAGTTTTCAAGAAATTAACCTCTTGCACCAGAGGTTAAACATTCTTGTAACACCTCCCATGGAACCAATCCTCCCTCAAGAGGATTGGAACCTAGCACTTGGAATCCACAATCCTACTGGGTGGGATGACCTTCCAGCGGAGCCTTCTCTTGAAGATCTACAAGAAGTCCCGGTGGAGGTTGCACCTCCTCAAACTAATGCCAATGAGCCCGCCTGTCTTCTCCCAAGGGAGATAGAGGAGTGGCTCGCCGACGTGTGAGGAACCCATGCCCGAAGAAAAGAAGTTTTCATGCCGCATCTAACCAAGAGAATTATCTTTTTGGAAATTTTGCTAGTAAAATAAAGTTTAGGCTAGAACTTCTCGATTTGGATTTCTTGTGTTTCTTTGACCCACTTATCTAGAATTTTAACTTTTAGGACTATTATGTAATTCTCTCTATGACTTAATGAATGATGGTTTTAGTTAAATTGGTGTTTGGATGATGTTGAAATGGATAAAACACACTCGGGGTGGCAAAGGAAACAAGGGAAACTTGAACCAGCACCCCATGCAGGAAAACAGGGCCATCCGACAAAACTTTCTTCTTTACAGCAAGTTCAGCATGGGCTGTGTTCGCCCAACACGGCCCCGTGCTGCACAGTCTGCAGAAAATGCCCAGTTCAGGTAAACTGGACACGGGCCGTATTCACCCAACACGCCCCCGTGTCCAGGCTTCTGTTTCTCTTTTTCAATTCTGTTACTGGCACCTGAACACGGGGCCGTGCCCGGACACCACGGGGCCGTGTCCAGACGCCCAGTAACACAAATTTTTGCTTTTTCACCCTGTTTACACATTCAATCAACCTAAAAACTTATTTTTGGGACACATTGAGGACAATGTGTAATTTAAGTGGGGGGGGGGGGGATGCTAAAACCTTGAATCTTGCAAGTCCTAACTACAAGCCTTACACAAAACTCTATTGGAACCGCTAATCACCCCAAATTTTTTCAAAAACTTTCATTTTTTTTTACTTGTCTAGGTTTAACTTAGGAATTTCAAATTCTAAAAAGGTTATATTTTTACAAATTTACAACCTATAGCGTCGTGATAAAAAGAACCAACATAAGAAAATTATGAAACGGCATGACAAGCTTAGATAAAATTTGATTATATATACTTGATCACATAAAAACCCATTCCCACAAAATTGAGTTTTGAGCCTTTATTGAGCATACAAATACATATCTTTAAACTAAATGCTCACTTTTCGTTTCTTGTGTGAATAGCCGCTTGGTTCTTACGACTCTAGAACTTGCCATGACGATACATTCCCGGTCCTTACCAACTTAAACCCGAGTAAGTAAATGATGGAGGCATTAGGACTAACCCTTTTTATTTCTACACCATTATTTTTCTTTTTTTTTTACCACCTACCCAAAATCCCCCCTAGTTAGCCCCTTTGAGCCTAAACCTTTTCATTTCATAACCCAAACCAAACACCCTTTCACCCACCAAAACCCTTTTTATTTTTAACCTTTTATTTTTGTAACAAGCTCGGTATTTCGTATGACTTTTGAAAAAAAAATGTTGATGATGAAGCAAAAGAGAAATAAACAAACAAATTTATCAAAAATAGTTTTGTTTGAATAAAAGCTTTATCAAAATAAAAGTGCAAAAATCAAAAGTCTTACGAAAACCGACGCTTGTTACGCTTTTAGCCCTTTCACTAACCACTAACCCAACCACCTACCTTTAACCCAAGCCTAACCCTTCACCCCAAAAGTCCTCTTGATATTTACAAAGGTGTATAGTTAAAAAGGAGGAGGATTGATTGCTTGGCAAGCTTATGGTAGGAGTAAGTTCCATGCCGCTATCGAGTGATTCACTAAAATACATCTTCGGCCGAGTGTTGAGTGATCCCCCACGAGGTATGTAAACTTGTATATAAATGGAATTTTAAAGAGGCATGTTATGCCCTAATAAGTAATTTATCTTATGAAAAGTTTTAAATAAATCATGATGAATAGGATTGTAAATAAATAAAAATAAAACTTAATAAAGAATCTTGGAAATCCCGACACTCTATGACAAGCCCAAAAACCTTCTCTTCTACCCATTCCATTTGGGAGTGTAAAGCCACATTATAAAGAGTTTTGCTTGAGGACAAGCAAAGATTCAAGTGTGGGGGTATTTGATGTGTGCAAAATGCAACATATAAATTACATCAATTGTGGCATAAAACTAACCCTTTTTTAGTACTAATGTTGGAAAAAGTGTGCTTTTGTCTTCCTTTTGTATTTTCAGGATTAAATGAGCTCAAATTAACAAAAGAAGCAAAAAGACAGCTAAATCTAACATAAATACAAGAAAATGAACAAAAGAGACATGTTCGACCCCACGACAGCATCTCCCCAAGCAAAACAAGAGAACATAAGGCTGAACAAGCCCCGTGCTCAGTGAACACGGGGGCGTGCCCAAGTGCCAGCATAAAAGACAAAGCTATAGAAGCTTCTATCGCCCACCACGGGGCCGTGCTCAGCGGACACGGGGCCGTGGTCAACTATAAGATTCGCAGAATCCAGACAAATCTTGATAGTACAGATATGCTTCTGCACACGGGGGCGTGCCCAGCGGACACGGGGGCGTGGTCAACTAATGCAGACAAACTGCAATTAATGAAGACAGAGAAGAGGATGGACACGGGGCCGTGCCTGAGCTTCTGTTCAGCCTATAAATAGGAGTGCTTGGCTCAAGTTCAAACGATCCCTTGGCACACCACCTCTTTCACACTTCACCCACCACCCACCACCACCATAACACCATCATCCATTGTCCATCATAGAGTGTGTGAGTCGTCTCGGGATCCAAGATTGATTGTAAGAGTTCTTGACAATCAAGGCCATGTTTGCCTAAGTCTCTTACATCACTTGGTGAAGACAAAGTGTCTAGTGTAATACTTTTTATTTTTAATCTTTTCGCACTTTTTACTTGGTTTTGTATTAATGACTTTAATAACTAGTTTCTTATGTTGAAGGTGATTTTTCCTTATCGTTTGTTCGTGGTGTCTTGGCATTATTTTACTGTCTATATAAAATAAAAGATTTTCACCATTCATATCTCCACGGTCTATATGGAGGTATGTAAGATTTTCACATGGTTGGGGGTTAAGGTAACGGTTTGGTAAGAGTCTTGCCTTGTTCAGTGTATAGATCCTGCAAGGACCTGGGTCAAATTTAGTAGGACCTCCTTTGATACCCACCGGTATTGGATGGCGGGGGTCCAAACTCTTTGATCCCCTCATATGTAAGCTATTATTAATACTTTAACCCGGCTACTTAGGACTGTATCCCTGCTGACTCAGACTACTTAGCCGAGGGTAACGCCATCTTCAAAAGAGGGGCCTACCACATTATGCATTAATAACTTAATTAATTATCTTTCAATAATCCGAGCCTTTAGGATTGTATCCTTGCTGACTCAAACTACTGGGTTGAGGGTAACGTCACCTTCAAAAGAGGGGCATACTACAATAACTAAGATAATCTCTTAAAAAGTGCAAAAGTGCGGAAAAAATCAAAGGTTACACTATACACGAGTCGGAGCCAAGTGATTCATCTTGTCTATCTGTTTTTCTCTTTATTTTATTTTCAGCATTTTAGTTAGTTTTATTTTTCTTAGTTTAAAACCTTTTTCTAAATTTTTGATTTGATTAGACGTTGAGGATAAACCGGTACTAAAAGCTCTTGTGTCCTTGGACGACCTCGGTATCTTAACAACACTATACTACGCTCACGATGGGTGCACTTGCCCATATGTGTGTTTAGTGTTAGTAAATATCGTGTTTTATAAATTTAAAACTTGACTAAAAAAAGTGTAAAAAGGACTTAAAATATATTTAAACTTATATACACACTTCACACGCATCAGAAACCGAAGAGAAGCATGATAGAAAACGCAGTCTGGGGAAAGCGTATGTGGCTAACTTTTGTGGTTTGGAAAAGGATGATGCCAGGGATGGCAGGAGTAGTTTTGAGAAGAAGACTCACGAGGATGAGCGGAGGAAGTGCGCCAGATATGGTCGGACTAGATATATGACTCACGAGTGCTATGCTAAGAGTACATTGGAGGGAGATACACTCAAGGGATGCTACAAGTGTGGTGAGCAAGGACATTTCAAGAGGGATTGTCTGAAAACGAAGGGTCAGAATGGCAGGAGTAGAGCGTTCGAGCTAAATGCTGGGAAGGTACGAGACGATCTTGCTGTTGTTATCAGTATGTTTCGAATCAAAAACCAATCTATGTTCACACTTTTATTACCAAAGCTGACTTGAGTTTCGTTCGAGAAACTTTGAACCATTTTTGTGTTCACCAACAAGAAAGCTGGGTATAAAGTGCCCGATAGAACTAGCAATTGGTAAGTTGATGGAAACTAGGGAGGTCGTTTGCGGTTGTGGTATTTAGTTAGGAGATCGTAGTTCTAGAGTTGGTTTATTTCTAGTAGAGCTGGGAAGCTTTGACAAAGATGCAAAAATGGATTGATTTTCCAAGGATGAAGTGGGGACTATTGCTTGAAGAAGCTAGCTGGAATAATCTCGTCCTAATGACGATAGAAAGGTAGTACTTGTTCACGGAGATTGACCGAGTCGAGAGTTGACGGTTGATAGTTGAGAGTCGTCAGTATTGTGAGGATGCTCAAGTTGTTATGAAAAGGCTATCCTGCGTTCTTAGTTAACGTGGTGGATACGAAAGCCGAATGTAGGAATACCGGAGAGATTCCTATTGTTCGCAATTATCCAGAAGTTTTCCCTAAAAGACTTACCTGGATTTCCCCCTGCGAGACAGATCGAATTTCGGATCGATCTAGCACCCGGTGCTGCAACCAATTGCAAAATCTCCTTATAGATTAAGCACCGTTAGGGATGATAGAAATGTCAAGTCAGTTTCAAGAGCTACTGGACAAGGGTTTCACTCGATCAAGCTTTTTTCTTTGAGGCGCATCTATTTTGTTGAAAAGGAAGAATGATGGATCCTTCAGAATGTGAGAGGATTTCAGAGAACTGAATAAGTTGACTACCAAGAATCAGTACCCTTTCACCGAGGATTGACGATTTGTTCGATCAAGCTACCAGGATCCAGCTGCTACACGAAGATCAATCTACGATTGGGATATTATCAGTTGAAGGTTGCTGACAATGATATGCTGAAGACTGCTTTTCAAACGTGATATGGCCATTACGAGTTATTAGTCATGCCTTTTTGAATAAATTAATGCAGCATTTATAATTATGAATCTCATGAACAGGGTATGGGAACCCTAATCGGATAAATTCGTGATAATACTCATCGATGACATACATGCCTATGTACGAACCAAGGAGAATCATGAGTAACGTTTGAAGTTAACTATGGAGTCGGTGAATGATGAGGAGCACCAAAGACCCAGTCGGGAGTATGATAATCCTTATGACTAGCTAGGTGCTACAGGAGATTTATTAAGAATTTCCCTAAATTAGTGCAGCCTTCGACACTAATAACCCTAAAAGGAAAAGGGAAATTGATTGGACAGCAAGATAATAGGAAGCTTTTCGGACCCTTGAAAGAAAAGTTAGGAACGTGTATGATGGACTCCAAAGGAAATTAGGATACTCACATGCCCTTGGCAGAGTTATCCTATAATAATAGATAACACGCTAGTATTCAGGTTGCTCCATTTGAAGTCTTGCATGGATGGAAGTGTTGATCACCAATATGTTGAGCTAACATGACAAAGGACAATTAACCAGACCTTAATTTATCTAGGAAACCGGCGACAGGATTTGCCTGGATCGAGGAAAGGTTAAATGTCGCCAATTGATCAACAAAATGATTACATGGACAATTGAAGAAACTATTGTGATTCCAGACTGAAGATTTGGTTCTGATAAAGGAGTTATCTTGCAGAAGTGCTATTAGGTTTAGCAGAGAGAAGAAAAGCTGAGCCACATTGACTTGGTCCTTTCAAGAGCCAATCTTGAGTTGGATCAGTCGCTTATAGGCTCAAGCTACCATAAGGATGGAGTAGTATACATGATGTATTGTTTGGGTTTAGTTGAGAAAGTGTATAATGGATAATACACTGATTTTGCTCTTTGTAGAGATTAATCTGAAAGATAAATGGAAATTTATCGAAGTACCGTAGAAGCAGTACGTATAGCTAGAAGAGTTATGCTAATAACCAGACAGGCGATTACAGCATTCTGGTCGTGCATGCGATTTATTGATTTGGCGATTTGTGGATATCTGAAATGAATGCAGGAAGGAAGGAAGACGAGTTTATGGGATTTGATTCTTTCGAGAGCCCATCTCGAGTTGGATCAATCGGGTGTAAACTCACACTATCTTAGGTACGGGGTAATGTATATGTAAATATACGTATGTAGAACCCAAATTGGTGGAATTTTGAATTAATCTTCTTGATTAAGTGCTTGTAAATGATGAACCTTGGAAAGGGTGGAGAGCGTTGAGATGTGAGATTAGGAATTGAGAGTGTATGTAATATAAGTCTACGAAGATTCTTTGTAAGAATCCCAGTTTCTCGCAGAAACTATAAGAGTATATTCATTAGATTCGTTTTTGTTATTTTTATTTAGTGCGAAAACAAAACCTGTAGAGCAAAAATTTCGGGGACGAAATTTCCTAAACAGGGGGAGACTCTGACACCCGGCTTTTCAGGCTGTACCATACAATTGTAACACGTGTTGTGAATAGGTAACAGGGCTGTAATTGACTGGTTATGATGTTTATATGTGAAATTTAATGTGTTGGTAAAATTAAATTTTGATAAAAATTATGTTGGCAACGGTAAGATAAACGCCTATCGCGTAACGACTAAATTGCGAAACGAACGTCGGTGACCACCCGATCAATTTTAAAATCCTAAAAATAGTCTGCTATGATTAGAATAATAATTTTAATCATATTCGTGAGGAAAAATAAATTAAAACGCTAAGAAACTCCATTTTTCGAGTTTAAGCGCGTACCACGCAATGTAGCGCGTATACCGACAAAATACTGTCAGCACAGCCTGTCAAGGCAACTGATAATCATTTTAATAATAATTTGATGAGTTTATTAATATAGAATAATAAAAATAAATAAAAACGCTTAAATCTCAATTTTTGCGATTTTAAGCGCGTACCGCGCAGCACAGCACGCATACTGCCAAATACAGGCAATGTCGCCAGTCCAGGCAAATAAAATATTGTTCAGTAATATTTTGGCGGGTTTATTTTATAGATCGTTAAAAATAATTTAGAACGCGCTAAAACGGGATTAAAATGCTAGATAAAATACCCGGTATCCAGAATAATACATGTTTTAATACTAGTTTACATATATATATGTGTGTGTGTGTGTGTATGTGCGTTTAATATATGTAAAGAGAAAGCGGTGGCAGCCATTAAATCACACTCTCTCTTCTCTCTTCCATGCATTGGTTGAAAAAGAGGTGACCATGATTGTGTCCCCTTTTAATACTTCCAATGTGTTTCAAAACTCAAGAATCAAGATCAGAACCAACTCCTCTCTCTCCCTACTACAATTCAGCCGAAAATCTCCTGATCACCTCCATAATTTCGAAATTTTTGATGTTCTTGCAAGAACTAAATCAAATCCAAGTTGTTTTGAGTATCCAAAAGTGTTTTCTTGGTGAAACAAGCTTCTAACCATCAAGAATCTTGTTAAACCCACTAAAACTTGAAAGGTATAAACTTATTTTCAAAGGTTCATTCTTGATTTTAGTAATGATAAAGATGATGGAAAGTTTCTCTTAAATCTTGGAATATTTCACAAACTTGAATTGTTAAACAAATGGATTTTTGTACAAAATTTAAAATGGAACTTGTGAATATGTTGTTATGGCCAAAAATTTGAGTGTGTGTGGATTACAGATTTAGTTTTGATGATTTGTTGATTTTAATGATATGATATATGAAAAACTTGATGCATGCATGATCAAAGAATGATTTATTAAAAAGTTCTATGAAGATGATGATCATATGAAGATGATGATGTTCTTGAATGTTTGAACATGAGTTAAATACATGATAGATATAATTTAGTTCATGCATGTTGATGATGATGTGATTTGAATGCATTAGATGCTTGTAATTAAGCATGCATGTGGATGAATGTTCATGAAATGATGATTTATGTATGGTATGATGAAGATAATATTTAATTAGGTTCTAAACACTTAAAATATAATTATTTGAAGTGTTAAAATGGTATAAAACTTTGTCATAAGGTTTACTAGCTTTACATGTTATACATGAGGCTTAGAAACTTGTAAAATAGGTGAAATAATGTGTTTTGTGTATGATTTAGTAAAAATCAGTTTTGAGAAGATTATAAACACTAAAATAAATTTATTTTAAAGTGTTTAGTGACATATAACTTTGTCATAATGTTTGCTAGCTTTGCATGTTGTACTTGGTGCATTAAAAGTTGTAAAATACGTGAAATCGCATGATTTATGTGACTTACACAAAAACTGCACTAATCTGATTATAACCACTATTTTAATCAGTAAATAACATGTATTGTGTTAAAATATCAAGTCGTTTCGAGTTGGGATGATTGTAGTAACGTTTGACGCAAAACTATGCGTTAAAACGGTCAAAAAACGGCTTTTCGAGTGATTATTATAAAACTGATTTAGACCAGGAAGTAAACTAATATTTTTAGTTTAAAAATGAGTATTTTAACTAATTTTAAGATTACTTGGTGTTTGGTTGGTCATACGTGACTTCCGACGCCCGAAAACGTTACCGAATCGCTAAAATACGCATTTTCTAAGTACACTAGTATGGGTAAAATTTTGGGTAAACATTATGTGTTAAAATGTGTTATGTGATTTAAACATGAGAATGTGAAAATATGTTAAGTTTTAACACGATTTTAAAGATTGGATTACGCATGTATATATATTTGTACTTTTTGTGCGGTAGAAACTGTAAAAATTGCGTTAAACGTGAAGCTTGTTTGTCGAGCATGAAATTTGATACATATGAGATATTTTATGTATATTTGCTTTAAAAATGAAAAAATAGATAGGTTAACAAGATTTCGTGTGTTTCGATGATAATTTATATGAACGTTTATTTATATATATTACGACGCGCAAATCGTAGATACATTGCGTATAAACGGGGGAGTTAACGGATTTACACAATAATGGTCACCAATAAAATCGTTCAAGTCGCAAAATCATAAAAATATATATATGGACTCATATATATACTAACGTGCCAACACAATAAAAAATGATAACTTTTCGAGAAAATCTCAAAGTTATGTGATAATTCTAAGAAACGGAGAAACTTAGAATTTTTGTGTTATATGTACTGATTTAAAATCGTTCCTATATATATATATATATATATAGGGGATGGATCATGAGAAAACTAGTTTAAATGAGAAAACCAAAAAACTAACTAAAAAAGCATAAAAAACATACCAAATTTTTTTTTTACATTTTTTTATAAAAAATCGCTAGTTTTAATACATGGAAAAAAAATAATAAAAAAAAAAATAATAAAAATTTTCTTTTGTTGTATTACACATGTGCACTATTACGGATATAGTGCACATGTGCAGTATAACAAAATTTTTTTTTTTTTTTTGAAATTTTTTTATATATAAAAAGTAGCGATTTTTTTATCAAAAATTGTAAAAAAAAAATTTTTGGTATGTTTTTTGGCTTTTTTTTAGGTTTTTTTAGTTAGTTTTCTAGTTTTCTCATTTAGATGTAGTTTTCTCATGATCCTCTCCTATATATCTATATATTAGGACGTGTAGAAATCAATCTGTAGGATTGCGCTATTTAAAATACGCACCCAAAGGTTAGTGTCACTAAACCCCTTTTTTTTACTCCTTTGTATATATTTTGGGGGTAGAATACGTCATTAAAAGGGTTTAATAATGTTTTCGAAATAAAACATTCCTTTTAATATAAAATATATATTTTCATTGAAAATATATGAAATTTGATAAGTCATACGTTTCGAAATAAAACATTTTTGATGAATGGATATTGAAAGTACGGTATTTCCTAAGTGAAACATGACCGTACAGTTGGGGACGAATTCTTGACTAGGTCTCGTATGATGGAGAGTAAGGGGAATTCGTACAACGTCGTGTATTAAATTGTCGTATTAGTAGGATATATATATTTTACGTGAGGCGACATCATATTGTCCTTCAAGAGGACCCTACGCCCATGATGTCGTTTAATCATTTAAGTATTGCACGCGAGGAATTGTTGGTAGATCTATCGGGTTGACAACCCCATCGTGACCGGTCGTCCCGTGTGAAGTCAAACGACGAATTGATATTCTGTTTATTGTCTAGCTTTGATTATCCCTGCATGGTTAATATATAGTTCGTATCGTCTAGCTAACATACGAGTCTGAAAGTTGACGCAATAATTTAATATACAAAACCTGGGCAACATATATATTACAGTTGTCGGATTGATGAATCGACGGAAGGCCCATGGATTTTATTAAGGAAGTAAAATGGACTTTCTAAAAATTATATGGATGTTTTCAAATAAACACCTAATCAGAAAGTTTTCCTTGGAATAAATTGTTTGTAAGTGAATAAGTGAACTCACCTTCCTTTGTGTTGACACTTGATTTTAACGTGTTCTACATGTACTTGAGTTCGGCTTCGGGAATCTTGGCGTATCTTGTGGTTGTTGATGCATGTTTTGTCACTTAAAAATGTTGGACTAACTTTTAAACTTTATGGGACTAAATGTAATATGATCCATAAGGATCAAAACAATTTAACTATGGTGTGATTGTAACGAACCTTAAGACTTCATGTTTTAAAATCTATGTTTTAATTAAGTGAAATGTCCAACATTACGATGTATCGTTCAGCAAGATACAAATGGGCACCAGCTTCCGTCACCACTACGTTTTATATTCCGCTGCGACGTTTTTGGGGTGTGACAATAACCATTGTGATTACGCTCACGTTGCAAAGTTCAAACGAACTTTGTGTTGACCAAAGACTGGTCAAAGCAGAAAGTCAAACACTGTTTGACTTTCATGATTAAAATGCATAAACAAGCATGAAGGAGACTTACAAAAGGTCCAAGCCTTGAAGATTTGAACAAAAATACTTAGGTTATGAAGCTTCAGAAGAAGAGCTTCAACTTAGAGCAAAATTGAGTGCAAATGAGCAAGTTAGAGAATGAATTTGATTGGGTATTTATAGATTTTCCACAACCGTTAGGATCATTTCTTGGTTTTTGAGCTTCAATCTTGGCCCTCCACGTGTTACCCACTGAATTTGAATACTAGGGGAGCCTAAATACTAGTATATGGTATGTTAAAACCATGCATAAAACCCAGAAACCAGCTGCTGTTTGCTAAAACTGAGTTTTCCTGATCTGGGGAGCTATCGCGCCCCACGAACGATCCACACATGGCTTACGCGGCCTGCGACCGCCATGAGTTACAGAAACAGTTTGATTAATAACATGTTTAGTCCCTGCATGCGTATAAGGCCATTTCTGACTAGTTTAAGGCCCGTTAAGCCATTTTCAAGGATCTATAATGATGCGAAAGTGTAGGGGACATGAAATACGCTAGAAAATATCACGGATGTCGGTTCGTTTGGTCGTACGGCCTCGTTGTTCGGTTAATTACGACGAAACACGAATGGACGAGAAAAACGATTCAAATTGCGCGACGAATGGAATTTTAGCATGCGAATCACTAAAATAAAATATTTTAATGATTATAAAAATTTTTGGATGTCCGGATATGTTCAGGACGTAAGATATGCGCGTAAATGCAAACTTATGCACTTTTTGACGCTTTTAGTCCCTGATTGACCAATAAGTTTATCTTCGCATACCGAACCCCTCAAAGCCTATTTCTAAGCTATGTAAAGGATATTTAGGGTATGTTTAGCTTATGATCAAGTTTCGTAATGTTTGTTACTATACGAATCAGCATACTTTCGCAGTTTGTCACAATTAGTCTCTGCGATCGAATAAACTTGATTTTGCCATACCAAACCCTCCAAAACTTATTTCTAACTTATGTAAAGGTTATTTAAGCTTTGTTAAGCATATGTTGATGTTCTGGAGTGTTTGCGCATCAGTTTGCGTATAATTCTCCAGAAAACGATATAGAGTTTGAAATCGAACAAAAATTGAAACGTGCAAAATATCTAACATAAATAAACAAATATTGGGATCAAATCACATTGTTTTATTGATAATGAACTATTCAGAGTTTGTACAATGATTACAAGCACAAATGTCACAGTCTCCCCTACTTGTGGAAATTTCGTCCCGAAATTTATTTAGAGGAAACTTGTGAGAATAGATGTGGATATTTCGCCTTCATTTGATCTTCACGTTCCCAAGTAAATTCTGGACCACGTTTAGATTCCCAGCGAACTTTGACAAGTAGAATGCGCTTGCGTTTGAGCCATTTGACTTCACATTCCATGATTTCCACAGGCTTCTCAACAAAATGCATCTTGTTATCAACACGAATTTCATCAAGTGGTATGTGGAGGTTCTCATCAGCCAAACACTTTTTGAGATTGGACACGTGAAAAGTCGGATGAACATTTCCAAGTTCAGGAGGTAATTCTAATCTGTAGGCCACTTTTCCGATTCTTTCAACGATCTTGAATGGTCCAACATATCTAGGTGCAAGTTTTCCAGTCTTTCCAAATCTGATCACACCTTTCCAAGGTGAAACCTTAAGTAAGACGTGATCACCAACTTGAAATTCACTACAAGAAAACTGGGTTTTTAGTACGCGCAAAAGCGTCCTAAAATGCTATTTTATAGGACCTTTCATTTAATAGGACCAACGGTAAAAGCGTTTCATGTAAAGGGGTCGTAATAAGTCCCGGAACTAAAAAAGCGTCCTAACATCTCAAATAAGATTATAAAACCAATTTTATGGTCGCGTAATATGTCTTTGAACAACCAAAATAGTGTCGTAATAAAAACATATTAGGACACTTTTACAATGTTCTAACATGTGCTTATATACTTTTAATTTTTTGATACACTTATAAGCGTCCTTAGAAATTAATTGATAGGACCCTTTATGATGTAACATTATAGCTAATTTAGTACTAAGAAAAGAGTCCTAATATAAAAAATAAGATTATGAAACCAATTTTATGGTCGCATAATGTGTCTATAGACAACTTAAATAGCGTCCTAAAAAGAACATATTAGGACACTTTTACAATGTTCTAATATGTGATTATCTACTTTTAATCTTTTGATACACATACAAGCATCCTTAAAATTAATTTATAGGACCCTTATGATGTAACGTTATAGCTACTTTAATATCAAGAAAATGGTCCTAATATCTCAAATAAGATTGTAAAACCAATTTTATAAACAGACCATCAACAAATAACATCCTAATAGTTATTATATAACATCAACTAATGAAAGAAATAAAACTTCATTATATTTCAAATAAGCATGTTCATAACAAAAACACTAACCATAAATAAGTTATAACATTATCTAACATAAAGTCTTAACATTTAACAAAGAAATTAAAAGCAATTAAAGAAATAAGAAGCATAAAATCTTGAGTTATCATGTGTCTTCAATCCTCATGGACTACCTACAAATAAACCATCCATGTATAAGCATTAAGTTCCATGATATTAAAATTATTTGTATCACAAGTTTAACAAATACATACCGAGATGAATGGATAGGGCCATGCGATCGATGCACCAATACAATCTTGAATTGTAGAAAATAAACCATATGGTCTTACCAAGTTTTCATTTTTTATTGGTACTTGAACGTTTACCTCACACCATTCTAACCCAATCTTCGTACCACCAACTAGATCATTTGGGTCCAAGCTCTGGACCCTTCCTCTTGCTACAATCTCGGTAGAGTTTGGAATGCTTTTGAGGAAAACTTCATCTCCGACCTAGATTTTAGTTTTCAACAAATATTTATTAAACTCTAGAACAAAAATTAAAAAGTATACATCAGTAATCAGTTGTGATGCCGAACAGCTAGCAAATAGTAAAATAACATCATTTTCACTCAAATTTTTGCATAATGAAATCTAGTACATGTATGGTATATGCTTATGTGTATGGAGATCCTTATACTTTTTGGCTAGACCGTAATCTATAACGTAAACCTGTTGGAAATATAACCAAACATAAAAAAATGTTGAAGATCAGAATCTCAAACAGAAAAATGTATATAAACTCGTTAGAAGTGCAATTGAGTTCGTACAAAAAGAGAGTACCTGATTTACCTTTCGCCCTAAACCCATCAAAAAGTTATCTGGCTTTATATCACGGTGAAGGAAACCTCATGAATGCATATGGATGGAAATTTCTAGCCCAGTTTACCATTTAGATGGAAATGCCAGTAAAAATGAAACCTCAGGGACTTAGATACAAAAAACTCATTTTTAGACCGAAGTGAAAAAAATAACCTAAACTCATGGACCATTTTGCATTTTACTCTGTTTTGAAAGAGGGGTTTTGATGATCTCTATTTACAAAAAAAAATGTCCTTCCCATTAAAACTGTAACTATCGAAGAAAGTTATTTGTTTAGTTAAAGAAAAAAATTTCATGATAGCCGAATACTTTTATAATGAACAGAAATAATAATTGATCAATCGTTTTCTCTGTTGAATTCAAACAAAAATTATCATCTAAATTTTGAAATTTAAATGTATAATAAATTCAACAAGTACCAATGTATGATCACACAATAGTCTCAAAACTTTTAGAATTTTGCACTTTTAGATACTACCGTTATTTTAATTAATTTAAAAATAATGGTGACAAAACACTAAATTATACCACCATAAAAAAAACCAAACCAAACTCGTTTAATTTTTTGATTAATAACATATATCTTCTAAATCTATAATTCTTACATATAAATGTACGAATATGTTTATGTAAATAAAATACCATAAAACTAATTTAGTTTGTAATCATTAACATACGCATGTGCGCGCGCACGCACAAATATATATATAATCTTAGGCGAGACGAACAAACAATATTACTTTTTATTATTACTTTCCGTTTATTCTAAAATTGAAAAAGTGAATGATATATTTTGTTTTACCTGTTTACACAAAATAGTGTTCCGATAGATCCTTATCCTATATATATAAATTAATTTAGACGGTAAAGGTGAAGAATGCTTACCGCAACCATAAGACCTATCTCTACCGAAGCAAACAACACACCAAAGAAAGCTCCGGCACAAGCCAAAAAGTCGAGTTTGTCAACTTTCCAGATATTATAAGCTTCAGTATAGTTGATTAGTCCCGGTAGTGCAGATAAGATAATCAAGGATAGTATGGCAACCGGAGTGTAGTACAGTAGCCCCGTTAAAAATTGTAGCAATAAGAGCACCGTGATGGCCATGACTACGTTAGACACTGCTGTTTGACAGCCAGCAAAAAAGTTTTCAGCATTGCGCGAAAATGAACCTGAATAAACAAATTGAAATCGAGCATATAAGTTAACTGATTTTTGTATGTCTTATCAAGTTTTTCTATTAGTTTATGATGTTGAAATTATAGCAAGAAAATATCAACAATATGTAATAAATGTACATGTGGTAACATAGCTTCAAGTTTTTCTATTAGTTTATGATGTTGAAATTATAGCAAGAAAATATCAACATGTAATAAATGTACCTGTGGCAACATAGCAGGAAGTCATAGATCCAGCAATATTCATAACCCCCATAGCTATCATTTCTTTATTCCTATCCACATTATACCCCTTTACTGTAGCAAAAGACCTGCCAACTGCCACCGCTTCCTGTAAAGATATATAGCCATTATACATTATAATAAATCATTATACAAATCTAAATTTTTGGTGTTGTTGACTAGAAAAGTGTCTATTTTTAGCAAGGCGAACCGTTAGAGCAATGACCGCACAAACGAGCCCAATTTTTACTGATTCTCTGAGATGTGGACTGTTGAATTGCAACTGATAAACTGAACTTGGATTCAATCCTCCTTTGACATGCTTGATTATTTTAACTCCATGCTCATCAGCTCTAGTTAGGTAGACGATCGCAGTTGAGATAATTACCAATCGGCAAGCATCAAAACCGTTTTTAAAGTGAATTTTCGGTTACAGTAATTAAATAAATCTTCTAAACTTGGTCCAAGTAGATCGACGTACACATGATTATAATAGGGATATCAACATATTTCTTATTTCGGATAAGCTAAAAACCAAGTTTCTTTTGAAACAAATCACACACCAATACAATATTATCTGAATGATACACCGATAAACATGAAAAACAACACATTATAGCATACCTATCATGTCAGCAAATAAACTAATCTAATTCAGAACAATATGAACATTTTACAAGTGACAACAAAGAGCTGCATATGCAAACCACCGTGACCATCTACCTCAGAGGTTCAAAGTAAGCCACCAGACCTAGGGGTGAGCAGATTCAGGCCGACCCGAAAATACACAAAAACATTACCTAAAATATTTCTACAACATAGAAATTTAGATATGAAGCCCCCTCCCTCCTAAATTACACACAACAAACAACATCAACACCAAAATAGATAGTGGAAAAAAGAACAAATTAACCTAATTCAACACAATATGACTATGATACTTGGTTTCCCTCTGAATCATGCAATGTGATGATCAAATTATCTCGCAAGATGCAATTTTGTACCATGTGTTACTTAGACATTTCAACAAACATATGGTGTGCAAATAGTGTAGGGTTAAATACTAGACACTTACAAGGAAACCTAATCAAGATCCATCATGATGAAATAGTAACAGGTTTCATCTCAATGAAACATTAAAGAATTTGGTATACGTTATATCATATACTCATTCCATACCTAGAAAAATTAAAGGAATAAATTGACAACATCGAAGCCTATAAGGTTGCAGGTCACATACCTTGAAATTGAAATCTAAAAGCCAATTGCCCCATTTCTGGAACGAAATTGAAGTATTCCACACCGGATTTGAAGCATGATGATCGAAGAGTAACCGAAGATGGCTACATTAACAACCAGCAATTAGGAATCGAAACAAAGAAGGCTAGTGAAATCGACGAAGACAAAACAAAGTACATAGAAATTGACGTTACTTAAATTAAAATGATTGCTACTGATATCAACGAGTTACCTGGATGTCTAGGGTTTGAAGACGAAGAACGTTGGTCGTGCAATACTGTTGAAGATTGAGGTTAGGTTTTTTTTCTAGAATGAGAGATGTTTGAGGCTAGGGTTTTCTTTTTAAATGCGAGGGAAGAAATTTGAAAGGGAGGTCATTGATTGGGGGAATTTTATCAAAGAATTTGAAGGAGGGAAGGGGGAAATTTTCAGAATGTTTCAACTATTTGGCATAAGTAAAAAACCTAAATTAGTAGCATAAATGCTAAACGCCACTAAAAGTATGTGTTAGACAAATATGACAAGTGTCATTAAAAACCTAAATTAATGGCACAAAATCTAAATGTCATTAAAATCGTGTGCCATTAAATGGCATTTTTTGTAGTGATAGATCAAAAAAATTTAAAAAAAAAACCCTAAAACCTAAACCATCGAAAAAATAGAAAAAGATACTATTTTTTCGATTCAATTAATGAAAACTCCTGAAAAACACACATACAAACGTAAATACAGAGGTTAAAGTACCCAATTGTGAATTCTCAATCGAACACAGAGAGTGGTGTGGCGGAGATGGGGCTGCAGTAGCACTCTGGTCCGGCTATCAATCGAGTGGTTGACCGCGATAAAGGAATTCTCAATTATCAATCGATTGAAAGGAATTCTGAAATCGTCAATTGTTGACCGCGATAATGGTTGAATCCTTCTTTGTGAAATCCGATTGAAAGGGACGCATAGAATAAAACCCTAGCCTGTTAGCCAATAAATAAAAGCAAGTGGAACCAAACTACAACCGGGTTATTGTTTACTACCATCCCGTGTAATCGCGGGTCAATAACCTAGTGTTATTATAAAACTCTAGCAAGTAAACGTCCTATAAAACTTATGTTTTACGACTCAAATATCAAGTGTCCTATTACGGTGTATTCTAATAATACCATAATAATTAAGCGTCCTATAAAGGTTAAAGTTATAAGACCTTAGTGCCAAGTGTCCTATTAAGTTATGTTATAATAGAACTCTAGTGAATAAGCGTCCTATAAAACTGATGTTTTATGACTCAAATATCAGGTGTCCTATTACAGTGTATTAGAATAACACCACAATGATTAAGCATCCTATAAAGATTAAATTTATAAGACCCAAGTGTCAAGTGTTTTTTTAAGTTATATTATAATAAACTCTAGCGAATAAGCGTCCTATAAAACTAATGTTTTATGACTCAAATATCAAGTGTCCTATTACGGTGTATTATAATAAGACCACAATGATTAAGCGTCCTATAAAGTTTAAAGTTTAAAGTTATAAGACCCAAGTGTCCTATTAAGCTAAGTTCTAATATGACTTCGACTAGAAAGGGTCCTATAACACTGAACATTTATGACTTAACTACAACGTGTCCTATTAAGTTATGTTATAATAGGACCCCAGATGATCAAGTGTCCTAATATAGTACCACATAATGGGACACTAACAATTAAATGTCTTATAAAGTACTTTATTAGTATCTACATTTTAAGTGTCCTATTAAATTATATGATAATAGGACCCCAAAAAATCATCCATCCTATCAAATAGTTTTTTAGGACACCGGTTTAGTAGAGTATATTATAAAAGCACCCCAAAAGTTCATTAGTCCTATTAAATAGTTTTTTAGGACCCTCTTTTACAAGCGTCCCACAGAAAAGGTCCTAAAAAGCCATTTTTGTTGTAGTGATTCCAAGGGCTTGCGTCGTCGATCCACGTAACTCTTTTGACGGCTTCTAGCTGTTTGAAGGTTGCCACGAATTTTCTTGACTTTATATGTAGTCTCTAGAATGAGTTCAGGTCCAGTAAGCTGAGCTTCACCAATCTCATTCCAGCAGACTGGTGAATGACATTTTCGACCGTATAAAGCCTCGAAAGGAGCCATGTTGACGCTGGAGTGATAACTATTGTTGTAGGAGAATTCAATCAATGGAAGATACGAATCCCAACTACCACCAAAATCGATCACACAAGCTCTAAGCATATCCTCCAAAGTCTGGATTGTTCTTTCAGATTGAACATCTGATTGCGGATGGTAAGCTGTGCTAAAATTAAGTTGGGTTCCCATAGCAGATTGCATGGTTCTCCAAAAGCGAGATGAGAATCGAGCATCTCTGTCAGAAATAATGTTCAAAGGAACGCCATGAAGGGATACAGTCTCATCCACATAAATCTTAGCAAGCTTGTCGGCAGATAGATCCTCACGGATTGGCAAGAAATGCGCTGACTTTGTAAGACGATCAACAACTACCCAAATAGCATCATGACCTTTCTTAGTGCATGGAAGTTTAGTAATAAGATCCATAGCAATGTTTTCCCATTTCCAAACTGGAATCTCTAGTTGCTCCAATAATCTAGAGGGATGTTGATGTTCAGCCTTAACCTTAAGACAAGTAAGGCATTTGGATACGTATAAGGCAATGTCTTTCTTCATACCGGGCCACCAATACTGGGTTCGAAGATCCATATACATTTTATCTGCACCAGGATGAATAGAATAACGAGGCTTATGAGCTTCATCCATCAACAAGGTGCGAAGATTGTCTTGACTTGGGATCCACAAACGGTCCATGAAATAATACAATCCATTGTCCTTAAGCTCAAGATCAGGCTTAATGTGATATGGTAATTCCTTACCCATCAAGTCTTGTGAAACACAAGTATGTTGAGCCTGAGAAATGCGAGTTTGAATATCAGATCGAACCTGAACACAGTGAAGCTTGACATGCTCTTTACGACTCAATGCATCAGATACAACATTCGCCTTACCAGGATGGTAGCGAATTTCGCAATCGTAGTCATTTAGAAGTTCAACCCAACGTCTTTGCCACATGTTAAGTTCTTTCTGATTGAAAATATGCTGAAGACTTCAGTGGTCAGTGAAAACCACACATTTAGTACCATACAGATAGTGTCTCCAGATTTTGAGAGCAAAAACTACTGCACCTAACTCAAGATCATGAGTCGTGTAGTTCTTCTCGTGAACCTTCAACTACTTTGATGCGGAAGCTATAACTTTGTTCCTTTGCATGAGAACATAGCCAAGACCCAAATTTGATGCATCACAATACACGACAAAATCATCGTTGCCCTCAGGTAAAGATAGAATATGTGCATCACAAAGTTTCTATTTCAAGGTCTGAAATGCTTCTTCTTGTTCAGATCCCCATTCAAAGGGTTTATTCTTCTGAGTTAGAGTAGTGAGAGGAACTGCAATCTTGGAGAAGTTTTCGATAAAACAGCGGTAATAACCCACAAGACCAAGAAATGAACGAACTTCAGTAGGAGTAGTAGGTGTATCCCAATCCTTAATCGCACTGATTTTGGAGGGATCTACATGAATACCTTGTTCGTTGACGATGTGTCCCAAAAATTGAACTTCCTTGAGCCAAAATTCGCACTTGGAGAATTTGGTGAAAAGTTGTTCTTTCTTCAGGAGTTCCATAGTGAGACGGAGATGTTGTTCGTGACCAGCTCGTGTCTTGGAATAAATCAGAATGTCGTCAATGAAAACGATGATGAACTTATCAAAATAAGGCTTACAAACCCTATTCATCAAGTCCATGAAGACAGCAGGAGCATTAGTCAAACCGAATGGCATAACAGTGAACTCATAATGCCCATATCTTGTGCGGAAAGCAGTCTTGGGAATATCTTCCTCGAGAACACGAAGTTGATGATACCCAGAACGTAGATTAATCTTTGAAAAACAAGTGGCACCCAGTAATTGATCAAAGAGATCATCAATGCGAGCTAGAGGATATCGATTCTTGATGGTAAGCTTGTTAAGCTCACGATAATCGATACACATCCTGAAAGATCCATCTTTCTTCTTGACAAAAAGAACGGGAGCACCCCAAGGTGAAAAGCTCAGACGGATAAAACCTTTGTTAGAAAGCTCCTGAAGCTGTTTTGATAATTCCTGCATCTCAGACGGTGCAAGACGATATGGAGATTTAGCAGTAGGGTTAGCACCAGGTACTAGATCAATATGAAACTCTACTTGGCGCGCTGGGGGTAAACCAGGTAATTCTTCAGGAAACACTTCAAGATAATTCCGAACAACAGGGATATCTTGAATAGACTTACCTTTGCCTTTCTCTTCTATGATATGTGCCAAGAAAGCTACATAGTTCTTGCGTAGGTACTTCTGAGCTTGAATACATGACATGAGTTTAAGACCGCTAGCAGGTTTCTCACCACGAACCTCTATGATCTTACCAGTCGAAACCGGTATACGAACAATCTTTTCAAAACAAACTACCTCTGCGTGGTATTTGGCTAACCAATCCATTCCCACTATATTGTCGAAACTTCCAAGTTGCATCGGTGTGAGGTCGATAGGAAAAAGATGGTTATTAAGGTTTAACTGGCAGTTTCAAAGAACAGAATCGAGAACAACTGGTTCACCACTAGCAACTTCTACTGTCAAAGGCTTTCCTAGTTTGGTTCTAGTCATGCAAAGCAAAGGTTCAAAAGACAATTACACAAAACTCTTATCGGCACCCGAATCAAAAAGAACAGATGCAGGCTGATTGTTAACAAAAAACGTACCATTGACCACCTCGTTGTCTGGTTGCGCCTCGTTTGCATTCATGTTAAAGACTCGACCACGAGCCTGCGCCTGATTGCATTGGCCAACCTTGGACACTGATTTCGATAGTGGGTCAGATCCCCACAATTGTAGCAAGATCCAGGCGGATAGTGAGGTCATGCAGCTTTTGCTTGTTGTTGAGCAGGCTGTTGAGCAGCTTGCTGAGCAGGGTTTTGTGCGGCTTGGTTCTGGTTGACAGGAAGATGACATGTGGCGACAAGATGACCAGATCTTCCACAATTGGAACAATAACGACACTGAATATGCGGCTGATGATGACTGTTAGACCTGTTGCACAAAGGTGCATTGCCAATGTATTGTTTCTTGGCAGGTGGTTGTGTGGCCTGATTCGGGGCAGCCTGGTTGGCCAGGGTTGTAACAGCAAAATTTTGGGAAGCCTTACGCTTCCTAGACTTCTTTGAAGAACTAGATTTCTTACCCTTCTTGTTCTCGCCCTTGTCAGACGACTGATTTTGTTTGTTATCACCTTTCCTGTGAAGCTTACCCTTTCTGATTTGCGACTCAGTCAAAGTCGCAGCTAACTCGATTGCCTGACGAACTGCGGTAGGGTTGCTACCAGTGACGATGTCTTGCACGGGGTCAGGTAAACCATCGACATACCTTTCGATATCTTTCTCGAGTGGGGTAACCATCGTAGGACAAAGTAAACTCAACTCCTCATATCTGTCAGTATAAGCCCGATGTTCACCACTATCCTGTTTCAGATCATCAAACTCTCTTTCCAACGCCCTCTGTTCGTGACGAGGACAAAATTCCCTCATCATAAGAGCCCTAAGCTATTCCCATGTTTGACCTAAAGTGACATTAGCACCATGATCCCTCATGACTCCATTCCACCAAGTAACAGCCCTCTTTTGGAACACGCTAGAAGCAAACTCGACTTTGCGATTATCAGGTGAACATGACGAAAGTGCTCTCAATGCTTTCAAACCATTGTAGGAGCCCAGTTGCTCCTTCAGAACCACTAAACTTGAGTGGTTTAGCTGAATTGAAACTTTTATAGTTGCATGGAGCATTATTGTTGTTATTGTTGTTATTGTTGGCTTGATTGATTTGAGCGATGAGCTTTGGGAGTGTTGCAGCCATTTGCTGCGCAATAATTGCTGCCAGTTCGGCATTAGGTATTTGGATTGTCGCGTCGAGGAGGCATTCTAAAAGAGGAAACACGAGAGAAAACGAGTAAGATGACATGATGAAAAAAAAATGAGATGATATAAATATCGACAAAAAGTATGGATGGTCATTTGTTTGTTACCACAAAGCAAACAAATGACACACAGTGACTAATCAAAGTAAATGGGTCAAAATAATGTGTCGCGAAGACATGCTTTAGCCTATAAGTGGACACTCACCCCAAGAGTTCCCAGGTAAGAGTGACTGGTCCGATTATGTGGATTTGTACGAACACTATAGCCTAGACAGAAAACTCGAGATACAGGCATCCACCCTTCCAGATTGCACGTGTTCACATCATTTAGACCCAAACTTTGACGAGATTTTGAAAACTTAGAGGGTTCAAAACCTTATAACAAATCATCTAAGAGTAGATGATTGATTTTCAAAATCGTTTTGGAAAATTGTGTTCTTGTTTTGGTAATCACCTAAAGATAGGTGATGGTAATATTTTAAAATCTAAACACAAGATAACTTGTATTGGGGTCCTAGAAAAGTTATAGTCAAGGTCAAAACATTACGAATAACCTAATTCCCTATAACCATTGGCTCTAATACCAACTCTTCTGTCACACCCCGAACGCGTAAAACAACAAACCGCGGCGGAAACGTCGGGGAGTGGAGTGGCAGAAATATTGTTTCACAACCATGGTATTTAAAGTTTTGTTTTATTTATTAACAAAGTGGTTACATTGTCTTAAATCCAAGAAAACAAAGAGTACATAACGTAGTTTATACTAGTCTTGCATCTTTTATTGTCACTAAGGCCCAAGTCCGCCTAAGTGTATCTTGAACAACCCAATGAATCAGCCCCTGAAAACACATGTGAAAATAGGTACGTCAGCATAAAAATTCCTGTGAGATATATAGGTTTATTGATTTAGGATTCATGACTTGAAGTTGAAAGAACGTTTAACAAAAGTTTAGTCATGAACCTTTGAAAAATGTTTTCTTTTATTAATTATTCGAAAAGCGATAATGAAGTCAAATGATATCTAAAAGGATGCCGCTTGGTTAAATAAATAACCAAGTAACAATGAATTTGTAAAAGTTATGTAGTTTATAAAACAGTATCTTGTAAAAATATGTTGTTTGAATGAGATATATCATGTCTTTGTCGAAATGATTTAAATAACGCTACGATATGTAATATCATAAAAGCACTTATATATAGGAAGTACCAGCGGCGTATCCACCATGCTTTTATCATATTACACGTCGCCTCGTTATGTAAATCACTTACCAAAATAAACAACCAAAATTTATTGTTTATATAAATGTCAAAATGTTCATGTATAATCAGATGTTCAATTGTTAAGTGTAAACCATGTCTTGTATAATTAAATGCTATGTATGGTAAGTCAAAAGTGACTACTTAAACCATATGTATAAAGTTTATGTATAATCAAATGAAAATGTATGGTTAATAATAGAATTACTCAACCCCGTAGGTAAAATGTACAAAACAATGTATTTGATATAAATCATAGTTTATGTCAAAAGTTATGTTTTGCAAAATCCATGCTTTACTGATACAAACATTTATGTAATATTGTTAAACGCATACATTCAAGCCTTGAGACTGAAGGATAAACCCTAGAACAAATCAAAGGTTTACCAAAAATGTTTTCGGATTCTGTCATTCCTTACGTCCAAACAAACCTAGGATTTCAGGAATGGGAGTTGTCAAGTCCTATGGTACCACTACATACTACCGAGCGGCGTGATCAATGTTAATGAACGTATTTCAGTTTCGTTATACAAACTAAATGTCATATCAAATGTAAGCATGTTACGTGAAAAACAATGTACTAAGTATGCTAAATGAACATACGTAGCAAATAGGTGATGTAAATCAATGTGTACATATGCTGAAATAAACATATGAAACAAATGTGTTTATGAAATCAATATGCTAGCATGCTAAATCAACATACATAGCAAAGCATAAATGAAATCATGTACTATATGCGTACTAGTGAACATAGCAAGTATATGTTATGAATGCACGAAAAGCATGAAAGTAACAAGTAGGCACATGTGTTTCACCCCAAAATGTTTG
Source organism: Helianthus tuberosus (assembly GCA_030545235.1). Lineage (NCBI taxonomy): Eukaryota > Viridiplantae > Streptophyta > Magnoliopsida > Asterales > Asteraceae > Helianthus > Helianthus tuberosus. Next base: position 59,661,368 of record CM060436.1, read on the forward strand.
AAAGCAGTAAAAGAGGGGACTATGTACTCACTTGATAATGCTTAGAAGTCTTGTAATAATAATCAAACAATGCTAGAAGGATCACGGAATCAATCGGCACCTAATATAGGTAACTATGTTAATAAACCGGACCTAAATCCGAAGATTGGATAAAATGAGGTTTCGTAAACGAAATGAGTATAGGAACTCATGTAATATGGTTTAACAAAGCCTACATTCTAAATCGAAACCTATCCTAAGTGCTTACGACCCGTTTAGGTAACTTACGCTACTTTAACGCGTCGTTTGCGTAAAACACGTTCGGACCACCTAACTAGTCCTATGACAAGTATTATATGCCTTAACATGTCTAATAACATTGCCTAATCAGTTTAGATGTCAAAATTTAGGTTACATATGCTTAAAATGAAATTATGCGTGAAAAAGGTATTTTGGTCATTTTCCTAACATATAAACTACCTATCATACAACTAAACGAAGTGACCATAAGGTATAACCTCAGAAGGTTATTCCCTATACAACTATGGTCACAAAAATGTGTTTGGTCGGATCCTAATGATCGACCAAACGGGTCGGGTTCGAAAGTCTAAGCGGTTGTTTAGACCGCTTATCTTACGACCCTATATAAGCACTAAACTAAAAGTGACGAGTTAAACATGTTAAAACATGTTTAACTAAGTTAGAAAACAAGTTTGATATCAAAACAAAGTGTTTTGATACCCGAAGATAGCTTCGTTGCAAAATACGCATAAACACGTATTTTGACCGAAACTATGACTCGTCACTATGCCTAATCAACGTGGTAATCAGTAGGTATAGTCGCAAGGGACTATAACCATCGTGATTACGCTCACGTTGCAAAGTTCAAACGAACTTTGTGTTGACCAGAGAATGGTCAAAGCAGAAAGTCAAACACTGTTTGACTTTCATGCTTAAAATGCATAAACAAGCATGAAGGAGACTTACAAAAGGTCCAAGCCTTGAAGATTTGAACTCAAAATAATCAGGTATGAAGCGTCACAAGGAAAGCTTCAACTTAGAGCAAAATTGAGTGCAAATGAGCAAGTTAGAGAATGAATTTGAGTGGGTATTTATAGATTTTCCACAACCGTTAGGATCGTTTCTTGGTTTTTGAGCTTCAATTTTGGCCCTCCATGTGTTACCCACTGAATTTGAATACTAGGGGAGCCTAAATACCAGTATATGGTATGTTAAAACCATGCATAAAACCCAGAAACCAGCTGCTGTTTGCTAAAACTGAGTTTTGCTGATGATCTGGGGAGCTGTCGCACCCCGCGAACGATCCACACATGGCTTACGCGGCCCGCGACCGCCATGAGTTACAGAAACAGTTTGATTAATAACATGTTTAGTCCCTGCATGCATATAAGGCCATTTCTGACTAGTTTAAGGCCCGTTAAGCAATTTTTAAGGCTCTACAATGATGCGAAAGTGTAGGGGACATGAAATATGCTTGAAAATATGATGGATGTCGGTTCGTTTGGTCGTACGGCCTCGTTGTTCGGTTAATTACGACGAAACACGAATGGACGCGAAAAATGATCCAAATTGCGCGACGAATGGAATTTTAGCATGCGAATCACTAAAATAAAATATTTTAATGATTATAAAAATTTTTGGATGTCCGGATATGTTCAGGACGTAAGATATGCGCGTAAATGCAAACTTATGCACTTTTTGACGCTTTTAGTCCCTGATTGACCAATAAGTTTATCTTCGCATACCGAACCCCTCAAAGCCTATTTCTAAGCTATGTAAAGGATATTTAGGGTATGTTTAGCTTATGATTAAGTTCCGGAATGTTCGTTATCGGCATACTTTCGCAGTTTGTCACAATTAGTCCCTTCGATCGAATAAACATGATTTTGCCATACCAAACCCTCCAAAACTTATTTCTAAGTTATGTAAAGGTTATTTAAGGTATGTTAAGCATATGTTGATGTTCTAGAGTGTTTGTCGCATTCAACTGATTACGTTTGCGCATCAATTTGCGTATAATTCTCCAGAAAACGATATAGAGTTTGAAATCGAACAAAAATTGAAACGTGCAAAATGTCAAACATAAATAAACAAATATTGGGATCAAATCACATTGTTTTATTGATAATGAACTATTCAGAGTTTGTACAATGATTATAAGCACATATGTCACACTATCTATCTAAAGGAAGTGGTTTCTAGGCACGGGGTGCCAACCTCTATTATCTCTGAACGTGACCCGCGTTTCTTATCGGATTTGTGGCAATCAATGCATAAATCATTCGGCTCACGTCTCGACATGAACACTTCTTATCACCCACAGACGGATGGTTAAAGTGAATGAACCATCCAGACCCTCGAAGACATGCTGCGAGCATGTGTGATCGATTTTGGTAAGGGTTGGGAAAAGCACTTACCTTTGATAGAGTTCTCATACAACAACAGTTATCATTCCAGCATTCAGGCAGCTCCGTTCGAAGCACTGTACGGACGGAAATGTCGTTCTCCTCTTTGTTGGGCTGAAGTGGGTGACAGCCAGATCACAGGTCCAGAACTTGTACTTGAAACTTCAGAAAAGATTGTCCAGATCAGAAACCGTATGGCGACAGAACGCGGCTGGCTGAAAAGCTATGCTGACAAGCGTAGGAAACCCTTAGAGTTCGCTGTAGGCGACCGTGTTATGCTGAAAGTCTCGCCCTGGAAGGGTGTGGTGCGTTTTAGGAAACGCGGGAAGCTTAATCCGCGTTTTGTCGGACCATTCAAAATTATGGAATGAATTGGTAAAGTGGCTTACAAGCTCGAGTTACCTGCTGAGTTGCGTAACGTTCATGATGTCTTCCATGTTTCGTAACTATAGAAGTGTTTGTCCGATGAAACAGTTGTGGTACCGCTTCAAGAACTGAAAATCGATGATAAATTGCGGTTTGTCGAAGAACCCATCGAAATTATGGATTGGGAAGTTAAGGTTCGTAAGCACAGTCGAATTCCAATCGTGAGAGTCCGTTGGAACTTAAAACGTGGACCGGAGTTCATGTGGGAGCGCGAGGATCAGATGAAGCTCAAGTATCCTCAACTTTTCCCAACTGACCAATCTAGTTCTGATGCCAATGGTGAATTTCGGGGCGAAATTTCCTTTCAAGTTGGGGATGATGTGGCACCCGTGGAAAATCCACAGTCATCCTGATCTAACATCTTGCTACCTTGGACTACTTATCAAATTTCGGGACGAAAATTCTTTCAAGTTGGGGAAGATGTGACAACTCGAGATTTCAAGGCCTTTCCTTTACGCATTACTTGTTTCACAATTCATTTTATGTTGTATCTTGTGCATGATATTGGAATGCTTAAAGTATTGTTACGTTTGAGTGTTGCATGAAAAACTTAAGTATTGTGTAATGTTTATAATTATGTTTAACCCTGATTGAGAAACACTCGACGAAGAGTAGTCCTTCATCACACTCACTCCTCGACGAAGAGTAGTCCTTCGTCATAAGAAACCTTCGACTAAGGTTGATTCTTCGTCACACTCACAACACGGCGAAGAATGCTCTTCGCCAAGAGATCCTTCGCCAAAAAGGGCCTCGGCCCAGGTTTATTCGTGGCCCATACCATTTTAATTCTATAACCTCTCATAACCAGTAACCGTAAACATAAGAACCCTAAGGTCCCCTCTCCCTATTCTCTGTGTGACGGCAATCTTAGGATCTCGAAGCCTTTCATCTCGTTTAAGCTAATCACTTTGGTGTCACGGTTAGTATTCATTCTTGTCCGTTATTAAAATCCTATTAATGTGAATCTTATGTGAGACTAGGGTTCCACTAATAGGATCGTAAATCTAGAACTTGCATGATGAGGGGGGTTGATGATTTGTACACGCTCACGTCCATATTGTGGTTCGATAAGTCTACTTGATGGATTTATGTTATGTTAAACTAACAGTATGTTTGTGTGTGACCATTAGATGATTAGGATTAATAATTGTTAAAGTATGATTTGTATGATTGAGCGCTGTTATGCTTTGGGATAGTTAATGATTATTCATGAGTAGAATGTACAATCAGGGTATAGAAGGGTCGTTTGATTTGATTGGGAACTTGTCAAAATTGTTAGCATCTGTTATGGCTGAGATTAAGGAAAGATTGTAACTGGCTATGGAGAGCAGCAACGAAACACGCCTCAACGAAGAACACGGCTCGACGAAGGATAGTCCTTCGCCAGAGGATCCTTCGTCAAACCCCAAGACGACGAAGAATAGATTCTTCGTTGACACTTTATTGACGAACTATTAAGGTTCTTCGTGATGATCATTCCCGACGAAGAATAGTTCTTCGCCGAGAAGGCAACCCACGAAGAACTGGTTCTTCATGGGGATGTTGCTGTTGAGCAGGTGAAACAGCTATATGATGATGAACCTTAGTGTTTGTAAAATTCTATCTGTTGCATGATAATAATGTTAACCAGAAATGAGGATCTTGACTTGACTTGTGTGAGTAGACAATACACCTGTAAATGTTGTTATGTGATTTGCACATGGGATGTGGACTTGTATGAGAACTGAGAACTTGCTATGTGATATATGGTGATCTTTGTTATGTATGCAATCTGTGAAAAAAGGTACGTGACCCGATTGATTACGAACTGACATTATTGGTAACCACGGTAGGGTTGGTTGACTAACTGGAACGGGTAACTTAATATACTGAGCAAATCTAAGGTGAGTTCACTTCTCTTGAGCATGCGTCCCGGTGGGTGGGACAATCAAATGGGTGGGGCAATCAAATGGGTATTCCTAAGAGGAATAAGTCTTTTGGGTAAAAACTGGGATGTTAGATAATACACTCATTTCCTATCACTTTAAGTCCCATCTTATACCAAATTAGTTACCTGAGAGGTAACAGGGTATTAGTTGATAGCGCTATTAGGCTTGGCAACCTCACTCCGTACCTGAGAGGACGTGCGTGAACTAATGACCTTAGTCATGACCAATGCTTAGATAGTGGGCATTGAGGACGGGCAAAATAATCTGGAAGCCATCTTGTACGGTACTCGAGTTATTATCAATGAACTGAACTAAACACTTGGCAATTAACGTTTTCGTAAAAACTATGAACACACCAGCGTTGTCTGATACACTTGTTGCATGCTCGCAGGTCGTTAGGTACTATGGACAAGGGACTTGCTATCTGGGATTGCGCGAGTGGTCATGGGTTGCACTGCTTGGATATGCATGACTTGCTTACTGATTTCACATACATTTGATTTTGAAACGTTTAAACAATGATTTACTACTTGCTTCCGCTGAACATGTTAAACTTGGATTATGTTTATTAATGTTTTACCGTTATGAATGGAAACTTTGTTTAATAACTTGATATTAGTTCAATGTGATTGGTGGCTAGATCCTGGTACGTCACACGCCTAGCGGCGTTTCCGCATGTGGTATTTTGGGGGTGTGACACCCCACCTGCAACCACCACCCACATGAATCTGTATAAAAAAAAGTTTCACTCATTCCCATCTCCTTACCTACAATCTATATTTCTAATTGCCACATGGGGATACAAATCATGACACTCTCATCGGCGGCCACCCCTACATCACCGCACCTTCTTCCCTTCATAGCTTCCCCAACTTCTTCTACAGCGCAACCACCAGCCCCATCTACACACTCGTCGGCTTCCAACAACACAACAACACCGATTTTGCATTCAATTTCACCAGAAATCCACAACCCCCTCCATCTCTGCAGCCGACGAACTCTTCCACGCTGGTAGAATCAAGCCCCTAAAGTCTGTTTTCGATGACCCATCTCATTGTAACAAAAAAGACATCAATTCTTTCACTAAAACATTTTCACAAACAACTAGTGATCAAGATTATTTCAGTGAGGCATTTACACAAACACTTGATGTAACGCTCCGCTTTTTCGTAACTTTCCTTAATTAGAAAGCTTGACTTATAATTCTATCTTTGGAAACCCTTCTTTTCTTGTAATCGTATTTCGTTTTGTAACCTTGTAAACCGAGACTTCGATCATAATAACATCCCTATTGTATACAAATTATACCTTACCTATGCATTTTATACCTATACGTCTTGATTCGTTATACATTGATACCTATTTCATGATTCTTGTAAAAACCCGTAATAGATTGCTAATAAGTTTCACACATACACAACTTGTACATTTCACTCATGGTTACGCATCTACGATACTTATTCATGATCCTTAAACTTATATTTTGCATGGTTTTATGCCTAAGTTACATATTACCCCTCATACTATGCCTTTTACACATAAAACACATCAAATTATATCACAAATAAACATAAGGGGGATGTTTTGCCAAAAAAAAAACTCATTCCCGGAACCCTACCCCGTCGCGTTGTGCGACCGGGTCCTCTCTTCTTATCGCGGCACGCGACGACCTTCGATCCACAGAAGGGTGTTTCCTACTCGGGTATTGGGCAGTTTTTGTGTTTTTTTTATTTTCTTTCTTCACCTAAGCTCATTAAAGACTCACCTATAAACCCCACCTCATTTACACTCACTTACCACTTTACAGACACAACAAATCCTCTCTAATACACTCTCTAAATTGCAACAAATAATCAGATTCTGACCAGAAAGTTCAAGGCCTTTTAAGGTGAGTTCTAGCTCACCTTTACTTCACTTTTCTACTTGTTTCTTTCATCTTAACACTTGGAACACCTCTAGGAGTGTTTCCATAGGTTTTCCATGGAAAACCAAGATGGAACATCACCATATTTGAGGTGTAAAGTGTAAGAAACTTTCTGTTTTGATAAAAACTTTTATAAAACTTTCTTTAATCTTGAGTTTCCTTCAAACAAACCTATGTTCTTATGCTCCTAATCAAGTCTATGATTAGTGAGCTTAAACAAGGTTGTTTCATACAAATTAGGAGATGTTTTACCACTCCAAACTTTCTGTTTTGTAAGGGTTTTAACCCACAAGTGTTGTATCCACCAAGCTTGTTCTTGAAACAAGACTTTTGTTGGATGTGTGTGATTATTTGGAAGCCTTGGCTTCCTACCTTCAAGCCACCACCTCACTTGATGATAAGTCCTTTGAGTAGTTAGTTCATTTCATTTTTGTTTTTATTGTATTCATGACCATCATTGTTGTTCTTGTAACAACTTATGTCACACCCCTTTCAAAGGCGGAAGCACAAGGTGTGATCTGAGAGGTTCTCATTGCATACTATAAGTAAACATGCTACATGATATAAAACAAACCCCATCTTGCCATTCAAAGTTAAACTATCCCAAAATACAGAATTCGGTTTAAAGTTTACATCATAAATAAAAGATAATTGTTTGAAAGTTCGCAACACAATTTCAAAACAAAGATCAAGGTTTTGTTTCCTATATCACCACAGAAGGTGGGATATAGTAAACAAATCCACAAAAGATGGTAACGGAGGTTAGACACTAAACATGTTAAAAAGGAGCCCGCGAGCATTATCCACTAATTCCCTAAAATACATGTAAGTTTAAAAATCATTAACAAAAGTTGGTGTGAATTCATGCAGATTGTGTAAAATGTAACATTTGTAATTGTGTAAAAGCATTGTATGTAATTGTAAAATGTATGTTTGTAAGTTGTAATGAAATGGAATCGAGATCACCAATGCTTTACGAGGACATTAACATATGTGATGACATAGGAAGCGTCCAAAGCTAGGCGACTTTTATCATCATTTAACCTACGACTGTGACCCAAGACACTCCGTGACTATGTGTTGTCAAGAGAGTGAGGCTGCCCGGCCTTGCTAGATCTAACCCTTGTTCTTTCAGTCTAAACTAGATTGATGGTGCTTACGTATAGCCTATTCGTGACATGATCTATGTATGATTCCTTTGTTTTAAACATTCCAATTGTACATGTATTTTCCCCAAGGTTTAGAAAACATTAAAAACGCTTAAAAGTGGGGACATGAACTCACTGTTTTGCGTCTTGAGTGTCTAGCTTCACTGGCTTCTGCTACTTGAATGTCGTGACCTAAAGACGTTCTAAGTATGTTAATCACCTAACTTGTAAACCTCTAAGTACAAGTTACTATTTAGATTCAATTACATAACAAATAAGCACATAATGTTGTAAACCTCTAAGTACAAGTAAACACATAAATGCAGGAAATAAATAATTATTAAAATAGTACAGAAATTACCGGTTTTCGGCCAGTTGTCACAACTTGTGCGTTGGTGAATCTACGAAAGAGGTCTTAAAGGAAGGATTATCCTCCTACCTCCATCCATGACTTATATGAAATCCTTGAAATACATATTGGACTTACACTTATAATATATACTATATAAAATATATAAACATATAAAATATATATATTAACCGAGCCCTTGATGATAATCAAATGATTATTCGTCATGTACTAAGTTACATCATCTAAATACTTAACTTCCCGTTACGATTCTAATGGGTATCTTCACCTATGAAATCATTCTAACCCCTACGGGTTTTATAGTGTCAAAAACGAATATTAAGTCTAGATGATTACTTTCTCATATACATAATTTTATGTAATCTAAATCCCGAATACAAGCATTCCTTAAACTCCAATCCAAACACATTCGTTCTCCTGATCTCATTAAATTGTCAATACTTGGATAATCGGAAGACTTAGCAATTTTGTGAGTGTACTTGACCCATTTTAACATTTTCACACTTTTTGGGTGTAACATGTTTATTTAAACAAAACACACTTAGCACTCATATTCTTATGCAATTATACAAATAAACAATCCAATACATGCTTACTATTTGTTATGCTCGATTGGTGTTTTTCTGGGTGATTCTTATGTGATGAACTTGTCATTAACTTCGATCAAGCCTCCCTTAACATGTATAGTGCTATAGGAGAGTAACGCACCACCCGTGAACGAGAGGTCATGTTAAGTTAATCATTCTTTATACTTGCGTTAAACTTTGGTTTGACTTGTTTGTTCACATGCCAGTTTATACATTAATCTTGATAACTAAGTTTGCCATGTGGATTGTTGGTTATCATTTTTTTATACTTATATGCTACTACACCAAACTTGTATACTCGTCAATACTTTTGTATTGAACTACGCTTTTAAAACATGTTGCAGGTTATTGATGATGTTAATGATGCATGGAACATAGTAGGATGCCTAGATACTCATTTTAAATTTCGTATACCTATTGTAATGTAACTTTCTATTTCAAGTTGTTGTATTTGATTTCAATCTTTTTAATTGACTCTTTAGAAATGAAATGAAATTCATTATTTAAATACTTGTCACAAATTTTAGTGCTATGTGTAATGAGCAATCTATTTTGTCTCACTCCGATGTTTCCACCATCGGTTAGGGTGTGACTCAGTGATCAAACCCAAAACATGCCCAAAAGAGGCCGTAAACCACCACCAGCGCCAGAACAACCAGAGACAAACAAGAAAAGGTAGACCCCAGTACTACCATTGAAGCGACAGTTGGATGTAAGGAGGTAGGTGATGATGGTGGGAGCCATCGGATTTGGGGCTGCGAAGGAGGTAGGTGATGACGGCTGGATTTGGAGTTGCGGTGGTGAGGTGATGGTGAGGTGGTGATAGTGGTGTCTGATTGTGCTGGTGATGACTGGTGGTTGTTACAAAAGGGATAATGAGAGAGATAGAGGAGGGTGATGAAGTGAGATTTTTTTTAATGATTGTATTTATAAACAATTAAATTCTTTTTGTAAAGTTACTAAAACACCCTTCCCATTATATGTAAAATTACCAAATTGCGCTTATTTTTAACAAACATTTTGGATGGCGTTAGGGGCGGGGAGTGAAATAGAGATAAGCTTCGTAGATCAGAGAGTAAAATGGCTATTTTTAAAGGATTTGGGCAAAACCGTTAAAACGACCAAACCACAGGGAGCAAAACGGAAGTTTACTCAATAGATTTTCTTTGATTATTTTTCGAATAAACTTAAACCTTTTGTTGGGATGGAAGTGCACCAAAAAAGTCGCAAACTCAAAACTCTAGGGGATCTTGCTAGTCAAAAGATTGAATCCGATATTACTATATTTGAGGTTAAAACGGCGGTTTGGGACTGTATTTCGGAAAGGTCCCCTGGCCCGGATGGATTTACAATCGCATTCGTTAAAAATATTGGGAAGTATTAAAGCTGGATTTTTTAGGCAATTTATCATTTTTTATGGGTTCTTCATTTCTAAAAGGGTGCAATTCTTCATTTGTTACTTTTATTCCAAAAACGCAAAGTCCAATTGTGGTTAACAACTTTAGACCGATAAGCTTAGTTGGGATTGTCTATATGTGATTGCTAAAACTCTTGCTAATCGGTTGAGTAAAGTGATTACTTCTGTTATTATCCCAAAACAAATTACCTTTATTGACTTTAAAAATGCATATGATTCTTTATCATGGAACTATTTGTTTAAAATGATGGAGTTAATGGGATTTCGCACTAAATGGATTTCATGGATTAAAACTTGTTTGTGTTAAGCTAGTATATCCATGTTAATTAATGGGGCACGATGATGGAATTCTAGGTGTATCGTAGATAATGTCAAGGTGATCATTTATCTCCATTTCTTTTTATTATCGCAATTGAAGGGTTGCATGTGGCGTTACATGATTCGGTTGAGCGGGTTTATTTAAAGGAGCTCGAATTGAAAAAATAAAACAGTAACTTTATTTCTCGTTTATATTATGCGGATGATGCAATTTGTTTTTGGGAGTGATCAAATCTTAATTTTAAAACCATTGTGAGGATTCTGAATTGTTTTTATCTAGCGTCCGAGTTAAAGATTAGTCTTATGAAATCTAATTTATATGAGATAGGACTGTACGTATGAACAGGTGATCGACCAAGCTTCTGTGACGGGTTGTCATCGAGGAAAGGTTCCATTCACTTATCCGGGTTTACAAGTGGGATCGAAGATGAGAAGTTATGTGCGCGAAAGAGAGGGGGTATTGGGATTGGTTCTTTGGAAGTTTTTAACAAAGTTTTTTCTCGAAAAGTGGCGGTGGAGGTTCGTGATAGATAAAAGAGAGCTTATGGGTCATGATGATTCAATCAGCGTATGGGTCCAAGGTGAATCCGAATGGTGGGGATAATGGTAAATTGGGTTTGAATATTTGAGCAATCATTTGTAAGTCTTTCATTAAATTGAATGCTTTGAACATTATTCCTAAATCGGCAATTCAAAAAGTGGGAATGGTCACTCAGGACACTAGATTTTGGTTTGATTGTTGGGTGATGGGGGTTCCTTTCATGGATATATTTTCACGACTTTAAGCCTTAGAGACGAAAACGGTGTTTGGTTACTCATAGTTGGGAATAGTTGGAGTTGGCGTAGTTAGGTTAGGAGGTGTAGAACAGAGCAATTTACTAATTGGAAGAGGATATAAATCAGATATCATTGAATGGTTTTCCAAATAAGTTGGAATTCTTGGTTGAAGGTATAAGAAAAGTTTTTAACGATTTTATTCTTCTGACGGGGAATAGAAACACTATTTGGTACAAAGCCCCCCCCCCCCCCCCCCCAAAAAAAAAAAACTAATATATGTGTGTGGAGAGTGCTGATTAATAGACTCTCAACGAGAATAGATTTGGATGATAAATGTATTAAGGTTTCGGATATGTTATGCCACTTTGTAATGACTTTTCAGAGACTAGAGACCATGTTTTTGGCAATTGCGCGGTGGCTACTAGTACGTGGTACCTTATAGCGGGGTCGCTAGGTCTTCCTATGCTGGTGTATAGAAATCCGGAAAATATGATTACATGGTTGGAAGCTTTAAAAGTCCAAGAAAAAGAAAAAAGCCTAGACTGGGGCGATTATATTTGTTACTTGGTGGGCTGTTTGGAGGTTAAGAAACAACTTGGTCTTCACAAAGAGGCGGAAAAATAATTGTTAACAATATTACTCATTTTCTCATTCCGTTGGTTTAGTAGTAGGAACCGGAAAAATATTACTTTTCGACAATGTTACTCATTTCTCATTCCTTTGGTTTAGTAGTAGGAACCGGAAAAATAATATTTCTTGGTTGAATGGTTGAAAAAACCCTTAATACATGTAACCTTTTTCATGTTTTAGTGCCTTGTTAGGAGTGTTTTCTTAATAATACGCCAATGTTCAAATAAAACATGGAACTTTTTTGTCAGTAATCTAGCAATAAAATGAGATGATGAATATCTCATTCACATAACGTGATTTGAGGATGGATAAACCCATCTCTTTAGAAAGTATTTTTAGCCCCGTAATTATCTCACATATTTCTCATAAATTCATACACCTTAGAAACAAAAGGCAAACCGTGTTCATAGGGCATCCATATTTCCCTTTCATCTACAACCAATTTAAAAACATCCTCTTATCAACAATTCCAATCCAGAACACAACTTGCAAAATAACTTATAAAGCATAAAATCGCATTCGACATTATTGATTAGTACCATTAGGAAACCATTATGGCGGAGGACGAAGACAAGGCTGAGCGCGACCGCATCTTTGGTGCGTTTGATACCAATAAAGACGGCCAAATTTCTTCAGCCGAGCTGGGAGATTCTTTGAAGAAGCTCGGCTCTGTGTCAGCCGAAGAGGTCCAAACTATGATGGAAGAACTCGACACCGATGGAGATGGGTTCATCTCTTATGAAGAGTTTACTGATTTTTATAATGCCAATAGGGGCTTAATGAAGGACGTTGGCAAGATATTCTAAGTATTATAGGTTCTGCATGATCCTAAGTGATTGTTTGGGTAATGCCTCTCATAACTGATAATTTTCTGGGATTTCTTATGCGTTGTTTGTATTGTCATTAGTAGTTTATAATGTAAAGTATTTGATAAAAGAAAATAATATTAAAAACTTCAATATATATTCAGCTAAAAATATAAATTTACTGTTTATATGCTCAATCATTTACTGTTTGTGAGCAGTGAGCTGGATCGAGCACCTATAATAAAATCAACGTTTTTATACAACAGAAAGTCGGGTATGTGTATAAAAATTGTCAACACCCAAATACACTAGCCAAAACATAATTTACTCGACAACACATAATTCAAACAAACATTTTTCTTCACAAGATACTAAAGGAAAATATCATGCCAATAAGGCTGTCAAACAAAGGCATGGCCAAAATGATATCAATTCCTAAGTTACAGGCCTCCTACTCGAATCACACCACATGTCCAACGCAAGCTGTATTTTACGATTTTCATTTGTTGACAGGGTATTAATGAGTCCCATGAACTTATCAGTATTGGGTTCTCAGTTACCCAAAAAAAAAACAAAACTCAATTCGTAAACATGTAAATAAGTTTTCTTTCACCATGATTCAGCTACAAAATCTATATACGAAACACTCGATCAGTCTTTTATATCTTGACGTTCTGTACTCTTGGTTATATTCAAACAAATTTGCGCCTTCAAGTAGGATGTTTTCTTCAACGATTTCAACTAACATCAACGACTATACAAAATATCCTGATTATCTTCAAACTCTGAAACACCTAGCATTGCCAAAGCTAAATGAGACTTCATTTCATTCTTTGTTTGATGAATAGGAGGGTAACCGTCGGTAACATAGTTGTTAGAAGATAAAGAAGTCCGAGGTGTTTTCCTTAATTTCTCATTTGCTTCAACTCCTTTAAGAATAGAAATTATTGCATCAATATTTGGTCTTTTTGATTCTTCGTTGTTTATACTGGCTTCTGCAGCTTGTATCATCCTGGCAATTTGATCTAAGTTTCTTTGTGTGAACTTGATGCGTGGATCCAGTAGTTTCTCTATTGATCCTTGTCGTAATAAAGGCTTTGCCTGCAAAATTTGTGCAGGTTTATCACATTAATGAACATGTATTTCTTAACAAAAAAGAATAAGAAAATGTTGAAAACATTCTTGAAATGTTTATGTGGTGCATGGATGTGCATTTTCAAAGTGATTACTATGATTCTAGGGTCCGCTGGTGCGTTGAATTGTTCGACTCGAACATTATCCATACTTATTTGTGTCAAAAACATTAACCAAAACCAGGACACACTTAAAATTGGGTAACCTGAACACAACCCGTTTATCTCATTTATCTAACGTGTCAAACTAGTTGACAGGTAGTAATCAAGTTGTAAATGTGTTATCCTTATCCGGGTTGGTTGGTTGCAAAAAAAATGGGTTAAACTGGTAGGCGAGTAGACCAATTTAATGGAACGGATTAAACAAGTCAATCCAAACACAACTCATTTAGTTAAACATGTCATGTCAAACATGACCTATTTATCAGACGAGATAGATATGAAAAACCCCAAAACCTGATTATTTTTTTATCGTGTTCGTGTCATATTTCAGGTCAAGTTAGAAATCGCCACCCCTAACTACGACTCTAAGAACTATACCAAGATCCAATAATCAGATAATAAGTTATATAAAGATACACATGACTCACCCACAAAACCAAGTTCTCTTCTCCTGAACCTCCTCTTGATTCAATCGGCTTACGTCCAGTTATCAATTCCAAAAGAACCACCCCAAATGCATAAACATCGGTTTTATCAGATACTTTCCCCTGTTGGAAATATTCAGGAGCTAAATACCTGGTCAAAGAAACCATCTTCCTCTATCACACAATTTAAAACCAACCAAAACTATATATGCCCACAAAATCTTGATCAAAACTCACCCGAATGTCCCTTTCACAGTTTTGCACAAAAAAGGAACCGAGGAAGCGGACGTCCACGTGGCTAATCCAAAATCACACAACTGCAATACCAAACAAACTATAATTCATTAAATTTCAACAGGACCTTCAAATCATAGTAGATATGATAAATTAAACATATTTTCACCTTAGGCGATTTTCTTGAAGAAAGAAGGATGTTTGAAGGCTTAATATCTCTATGAACCACACATCTTTCACTCCCATTATGCAAATACCTCACAGCCTCAGCAACACCAATGGCAATCTTATACCTTACTGACCATGGAAGTTTTGATCTACCATTTTTACGATTCTTCGTTTCTACAAAATGGGTATTTTCTAAATTTATTAATGATTTAAATTCAAGAAGATGGTGAAGCTTGAGATTTCCGACCTGGGGGTCGGAAGTCACCGTACCTACAATTGTACCTAAAAAATTATAAAACCGAGGGGTCGAAAACGTATACATCTAAAAAATACTATACAAAAACTACATAACGGACACTAATGAGCGAAAAGTTCGGGAGGTCGGGCGCCCCCCGTGCCCCAACTATATCAAGATAAGAAGGAGAACAAAATAGTACCATGAAGGTAGTGTTCTAAGCTTCCGCCTGAAACATACTTGTAAATTAAGAACAAACCTCCTTCTGGATCAATACAAAAGCCCACAAGGGGACAAATAAAAGGATTGTGAAGAGAACTTGCTATCATTAATTCTCTACAAAATGCCTTTGGAGCCTCTTTATCTTCTTTGTCCAGTTTCTTGATTGCCACAGTAGTTTTCAAGATTCCCACTCTTCCCTTAAACACATAGCTCAATGCACCTCTCCCCAAAATCCTTCCTACCCAATTCAAACAAATTCAAATTAGATCTAAAGGTGTGAATCTCTGAGACCACATGAAAACAAGACACGAACTTAATACAAAGCCACAGGTTTAGGTTTAGTATAAACGAGTTTGGGTCGTTTTTCTGTCAAACCCACGTTAGCTAAATTGGTCTGGTACGTGTCAAACCAACCGGCATGTGGGT
Source organism: Helianthus tuberosus (assembly GCA_030545235.1). Taxonomy (NCBI): domain Eukaryota; kingdom Viridiplantae; phylum Streptophyta; class Magnoliopsida; order Asterales; family Asteraceae; genus Helianthus; species Helianthus tuberosus. The sequence continues at coordinate 59,677,109 of CM060436.1, forward strand.
TGACCTTTGTAATCCATTTGCTTTTTTTCGTATTTACTTTTTTAAAGTGGTTTTCTTAAAATCTTTATTATTTGCGTATTTATATGTGAAAACATGACACTTAAATGTTTATAATGTATTAATATGTAAAAAATAAATTATTTTTTCAAGTTATAAGGGTATTGTTCGTGTCAACCAGCGAAAACTCGCGTCGTGTTCAGGTTCGTGTGTCAAACGATTTTCGGAATAGACCCATCAACCCATGAATACAACCCGTTTAGTGCCCCTAATTCAGATCCACTCCTGAAGAAATATGAAGCTATAATTCAAGTAATTCACAAGTCACAAAGATTGGGGAAATCAAATACCTTTAGATAAATTGTGAGTGGCAGAAAGAATTTCGCCATAGCTAAATCTAACAAGATTATGTGCTACAGGTGAAATACTCCTCTCTAATGACTCAATCCTCCCCCATTTAAGTTCTTGAGACCTTGATTCAATCAACCCATTATCCAAATTCACCATCAAAACTGTTCCAGATGAAGAACCAACACTCATAGTATCCACTTCCACTTGTGAACATAAACTGAATCTAAAAGATGAGTGAACCGAATGTGGCTCAGAAACACACCCTCCAGACTCTGCAAGAAGCCATGCCTTGTTATGCTCCAAACTGTTCACCATTTTCTTCTTCATCTCATCTTTCTTATTCTTGATTGTTGGAAGAAAGCATGAGAACCCAAAATCCCAAATCATTTTGTGAAGAAAGTTCTTGAACTTGTTACCACCTTTATCATTGCATAGATAGATAATGTCATCATCATCATCATCAGAATTTGCAGTAAATGCGGATAAAGATGAAGTATCTGGAACTGGATGTTGTGTGGAACTGATTCGAGGAAACCCCATTTGAATCAAATCCCAAATGATAGCAGGTAATGATGGCAAGTTAATGATGAAACACAACACAGAAATCAAGAAACTAAAAAGGGGGGAAAGTACGGTAAAGTTGTCAACTTCTTCAGTTCTTTGCTTGGAAGTGGAGGTGAGAATCTATATTTTATGGAATTAAAATTAGTGGGTATATAATATATTAAATTAAATAAATTAGTTGGAAGGGATGGATGGATGGACATGGGTGGGGCTATTTTTTTCTTATGGATTCATAGATAAAAGTGTCGGTTATTGAATAAGGTATCTTGTCTTATCGCTTTAATTTGGCGTCTTATGGCGTTAATCCTCGTAACACCAGTGGCGGACCCAGAAATTTTTTTATGGGGGTGCGGAACATTTTTAAAAATTTTAGGTCCCTAGGTATATAAATAAAAAAATCGGTTCGTATGGGGTCGGGTCGGGTCATGTAAAACAAACGAACATCAAACTAAATTTATATAATCATCAAAAACATGTCAAACCTTTTAACAAACATAATTAAAACGTCGACGCCCTACGGGTTTTCATTTTTTGAAATCTATTCTAAACATCAATTAAAGCTAATTTCTTAAGCAATTCTTTCTCTATATAACATAAGTTAATCGCTTCATAACATAATATTTCAATTTTAATTTTCAACTATTCAAGCCTTAGAAATCATAACCTAAGTTGTAATCACCCTAAAAATATATAAACAACATAATCGCCCTAAAAATCATCTAAACAACCATAAACAACGTCAAAACGCACAAAATTTCAAACCTATTTAACAACTTTATTACCCTTTTTTCTCCTATAATATCAACCAAAATCATCCAAATAACAAAGAAACTTACCCGTGTTCGGATTCCTGTTAGATTTGGCGTCGAATGACGGTGGTATGGTGGCTGATTACGGTGGTCGCCAGATGCTGGACTGTTGTCGCTGGGTGATGTTGTTCGTTGGCAGTGCAGGGACGGAAGAGAGAGAGAGAGAGAGCGGGAGAGAATTTCTAAAGGTTTTGGGCTTTAATTATTTTATTATAGTTTGAATATTGATGGGTTTGGTTAATGGGCTAAGACTTAGTGGGCTAGCTAGTTAGGAATTATAAGTGGGTAAATGTATGAGTATTTGGGTTTAGTTAGTTAGGTATTAAAAATTATATAATTTAGGTAATATTTTTTTTTTTTAAAATAAGAGTTTACTAAAAAAATTTAATATATAAATTGATAACACTTTTTCCCTAAAGGGTGTGGACGAAAAATTTCAAGGGGTGCGGTCGAAAAATTACAAGGGGTGCGGACGAGATTTTCGACGGAACTTAGCACTAATTTTTTTTCCCCGGGGGTGCGCCCGCCCACCTTGGGCATTGCTTGGGTCCGCCCCTGCTTAAGACTTCACGGTGTGCCGACACACCATCCCATGTCATGGCATGGCGGTGGCGTGAAGTGGAGGGTTTGAAGAATTCCACCGGCGTGGAAGGGGGAAGGTGGGTGGCGTTGCGACTCTTGATTGGTCGGTGTTGTTTGGGTTGTTATTTAATTTTTTTTTAAAAGCCACTTTAAAGTCCCTTCTACCCCGTACTTTTTTTACCACGCTTCATAACAGACGTATCTGCCACATGACGCTTCATGCCCGTCAATATCATACAGTCTAACAATTAGATCGGTTAAAAAAAACTTATTACATTCAATAAATTTATTGTAGCATGCTATTCATATAAACTCATTACCATCCCATTTAGTCGGCGTGGAGGAATATTTGATCATCTGGCAAGAGTTTATAATCGGGGGCCAATTATATTAAGGGCGTGGGGATGTATTAGATCATCACTACTTCATTATTGAATAATATAATCACACAATTATGGCACACCCAACCACTACTATTCTACGAATGCATGGCCAAGCAGTGGCGGACCCAGGAATTTTTCTTTGGGGGTGCGGAACATTTTTAAAAATTTTAGGCCCCTATGTATATAAGTAAAAAAATCGGTTCGTATCGGGTCGGGTCATGTAAAACAAACGAACATCAAACTAAATTTATATAATCATCAAAAACATGTCAAACCTTGTTACAAACATAATTAAAACGTCGACGCCCTACGGGTTTTCATTTTTTGAAATCTATCCAAAACATCATCTAAAGCTAATTTCTTAAACAATTCTTTCTCTATATAACATAAGTTTATCGCTCCATAACATAATGTTTCAATTTAAATTTTCAACTATTCAAGCCTTAGAAATCATAACGTAAGTTGTAATCACCCTAAAAATATATAAACAACATAATCACCCTAAAAATCATCTAAACAACCATAAACAACGTCAAAACACACAAAATTTCAAACATATTTAACAACTTTATTACCCTTTTTTCTCCTATAATATCAACCAAAATCATCAAAATAACAAAGAAACTTACCCGTGTTCGGATTCCGGTTAGATTTGGTGTCGAACGACGGTGGTATGGTGGCTGGTTACGGTGGTCGCCGGCTGCTGGACTGTTGTCGCTGGGTGATGTTGTTCGTTGGCAGTGCAGGGACGCAAGAGAGAGAGAGAGAGCGGGAGAGAATTTCTAAAGGTTTTGGGCTTTAATTATTTTATTATAGTTTGAAATATTGTTGGGTTTGGTTAATGGGCTAAGACTTAGTGGGCTAGCTAGTTAGCAATTATAAGTGGGTAAAGGTATGGGTATTTGGGTTTAGTTGGTTAGGTATTAAAAGTTATATAATTTAGGTAGTATTTTTTTTTAAATAAGAGTTTACTAAAAAAAATTTAAAATATAAATTGATAACACTTTTTACCTAAGGGGTGCGGAAGAAAAATTTCAAGGGTTGCGGTCGAAAAATTCCAAGGGGTGCGGACGAAAAATTCCATGGTGTGCGGACGTGATTTTTGACGGAATTTAGCACTAAATTTTTTTTTCCCGGGGGTGCGCCCGCCCACCTTGGGCTGGCTTTCGGTCCGCCCCTGTGGCCAAGGGTACACGGGGTCCATTTGCTAGAAATCGGCCAGTTTGAAAGGTGATCAGTTTTGGAGATTTAGGCTATTAATTAATTAATTAATAATGCTTTTCTTTTTATAAGTTAATTTAATGACATTAATTAATAACTTTATAATAGATTGAGGTTTCAAATAAGAGAAGACGGAGTGCAAGTAATTATTGGCTTATTTAAATATAATAATATGTGCATTATTTATTAATTGAATTTTTAAAATGGATATCAGTACACCCAATATCATTATTTCTTTAGAGTTAATTGCCATTTTCGCCCCTGAGGTTTGGGCACATTTGCCATTTTCGTCCAAAATGAAGGTTTGGTACCATTTTGCCCCCAACGTTTGGCTATTTTTGCCATTTTCATCCAAATCGCTAACTGAGTTTGTTTTTTCAGTTAACTTTTAAATAAAACCAGTGTTTTTATAACATTTCTTCTTCATAGAACCAGTGGTTATCTTTCTATAAAACCCAGCAACCATCATCATCAAATTTACAAAAAAAGAGGCTCAGATGCAGATTTATAATCATCATCATCTCGCAAAATAAAGAGGCTCAGATGCAGCCACGGCTGCAACCGGAGTTACCATGCCAAGTGGCCAGCCACCATCATCGCTACAAATTTATATATACGCAGAAACAACATCGAAACCCGATCATCATCCAATCGACTCAGATTTATAATCATCATCATCGTCTCGCAAAACCCTCGATTCCCACCTAAATCACCTCTCTCCGGCGAAGCAACATCATCAGCAGACGAAGAACAGGGCAACACCCCCAAATTCGTCTGCCACTGCATCAGCTCCGCCACCTCCACCATCAGCTCCGCCACCTTACAACAACCATCACCCCAACAACCACCATCTCTACCATCACCCCAACAACCACCACCGCTGCAACAACAACTATCGGCACCACCATTTGCCCACCTCCACCATCGCCCCACCTCCACCATCACCCCAACAACTACCATCTCTACCATCGCTCCAACAGCCACCACCGCTGCCACAACAACTATCGGCACCACCATCACCCCACCACCACCATCACCTCCACCATTACCCAAACAACCACCACTGCTGCCACAACAACCATTGGCACCACCATCAACCCAGATTAGAGAGAGAGAGATACAGATCTAGAGACCACCAGTTGAAGAATCACGTTACCCAAGATTCAGATCTGTTGCAAGTTATCAAGTGAGCAGCGATTTGATGGTGATGCAGGCGACGGAATCGTCGCCGGAGAGAGAGAGAGATAGAGAGAGAGGGGGAGTCTGATGAATGTTTAGAGAGAGATGGGGAGTCTGATGAATGTTTAGAGAAAGAATGGGGTGGGGGTGGGTGGGGTTGATTTATAATAAGTTTTTTTATTTTTTTTATTTAAAAGTTAACAGAAAAACAAACTCAGTTAGCGATTTGGATGAAAATGACAAAAATGGCCAAACGTTGGGGGCAAAATGGTACCAAACCTTCATTTTGGACGAAAATGGCAAATGTGCCCAAACCTCAGGGGCGAAAATGGCAATTAACTCATTTCTTTATTAAATAGTAATATTAAAATAATGATTGGAAATGTAGTTTGGTGACCAGTCATGGCAATCACCTTTGTAACACTTAACTACCATCTTGATAGCTCGTTTTGGCTCCATCTAGTTTAAGAATAGAACTTCCAGCCATCCCTTGTCTGCATCCATTGGACCTCAGTAACATATAGGCTCACAATACTCAGCCGGCTAGGAATATTTGCTTAGCTTGGCATGGCTAGGCTTAACATCCAAAGTTAGAAATTTCAGTTTTGAATATTGTGTCATGTTGGTTTCAAGATTCAAATAAAATTAAACACATGCCATAAAACCAGGAGATGTTGATTAAAAAAATTGGGAGCAAAAAATGGGATGATGGCATGATGCTGCCTTTACATTTTTGTCTTCCCAATGAAAAATGCATTCTAGAAGTGTAATTTTGTATTCCTTTCTGAAAGTATTTACCATTTTTGTGTTCTTTAATAATTATTTACTAAAATATTGTTTTCACTACTTTTTAGTAATTTTTTCATTTTTTTTATTTATTTATTAGATTAAAAAATAAAAAAGGCACAATACAGATCTAATCTACTTCGATCGCGAGACAAAAACATGTATTTCATCTCCATGATTGAGTGAGACAATATTTTATTAAAGCCAATTAATTTGTATGTTTGTGAGATCGCTATTTACCATCTATTTCAGTTCATGTTTTCAACTTTGAATATGTTTGCGAATTCACCAGAAAGTTGGATTCTTTTTCAACTATAATATTGTCATCCAAAGAAGGCTTTTAGTTTTTACTACTAGAATGTCTTTATTTTTTACATTATTTAACATTTTTATTTTCGTTTGTATTTAACATTTTTAAATTCTAGATTATCTTTGTTGTGCTTTGTATTTTATTTGTTTAAATTTGACATTTTTAATGTTCTTTTGTATTTTATTTTTATTTGAGATGATTCATATTTTCTCTAGTTGACATCAGTTGATCGAGAAAAAATTAAATATAACGCTTTACTAAGACAATGAAATAGAAAAAAGAAAATGAAACATAATAAGTTGGGAAAATAAAATAAAGATACAGGAGGGAGTGTGCCTTTTTTATCTTTTTTAATCTAATAAATAAATAAATAAATAAATAAATAAAAAATATCAAAAAGTGGTGAAAACACTATTTTGGTAAATAGCTTTTAAAAAACACCAAAATGGTAAATAGTTTTCTCCCCAATACCGCTATAGGAAAAAAACTTAAATATATAGGATACGAATATGATTATTTTTAATGTCATATTAACTATACTAAGTTTATTTTATATTAGTCAACTTAAGTAACATAACTAGTCAATCTTAACTCATAGTATTAATATTTTCATGCAAATTGTTATTTCTTTTATTTTAAATTAACCATGTTGTTAATTGCTTTAACTAGAATTAAAGGGGTTTTAGGTTTCCATGTCAACGATTAGAGCAACTTCAAGAAATCTTCTAAGGAACGTCTATAAACAAAAATATCAATATCTTATGCAATGCAACATCCTTATCAATCTTTAATTCCTTTCTACATCATTGCCACTTTTTACATTTGTTTTTATAAACAAAAAGTTTATTAACGTTTAATTTTTTTAATATCACATTATTTTAGACAATAAATTGCCCTTTTCTTAATGATACTTATTACTTATACTCTTTTTTCAATAGTACTTGTTAGTTATACTCTACTTTACCCTTAAATATACTATAATATACACTAAATACATATAACTTATAAAAGTTTATTAAAAAGCTTCAACGAAAAAGTTTTAAAATTTTTAAATTATACTGAAAGTTTATTAAAAAAACTCAATATAACTCAATTGTTATATAATTCTAACATAACCTAGCTATTAGAAATTAATATATTTATTATATAAAACTCTAATAAGTTAAAATATCTATAAGTTTTGCATGTCTTATACAGATTTACATATAAATCTAAGTTTTGTAAATTTAACTTAAATTTTACTAATAAACTAAAAAATGAGAATATGAAAACAAAATGAATAAAATAATAAAACAAGACAAATTGAGCCAACATTCCTTGTTTTTAGTCGTTCTTCATCGCATGCGCTTCAAGGACGAAGCTGCACAATGGAGCATCTGGACACCCTCATCCGTGAGAGCCACATTATTGTTTATGGCTTCAAAAAGTTAGGAGTTTTAATTAAAACACACAGCTGGAGAATGTTGGATTTACTCGATAATGGATGATTAATCTTGTGGTGTAAGGTTTTTGACACATTTTGATTAGTTAAAAAATATGATAACGAAAATAAAGTCAAATAATAATATAAGTAAGTTAAATTTCTTGTATTAAATATTGTGGATCAAGTGTGTGAAGAAGGCAATGTAATTTCTCTTTTTACTCAACAAGTGGTCTTAATCCAAGTAACAAAAGGAACATGCATTTTGTTTCTTTTTGCAGATTAACATTTTAATTAATCACCAATGGCTTCTAGATTAACTGGTTTTGGATGAGATATCTTACGACTTTTGAATGTGAAGGTTATGGCCTTATGGGTTTGAATTCTATTTGGTGTAATTTGTTTTAGGAAGAGGTTTTACCCCACTGGGGTTTAAGGTGTGGGTTTCCCTTAAATGGTGGGCATGTCGGGTCATCAACGTTGTGTGTGTTCGCAGGGCATGGGTGATCTTTCTCCGATGGGTTTACCTTCGTGGCCGAGCTTGTATAGTATTCGTTGGCTATTAAAAAAAGAATATATTTTTATTAGCATATATTAAATGCCAATTATTAACATTTATCTAGTTAAAACTGCTTCCAAAGTTTAGACATACAGAATGATAATAAGGAGACTGATTTAACATCACAAGTAAAGAAAATATAAGACCGCCCGTAATGGGGCGTTGTTTTTAAAAAAAAATTCAACAAAAACGCCGGAACACGCCCGGCAACCACTACACCGCGGCGTTATTTAGTGTGATTCGAGAAAAAGCCCCCATGGCGTTTTTTGAAACACGCCTTGCCCCCTTCTCCTTGTCCAATCACCTTTCATCTCCCTTTTTGTTATCCAATAAGATTTTTTTGAGGGTTTTTGTTTTATTTAATTATTTTACATCTCATTTAACATAATGTCCCACATCCCACTACACCCATTTTGTAAAAAACCCCAATAATGCCCCATTGCTGACTGGGCTGTCACATGGCGCAAAACGCCCTAGGGTGGGGCATTATTCACTCCAACGACTACACATGGTCTAAGTATGTTTACCGGTTTACGTATGCATGCCAATGAAAAATTGACAAGTATTAGAGAAGAGATATTTAAGAGACTAAATGAAAGTCTAGACAGGGAGAAAGAACATAAACAAATTTATACATTTACACTTTCATTTATTAGGAGTTAACTAATTGAGTTAATTACATAGATAGTTCTTATGGTTTATTGCAAATAACACCTTTAAGTACTAACTTACTTTTTAACAAGTTCAGTTTATATGGTTTCAATTTTGTAACACATTTCAGTATTAAGACTAACTGCCATTAATTTTCTGTTAAATCAGTGTAAAATAACTAAAATATCCTTATATAAGTTTTTGTTAATACTCAAAGGTATTACTTTCAATAAACCACAAAGACTATCTGTGTAATTAAGTCTCTAAATATAAAAACCCTTTATATTTGTAAAGAATAATATTATAAAATATGCTATGTAATTATTTTTTTATGTAACTAATTTAAAAAATAATTATGATAAATATAAAATTCATCCTTAGTATCATTAATATAATATATATATAACACACAGCTTTTTCTTATCTTTCACTATATTTGGAACTACAAATTTTTATTATGATTCTTCTTGATGTTAGTTAATATGATATTATATAAATATTATGTTATGTGTTATGTTATAATATATATACTACATTATACTTTAATGTCATATTATATTATACCGTATATTATATTCTTTATTTAGTTTATATAACATGACATCACATGGTATAACCTAATATAATATAATGCAATATTATCTAAACAAAATAAAGAATATCATATATAGTATAATATAATATAACATAATATAATATCAACCAAACAAAACAAAGAATCGTAATAAAAATTTGTTGGTCTGAATATAATAAGGGGGGGAGGGGGCGGTCCGTTATGGAATCCCATCACTAGTGATGACCACCCCACTACATTTCTATCACTAGTGATAGAATATTGGGTGATGACATGGCATGATTTGATTGGATAGTGGGAGTGATAGAATTCTATCACTAGTAACCACCCCCTCCCCTAAAAGAGAAATAAACGTGTGTTTATATTATATTTGAGATAATATGCATGAGTTTTAAATTCATAATATTTCTTTTTGAAAACAGTTATACAAAAATTATTAAAAAAAACTAAAAATTGTCCCTTCTGTAGTGTTTTCTCTTACAATAAACGTTTGATAATTGTCCGCATATCAATTTTAGAAATATAATTATTAAATATTTTTATATAGTACATTTTATAATATTACATTTTACAAATGAGTTCTTTATATTTTTTAGAGTTGATAGATAGTTCTTGTGGTTTATTGAAGGTAACGCCTTTAAGTACCAACATAAAATTATATAAGGGTACTTTAGTTATTTTACACTAATTTAACAGAAAAATTAACGGTACTTAGTCTTAATACTCAAATGTGTTACAAAATCGAAACTATAGAACTTGAACCTGGTAAAAAAAAAGTTAGTACTCAATTGTGTTATCCGTAATAAACCACAAGGACCATTTGTGTAATTAACTAGAACAAATTAGATATACACAATTGAAACATTATGTAAAAATGTTATAACATTTTTCGCCGTTCAATATTGTCACACTTAGTCTCTAGTAGAGTGATTCAACAGATTTACAGGGGAACACATGTTTGTATTGCTTGAGAAACTCTACAAAAGACCTTTACGTTTGTATTGCTTGAGAAACTCTACAAAAGACCTTTACAAGTGATTTACAATGTTCACTCTTGATTGTCTTAAGCCAAATGTGCAGGGGCGTACCCACCCTAAGCCAAGGGTGGGCGGGCGCACCCTATGAAAAAATATTTTTTAGTGTTATTTTTCGTCGGAAATCCCTACCGCACCTCTTGAAAATTTTCAACCGCCCCACTTAGAAAAACATAATTATTAACCACTTATTCACTTAATTATTTAATTCAATCAAAGCCCAATCTGCAATCAATTTTTATTAACACAAGCCCAAACCCAACCTAAAGAAATTTGAACTAAATAAAATAACCCAAACCCACCACCCATTCCATTTTCAAATCAAGGGCGGACCTAGGTGAAGCCCAGGGTGGGCGGGCGCACCCCTTGAAAAAAAATTAGTGTATTTTTTAGGCAAAAAATCCGACCGCACCCCCTGAAAATATGTTTGAACCATTCATCCGCACCCCTAACAAATAATTCCTGGGTCCGCCGCTGCAAATGTGGCAATCCAATTTCTACTACTAACCGGTGTATTAAAAAAAGTCTGTTCTAGATATATCCGCACATCCTAAACAGGAACCTGACCAGTCAAGAGCATGTTACCCTCCATCACTGCACTACGCTAACTAAATCAGGCACACACGTTCTAAGTTCCTGATTCTATCATCTTTATCTAAAGAATTGAATAACAAAATTATCATACTTACTTTTTCTAATATATTAATTAATAACTAGATGTAAGTCTCGCCGCGTTGCGGCCGGGGGCTTATAAATTGAGGCACAGCCTAGACAAACACAACATAAACGTTGTTGGTGATGGGAGAATTGTCTATCGCTAATCTGGATGAACTTTCACCCATTCTAACCCAACTTCTGTTTTTAATCCGCCCAGGATTTAGTTTGGATCTGATTGTATGCGTATGCTTTCCTTCAATTCTTTCTTGTTTTCCTTATCTTTTTCCTGAGCAAAAAAGAAAAAAAGCATTTTTCATTTGGTGCTACATCATAAATATTATAAAAACATTTGGAAAATGAACTTATAAGTTAAAACCGCCGTTTAACAATGTAAAGACAACAATCACCTTTAACTAAGCTTCCAAGCCAGACACATTCTTTCAGAAGCAAATTTTAAAGCTTTTTATTGCCAGTTTAACTTCCTTATTCATATAATCTTCTGCTTCATTTTTAACACTCTAAAAGTATCAATCATGTTAATCCTCACTCTATGATGTTAATCCTCACTCTAAAAGTATCAATCATGTTAATCCTCACTCTTTGATAACAATAATGAAATACTTACTATACAATCTAACAGGCTTGTTATAAGTTATAACCTCTAGATTTTCTCTTCTTTATCAGCTAAGTTAACCAGCTCCACCACCCAAGACCTCTTTTCGTTTAGAGCTTCAAGCCTAATACACCAAAAGAAAAGAAAACAGATACCCATTAGACAACAGATAACTCAAAAATCAATGTCATACAAATTTGGTTTAAAAAACGTGAATCGAATTCGGGTTTTTTGAGGATGAAGATGTCGTGGTCGATTCATTAATAAGCAAAACTTTGTTTCCCATGCAAATCATTACATCGTCTTTCTTTGGATCATCGCCGAACTTTAGCCCTCAGGTGACGTCTTCTTTCTTCATCACGTTAACGAATAGAAGGATAAAGTATATAGCTCTGGTAGTCCACAAACTTAACAAATTTTGCTACTTCTGAGTAAAACACAGAACAGCAACATCCAATTCACAATCATAAAAAAAAACGTACACACATCTACAAAAAAAACTTCTTACTTCACTCAAATCTTGTGCAACTAAAAACATGATAATCTCACCTCCCCAAAGCATCATTACACACGGATGCTGAAGACATTGTCGTTTCAAGTATTGCCAGAAAGTAGTCACTATTACTCATCTTAATACTTGTTGTCACCATCTGAACAAAAAATAATAATAAAAAGAATTAGACATAATTTAGTAACTCTATGTACTAACAAACATGTTCAACAACAATTATTTGTTAAAATGAAACTGACAGCGGAAAGTATAATTATGCCTGCTTCTTGGGCTTTTTTTGAAGCCAGATTTAGATCATCCCCTGATCTAGATGCAATCACCTAAACTCACTATCTGAAATTGATCTCTTAATCTTTCATAAGATAAAATTAGGTGGCAAAACCCTCGAGCCAACTATGATTTGTAGACAGAGTGAGTGGTGAAGAAGCCCTGGTAGTGTTAACCAATAAAATCAAGTAAACAATAAAATTAGCACTCAATCACCACATAACTCAACCTAATCTTCATCAATAAAATCAAATGAACACAAAAAATTAGCATAACTCAACCTGATCCGAGCATAAGTCGATGAATTGTTGATTTGTTTTTGTGGAAGACCTAGTTGTCCACAGTAATAAGTCAGGGAATAAAATTTGTAGGGTAAACGATTGTGAAAAGACCTAGCTGTCTACAGTAATAAGTCAGGGAATAAACTTTGTAAGTAAACGACTGTGAAACATCGCAAGAATTCAACCGCTAGGGTTTCAGTCGCAACGGAAACCCCAATATTTCTTAAATCAAATAAAACTAAATCAACAATTCATCAACATCCTCCTCATCAAATTGATGCTACGTATCCTACACACACATAAATTCTACATCAATCACACGCTAACCCTAAAAAAACCCTAGAAACAAATCTAAAGAGAAGGTCCCAAAGTTAAGTCCGGCAAAATAAAAATAAAAAGTGAAAGTGATCGACCTTAACACCTGCTCAGGATGGTGCGGTGAAGACGAAGGAGAAGATGGATTTGAACGGGTTACAAGACAATCGGCAGTGGAAGAAGAAGGTGAGGGTTCCACACTCTATTTTCACTTCGTTTTGAGGGTTGTGTAGGGTTCTTCAATTGCAGGCCAGAGAAACAGATGGGTATGAAGCGAACCACGTGATGTTTTTTTTTTTTTTTTTTTGAAAAACACCCAAAGCCCTTAGTACAACCCATAATGAATAGCTTGATACTGTGTTACTTAAGATTAGACAAAGTTACACAAATCAACCTTTATGTATACCTAAAACTTGCACCTTATACCTTCCAGTTTAAAAAGCACAAGGTTCAACATTTTACTTTAATTTTTGTTGCTAGAATCAACCTTTTGTACAAACTCTGTTTACTTTCTTGGTTAAGTCTCCTCACACGGAACACATATGAGGGTATTTTGGTCTTATTCTCAAAGAATCACTTTATTTTGAAATTATTTATTATAATAGCCGTTCTTCCCAAACACTCTCGCCGACCTCTCATCTCCGACACTCTCGCTGGCATGACACTCTTGCGACATCCAGGGCCGTCTCCGAAAATTAAAAAAAAAAATTGGCCCTGTGCGAGATAAAAATTTGGGCCCTATTCGCAAAACTCTTGATTCGATGTTCCAAAAAATTCCTGCACCGATGATGATGATGATGATATGCTGGTTAACCCTCAATTTCGCCCTTAAACAAAACCCTTTACGTCGATGATGATGATCGCCTGGTCTGGTCTCACAGTGTCTGATGGTCTTCTTTTCCCGCACAGTCAATGCCAAGCACCCTCTAATGGGTTTGATTTGAAATATGTTTGTTTATTAACCTGGGCCTATTAAACTGTTATACTAAGGCAGACCAATTTCAATTGGGTTTATTCATTTCTTGTGCACACACCCATACACTAGTTCATTTAAACACAGACCCATTTAAACTTAATAAACAAGCCCTGTAACACTTGAACACAGGCCTAATAGTTTTGGGGTTCTTGCACTGGAAATCGTTTCAGGAAGGAGTAATATGAAATATCGGCCAACTGAAGAATCTGTCTTGTTGATTGGGTAAAAGCGCTTTGACTGAAACTACAGTTTTATATTATCCTACCTACAAATCCCAGTTAACTCACAATCTTATTATCATTATATTTCTTCCATTCTTAAGGTTGTTTCTCTAAAACAAAAAGGGGAGTTTGATGGACTTGGTGGATCCAAGACTGGATTCTGATTTCAACAAAAGGAGAGTTTGATGGACTTGGTGGATCCAAGAGTAGTTCATTAACACAGGTCCATTTAAACTTAATAAACAGGCCCTGTAACATTTAAACACAAGCCTAATAATTTTTTTTTATAAAAACATACATATTTTTTTAACATACATATTTTTTTAATATACATATAAAAAAAGAAATTTTTGGGCCCTATATTGGTTTGGGCCCTGTGCACAGGCCCATTCTGCACTTGGCCATAGACGGCCCTGGCGACATCTCATTTCCGACCGCACACTTCCACTTCAACGTCGAGTTCCGGTGGTTCTCCACGGCATTTGATTTTTTGGTTCTTGAATCGAGAACGATGGTGACAGTGGTAGCTTGATGTCTAGTTAAAATTCTATATTCATACTCATTTTTATCGAACACTCAAAACTAATTATTAAATGTAAACGTGCATCCAACCAGCGAGAGATTTACATGTTAGCTAGACATCTAAATTACATTTTGATACTAAAAGACATAAAACTTTTGGAGTAATTGGCCTAGTATGTGAGAAATTGGAAAAAAAGAAAAAAAAAAAAAGCAAAGAAATTATGATTGCCCAACAAGATCAATTTTCATACATGAATTTCCTAGCATCAATCAACCTAATATTCTGCATTTGACATGTACTCAGTATATTTCACCACTAGGGTCTGAGGAAAGTGAGATGTAAACAACCTCTATCTCGTAACAATAGAAAGGCTGTTTCTAATGAGATTCCCGACTCGATAGTAGTTTTGCATCAAGCCTTGAACATAAGGCACATAACACTCAGCAATTGAGACAAACGCCGATTAGTGCATGTACCCCCTTGTCTTTCGGCTATTAACGCCGCCACATGATGCATGATTAACCATCCCTCTCTTTTAACGTTATTTTCACGAAATTAGTAAACTAACGTTAAAATTAGTGTACTTTCACTTTTGCCCCCGAGCGCCCACACATATATACGTTATATGAGCATACCACAAGCGGGGCGTACATTTGACAAATATGTAAGAAACTAAAATTAACCAAATACAAAGTCTCCTAGAGATAGGAAGTCGTAAGAAGGGTATCAAACAGACTCCAACTGATCTCATTCAAGTGGCATTGGACCGTCTCATCGAACTCTACGATATGTACTGGTGCTAAACAGGCCGGGTTGGCGGGTTCAACCCGAACCCGAAAATTTTAGACGAACTCGACCCCGACCCCGACCTGAAGCCGAAATCTTTTTATACATATAAACCCGAACACGACACGATTATTAGCGGGTTGACCCAAACATGACCTGTTCAACCCGAATTTTCAAAGTTTTAAATTTTTTTGCGCAAATTAATATATTAAAATTTACTAAAAAAAACACAAATGTGTATATATAATTGCATTTTAATTATAAACAGATATGTCAATCTCTTTTTTTAAGTTATAATTATGCATAAAATACACACCCAAATTAATTTATGACATAAAACATATTGTAAAAAAAATATAATATAAATAGGTTAAATGGGTTGACCCAAACCCGACCGTTTAGCTAAACGGGTTCGCAGGTTTAACCTGAAACTGACCCGAACCCATTTAGACTAAAACTAAACCCACGAATTTCATGTTAGGTTTGTGTCATGTTTTCAGGTCGTGTCAGAAATTCACACCCCTAACGATATGAGATTTTAGGTTTTCTGTTAGAATATTCGAATAAATTTGGAATGCTGGATTCATGGAGCTATAGTTGGGGTCAAATATTGACCACTATAATTTGGGGATTTCACAGACTGTCCATAATCTTCTCCCTATCAATCAGTGTATTAAGTTTCCTTGTATAGGCTCTTAGGTTCTCTATACATTGTGTGTAATTGACTCTTTGTAATATCAGTTGAATCAATAGAAAACATAATAAAAATCCTCTGATTACCAGCTGAAGATGGTATCAGAGCACGTGTGATTCTGGGAATTGTGAACATCCTCTCCAGAGATGGCTGACAATGAAGCTGTGGTCAGTCAAATCCCTGATGAATTAACAATGCAGATTGCTGCCCTTCTGAGAAATGGTCTCGGAACACAGCAACAAACAACTAACCCCGAGAATTTATCCCTGGGGATTAAACTCGGTGGTGACAACTATGCCCTATGGGCAACCCTGATGAAGAAAGCTATTGGGGGAAGGGGGAGAGGTTCTCACATTATAGGGGAGCCGACACCTCCATCCAAAACTGACAAAACTTATACAAGGTGGGAACAAGATGATCAATGTGTTTTCACATGGATTATCCAGAATCTTGAATCCAATTTGGTGAATAATGTCTCGCAATATCCCACTGCAAAAGCCCTCTGGGATGGGTTAGCCACCACATATGGTTCTGGAACAGATTCGTTACAGGTGTTTGACCTTCATAAGAGGGCTAATTCATTAAGGCAAGGGTCCGATACACTAGAAGACTTGTGGAATAAACTGCAGAACATCTGGATGTCTATAGATAGGCGAGATCCGAACCCTATGAAGGACCCAGAAGACATTCAGATCTACAATAAGAAGACTCAAGAACAAAGACTCTATCAAGAGAGATGACAAGCTGGAACCAGTCAAGAGAGATATCCTAAAAAAGGATCCTCTTCCTTCCGTGGAAACAGCATATGCTACAATGCGAAGGGAAGTAGCCAGGCTTAATATACTAAAATCAGGCCCTTCTGATAGTGACTCGACTGAAATTGGAATGGGTTTGGCCGCTAAAGATTCTGCACAGAGGTTTAAATTCCGATCCAAATAGAAAGAAGATAAATCCAAGTTGTATTGCACTCACTGCAGGATGAAGAAACACACTAAAGAGACATGTTTCAAGCTGGTTGGCTATCCAGAATGGTGGGAGGACGGTCATAAGGAGAAAAATAACCAGCGTTCCATTTCTGATGTCAAAGGGGCTTCGTCTGCAAGTGAAGATCCGGCTGAAAAAAGGGAAAGGAAGTGGCACTGGTTTTGGTGGAATGGCGGCGGACTCCTATGAAAAACTTGGAGGTAAAGGGTTTGAGAGTTACACCTCAAACCCCTCTCTTATTAATTTCAAGTTTTTTCCCCCAGACGCTTCTTTCTTTGATAGGCTTGACCAAGAATGTTTAAATGAAACTTATGAAAAGCCCAAAGCTTGCCATGTTCACCCCCAATCTAGGAAATCAATGAACTGGATCTTTGATTGCGGGGCTACGGACACCATGTCCTATGATCCTAAAGACTTTGGTGACATGTCATCTCCAAAGAAGTCCCATATTGAGACTGCTAGTGGAGAAATTGTTGAAGTCAAAGGGGGAGGGTCAATTACTTTTTTAGAAAAAATGGAAATTAAAAACTGTTTATACATTCCTTCACTATCCTCAAAGTTATTATATGTCAGTCAAGTGACAAAACAACTCAATTGTGTGGTTTTTATGTATCCAACTTTTTGCATTTTACAGGACATTCGTACACAGGAGATCATTGGGCGTGGTACTGAACGAGGAGGCCTCTATTATGTTGATGAGGTAGTTCATAAGGGACATGCCATGCTTGCTCACGGAACAACCGAAAGGCAAATTTGGTTATGGCACCGGCGACTTGGTCATCCTTCTTTTAGCTATCTTAAAATTTTGTTTCCTAGTCTTTTTTTGAATAATTCCATTCATGAGAAATGTGAAACCTGCATTCTTGCAAAAAATCATAGGGTCTCATTTAATCAAAGTAACACTAGAGTTGATTCTGCTTTTTTGCTAATCCATTCGGATGTTTGGGGTCTAGCACCAAATTCCACTAACAATCAAATCAGGTACTTTGTTTTATTTGTGGATGAATTCTCCAGAATGAATTGGATATACTTCATGAAACATAAATCAGAAGTGCCAGGAATATTTGTTTGTTTTTACAAAATGATTTTGACTCAATTTGGCAAAAAAATACAGATTCTCCGTTCTGATAACGGAACAGAATTCGTCAACCAAACAATGCAAAAAATTTTCAAAGCAAATGGTCTTATCCATCAAACCACTTGTCCAAACACCCCTCAACAAAACGGCACTTCAGAACGAAAAAATCATACTCTCCTTGAAAAAACTCGTGCTATTATGATTGAATCTAGAGTCCCTCATTCTCTTTGGCCGGAAGCTCTTGCTACAGCCACGTATCTTGCAAATCGTCCACCAACCCAAAGTATAGGAAATAAAACTCCATTACAAGTGCTTGCCACCCAAGTTAAAATTCCATCTGTTATGACCTTATCACCTCGTGTCTTTGGTTGTTCGGTGTTTGTTCATATCCCCAAGACTAGTCGAAACAAACTTACTCCATGTGCCGAAAAGTGTGTATTCGTTGGGTACGGTGTCCATCAAATGGGATATCGGCGCTACAATCCGGTTACTCGTTGAATCCATGTCACCATGGATTGTGACTTCTTAGAATCCGATTATTTTTATGACCACCAATCTCGTGCTCAGGGGGAGAAAGTAAGTGAATCACTCGATTGGTTGCTATATGAAAGTTGCTCTGAGGATGTTCCAACAGAGTCGGTAGATGGCGCCACCGAACACGCCTCTTCCAACACAAAAGAGACTGACGAGGCAGTTTTTACCACCAACGATTCTCCCGAAGACGATGTCTAACAAGAGATAAATGCCATGGATACTACCAGCGAATCAGCCGAAGAAAATGTCCATCAAGAGGTAAACAATTCACAATGTCATAATTCACAAAATGCTACTGATCATGACATTTCAGGAAGTTCATTTGTTGAAACTCAAACCTTTGTTCTTCCCCCAAGAAAAAATAGAGGGGTTCCTCCTGACCGGTATTCACCGGAACACGTTCCTCGTGCTTCTACATATCCGGTAAAAACTGACAGGAAAGGAATGGCGAAGATTGCAAAGGCGTTTTCAACTACTATTCTCTCTGAACAAATTCCTAAAACAGCTCAAGAAGCTAAGAAGATGACCGAATGGCATGAGGCAATGAATACCGAAATAGAAGCTCTAAGAAGGAATGGCACATGGGAGAGGTGTATGTTACCACAAGGGAAGAAACCAGTCTGGTGTAGATGGGTGTTTAATATAAAATATAAATCCGATGGCACCATTGAGCGACACAAGGCAAGATTGGTTGCCAAAGGATATACACAAACATATGGTATTGACTACTCTGAAACGTTCTCTCCGGTTGCAAAGATTGACACTATCTGAGTTTAATTTTCAATAGCCACAAATAAAGATTGGCCTCTTCATCAATTTGATGTAAAGAATGCGTTCTTACATGGAGACTTGAAAGAAGAGGTGTATAAGGAAGCCCCACCAGGGTTCTCTGATGATTTTCAAGAAAATGAGGTATGTAAACTAAAAAAGGCGTTATATGGGCTCAAACAGTCTCCGCGTGCATGGTTTGGGAGATTTACAATGGCAATGAAGCAGTATGGCTACAAACAGAGTAATGGGGATCATACCTTGTTTTACAAAAGGAGAGGGGAATTGGTCACTTGTCTTATAATATATGTTGACGACATGATTATAACGGGGAATGACGAAGAAGAAATTAGCTCCCTTCGGAAAAACCTCTTCAAGGAATTCGAAATGAAAGACCTTGGGGGATTGAAGTATTTCCTAGGAATCAAGGTTCTTAGGTCAAGAGGAGGCATTTATATTTCCCAACGGAAATATATATTGGATTTATTAGCTGAAGTTGGCATGGTGGATTGCAAACCAAATGACACTCCCATGGTTGTGAATCACAAACGAAAGATAATTGAAGGGGCCAAACCAGCGAGTAAAGAAAGGTACCAAAGGTTGGTGTGAAAATTGATTTACCTGGCTCACACTCGACCCGACATTGCATACGCGGTGGGGGTAGTTAGTCAATTCATGCATCATCCTCAAGAACACCATATGGAGGCAGTAATGAGGATTATTCGATATCTCAAACGCACACCAGGAAGAGGCATACTGTTTAAGAAAAATGGCCACCTTGATGTTGAAGTATTCACAGATGCTGATTGGGGAGGGAATCCTAACGACAAGCGATCAACTGCCGGCTACTTTACTCTTCTTGGAGGTAACTTGGTGACTTGGAGGAGTAAGAAACAGAAAGTAGTATCTCTGTCAAGTGCTGAATCAGAATTTAGAGGGATCGTTAAGGGGATTACCGAGATACTTTGGTTAAAAAGATAATGAAAGAAATAGGATCCCCTCTGAAGTGTCCAACTCAGTTAATGTGCGATAATAGAGCTGCGATTAAGATTTCAGAGAACCCGGTACAGCACGATAGAACAAAGCACGTTGAAATAGATAGGCACTTCATAAAAGAAAAAATTGAAGATGGGACAGTCGAACTTCCATTTGTTAGATCCGAAGACCAACTGGCGGACATCCTGACAAAAGCGGTTGCTGCAAGAACATTCGAATCAGTTTTATCCAAGTTGGGTATTGGTGATCCCACTACACAACTTGAGGGGGAGCGTTAGAATATTCGAATAAATTTGGAATGCTAGATTCATGGAGCTATAGTTGGGGTCAAATATTGACCACTATAATTTGGGGATTTCACAGACTGTCCATAATCGTCTCCCTATCAATCAGTGTATTAAGTTTCCTTGTATAGGCTCCTAGGTTCTCTATATATTGTGTGTAATTGACTCTTTGTAATATCAGTTGAATCAATAGAAAACATAATAAAAATCCTCTGATTACCAGCTGAATATTTTCACTTTAGGATTTATAGCTTGTAGATTTAGAACTTATTTTTATATCGTTTTGTCTTTTTTATATTTGCAACTCATTGTGTTTTTTATCAACTATATAACAAAACAAAATAATTGAAGATACATGCCATCTACTTTTTGGTTTACCGGTCTCTCTCTTTTTTCATTAATTATGGATACATTTTTTTTATAAAAGATATGAAGAAACACTGGATAAAAGGATCGGAATCGGTTTATCCAGGGGTTATGTTCTGCATAAAAGGGGGGTAGTTCTCTCTCATTGATTTGATGTGACAATTCTTCCTCTCTGGTGAACACTGCAAAACAGAACACCGTTAGCCTCGTCTCGGGGAAAATGGAGGTTTTCTCCGTGACCCGACTCCAGCGTGAGAATAAGTATGTGTTTATGAAGAAGAAGAAGTATTGACGAAGTGTGTGTAACTTGAGATTCATACCTGAATTACTCATATATTTATAGCCGGGAGTTTGGGCGGGAAAACTCGTTGGTGAAATATTGACGGAACATGCTAACCCCGTAAGCGGTTTCCTTTCCTTCCGTTAATCGTCTTGATCTGACGTGAATGCACACGGATCGCTATTCAGATCCATGACTGGGGAGTTGCCACGTGGAAAGTGGTCAAGTGGAGGTTTCTCTCCAATTCCATGCCATCATCGTGATTTCAGAGAAGCCTGAGATGACGACACGTGTCCAGACGGTTATAACCATCTGGTGGTGCACGTTTGAGTTCTTCTAGAAGGTTATTGCCATAATCCAGTGTGACTCTTTATCGTGTGGCACCAGTTGAGTAAATAATATCCAAGTCTGGGTAATATTTAGGCGGAAGTATTTAAACTCAGATTCTCATCCTTTGTTTATTATGGAGAAAGGCGCAAGGGTTTATTTCCCTTTTGGCGCGCAAGTGTTGTCTCTTACCTTTTTCTTGAGTTCTTTCAGTTGCGCGGCCGCGCAAGGTCAGAAAAAGGGGCTGAGATGTGAGGTTGTGGTATGGTCTCAAGTACTCGATATGAGGTTTTTGGGACCTTACCCCTTCAAGTCCCCCCAGTCTAGTGTTGCTCTTATGCAAATAAGTGGAGCACTGGACTTTATGAGAGAAATACTTTTTGGCGCGAAAGTAAGGAATCTTTTATGAGAAGATTTACTTTGCTCATTATGGTGATTCTGAAAATCTTTGACTTTGGGTGGGGACGGTACAGTAAGGACTGTGTGACAGGCTGTCACTGTCAAGTGCACATTACTGACCGTGCTTTACACGCGCGCGTGAGTTTGCGTTTGTGTTGATTCTCACTCGCCCCTGTCGCTTGGGTAACTGTGATATCCCGAAAAAGGTGTTGTGGCAGTTACCAATGCTATTTATGGCGGTGAGTATATAAGTTTGTTTAAGTTGCCCATTTTTGTTAATCATTACTTTGTTGAAAACTTTTCCCCTTCCTGTCTTCTTTATCCGTTAAGAAAGAATTTGTCATTTCTTCCTCTTATGTTAACCGGAGAACATCACGAAGACTTATCTGAAGAAATGTCTGCTGAACTTCCACCGTTAAAGTGGCCTAGGGCAACTTTCGATGGCTTGGTTCAAAATCTTAGATTCCCGGAGAACTGGGGTGCCTTGTACCCTAAGGAGGGTCTGACAGCGGCAGATGCTCCGGCTGGGTATATCACTCTCTTTTGGGATTTCTTTTGTGAAGGCAACTTTCGTTTGCCTGTAACAAAATTTTTCCTCGAAATTCTTGGGTCTTATAAGTTTCACATCTCCCAACTGCACCCTAATTGGCATGGTTAGGGTTCGGCATTTCGAGTTTGTTTGTCGGACAATGCATATTGAACCGACGGTTCTTCGATTTAGGGCTTTTTACCAAATGCACTGCACCCAAGGGTTCTATTCGTTCGTCCAGAGAGCGTCGGTGAAGAAGATTTTGCTGCAACCCCCCAAATCCTTCCATGATTGGAAGTAGAATTTTTTTTATCAAGGCCGTTGTCGTTCCGATGAGGATGATCTTTAGAGGAAAATAAGATGTTCCTACTGAAACCATTCAAACTCCTGTTGACAAAAATTGGTACCAAGATCTGAAAGACGTTCCGTCGATTGCGTTGCCGGAGAAAGCCCTTGTTGGTGCTAGTATGAGTTTGAATTGGAGGATGGACCGGGAAGACAAACCGGTGTATACGGAGAATGGTAAAGGTAAGATTGGGGTTTTATCCTTTTTTACCCTTCTCTTTTTTTTTTTTTTTTGAACTTGCTCTTCTTCCCCTGCAGTTGTTTCGTTGTATGTTGTTGCATTTAAGAGAGAAGGCGGAAAGATGGGTACCATTCAGAAGAAGCCTGATGAAGAGCTTTGGTATCATCGAATTGTGAAGAATTTTGTTCTTCCGCGGGATGCGGATCTGTCTTTTCAGCCTGCTGCTGGTGCTGGTAAGCTATTATCTTTTTAATTTTTGTCCGCTATTCTTGCACATTTGAATAAATTGTACTCTGCGCTTTGTCAGCAGGCGAATTGTCGAACTTGGGCATAGGCCCTGAGAAGAAGAAGCGCGCGACAACCGCTAATGTCGCGCCTAAAAAGAGTGATGCTGAGAAAACACAATCCTCCAAGGTAAAAAATGTTGGGGGAGAGAAGAAAGGTACGCGCAATTCTCCTGACTCCTGGTGTGATTATGTGGTGGTTTCTGATTCATTGGAGGGTCTTGCGCCTGTAGTTATTGTTAGAAGGCCGAAACCTGAATCGAAAGATACTGCTGACATCCCTCCATCCAACCCAGATGATCCCTCCATCCAACCCAGATGATCCCATTGATTTGGAATCCAGCCCTGAGCACTTGGTGCGAAAGAAAGTAGGTAAAAGGAAACAGACTGGCGCTGAGGCTGAAGGTCAGCCCTCAAAGAAGATCCAGAGGAAGAAAATTACCAGGAAAGGCAATCTGGACGCCTTTATTTCGGAGTCTACACCTAGTAAGTGTTATCTTTGCTTCTTTTCCTTATGTGCATTAGATATTTACAGACTTTATTTCTTCAGCAATCCCGACTTCTCCTGTTCCCACGGAGCCACTGTCTGTGGTTAACAAAGAACTCCCACCCTTTCCTCCGCGCGCTTCTGTTGCTGATCAGCTAAAGACTACTGAGGTTCCCGAGGGTGGTGTGGAGAAGGTTGTTGAGGTTGACAAGCCCGTTGATGTTGCTGTGGGACCCGAAAAGGTTGTGAGCCCAGAGGTTGTTGATGACGCTGGCAACCCCCCAGGTCCCTGAACCTGCTGCCCATGAGAAAGAGAAAACTGCGGAAGAAATTCCTGTTACAGCGTCTCCTTCTAAAGTTTCCAGTTCTATGCCTGAGAATATCGAGAAGGTTTCTGCTGAAGATCAAGGCTCGTTCTCTGATGTTGGCAAAAATTCCCCGATCCGCCCAGATGAGACTCTGGGGGATTATTATTATAGAACTTATACAGAGAAAGATGCTTCTGATATCCATGCCCCTGTTTGGAATCTGAAGAAGGGTGATACTTTCTCAGATTGGCGCGTGTGTCGAGATTGGTTGCAGAGGATCTTTCCGCCAGGGGAAATTAAGTTTCAAGAAAGTCGACCTCACGAGCAAACTTATCGTGCTTACCTTGAGGAAGCTGTTTCTCATGCATCGACCACTCATCGCATAGTGCGTGAGTGGCATAGTATGTAGAAAGAGTGGGATGCTTTCAAGGTGTCGAAGAAGAAGTTTGCTGATGATGAGAACCGAGTCGCCCAGTTAAAGGCTAAGCTGGAAGCTGATCAGGCCAAGTTTGAAGCTAATCGGAAAACTGAAGAATGGTCTGTCGCGGGCTGGAAGAGAAACACGGAAGCCGAAGCTGCTCTTCTTTCCGAGGAGCGCAAGAATTGGAAGAAAATATGTGAAAAAGATAACTCCGAAAAGATGAATCTCCGCACTGTTATCAATAATCTCAAAGCTGAGGTTGAAAAATTGAAAAAACAGGATGCGGAGATTGAAAAGCTAAAGAAAGAGAGAGCTGACGCTGAAGCCGCGCGTGATGAGGCGCGTTCGCATAGGGAGCGAAGTGAACAACGAGAGGTACGAGCTTGCGCCACTCTTGCTCTTAGAGATAAAGATTTGGAAGAACTTACCGCTTTGCTTTCTGACCAGGATCAACTCAAGAAGGACCTGGAACTTGCGCGTTCTGAGAAAAGTGAAACCTCTCGCCGTCTAACTGATACTGAAGAAAAACTAGAGGCTTCTGAAACTGCGCGGGCGACAATAGAGAGTGAGTTGGAGCCTTTGAAAGGCGATATGTTGTGGTTGAAAGAGCCTGGAATTGCCTGTGTAAGTTGCTTTTTCCTTTTGCATGAATGCTTTGCGCCTTTCTTTTATTTATCTTCTTTGTTCTTGTAGGTTGCTGAATCAGTGTTAAATTCTGAGGAGTTGGATAAGACTGTTGCGCATTTGGTGGTTGCTGCGCGAAAAGATGGATATTCCCAAGGCTATGCTGAGTGTTCTCATCATGTGAATAACGCTCTGAAGGTTGATTGGGATACTACCAAATCCGCTACTTATGGTGTTAATACTGGTGCCGCATTTGCAGCTTTAAAAACAGAGTTCGACAATTTGTAGCTTCCTGTCATGGATCTTATAAATGTTGCTTTGCAATCTGAAGATCCGGTGGCGCAACTGAAGGAAATCTTTCCTGATGAAGGCGAAGCTTTATCGTAGAATTTCTTTTGTAATTGTTTTGAACAATTTTCTGTAATATTTGGGATGTGTATCCCTTCTTTTGTTGGTGCGCTGCTGCGCGAGTAACGTACACTAAAACACTGCCGTGTTTGATAGTTTTTTTTAAAGCGTATTTGTTCGCTAGGAATAGTATGAAGTGTTTTTTAGTTTACAATATTTTGCATGGGTACAACTAATTTGATCAGGTAAGGCGAATAAAGGTGGTATAAAGCTCATGTGTGAACGTATGGTCTGGTGTGATGTAATCACTGACCGTTCATGAGACTTGTATTGTATTTACCATGATGTTTTTGTGCTTACCAAAAGAAATTGCATTCACTTTGTAAAAAAAACACAAGAATAATAGAAACTTTGTTGTTTATTTCGGGATAAGGCGCAGAGGCCGTTACAAAGTCTATTAATATAAATATACGAAACTTAACTTACACTCTATTTCCCACCTTAATTTGATAACCCGTATCATTCCGCGAGGAGATCATAGAGTACTTAATTTTTCGCTCTCTTGCTTGGGCCTTCTTTGCCTCGAGTTATCTGTTTTATTTCCTTGCGCACGTTCTGTAGTAGGTGAGTGAGCTCACCATTTTTAAGGGCCTTTTCTATTTCGGTGCGCAAGGAAATGCAATTGTTGGTGGTATGACCACTGTCCTTGTGATAATCACAATATTGAGTTGGGTCCTGTCCCCGTTTGCTCTTCATGGGTATTGGAGGTTTAAACTGATAATCCTCGTGCTTAAAACTTCCGCAGGAGTTTTGATTAAGGGAGTCCATTGTCACTCCCTGTTCTCTTGTTTGGCTTCTCTTTGCGCGGAGAGTTTATTGATTGTGGCTCGAGCATCCTCGGACGAATAGTTCCCTGAGCTGGAATCACGCCAACCTTTCTTAAATCTCTTTCCGCTACCTGAGCCTAAATCTGAGGGTCGGTTGTGCGGTGGAGGAGGCCTGTTGGTAATGAGATTCTTTTCTGTTTGAGCGTAAACCTTGGCTGCTGCCATCACTTTTTCCCAGCTCTTCGGGAGTCCTTCTGTCCCAGACAGGACTTTTATCATATCATCGCACCTGACTGCATATTTGAATTGGGCCCGAATCAGCTGCTCATGGACGCCCCCAATCTCGAGTACCTCTTTGTTATATCGGGTGATAAAGTCTTCCAGACTTTCATCATCGTGACACCAAATGTTCATTACATCTGCTGTGTCGCGGATAGATCGCCTTTGTTGGCTGAAATGGGTCAGAAATTTTTCGCGTAGATCTTTCCATGACGTGATTTGTCCAATGGGCAGATTATCGAACAAGATTCTTGCAGCGCCAGTAAAGGTTTGCACGAAAAGGTGGCACCATAATGGTAGGGTCCAGCCTCCGACTAGCCCTGCGCTTATGAAGACTCTCAGATGATCGTCAGGGTCTGTCAACCCGTTGAACTTGCCCACGTTAGACGGCAGCTTTGCTTTTTCTAGCGGAGCCAGAGCTATTTCAGTAACAAATTTTGAATTCTCCGCCGCCTCGGCGGGATGATAAATCAGATCGTAATTGTGTTCAGCTTCGGGATTGTAAACCGCACGGGGTCTACACTTGTTGTAATTCGGTTGTAACTGACTAAACACGCTTGTACTTTCACCTACACAGTAAGTTGGGTCACTTTCACTGGTGTGAGTGTTTCGCTGAGAACCCAACCTGGTGTGAACTAATTATCTCCGATGAGGGTGTGACTCATCTCGATGCTCTCTTTGATGACTTTCTGACTGGGTATACTCGTATCTCGATGTTTGTCACACCCCGACCACGTAAAACAACAAAACGTGGCGGAAACGTCGGGGAGTGTTGTAACAGAATCATTGTTTCACAACCATGGGATGAATAATTTCGTTTTATTGAATTAATGAACTCATTGTTTTAAATACAATCAAATAAGTACAACTATTATCTCTCAAATTTTAAAGTCGCTAAGGCACGAGTTCATCCTATGTATAGCATGCACCAACAATCATCACATAACAGCACCTGAAACATATGTAAAAATAGGTACGTCAGCATAAAAATTCCTGTGAGATACATAGGTTTTATTGCAATTAGGATTCATGACTTATAAGTTTAAAGAAAATGTTTTAATAAAAGTAGTCATGATCCTAGTAAAAGGTTTTCTTTTATAAATCATACTAAAATTTACAAGAAATTAGATGATATAAAATAATAATACATAGGAAATTAAATAATTAAGTAAAAATGAGTTTGTATAAAATATATTGTTTGAAAAACAATATTTTGATAAAAAGGTTTATAGTATATATAAAAATATACTTTGGTTTTAAGAAAGTCGAATAAATAATATAATATATTAAAATATATTTCAGTTCCAAAATCGTTAACCCAATTCTACTAAATAACGCCACGGTATGTAATGTGATGAAAACATTTATATATAAGAAGTACCAGCGGCGTATCTACCATGTTTTCATCATATTACACCCGTCTCGTTATCTAAACACTAACCAAAACCCAATTGTTAAACAAATAGTATATTAATTATACTTTAGTTGTTAAAAATAATAATTTTCAGTAGTATATCAAAAGTATACTTTGGATTTATAAATAACATATTAAACTACGTTTTGGTTTTGAAAATAACATATTAACTATGCTTTGGTTTTGAAAATAACATATCAAACTATGTTTTAATGATTAACAAAATATATGTTGGTTTTGTACAATATCACATATGAGAGCATATCAAATTATACTTTGGGAGTATAACTAAATATACAAAAATAATGTGATTTAAGAATTCATTCAGACCTAGTGCATCAAAATACACCTTTGAGACTATAGCAATACCACAAAGGCAATCCCTATTTGGATGGAGAAAAATAAATTGGTTTCAGACATTCCATGACAACAGGAATGGGGTGTCAAATCCTATAGCGCTATATCATACTACCAACCGGTCTGGTGAACATAAAATAAGTACTATCCAACAATTTAATTTTATAATCTTTGGAAAAATTAGAGTTTAAACCATAAATAATCA
This sequence comes from Helianthus tuberosus, assembly GCA_030545235.1. Classification (NCBI taxonomy): domain Eukaryota; kingdom Viridiplantae; phylum Streptophyta; class Magnoliopsida; order Asterales; family Asteraceae; genus Helianthus; species Helianthus tuberosus. Next base: position 59,705,998 of record CM060436.1, read on the forward strand.
TTCAGTTTGTAAAAAGATAAGTACTAATATGTATAATCAATTATACTTTTGAAAACAAGAACATAACAAATAGGTACACATGCTTCACCCCAAAATATTTGAAAACAGTAAAAGAGGGGAACTATGTACTCACTTGAGAATGCTTAGAAGTCTTGAACAACAGCCAAGCAAAGCTAGAGGGAGCACGGAAATCAAACGGCACCTAATATAGGTAACTATATAAATAAACCGGACCTAAATCGGAAGATCGGATAGGATGAGGTCTCGTAAACCAAATGAGTTTGGGGACTCATATGATATGGTTTAACAAGGCCTACATACTAAAAGGAAACCTAACCTAAGTGCTTACGACCCACTACGACCCGTTTAGGTAGCTTACGCTACTTTAACGCGTCGTTCACGTAAAACGCGTTCGGACAGCCTAACTAGTCCTATGACAAGTATTATATGCCTTTGTTGGTGCACTACATCTGTCGACTTAGTCTTGTATCGAGTCCTAGTCTAGTTAGAATAGATCAGAGCACGTAGAACGAGAAAATGTAAGAGAATAGAGAAGATTTCGCTTGAACATATGTATGTTGAAGGAATTTCGCTTGAAGCAACTCAAGCGAAATCAACATGTTCAGATTTCGCTTGAGATTATTCCAAGCGAAACCCTGATGTCTATATATAGGAGTTCAGGTCAAGCGAAATCAGAAGGAGAAAAACATTTGTGAGATTTCATACCGAGGTACTGCCGGTGTGAGAACTGATTGTAATTGCATTCATATCAATACAAATCAGTGTTTAAGTGAAGTTTCAGCTGTTTTAAAGTCAAATACTTGTTTTTCGCACCTGTATTTGATGGAATTCCTCTTAACCGACTCGTTCGGATCACAAACAAGATCCTTCAATTGGTATCAGAGCCTAGGAGGAGGATTTCTGTAGAGTTCTGTAGATATCAGCCGAAATTCATCAAGTTCTCTTACTTCTACATCTTCTTTTAACCGTTCAGTAACTTTTCACGGTCAAAACCAGTTCAATTTCTCACAGATTATGTAAACGTGCATACTAATCAACCCTTGAAAGTTTCATAGCAAAATTCGACCTAAAAGTGATCAAAATCGACCTTCGAATGGATTTCGCTTGAAGAGCAAAGCTTCATTGGACGATTTCGCTTGAAATTTCAAGCGACACTTAACATTTCGCTTCAAACAGGATTCGTTTTCGCTTCAAGGTTTTCGCTTCAGGGTTCTCTCTTCAGATAGTTTCGCTTGAACGTTTTCGCTTCAAAGATTTGTTAGTTTCGCTTCAACCAGTTTGACAGACTATTTCGCTTGAAGAAAGTTCAGTTGACCAGTTCGCTTGAAAGACACAAAGTGACTATTTCGCTTGAAAAAATCTGTTATTGAGAATCGTGCTATTGAAACATGGACAACGATTTCCACAATGCGTTTGCAACACCGTCTAGTTCATCTTCCATTGCTCAGAACATGAATTCAGAAAACGAAACAGGGACTACTCAGAAACCCCCAAAGCTAATGGGCATTGAGGAATATTATGGTTGGAAAGATCGTTTCGAAAACTGGGTGCAAGCAAATCATCTGAGATCATGGGAATGTATTCTGAAAAAGTATGTGTTACCACGTACTGATATTGAGACAGTAAAACAACTTTCAGAGTTTGGTAATGAAGAACGGGAAATGTATAGAGCTGAAAAAATGATGATTAGTTTGCTTCAACAAGCTATCAAAGAAGACATCTTCATACTACTTCAACATGACAAAACATCAAAGTCAATCTGGGATGCTTTGAAAATCAAGGTTGAAGGTAGTGCAAACATGATTAAAAGCAAGAAGGCATTGCTTAAAAAGGAGTTTGACTTGTTCACAAGTTTGCCCGGAGAAGATACGAAGAAACTCATTGAACGATATTGTCACTTAGTTCGAACAATGTCGATGATGAACATCAACAAAGAAAATGAGGAATGGGTGGATAAGCTTGCTGATGCATTACCTCAGAAAGAGTGGGGAACTTATTTGATGATACTGAAGAATACCGGAGTTTATGATGGATTGTCAATCTCTCAGTTCATTGAAAAGATTGAAAGTCAAGATTTGGAACAGCAGAAGATCGCAAGGATGAACAATCCAAGTGGTCAACAGGATATAAAGATGTATTACAAGGGTAGTGTTCCAACTTCAGAAGCTGAGAGAAGTCCAAAAATCCAGACTGCATACAGTGTTGGAGATACTACTGAAAAGATTGATCAAAGATCAAACAAAAGCAGCAGTGGATTCTCATCATATCCAAGTGTCAATCCAAAGACTTCATCAGAAAGATTTCAGTCTCAAAGCACAAAGATGGGAAACGGTTGTGTGATTCAATGCAACATAGCTTTAAATCTTCCAGAAGGTCAAAGTTTTTCTGAAGACATTGCAAAAGATCATATGGCATTACTTGGTTCTGTGCTTATCTCATATGAAGGTTTAGTGGCTGGTCGAATTGGAAATCCTATGCTTACCAAAGAAGATTACGACCAAATAGACACCGAAGAGATGGAACTAATGGATATCAAATGGTGTCTTGCAAGTGTTCTTAGACGTGCTGAAAAGTTCAAAACAATCACCGGGAGAAATGACTTTCTTGATGCTTGTGTTTCTACTTTAGGTTTTGATAAATCTAAAGTTACTTGTTTCAGATGCAGGGAAAAAGGTCATTTTAAGAGGGAGTGCAAGAACAGAGAAGTTAGTGGTGCTCAGAATCCATTTGGAAAAGATGACTACTACCGGAAAGCCATATATCAGCAAGTTGGTCAGACACAAGATTCACAGACGGCTCATGGTAGAAAGATTGAAGATTCAAAGAATGGATGTTTGGTAGATTTCAACTGGAGCAACTATATATCTTCTAACAGCACAGCATGTTTAGTGGATCAAAATGATGAACAACTACCTGAAGGTTTCAGTTGGGATATGTTTGTTGATGAAAAGGGTGGTTTTAAAGCTTTCATTGCAAAGATTGTTAGAGAACCAGACTTGTTTGCTACATGCATGAGATCTATTGGAGAAACAGTGAAAGAACAATCGATTACATCTGAAGAAAGTTCAGAAAGTGTTGATGCTGAATCACTAAGTACAGATGAGAGTGTGCAAAATGAGGATACTTCAGAAAAGGAAGTTGTTTTTGATCAAACACCATCTGATTCTGGTATTTCAGATGCTGATTCTGAAAAATATGTAGAGTTTGATCAAACACCGATTGAGAGTAGCAGTGATGATGAGGAAGAGAAACATATTAATATTGCTAAAAATCATCTTTCTCCAGAAAGTTTTCATTTCTATTTTGCAGATCGCATGGAGAAGCTGAAGGAGAAACAAGCTGCAAAAGAACAACAACAGAATGAGGAAGCTAAAGTTATTGTTGAAGAAAAGGTGACTGAAACTGAGAAGGTAACTGGTGAAGAAAAAGTAATTGAAGTGGTAAAGACAATCGAGATTGAGAAGATTGTTGAAGTTGAAAAGCCTTGCAAGAAATGTTTGGAAACTTGCAAGAATTGCGAAGAAAAAGATGTTACATTGTTTGATCGAGAAAGATTGATAGAAAAGTTACTATCTGATATCAACTATGTGAAAGAATCTTATAGTGTGTTGAACAGAACAGTGACAGGTCTTCAAACAACGAACTCTGAAAGAGAAAAGGCGTTAACAATGACAAATTCTACATTGATGACAAAGCAAAAGGCAATTAATCATTACATCGAAGAAAATGCTAATCTAAAGCAAGAGTTGGAGAAAGAAAAGATCGAGAATGAAAGGATTAGAAGGTTATTACTGAGTTATTCTTGTTCTGATTATGTCATTGATCGAGTTTATCCTACTGTTGCAGGTTTTGAAGCATTTCAGGATGAAAAGACAAAGAATGATACTGGTAAGAAATCGACTGTTAGATATAACAAGTGTCCGCCTCCTATCTGGGAAGGGTATTCTCCTAGAAAACCAAATGAGGAGCAAGTCGAAAAAGCAGTCAATATAAAGTTAAAATCCGAGACAACTGATGTTTTACCAGATAACATTGACATTACGTTTACCTCGTCTGATACTGATCATGAGTCTGAGTTAATCAAAAAGGTGGTCGATCAGGTGTTGGATACTGAGGAGGTGTCTGAGTCAAAGTCTGAGTCTGGATGTTCAAGTTCGTCAGTCAACAGTTCAAAGTCGTCGGAAAAACGGTCTTACAGTAAAGAATTTTTGTTATCAAAGGCAAATTTGGATGATGAAACATTTGAAGTTGCATATACTTTAAATGATTCGGACAAATTATACTCTGACAAAGAGTTTCCGATTAGAAGTGTTTGTTTAGACATGATCAAAAAGGTTTTTAAAATGACAGAAATTAATTTTTCTGAACTTAAAAATTTAAAATTTACTGAAAAACCTAAAAAATACACTTCTAGAGTTCAACAAAGGTTAAACAAGAAAAAAAGGAAAAAGAATTATAATTCTGGTTCTGGTTTTCAAAAGAAAACAAACCAAAATTGTAGTTACAAAAAGAAAGGTCTTGGTTTTACTTCAACTGCAAATTATCAAAATGAAAAACATGTTAGAGATTTTAAATCAAAAATGACATATGTTGCAGGAAAAAGCTATGAAGAGGAGTCAAATAGCTTATTCTGGAAAAAATCAAATCAAGAGTTTCTTGCTGAAAGAAAAAGAACAGGAACTGGAGTTTTTCATCCAATTGGAGTTTTTCAACCAAAAGACTCAAGAACTTGTTTTCAATGCCAAGTTGTTGGACACATTGCTCACAACTGTCCAAACAAAGTCAACAGAAAACAGGGAGTATCTGAAAAACTTAAAGAAAAAGTGGTTGAAAAGAATGATTCACCAACTACAAACTTCAAAATTTTTGAAAATTCAAAGAATGAAGTTGGTGAAAATTCTAAAAGATTGTACAAAAACAGTGCAAAAGACAATCAAAAATGGATTGTTAAAAAATCAGATGTACAATCTGGCGATGAATCTGATTCCACAAAATCAGATGAGCCACAAGTTGAGAAAAAATATTCAGTGAATGATGTTGAAATTCCATCACTGAACTTTGAAGAAGTTAAACAAATGATTGGTAAAGTGGAAATTTCAAATCAATTTTATTCTGATGAAAAGGAATTTGATGTTGAGAAAGCTTTTAATGGAAATGTTAGAAAAATATTCAAGAAAATGCTTGATGGGAAAGTTAAGGGGGTTAAAGATTTCTATGCAACTAAAAAGGCAACTTACAGCCCTACTGCCCAGGAATTGGAAGCTACCAAGTCTAAGAAGACTTGGGTGGAAGTTTGTTTTCCATGATAGTCTCAGGACTTGCCGGAGATCCCAAGTTTATATCGTGGATCAGGAATCGGCATCTTTCTTGACATTTGTTTTTGTGATTGAATTTTTGGAAAAATTGTTTGTTCACAGGATAAGTGTGACTTGCCGGAGCTTCCAGGTTGGTAAGTGCGAAGCAGGAATCGGCATTCTGATTGGTAAAATGGTGATGTAGACGTAACATTCCTACAAGTGGTAATGTTTGTGGTAATTGTGATCCTACATGTGGTAATTCTTACAATTGGTATAGAAAGTGCATACATGCAAGTGGTAAATCAGGGACATTAATTTGTACTTGATCTGCTACAAATGGTTAAAAGTAGACAATGTGATGAACCACACCCCAAACCTACAAATGATTATATCATCAAAACTTATTTTCCGGAAAAATCATTTTGGTTAAAACAAACTTAAGTGTTTTGAAATCATAATGAGAAAATAGTTTTGTGATAGGGGAAGTTCTGATTGTTTATGCCAAGTGAATGGCGATTTGATGCGATTCGATATCAGTTGTCAAGTTTCTGTACAGTTTGTATGTTTCAATTGTGTCAAGAGTCTTAGTTTTCAAATTTCCTAAAATGTGTTTGCATTTTAGGGGGAGTAAAATTTTTTTAGAAAATCCAAAAACATTTGAAAATTTGAAAAAGACAAAAACATGATAAAATTCAAAAATGAGTTTTTGTTGCATATAAGAGGAAATGATAGTACATCAGTGGACTGTCACAACATGCTAAAGAAATGTAAAGATAAAAATGTGATAAACAATCTTACTGCGGATATGTCAGTAGGTTTTTTCACATTTAGTAGATTGTGACGAGATATAAACCTAAAATTTCAAACTTGCTTGTTCTGTGGGTTAACACAAACTTGGATATATAGGTAACCCCTGAAATCTTGTTTGAAAGGTCCCTTATTCTGAGATACTAGGTCTTTATGCTCAGTGATATCTGGGGTATTATCCCGGGACTTCTGATTTTGCGGAAGCAATGGCCTAGTCCCCGGAGAATACTTTACATTTGCTTGAAATATGGCTCACCCTCAGCTAAAAAATGATGAAACATTGAAAAATGCTAATCATGGCTGTTGAAACAAAAGATCCTCTAAAGGGGACACACCAAAAGTCGAAGCCGTCATCTCTCTGCGTATCGAAAGATCGACCTGAGCTCTCACGGCCCTCGTACTATAATTTATTCCCCTGACAGATATCATCTGTGGTATATTCACCTGTAAGACTGAATTTTGGGATCTGGATACGGGAGTATATTCAAGTAGTGGGACACACGGATAAGTTCAAGTCTTTTAAAACATTAACCTCGTATCTCGGATCAGTTGAACTTTGTGTGAAAATTTAAGTGGACAAGTATACTGACAATCTAAGTGAATCGTTTAGAACTTAGAATGAAATGAAGCTTAACGGTGTTGGTGATTTGTCTCAGGAACTGATATGATCCTCTTGCACAAACTCACAAAAATATTGTCTGTAAATATTTCTTTACTGCATTTCATTTTATTCAAAAATTTCAAAAAGATTTTAGTGTGTTTTAGCATAAATTTTTTTTTAAAAAATCAAAAAGATTTTCGACAACTGATATTGGATAGCTGATTGTCAAAATTTCAAGTGCTAAACATGATGACTTGGTTGTAAGGGGGAGTGAATCTTAAAATGTCAAAAGGTTTGTTAAAGTCCTACAATTGGTATTTTAAAACCTACATTTGGTTCATCATTGGTTTGTGATATGAGAGAGAATTATCTGATTATATCAGATTGTTGGTGCATTTAAATTGATAAATTTAGAAAATTTATTTCTGGGTTAAGATTGTTACAGGTGAGCCAGGTTAATTCATTCAAATCCTACAAAAGTCAGACTCTGATCATGAATCTAAAGTTTGCTAGCTGCTGATGCTGATGAACTTAAGGAATCAAGAGATCTGATCAAGAGAATTAATCTCAACAACATCTGAAAGTCAGGATACAATATCTGAGGACTTTGAGAAGTTAGATGAGAGCCAGGCAATGATCTTGTAGACAAAATTTGAGTCAGACAAAGATCCTAAAACAGATGTTGCTGAAGAACAAATGAATGCCAGCAAATCGTAAGGGGGAGTTTGTTGAAGAAGATAGAGAGTGAAAAGCCCAGAGTCTGATCAAGACTGAAGATTTGAAGACACAGCGTTATTGTGACTCGATAGTCGACTCGTCAACATCTGAGGGGGAGTCTGTTGGTGCACTACATCTGTCGACTTAGTCTTGTATCGAGTCCTAGTCTAGTTAGAATAGATCAGAGCACGTAGAACGAGAAAATGTAAGAGAATAGAGAAGATTTCGCTTGAACATATGTATGTTGAAGGAATTTCGCTTGAAGCAACTCAAGCGAAATCAACATGTTCAGATTTCGCTTGAGATTATTCCAAGCGAAACCCTGATGTCTATATATAGGAGTTCAGGTCAAGCGAAATCAGAGGGAGAAAAACATTTGTGAGATTTCATACCGAGGTACTGCCGGTGTGAGAACTGATTGTAATTGCATTCATATCAATACAAATCAGAGTTTAAGTGAAGTTTCAGCTGTTTTAAAGTCAAATACTTGTTTTCCGCACCTGTATTTGATGGAATTCCTCTGAACCGACTCGTTCGGATCACAAACAAGATCCTTCAGCCTTAACATGTCTAATAATGTTACTTAATCAGTTTATATGTGAAAATTTAGGTTACACAAGCTTAAAATGAATTTATGCGTAAAAAGGGCATTTTGGTCATTTACCTAAGGCATATAAACTACATATCATACAACTACTTAAAAGAAGTGACCATAAGGTATTACCTCGGAAGGTTATTCCCTATAAAACTATGGTCACCTAATGTATTTGGTCGGATCCTAATGATCGACCAAATGGGTCGGGTTTGAAAGTATAAGCGATTGTTTAGATCGCTTACCTTTACGACCCTATATAAGCACAAATCTAAAAGTGACGAGCTAAACATGCTAAAACATGATTAACGAGGTTTGAAAACAGGTTTGGTATCAAGACAAAGGGTCTTGATACCCAAAAGTAGTTTGGTTACAAAATACGCAAGAATACGCATTTTGGCCGAAACTACGACTCGTCACTGAGCCTAGATAACGTGGTAATCAGTAGGTATAGTCACTAGGGACTATAACCATCGTGATTACGCTCACGTTATGAAGTTCAAACGAACTTCGCGTTGACTATAAACTGGTCAATGCAGAAAGTCAAACAAAGTTTGACTTTTAAGCTAAAAACGTAAAAGAACGAAAGAATACTTACAACGGGTCCAAGAACGGAAGTTTTGATCCGATTACTCTCAGGTATGAAGTAAATACTTCAACTTAGAGAGATGAAATCAGATCAATGTGGGTTGCAACAAATGAATGGGGGGGGGGGGTATTTATAGATTTCTTAGGACCGTTAAGATCGTTCCTCATAAAACGAGCTTCGATCTCATCCGTACACATGTGCCCATGGTTTTGTGAAACCATGGGAGCCCATAGTTTCATTAAAACTATGTGCAAATGGGGGGAACAGCTGGAACAAGCTGGAATTTAGATTTTTCATTTTGGTCCCTTCCTAAGATAACTATGGCAGAATGTCAATTTTGGTCCGTGAATGTGCAAAACATGGTTTTTGATGCATTTTTGACACGTTTAAGCCCCGTTAATCCCATTTCAAAGCTCTAAAATGAAGTTAAAGTATAGGGAACATGAAACATGCTCAAAAATATCTCGGATGTCGGTTCGTTTGGTCGTACGGTTGCGTTGTTCGGTTAATTACGACGAAACACGAACGAATGCGAAAAACGATCCAAAGTACACGACAAATGGAATTTTATCATGCCAATCACTAAAATAAAATATTTTAATGATTACATAAAGTTTTGGATGTCCGGATGTATTCAGAACGTAAGATATGCGCGAAAATGCAAACTTATGCACTTTTTGACGCTTTTATTACCTGAATGACCAAAAAGTTTATTTTAGCATACAGAACCCCTAAAAGCCTATTTCTAAGCTATGTAAAGGATATTTAGGGTATTTTTAACTTATGATCAAGTTCCAGAATGTTCGTTACAGTACAATTCGGCATACCTTCACAGTTTGTCGAAATTAGTCCCTTAAGCGAATAAACTTGATTTCGCCACACCACACCTTCCAAAACTTATTTCTAAGTTATGTAAGGGTTATTTAAGTTATGTTAAGCCTATGTCACTGTTCCATAGTGTTTGTTGCATTAAACGGGTTATATTTACGCATCAGATCGCGTATAACCTTCCAGAAAGTGATTTAAAGCCCGAAATCGAACAAGAATTGATATGTGCAAACGATACACATATTTATACAAATCCCAAGTAAGAAATACAATATTTCATTGGTTTGGTATTTGTTTGATGGTTGAAGTGACACAGGTATCACAGTCTCCCCTACTTTAGGAAATTTCGTCCCGAAATTTAATTTTAGGGGAAACTTGTGAGGACAACTGTGATGTTTTTGCTTTCGAACGAATCCCTATAACCCTAAGTAGAACTCTAGGCCATGTTAGGATTCTTAGCGAAATTGTCAACTATCAAAATGAAGTCCTTGTAGTAACAAAACATGGAGTTTCAAACTACGGACAGAAGAACGTTTCTTATGAAGACTTATCATAGGAAACTTGTGTGTTCTTGAAATCAGAATTGGGGAGTGTAAGATAAAATGACACCGGTCAAGGTCCAGACGTCTCCCGTATCATTATTCTTGTCACTATAGGACTTAACACGTGACAAAACTTGCTGTGGTTTCTGTGCACTGAATTCCATAATTATGTATGCATCCATAATTACGTAATTCCTTGCACAGTCCGCACAGTTCATTTCATAATGCGTAGGGGAAAAATCAATTGAATACACATGAAGCGACTTGACTAGACCACGAAAGGATCTTTTTAACTAGATCAACGAACGATCTTTTTAACTAGATCAACACATGATCTTCTTAACTAGACCATCGTACAATCTTCTTAAATAGACCACTAAAAGGGATCTTTTCAATTATATCATCGCATGATATTCCTAACCAGATTTTCAAATCAATCTGTTTAACTAGACCACTCAAGGGGTCCAATTATAGAATACTACTTCATAACCCAAGGGACTTAACTACAACGTAAAAGTCCATTAAGGATTTAAGATAGTACCTTTGGATATCCTACTATGAATCCCTCATATGAGATATGGAAGATTCTACGAGGATTTGGATGGATCACATAAAAACACAAAACATATAAGAAAACACATAAGCACATAATCACATAATTAATTAACTTGATCTTTACTTTGTTATCTTTGGTCACGGGTAATTGAAGCACACCAGGAATCCAATCCGTGGATTTCATTTGGCACTTTAAACATAAGAATCTAACTATGGAGATAGAAAGATCTTAATAGGAATTCGGCTTGTCCTTATTGAATCGTAATATACATATTAAGGCATACGAATAATTCAATTAAGGGCTCCGATTTGAGCGATATTTATCCACAAGGATCTAATAAGAAGATCCTACATGGATTTTGGAATTTGTGTAACGAGAGGTGTTTCGATACCTTGCACTAGGCGTGCTTAAGTCGATACACAAGGTAGAGAGTTCATGAGGTTGAGGTACTAGATATGCCAAAGCGAAATATGAAGCAGAGTTTGAAGGTTGAGCAGCAGCAGGATTTGTAACAGCTTTGCTTTGGATAGCAAAGCGGAACATGTTAACCAAATGTCCCCATCGTCCACCGTGGGTACATTTGAAACAGGGTATCTGATTCGGATGATGACGGTTACATTGATTGCACTAAAAGCGGTTCCCTTGTATGGCTTCATCCCTGAGGCGAGTCATGGTGATAGTTAAATCAACGGCCTTCTGGAGTACGACATCTAATTATTGGGCAATTGAAGCACCTAGTTCAGACATTGTTGTTGCGATGAAGAGGCATCATGAAGATAATGAAAGATATGGGAGGAAACAAGTGAAATGAAAATAGGATGATAATGCATAAAAATTGCGATCATATGTTTATTACCTAAGGCAAACAAATGAGATGGTGACTAATCAAAGTAAATGGGTCAATATAATGTATCGCGAAGACATGCTCGCCTATAAGTGGACACTCACCCCAAGAGTTCCCAGGTAAGAGTGACTGGTTCGATACTGCGGATTTGTACGAACACTCTAGCCTTAGACAGAAAGCTCAGAGTACAGGCATCCACCCTTCCAGATTGCACGTGTTCACATTATAAGACCCAAACTTTGACGAGATTTTGAAAACTTAGAGGGTTCAAAACCTTATAATCAATCATCCTAGAACAGATGATTAGTTTTCAAAGCGGGATTGAAATTTGTGTTCTTATTGTGGTTGTCACCTAAGGATAAGTGACTGTATTGTTTTTTAAACTAAACACAAGATAACTTGTGTTAGGGTCCTAGGAAGGTTATAGTCTAGGTCAAAGCATTACTAATAACCTAATTCCCTAGGACCATTGGCTCTGATACCAACTTTTCTGTCACACCCCGACCACGTAAAACAACAAAACGTGGCGGAAACGTCGGGGAGTGTTGTAACAGAATCATTGTTTCACAACCATGGGATGAATAATTTCATTTTATTGAATTAATGAACTCATTGTTTTAAATACAATCAAATAAGTACAACTATTATCTCTCAAATTTTAAAGTCGCTAAGGCACGAGTTCATCCTATGTATAGCATGCACCAACAATCATCACATAACAGCACCTGAAACATGTGTAAAAATAGGTACGTTAGCATAAAAATGCCTGTGAGATACATAGGTTTTATTGTAATTAGGATTCATGACTTATAAGTTTAAAGAAAATGTTTTAATAAAAGTAGTCATGATCCTTGTAAAAGGATTTCTTTTATAAATCATACTAAAATTTACAAGAAATTAGATGATATAAAATAATAATACATAGGAAATTAAATAATTAAGTAAAAATGAGTTTGTATAAAATATATTGTTTGAAAAATAATATTTTGATAAAAAGGTTTATGGTATATATAAAAATATACTTTGGTTTTAAGAAAGTCGAATAAATAATATAATATATTAAAATATATTTCACTTCCAAAATCGTTAACCCAATTGTACTAAATAACGCCACGGTATGTAATGTGATGAAAACACTTATATATTAGAAGTACCAGCGGCGTATCTACCATGTTTTCATCATATTACACCCGTCCTGTTATCTAAACACTAACCAAAACCCAATTGCTAAACAAATAGTATATTAATTATACTTTAGTTGTTAAAAATAATAATTTTCAGTAGTATATCAAAAGTATACTTTGGATTTATAAATAACATATTAAACTACGTTTTGGTTTTGAAAATAACATATTAACTATGCTTTGGTTTTGAAAATAACATATCAAACTATGTTTTAATGATTAACAAAATATATGTTGGTTTTGTACAATATCACATATGAGAGCATATCAAATTATATTTTTGTGAGTATAACTAAATATACAAAAATAATGTGATTTAAGAATTCATTCAGACCTAGTGCATCAAAATACACATTTGAGACTATAGAAATACCACAAAGGCAATCCCTATTTGGATGGAGAAAAATAAATTGGTTTCAAACATTCCATGACAACAGGAATGGGGTGTCAAATCCTATAGCGCTATATCATACTACCAACCGGTCTGGTGAACATAAAATAAGTACTATCCAACAATTTAATTTTATAATCTTTGGAAAAATTAGAGTTTTAACCATAAATAATCATTCAGTTTGTAAAAAGATAAGTACTAATATGTATAATCAATTATACTTTTGAAAACAAGAACATAACAAATAGGTACACATGCTTCACCCCAAAATATTTGAAAATAGTAAAAGAGGGGAACTATGTACTCACTTGAGAATGCTTAGAAGTCTTGAAAAAACAGCCAAGAAAAGCTAGAGGGAGCACGGAAATCAAACGGCACCTAATATAGGTAACTATATAAATAAACCGGACCTAAATCGGAAGATCGGATAGGATGAGGTCTCGTAAACCAAATGAGTTTGGGGACTCATATGATATGGTTTAACAAGGCCTACATACTAAAAGGAAACCTAACCTAAGTGCTTACGACCCACTACGACCCGTTTAGGTAGCTTGCGCTACTTTAACGTGTCGTTCGTGTAAAACGCGTTCGGACAGGCTAAGTAGTCCTATGACAAGTATTATATGCCTTAACATGTCTAATAATGTTACCTAATCAGTTTAGATGTGAAAATTTAGGTTACATATGCTTAAAATGAATTTATGCATAAAAAGGGCATTTTGGTCATTTACCTAAGGCATATAAACTACCTATCATACAACTACTTAAACGAAGTGACCATAAGGTATAACCTCGGAAGGTTATTCCCTATACAACTATGGTCACCTAATGAGTTTGTTCGGATTCTAATGATCGACCAAATGGGTCGGGTTTGAAAGTATAAGCGATTGTTTAGATCGCTTACCTTTACGACCCTATATAAGCACAAATCTAAAAGTGACGAGTTAAACATGCTAAAACATGATTAAGGAGGTTTGAAAACAGGTTTGGTATCAAGACAAAGGGTCTTGATACCAAAAAGTAGTTTGGTTACAAAATACGCAAGAATACGCATTTTGGCCGAAACTACGACTCGTCACTGAGCCTAGATAACGTGGTAATCAGTAGGTATAGTCACTAGGGACTATAACCATCGTGATTACGCTCACGTTATGAAGTTCAAACGAACTTCGCGTTGACCATAAACTGGTCAATGCAGAAAGTCAAACAAAGTTTGACTTTTAAGCTAAAAACGTAAAAGAACGAAAGAATACTTACAACGGGTCCAAGAACGGAAGTTTTGATCCGATTACTCTCAGGTATGAAGTAAATACTTCAACTTAGAGAGATGAAATCAGATCAATGTGGGTTGCAACAAATGAATGCGGGGGTATTTATAGATTTCTTAGGACCGTTAAGATCGTTCCTCGTAAAACGAGCTTCCATCTCATCCGTACACATGTGCCCATGGTTTTGTGAAACCATGGGAGCCCATAGTTTCATTAAAACCATGTGCAAATGGGGGGAACAGCTGCAACAAGCTGGAATTTAGATTTTTCATTTTGGTCCCTTCCTAAGATAATTATGGCAGAATGTCAATTTTGGTCCCTGAATGTGCAAAACATGATTTTTGATGCATTTTTGACACGTTTAAGCCCCGTTAATCCCATTTCAAGGCTCTAAAATGAAGTTAAAGTATAGGGAACATGAAACATGCTCAAAAATATCTCGGATGTCGGTTTGTTTGGTCGTACGGTTGCGTTGTTCGGTTAATTACGACGAAACACGAACGAATGCGAAAAACGATCCAAATTACACGACGAATGGAATTTTATCATGCCAATCACTAAAATAAAATATTTTAATGATTACATAAAGTTTTGGATGTCCGGATGTATTCAGAACGTAAGATATGCGCGAAAATGCAAACTTATGCACTTTTTGACGCTTTTAGTCCCTGAATGACCAAAAAAGTTTATTTTAGCATACCGAACCCCTCAAAGCCTATTTCTAAGCTATGTAAAGGATATTTAGGGTATGTTTAACTTATGATCAAGTTCCGGAATGTTCGTTACAGTACAATTCGGCATATTTTCGCAGTTTGTCGAAATTAGTCCCTGTAAGCGAATAAACTTGATTTCGCCACACCAAACCTTCCAAAACTTATTTCTAAGTTATGTAAGGGTTATTTAAGGTATGTTAAGCCTATGTCACTGTTCCAGAGTGTTTGTTGTATTAAACGGGTTATATTTACGCATCAGATCGCGTATAACCTTCCAGAAAGTGATTTAAAGCCCGAAATCGAACAAGAATTGATATGTGCAAACAATACACATATTTATACAAATCCCAAGTAAGAAATACAATATTTCATTGGTTTGGTATTTGTTTGATGGTTGAAGTGACACAGGTGTCACAATGTTGATCTAGAGTAAACCTCTTTGTTTTCGTGAGATGGGCCCTCACATTGGGAAGCATGAGCACGGGATCCTGGCCTCCGTGATTGAGTTTGGGGAGCAGTTTGAGCACATAGATGTGTGTATACTGCATTTAGTGCCCCTTTGAGATCTGACGTACCAGGAGATTGGGGTTTCTCCTGGGGGCAGAATTGAGTGCACAGGAATCTCTGGCTGTACCCCTGGGGTGACAGGTTCATTCAGGTGATTGGATTGTACCTCGTTGTCATCCGAGTCTTCTTCTGCAATACCTTCAACCTGGACGTTGTTAATGAAATTTGGCCGAGGGCCGGTTTGCCGATGAGATGAAGTTTCTTCCATGTGCAAATGGAATCAACAGGGCAGATCAAAAAACGAGAGAAAATTGGATGAAACATAGAAAACGGTGGGCGCCAATGAAGAAACACTGGATAAAAGGATCGGAATCGGTTTATCCAGGGGTTATGTTCTGCATAAAAGGGGGATAGTTCTCTCTCGTTGATTTGATGTGACAATTCTTCCTCTCCGGTGAACACTGCAAAACAGAACACCGTTAGCCTCGTCATGGGGAAATGGAGGTTTTCTCCGTGACCTGACTCCAGCGTGAGAATAAGTATGTGTTTATGAAGAAGAAGAAGAATTATTGACGAAGTGTGTGTAACTTGAGATTCATACCTGAATTACTCTTATATTTATAGCCGGGAGTGTGGGCGGGAAAACTCGTTGGTGAAATATTGACGGAAGATGCTAACCCCGTAAGCGGTTACCTTTCCTTCCGTTAATCGTCTTGATCCGACGTGAATGCACACGGATCGCTATTCAGATCCATGGCTGGGGAGTTGCCACGTGGAAAGTGGTCAAGTGGAGGTTTCTCTCCAATTCCATGCCATCATCGTGATTTCAGAGAAGCCTGAGATGACGACACGTGTCCAGACGGTTATAACCGTTTGTTGGTAGGGGTGTTCAGAATTCGTTTCGAATTCGAAAAATTCGAAATTCGTTTAAATTCGATTCGATTATCAAGAATTCGTTTCGATTAAAAGAATTCGAATTCGAATTCGATTCAATTCGAGTCAAATAAATCGAATACGAATCGAATATGAATTTAAAATTTTAAATTCGATTCGATTCGAAATTCGAATAAAAATTATACATTTTTATTTATTATTTTTATATATAATGCATATATAACTTTTATTAAGCTATACTTTTAAATTATTTTCAAATTTGTTTTCCAAGTATTAAAATTACCCATTTCCAAACCCACTACATACCCCATAACTAAAACCTAAGTAACAAGTTTATCAGTAGATTTATAACCCTAAAAATATTAACTTGTAATGTGGAGTGGTTATTCCCGACTTCTCGTTTTGAATTTTAGACTTATGGTACTTTATTTGGAACTTTTTAATGTGATATATCGTGTTTTATGGCTACTTTAAAATTTATGTTTCATTTTGATAGTTTTTTACATGTTTTAAAGAATCTGAATTAAATCGAATTTATTCGAATTCGATTCGAATTCGAATTTTTAATCGAATACGAATCGAATACCAATTGAGTTTTTTATTCGAATACGAATTCGAATCGAATTCGGTAAGTTTTAATCGAATTCTAATCGAATACGAATTCAAGGGAAAATAAAAATTATTCGAATAATTCGATTCGAATAATTCGAAAATTCGATATTCGATTCGATGAACACCCCTATTTGTTGGTGCACGATTGAGTTCTTCTAGAAGGTTATTGCCATAATCCAGTGTGACTCCTTATCGTGTGGCACCAGTTGAGTAAATAATATCCAAGTCTGGGTAAAATTTAGGCGGAAGTATTTAAACTCGGATTCTCATCCTTTGTTTATTATGGAGAAAGGCGCAAGGGTTTATTTCCCTTTTGGCGCGCAAGTGTTGTCTGTTACTTTTTTCTTGAGTTCTTTCAGTTGCGCGGCCGCGCAAGGTCAGAAAAAGGGCCAGAGAGGTGAGGTTGTGGTATGGTCTCAAGTACTCGATATGAGGTTTTTGGGACCTTACCCCTTCAAGATACTTTTTTCGAATGACAAAGAATCTCACGTGTAAACCTACCCTTCTCGAGGCTATATCCATGGTCGACTCTTCGACCGCTATATCCATGAATCCGTAAACACTCACCCCCCCCCCCCCCCGCGTCAGGTTCGAACCCAGATTAAAGCCCTTGTCCGTCCCTTCACCCAGATGTCCATCAAAAATAGCCTAAGCAGGAATCGAATCTGCATCTCCACTAGGGAGGGCACGCAACTAAATGAATTTAATTTTAAATTAATTATTAATTTTTTAGATAAACTTATATTTGTTTACTTAAAAGCTTTACCATTTTCGAAGTTTTGTTGGTTAAAATATTAAAAAACGAAGAATAATGATGATAATTGTTTATACGAGTGATTTTTAAAACCTTTTCTAATGTAGTTGGATGGTAAGAATTGTAAAAATAGTATGTTAAATAGTAATATATATATATATATAGGTGATATTAAAAATCAAAGTTATATTAAGTTGAAAGAAATAGTATTTTAAAATTAGCTTAACAAAATTTATAACTGCCACGTGTCAATGTTATTTTTTTAATACTAAAGTATTTTTAATTAAAAATTAAACATTGATGGACTTTTTGAGCTCATGATGCACAAATGAGTAATGTTTTTCTATTTAGGTATTTGCATCCCATTGTATATGGAGAATACCCAAAGACCATGCGCGGCATTGTCAACGATCGTTTACCTAAATTAACTGCAATATATATATGTATATGGAGCCGCTAAAATAGAAACCACCTCCAATTGTAAGAACCGCGAGAACCACTATCAACTAATCAGATTATGCCAACTAAAAGGGCATTTTGGTCTTTTACCCCATATGTCTAATCCCCCTTCTCTCTCTTCATTTAAAGTTATTTCATATCTGCTCTGTCATTTGTCAGTAGTTATTATCCTCACCTCTCATTTTATCTCTCATCTCTCTCTATCTTGAATTGCTTAACCCCCCCCCCCCCTTTATCTCCTTCTTCGAAATGTTCGGCACAAAGAAATAACTCTAATCTAAACTCAAAACAACCTCCACATACCATCGGTGCCCCCTGTTTCCGGCGACAACCACCAGCCAAACACCCTCCCCCCTCCGTCTATACAGTAATCGCCGACGCCACCGTCGTCATCTCCGGCGGCTACAGTTGCCGTCGTCTTCTTCTACGAATCTCTCTCTCTATCTTCTGCGACACTCTCTCTCACTTTCTCCATTTTCTGTGTTCGTCGCTCACCACCACCCGATGGTGGTGGTTGTCTTCTGAACTGTCGAAGGGGGGTGGTTGTCGACTGGTTACATGTGCCGGAAAGGTCTAACCAGAGAGGGAGCCGCAGCTGGGATGTCGCCGGCTCCGCCGGTATGTAAACAGGGGGGGTTGTCGGCTGCACTTGAGGGAGGAACGAGGGAGTGGAGTCTAGTTGTAGTCAAGTTGTTGTCGGCTGCACCGGTGGTGGTGGTCGGTACAGATCGGTGCCGGTGGTGGTGGTCGGTACAGATCGGTGCATGGGAGGGAGACGAGCGAGTGGAGGATCTATTGAGTAACAGTCAAACAAGGTAACGTCCAACCCACTTTGCAGCCTTTTACCCAATTTGTTGGGTTATTATATAGGATCATCCGGGCTTTTTTGGTTGAAGAACAAAAGATTGTGAAAAGGGTATTGAAGATTCAATAGGCAAAAGAAAAGTCTGCCTCCAAAGCTTAGATTTTTCTCATGAGGGAGTAATTTTGGGGTTCCAGATTTTGAATCTGTAATCTGGCTGTTTGATGTTTGGATACTTTTACTTTGTTGACAATCAAATTTGGTTCAGTCTTTTAGGTTTTTGTTTGCTTTCCAATGGTTTTATGAATTATTTTTTGGACATGTTTTCATGTTGTATTTACTTTCTTCTAAATTTCAATTTAATATCCCTGGCTCCCTGCTATTCCTTACAATTTGAAAACAATTTGGGGTTATTGGTAAGGTTGAGTAACAGTCAAACTGGGTAAAACAATTTGGTGATTTTTGATAAGTGAACTATGTGGGTTTTGATCAGTTGGATTTGGGTGGCGATGATGGAAAAAAAAAACCTAGATTTTGATGACGATGGCGCGGCAACGATGGTGGAGGGTAGGTTTTTGAACCTGCAATCCCACTTTGCAGCCTTTTGATTATCGAATAATCTGAGCCAAACCCCGTTTTTTTTCGAGATACACTTTGTTTTGATGTTGTTGGTTTTTTATTTTTCCCCCCTAGTCGATGATGATAACAATATATCTGAGACACCTCCCAAGTTTGCGATTTCTGAGTGCGTTCGTTTTTGCGTAAAAAAGTTTTTGTAAAAAAAAAGTTAAACCGTAAACTTTTTAACGTAAAATGTAAAAACGTAAAACGTAAAAAGTTTTACGTAAAACGTAAAAAGTTTTACGTAAAACGTAAAAAGTTTTACGTAAAACGTAAAACATAAAACGTAAAAAGTTTTAAGTAAAACGTAAAAATTTTAACGTAAAACGTAAAGCGTAAAAAGTTTTACGTAAAACGTAAAAAGTTTAACGTAAAACTTAAAACGTAAAAGTTTAACGTAAAACGTAAAACGTAAAACGTAAAAAGTGTAAAAAACGGCGCGTTAAAAAACGTGTAAAAAACGGTGCATTAAAAAACGACGCTAGAAAAACGACGCGTAAAAAACGGCGCGTTAAAAAATGACTCTTGAAAAAGCCCGGCGTAAAAACGGCGCCTAAACAAGGGGAGTGAATACGTGGCATAAAAACGCCGTGAAAAAAATGGGACGTAAAAAACGCCGCGTTAAAACGGGACGTAAAAAACGGCGCTTTAAAAAACAACACTTTAAAAAACGGTGCTTGAAAAAGTCGAGCGTAAAAAACGGCGTGCAAAAACGACACATTAAAAACGGCGCGTAAAAAAGCCGGTCGTAAAAATGGCGTGCAAAAACCGGCGCGCAAAATAAATTATTTTTGTTAAAAAACTGAATTTAAAAATAGTTTTTAATAAAACAATTCTGGTTAAAAAATAAAAAGTATTATAATAAAACAAAAAAGTAATAAAAAAATAATAAAGACTAAAAGACAAAAGAAACTAATTTTACTAAACTACCATTTTGGATTAAAATATTAAAGACATAATAAAACAAAAACTATTTAATATTAGAGTTAATTGCCAAAATCGTCCCTGAGGTTTGGGCATGTTTGCCATTTTCGTCCAAAATGGCACTTTTGTACCAAATTGCCTTCAACGTTTGTAACTTTTTACCATTTTCATCCAAATCACTAACTTAGTTTATTTTTTTCTGTTAAGTTGAGGATATTTAGATGAAACTGGCAAATATAAAACCACATGGACGATTTTGGCAATTTACTCAAACCCTTTTTAATTTCTTTTATTTAATTATTTTTGTTACATATATAATAAAAAAGAATATACATGGAGTTTTTAGAAGAAAAAAAAATAGTAGTTTTGTCACATAATTTTTATAAATTTTCATCCAAATCACTAACTCAGTTTATTTTTTCTGTTAAGGTGAAGGATGTTTTAAATTTTATAAATTAAGACAGAAATTAATTTACAACTTCTTTATATAAATCAGTTTTATAAAGAGAAAACGGCATTGGTGTGCAACACATAAGAATCGATTACAACTTTTAGTATTTATCAGTTGTAGAGATAGGAAAAAATTGTAAAACGTTACATATTTTTTAAATGTGTTGAGCATCTAGGAAATATGTTGGTAGAAATAAAATATTTATTTAATTAAGATTATGAGGTTAATTAACTAATACTTATTCTGAGTGGCTTGAGTAACGTTTTACATTTAAATATGTTGATTGAATGTGTGTATGTAACAAAAATAATTAAATAAAAGAAATTTAAAAGAGTTTGAGTAAATTGCCAAAATCGTCCCTGTGGTTTTATATTTAACAGTTTCATCCAAATATTCTCAACTTAACAGAAAAAATAAACTAAGTTAGTGGTTTGGATGAAAATGGCAAAAAGTTACAAACGTTGGGGGCAATTTGGTACAAAAGTGTAATTTTGGATGAAGATGGCAAACCTGCCCAAACCTAAGGGACGATTTTGGCAATTAACTCTTAATATTAATATTAACTACTTTTAATCTCATCCATCCATCTTGTTGATCTAGTAGTTAGGAACTGGTTCTCGCGGTTCTTACAACTAGAGGTGCTTTTAATTTTAGCAGTCCCCTATATATATATATATATATAGGTAGAGATTCCTGTAAAAAAAAAGATTTTTGTGAAAAGGGCAAGAAAGAATCTACACCATTAGATCTTTGATCTAATGGTTGAGATCAATAGGGACCAAATTATAAAATGTGTTTTATTTTTTGGACTGATTTGAAATATGTAGGGGTAATAAAGCCTTTATATCCATTTTGAAAAAAGGAAACTGTATCTTCTTAATTCACGGTAGTTATCAAAACCCTACCAAATCGCGATTTCAATCTCTATCATCTTCTTCTCTGATTCAGTAAAGATCCGGCCAAAGGGGAAGGGGTTCCGGTAAGGTGGTTTCGGGTGGTTTGGTTCGAGCTACAAAATCGCGATTTCACTCTGTATCATCTTCTTCTCCCAGTTCTGTAAAGATCAGGCCGAAGGGGCAGGGGTTCCGACAAGGTGGTTTCGGGTGGTTTGGTTCGATCGAGAGAAAGACATCCAGCAAGGTGGTGTCGGGTGGTTGGCCACCTCTCCATGACGGCGGCGGCGAAGCGGCAGTGGTGGTGCCAGAAGTAGAACGACGAAATTGTAGTGTTATACAGAGTTATAAAAGGGTAATATGGTGTTATATACTATTGGTAGTGTTTTGTAGTGTTATATCTTATTTTTGTAGTATTATGTATTTATTACAGTGTTATGAACTATTGAAGGGTGTTTTGTAGTGTTATATATACTTATTACAGTGTTTTGTGGTGTTATATAATTATTGAATGGTTTTATATACTTATTGAATGGTGTTATATCCTTTATTGAATGGTGTTATATAATCATTGAATGGTGTTATATATATGCTGAATGGTGGTTTGCAGTGCTATTCGTAGCGTTTTTACAGAGATCTTTAAAATGGTGTTATATCCTTATTGAATGGTGTTATATACTTATTAAATGGTGTTATATATTTATTGAATAGTGTTATATATGTGCTGAATGGTGGTTGCAGTGTTATTCGTAGTGTTTTTATAGAGATCTTTAAAAAAAATCATGTTCCTATAAATAACGTGGCGGTTATGGAAGGTTTTGAATTAATTCAATCTATATCTATATATATATATATATATATATATATATAGGGTGTGAGTTAGCTACAAAGTTCATTTTTCCTACAAAGTGTAAAAAGTTATAAAACACCATAATGGCAACTATAAAACACATTTAAAAGCAAAAATAACAAAGTGAAGATTACTAAAACGCTATATCTGTGGGTTTTGTGTTGTGTTTTGGATGATAAGGCTTTGATTATCGAATTACTAACATTAGTGTGTTTTACGTTGATTATCATGTAGTGTTTTATATTCATAGTTCTACGATAGTGTGATTGAAGTTTTTATGGACGACTAGGGTTAGGATATTGTGTTTTATTGATCTTCATTCTGTTATTTGTGGGTGTTGAGTGTGTTTTATGACTGAAATTGTGGTGTTTTATGACTTTGTACACTTTGTAGGAAAAATTGACTTTGTAGCCGAACCCAACCCTATATATATATATATATATATATAGGGGAGGGTTTAAATGAGAACGCTAAATATCGCGAGAACTGTGAGAACGAATGGAAAAACCACGAGAACTTGGTCAAAAACAATTCAAATTCAAAATTTCTTTTTACACTTATCATTATTGTTCGAATACAATGTTAGAAATTAAATTTCCACGTTTAAATTTACGTGAATTCGTAAATAAAGAAAATTTACACATGTGTAAGTTTGTCATTTACACATGTGTAAATCTGTTATATTTACACATGCGTAAAACTTCTAGTAAGAGTGATTTTGAGAGGAGAAATGAATTATTTGATGTTGTAAATTCTTTTTTGATGTTTTATTTTCATTACATTGAGGTTTGTATTAAAAAATTCGGTTTTGATGGGTTTTTCATTCGTTCTCATGGTTCTCTCAATATTTAGCGTTCTCAAGATAACCCTCCTATATATATATATATACACACATATATATGCATGGCAGATATATACAACTAATTGACATACTAGAAGAATGGCAATGAGAGGAAGGGGTGGTAGGGTTAATCCCAACCGTCCACCGCGGTTGATCACCGGTCGTGTGTATGAAGATTTCAAACCCATGCCTGAATGGAGACAAGAAGATGGTTACGACACTCTTCTTCTATATTTCCCTGGTAATTAAACTCATCAACTTTTTTTTTAATCTTTTAAGATGGATTGCATCATATTTTCACTTAATAGAAATTCAAATAGCATAATTCCTTGGAAACGAACATGACACTTCGTTTAGCAACACTTTTCCGAAAAAAATGATTTCATTGGAAAATTTGTCCGGGGTTTTTAGTTTTCTCGCTATAGGGTATAGTATCGTTAAATTAGGGTTTTTTTGCCATGTTGGAATTGTATCGGAGATGTATAGGACATTCTGACACTTTTTTTCCTTGTTGTATTCCTAGTGGTAGGAAATTTCTCAGTTTTCTAGTAGGAGTGTGAATTATATTTTATTGTATTAGTATAATACATAGATTTATTCACAATATTTTTTAATATAATTTTTTTATTATTATTCATAAAATAATACATTTATCAACCCGTGTAATACATGACATTGTAACATAGTTTTTTTATAAAATAAAATTTTTTATCAAGACAAAACCAATTTTTTTGTTATAAAATAAAGTTTTTTTTTATCAAAACAAAACCAAAAAAAAAAGATAATAAAAATTGCTTTAACAAAAAAGGAAAGTTTTAAGCTATTAAAAATGGCATGTTTAAATGTTACTTCTATTGTAGCAGATGGGCGGATGGTTCAACTACTAGTCTAGTGATTTCAATCTTTCATAATCAACTTTATTGGTGATAAATTATTAAATAATTATACGAGACTTTTAATTCAAAGTTGGAACGTATTGTGACTCTTAATTCAAATTTGGAACGTATTGTCAATGTAATTTTCAACTGAAATTTATACTTTACTAAATTTTCCTTGTCAAATTTCTTCAAGGTATAAATTACATTTATATATGGTAACTGAAAACCCTAAGAGAGTTTAAGTGATCCCTCTAAAATCTTAGGTTGGGTAGTGTGGTTTAAAGCCTCTATGCTAGTAGTTGCCTCATGTAGTCAGCGTACTTTAACATTAACTAGCATGGTGTAGGATAACATTGTTTAACTAAAGTTTTAAAAAAATGAAAATTTGATTGGGTAGTACTTCGCTAGTCCCCACAAAAAAATGGAAATCAGGATTGGCGCTCGCCAAGGAAATGGCGGTGGGGATGATGGCGCTCTCCTTTGACGGCAGTGGATTGGTGTTAGGGGTGTGAGTAGCTTATGTGAAGGTGGCCAGGTGAGACGCCACTCCAGTCACACCATGCAACCTTAAGTTTCGGGTTTACAAGTTGTTGTGTTGGGTTAAAATAATAAAACTTAAAGTGAAAACCTCTTCGATTCCTAATAGTTTGTGGTTTGGAGTTTGATGTGGTGAATAAGTGATACTGATGTCATTAGTTATAATAGGTTTTTTTTTTAAATTATTATTAATTATAATAGGTACCACTGGAATTGTGATGGTTCACCAACTGAAAGCAAACGATCCTTTAAAAGATTGGGTTAATTGTGTTTGAGGTATAATAATATAAGAGTCTGTCGGTCCATTTAAGCTTGATAAACTATGGTGTAGTGTCAAAGATTAAAATGGGGCCGAGTGCGTCTCACTATCCCCGTAAGAGAAAAGTAAAAAAGAAGCTAACTAAAATCGAACATATAAATCATTGATGATCCTGTTGAGTTTTCGTAGCTTATTTGATGACTCCTTATTTTCTTAAGATTGGTATTAGTTTCTGACGAGGTATGATTCGGATCGGCCAACCCGACCCGGTCATCACCTATTATTTTATTACAAATACTTAATTACACATGTTTATTCTAGAACGATCCATTCTGCATGGATAAACCACGTAACCAAATCCCCAAACTTTTGGGAAGATCATGCAAATCCCTAACATATCGGAGTCCATCCTAAGTTAGGGGAAACCCTAATGGTAAACTATAAATATTCATTCTGCTCTCGTTTACTCTCTCTTTACTCATACTTTCTTACTCCCAAACCGAGACTTATTCTCACGCCGGAGTGTGGTTACAGAAAAAACCCCATTCCTGTAACGAGTCCTAACGGTGTTCTGTTTTGCAGTCAGCTGTTCGGATCGCCAAAAAGTTGAAGTCCTAGCCGGAGCTTACCGTTAAGGTCAGTGTTTCCTCATCCCCGCCAACACCAGGGCCCCCTCCGGGATCACCATAAGCTCAGAAGGGCGTTGACTCAGCCTTTTAAATAGGGCGTTCTCAATGTAAGCATCAGTAGGGGGACCGTCATCCTTGAATTTGTTCTTGGCCCGCATCTCCCTCCATTGCATCTCCCCGGGGATAACACCGGAGTCAATATAGAAGAACTTCTTCTTCCATTCCTTATCCCTGTAACTGGTAGGGATGTCCCTCAAGCAAGACACACCACTGTCTCGCCTATCAAAGGTGAAAAAGGGGGATTTCTAAACAAGAACGAAAAAAGCCCTAAAAACGGTAATTTCAGGGATATGACCCAGGGCTATTCAAGCAAACTCAAAATGACGAAGTTTGACCAACCATAAAGGATGCAGTTGGGAGATGTGAATGGGATACTGGTCAAGAATAGACTTACAAAACTTGGTGATGGGCAACCGGAAATTGCAGAATTTGAAGAAAACACTAAACAGAGTGATTTTGCCCTCCTACAACGGAAAAGCCGTGTCTGTCTTTGACGGCAGCACTGGATTCCACTCTGGCTTAATGCCGTACTCTTGTACAAGATTGTTGAAGGATACAGGTCCCCATTTACAATACTGTGCATCGAAACCTGTTTGGGCAGTAGAAGATTCGCCAGTTTTGGAGGCCATTTTTGAAATCAAGAAATGAAAGATATGAAGCAGTTGTGAACAAAGATGGAAATGGAATTCCAAACCCTAAACGGGAAACCTTTTTATAAGGGATAACAACCTTTCGAATTCCAAAAGGCAAACAGATGGGAACGCGTGTCAAGACAAGGGAAGTACAACTGTCATCCTAATGATGACCTAACTGTCACATCCCTTCCCATCGCCGCCATTTTTCAAAAAAGTAACGGTACCGCACTCGAGAAACTTACACTCAAAGGGGAGAATTTTGACTTTTCCTTTTTTAGTCCAATCTTATGAACTTCATTTCATAACTTCGGACTAGGGGGACATGACGAGGTATGACCCGGATCGGCCAACCCGACCCGGTCATCACCTATTATTTTATTACAAATACTTAATTACACATGTTTATTCTAGAATGTTTCATTCTGCATGGATAAACCACGTAATGACCCAGGGCTATTCAAGCAAACTCAAAATGACGAAGTTTGACCAACCCTAAAGGATGCAGTTGGGAGATGTGAATGGGATACTGGTCAAGAATAGACTTACAAAACTTGGTGATGGGCAACCGGAAATTGCAGAATTTGAAGAAAACACTAAACAGAGTGATTTTGCCCTCCTACAACGGAAAAGCCGTGTCTGTCTTTGACGGCAGCACTGGATTCCACTCTGGCTTAATGCCGTACTTTTGTACAAGATTGTTGAAGGATACAGGTCCCCATTTACAATACTATGCATCGAAACCTGTTTGGGCAGTAGAAGATTCGCCAGTTTTGGAGGCCATTTTTGAAATCAAGAAATGAAAGATATGAAGCAGTTGTGAACAAAGATGGAAATGGAATTCCAAACCCTAAACGGGAAACCTATTTATAAGGGATAACAACCTTTCGAATTCCAAAAGGCAAACAGATGGGAACGCGTGTCAAGACAAGGGAAGTACAACTGTCATCCTAATGATGACCTAACTGTCACATCCCTTCCCATCGCCGCCATTTTTCAAAAAAAGTAACGGTACCGCACTCGAGAAACTTACACTCAAAGGGGAGAATTTTGACTTTTCCTTTTTTAGTCCGATCTTATGAACTTCATTTCATAACTTCGGACAAGGGGGCCATGACGAGGTATGACCCGGATCGGCCAACCCAACCCGGTCATCACCTATTATTTTATTACAAATACTTAATTACACATGTTTATTCTAGAATGTTCCATTCTGCATGGATAAACCACGTAACCAAATCCCCAAACTTTTGGGAAGATCATGCAAATCCCTAACTTGTCGGAGTCCATCCTAAGTTAGAGGAAACCCTAATGGTAAACTATAAAAAGAGGTAAACATTAAAGGTATGCATTCATTCTGCTCTCGTTTACTCTCTCTTTACTCATACTTTCTTACTCCCAAACCGAGACTTATTCTCACGCCGGAGTGTGGTTACAGAAAAAACCCCATTCATGTAACGAGTCCTAACGGTGTTCTGTTTTGCAGTCAGCTGTTCGGATCGCCAAAGAGTTGAAGTCCTAGCCGGAGCTTACCGTTAAGGTCAGTGTTTCCTCATCCCCGCCATCACCAGGGCCCCCTCCGGGATCACCGTACGCTCAGAAGGGCGTTGACTCAGCCTTTTCAATAGGGCGTTCTCAATGTAAGCATCTGTAGGGGGACGGTCATCCTTGAATTTGTTCTTGGCCCCCATCTCCCTCCATTGCATCTCCCCGGGGATAACACAGGAGTCAATATAGAAGAACTTCTTCTTCCATTCCTTATCCTTGTAACTGGTAGGGATGTCCCTCAAGCAAGACACACCACTGTCTCGCCTATCAAATGTGAAAAAGGGGGATTTCTAAACAAGAACGAAAAAAGCCCTAAAAACGGTAATTTCAGGGATATGACCCAGGGCTATGCAAGCAAACTCAAAATGACGAAGTTTGACCAACCCTAAAGGATGCAGTTGGGAGATGTGAATGGGATACTGGTCAAGAACAGACTTACAAAACTTGGTGATGGGCAACCGGAAATTGCAGAATTTGAAGAAAAAAATAAACAGAGTGATTTTGCCCTCCTTCAACGGAAACGCCGTGTCTGTCTTTGACGGCAGCACTGGATTCCACTCTGGCTTAATGTCGTACTCTTGTACAAGATTGTTGAAGGATATAGGTCCCCATTTACAATACAATGCATCGAAACCTGTTTGGGCAGAAGAAGATTCGCCAGTTTTGGAGGCCATTTTTGAAATCAAGAAATGGAAGATATGAAGCAGTTGTGAACAAAGATGGAAATGGAATTCCAAACCCTAAACGGGAAACCTATTTATAAGGGATAACAACCTTTCGAATTCTAAAAGGCAAACGGATGGGGACGCGTGTCAAGACAGGGGAAGTACAACTGTCATCCTAATGATGACCTAACTGTCACATCCCTTCCCATCGCCGCCATTTTTCAAAAAAGTAACGGTACCCCACTCGAGAAACTTACAAAGGGGGGAATTTTGACTTTTCCTTTTTTAGTCTGATCTTATGAACTTCATTTCATAACTTCGGACTGGGGGGACATGACGAGGTATGACCCGGATCGGCCAACCCGACCCGGTCATCACCTATTATTTTATTACAAATACTTAATTACACATGTTTATTCTAGAATGTTCCATTCTGCATGGATAAACCACGTAACCAAATCCCCAAACTTTTGGGAAGATCATGCAAATCCCTAACTTATCGGAGCCCATCCTAAGTTAGGGGAAACCCTAATGGTAAACTATAAATAGAGGTAAACATCAAAGGTATGCATTCATTCTGCTCTCGTTTACTCTCTCTTTACTCATACTTTCTTACTCCCAAACCGATACTTATTCTCACGCCGAAGGGTGGTTACAGGAATAACCCCATTACTGTAACGAGTTCTAACGGTGTTCTGTTTTGTAGTCAGCTGTTCGGATCGCCAAAGAGTTGAAGTCCTAGCCGGAGCTTACCGTTAAGGTCAGTGTTTCTTCAGTTTCGAGTTAAAAGTCGGGTAAAAATTTTAAATAAAAAAAAGTCTTGCTTTGGTTGAATAAGATACAATCTAATCTAGGTAGAACTAGTAGGTTATATTTCTCGTGTGTTGTAGCGGCTCAATAAACTGGTATCGAAATTAAAAACCATAAAAGTGAATATTGACAAGAAGTAGTGTCGTGATATGAAATGATATCAACACGCGTTTCACATAGATCGAAAATACAAAATCGAATACCAGAACTAGTATGAAAATACTGACACTAGTAGCAATATTGTTTGGTTTGAATCCATTCGGTTTGTCATGTTCCTGGTACCGTGGTATGACACCGACACTCGCTATAGGCTAGGATATCAATAAAAATACTTCATTTTGAATATAACTATGTTTTCAATAAAGTTATACAAAAAGCCGAGAAAGAAACTTAACAGAATTGCGTATTCTTTTTAGGCTAATAAATTGAACGCAAGTTATTAAAGAAAAATTAAATTATATTGGTTAAATACGTATCTATACTATATAATAAAAGAAACCACTTTAGAGACACTTGTCATCATATTAGGTCATCTCTTATAGATAACTATTATTTTAATTTAATTTATTCTAATTAATTATAGATAACTCTCATACTAAATATTATTTAATTTAATATATATATTATATAAAATATTATATAAAATGGCAACGGAATAAAAAAAGATAGGATAACATCACATGTATTCAATCGATTTCTTTTTTTCACTTTTTTTTTAAATCAATGAAGTAACACTTGTCATTATTATTGATCAACTATTTAATTGTAAATAATTGTTATTATTTAATATAAATTGTAGATAATTATTATTTAATTTAAATTATTAAATTTAATATATGTTTCAAACATTTAAGAAATAACGGATAAAGTTCCATAAAATATCTTATTATTTATTTATATTAATTACTAGGTTAAAAATTATATCTTAATAATTGAAACAAATATCAGGCATTTTCATAACGAGAGTGGAGGAAACGATTTTCTTGCTTAACAAATTAGGGGCCAAAAGGGTTAGAAAAAACGACGTTATTGCCTCAGATGTTAGAAAAATCTTTTTTGGGCTAAAAGGGTAAAAGTGATATAATCATAGGGGCCAAAATTGTAATTTAAAATGCAAGAAGAATAATAATTACATTTATCATACTAATGAATTTATCCAAAAATAACCATTCATTTAAGATGCAACTCACGTCCAGATATTTAATTTTTAAAGTTATATATAATTACCAATATTTATACTTATCTAATTAATTTAAGTATTATTTTGTAGCTATAACTTTATCTAATTGGCTAATTGCTATATATTTAATCTCGACATTTAATTAATTTTTAAGAACTAATAAATTAAGACCACTGTTATTTAACTAATTAAAACTCATGGGAAAGTAGATGATACATTTGTCTTCTAATCGATGGTTCAAATGCTTTAATATTTATAAACTTGACAAACATCACAAGTTTTGATCATAATGGCACAAAATTTTGTTCGGATATTAGAAAAGCGTCTTAAAATATCGTTTTTTTAATTATTAAATCTCCGTTATTAACTATTTGATTTTTTATTTACTTAACCCGTGTAATACACGGGGTTATAACCTAGTATAATCTATAGTATACGTATTAAAAAATTGAAGAAAAAACAATCCATGTTACTATTAATTCAAGTTACTATTTTAATAAGATAAGATTCGGTTTTTAATATATATAATAACTAGGTTATTGACCCGTGTCCTACACAGATTGTATCAAAATTAAAAGTTAAATATTTAAATATGTTGATAATATGATATAACCAAATGCGATTAACTACATCATGATTAATTATTATAAGAAGATGGGTCCACTATCTTCCAACTTTTTTTTCTACCAAACACGTGGTGAAAGTCAGCATAGAAATGTATCGAAACCAAATTGTTGCACGAGTCGAATTTCAATGAAACCAAGTTTGACATGTTTGCAAGTAGACGAACAATTCTAGCATGCATAAATATAAGGAAAAATGGATTTTAATAATCCAAACTTTCACCCATTGGCCGGCAACAGACCCAACTTCAAAAATAACTGGTGGTGGTCCCAACTTTTCATGTATTGTAAACCAATGGACTTTTACTAAAAAAAACCTTAATTTCTTTTTGTCTCCTTATCCTTTTCGGCAACTTTTTCATATAATGTAAACCAGTGGACCTTTACTAAATCGAAAAGGAAAAAGAGACAAAAAGAAATTAATGTTTTTTTTAGTAAAAGTCCATTGGTTTACAACATACGAAAAGTTGGGACCACCACCGGTTATTTTTGAAGTTGAGTCCGTTGCCGGCCAATGGGTGAAAGTTTGGATTATTAAAATCCATTATTCCTTATTTCCTAAATAGAAAGCAGAGCACGCTTGATGATCACCCACTACCTTATAGCACTCTAGAATTCCCCATTTTCCCAACCTATAATAAAAATTAAATATCATGAAAAAATGGTTAATAAAACCCATTATATAATATTAAACATCATTATGGAGAACAAACACCCAAATGCCAAACTAAAACCGGATCATGAAAAATATAACTAAAATTGAAAAGCTTTCAATGTTAATAAAAAAGCCCTAATCATAAAGCACACTCAGCTTTTTTTATAATAAATCATAATAAAAGAATCACCAAAATTCGGTGAAGCATTGGCGAAGCTTGCCCCCCCCCTCCCCCCGGCCCCCAGTTTTTCCGAAACCGGGGGTGGAAACGTATATACCCAAAAAATTTCTATACGAAAGTACTATTCATAACACTACGCATAGAAAAGTTCGAGGGGTCGGGCGCCCCCTCGAACTAAGCCTAAGTTGCGCCCCTGCGGTGAAGCACTCAAGCTACTTGAATAAAGAACAAACGGGTCGCAGAAAGACAATAGCTAAAAAGAAGAAAGTATTTACATGATCCTTCTCAATTTCATTCATAACCTCATTAAGAGGTATATCACTCAAACAAAAAATCTCACATGCTTGAAGTAGTTCTTCAGCCGTAATATATCTAGTACCATCTTTATTAAAACTAGGATTGCGACCCGCCGCAATGTGGCGGAGATTCTTTAGTTATAACTAAGTCGATCTACGACCCGCACGTTATGTTAAACCTGTCAAACGGGAAAAATAGACGATGTAAAAACATTCACCCACACACGCACGTTGCGTCGTGTTAACTCGCAAAATTTAGAATGAAACGTAAAAACATTAAACCAAAGACGCACATTGTGATGTGTTAAGTTAAAAAATTTAGAACCAAGCATAAAGCGAAAAATTTGCGGAAAATGAAAACTATAAATGACCAAAGTTGAAAGTAAAAAAAGTTGTGAGGATAGATTACAAAAGATAAAGAGTTTTGGGGTAAAGTAAAAAATCAAATAGTTTTGGGTTAAAAGTAATTTATGAAATACTTTTGGGAGAAATGTAAAAAAACAATTTTTTTTTTTTGGAAAACCCCTAAAGCCAAGGTTACAACAACCATATGCATAACCATTTTTTCTTTGAAAACCCCCCAAATCACACCTTGCGTTGTGGCGGGGCGTAAAAACGGTGTCAAATAGTACTAATGTCACACAATCGTCATCGACCACCAACACTGAGTCGACCTAGGATCTGCGTGTTGCGACGAACCTGTCAAACATGAAAAAATAGAGGTAAAAACGTTGAACCACACATGCACGTTGCGCCGTGTTAACTTGCAAAATTTGAAACAAAACATAAAAAATAGAACCACAGTCGTACGTTGTGTCGTATTAACTCGAAAAATTTAGAACTATACGTAAAACGAAAATTTACGAAAGATGAAAAGTATAAGTGACAAAAGTTGTAAAGTTAAATTGCAAATAATGAAAAGTGTTGGGTTAAAGTTAAAAAAACAAATTATGTAGGGTTAAAATTGCAAAAGGTAAATACTTTGGATTAAAAGTAAAAAAATCAAGTTTTTTTATGAAAAAGTCCCAAAACACAAATACAAGTTGTATTGCATATTTTTGTTGCTTATTTATAGTAATAAAATAAAATATGAAAAGGTTACAAAAAAGTTATCCTCGTTATGGACTTTATGTGAATCAAGCATTGCTGTTCTAAACTCCCCAAAATCAAAGGCACCATTGTAGTTGAGATAACCAAATTACATAATATATATAGATATTACCGCTTCCATAAACCCATAAATCTTGTAATTTCTGAATCTTTAAATATGACACCCACTCATTCTAATCCTTCCTTTTATTCCTCAAATATGATTTGATTACTGCCATCGATGTCTGTGGTCTAGAACATTATTGTAATTTTGGCAATTTTCTCTCCAGATAAACTCATAGCAATATCCTGCAATCAGAGTGATAACATATGAAGCTAAGCTAAAACACTTAGGTGATGTGTTATAAAACATACTTCGACTGCAAACTTTTCTTGAATTTGTTCATGGAAGTTGTTTTGGTCAAAAATCACACTAGGATAATACAACTAAATCCGATTTTGTGAGGTGTGATACTTGAATTAATGGACAAATGTATGAACAAAAATGAATGTGGGACACAAGGATTTATACGAGGAAAAAGCCCTTGATCAATGTATGATCTCCGGCACAAAAAACCTCGGGTGATGGAAACTACCGATCACCAACTATATTAAACAAGTAAGGGTTGCAAATCGGGATGATAACAAGCTTGTTACAAGGATTACTAATGTGCAAAATGTAGGTAATCGCCAATGAGTTGCAGAGAGTTTTCGAGAGTGTGTGTGTTGCTAATTGTTCTAACTATCAAGCTTGTTATCCCCTTTTAAAAATGGAAATAATCTAAATAACAAACAATCCGCAAATCATGCTAGCTTCCCACGACTTCCATAACGGTCATACAAGCCATGCACGTGCAGAATAATGGAGCATATTCCCCTAGAATCTCGGCAAGACCAAGTCCCATTCGAATACTCCTGTAAAACAAACTCAAACATAGTGGAAACAACCGTTAGTGTAAGAATAATAATGAGGATCTTGGATCCTTAAACCTGCAACGTCTTCTGAGGATCCTTAATTCAAAAAGAACTGAGGATCCGTGATCCTGGCTGCACTTGAGGATCCGTGATCCATATATTAGAAAATCCATCCCTAACAATTGCCCCCAAAATATGAGGAATTAATTGTAACTATATGAGTCATATTTTCTGCCTTATCTCCAATGAACCAACTATCGTAAATATAGCCGTTATATCCGAACTAGCCGTTACCAATTTGACGTCAGCGATAAGACTAACTGCAGAATCATCATTATATATAGGTTAGAGATAAGGATCGATTTGCATTTAAATTCGAGCGTTACTCTCCTTTAAATCACCATCCAGAGATTGAACAAGTATATCTCTTCTTCCTTCTCTCTACATTTTCTTATTCTGATCCTCTGTTCTCGAACATCCATGGCGAAAATGGTTCTCCGATCCTCACCTGCTAAGGATCCTAAAAAGGATAGTCCCCTGAAGAGCCAAGGCGTCTCCAAAAATCCTTCGTTAGAGCTCTGCCGCTTCACTGATCTAGAAATTGACCGGATTCGCCATTGCTTTCCGGCTGAAACCGTTTTCCGATCCTTTCACTCTTCAATGAAAAGCGACTGTATCTCCGACACCTTGGTTTCTTTTCCGGCCACCCCTTTTTTATAGGATTCTCTTATCCTTTCCCTGCCTTCACACAGTCTTTATTCGCACTCACAGGCATGTGCTACATTCAGGCCATGCCAATGATGTGGAGAGTTCTTTATACCATAGAGAACATCATTGAGCAGGAGGGCATAGAAATAGGGATGTCCGAGTTGAGTCAACTGTACAACCTTGTTAGCCATGGTTTACACCGCTTTCTGTTCAAACACAAACCTAGTGATCCTCATCCAATCCTCAAAACCACTAAAAACGACACCCACTGGAAGAACCATTTCTTCTTTGTGAGGAGGGATTCAATCCCAGATTGGAAAAACCTTCCTAAAAAGTGGATCACCCATGGTAGGATATGGGATCCTTAGACAAGGATCATAATAGGACTCTTTTCTCTTTTTAGGATAACTGATTCTTCTTTCTGTTTTTGCAGCTATCTCACTCTCTTTCATCCAAGAAACACCTGCAACAAAGGAAAGGGTTGCTGCCTTCTGGAACCTTGACCCTACTGTTAGAACGTTCCAAGCCAAAGCAAAGGATTCACAAGAAGTATCCTCTGGTTCCTTCACCATGTCAAGTAAGTATTCCAATTTGTATATGATTAAATGTTTAAATGAAAATAAAACAAGAATACTTATATGTGTTTTGCATTTGTAGGCGCTGGAAAATCCTCAAAGTCAGCCTCCAGGTTCAGTGTCAGTGACCTTGATGTGTTTGCTGCCTCAAAATCCATCAAGAAGCAACTTGCTGCCAGTCCCAGCGTTCCGAACCCCAAAGGTACGAGCACACATGGCAAAGGTGCCAAGAAAAGGAAAGCTGCTGAAGCTCTTGAAGGCCTGCCTCTCATCCAACACCAGTTTGAAGAATACGTCTCTGAGGTAAGGATCCCAGATCCTTAAGTCTGATCTTCCCATACTGAGGATAACGGATCCTGACATGTGTTTTTCTTTTGCAGAAATTTGCTGAGATCCAGATGCTCCTGGATTCACATGCTGAAGAGGCCGAGCAAAAACATCTGGACTTCCAGAAGATGTTCCTGGCAAAGGACCAAAAAATTGCCTCTCTCGAGAATGATGTCAACCTTGTGAAGAGGGAGTTGGTCCTGGCCCAAATTACAGCTGAGCAGGAGAAGGCGGAAGTGATGGAAGGTGCCAAGCTCTCTGCTACAATCGCCATGCTCAAGATCAAGCTTCAAGTGGCAAAGGAGACTGAGGATCCTAACTTTGACAGGACTGCCTGGGACCAAGAAGCCTGGAAGAAGAAGCTTGCGGAGCTGGATGATGAGGAAGAGGCTGAGGAGACTCTGGCAATCGAGACTGGTGGCAGTGGGCTGAAGGATCAAGCAGAAGGAGCAGCTGGTGGGGATGACGCAGCGAAGGTTTAAGCTGCACAAATGGGCGATGATGGAAATTTCTAGACGTGGCCGGAGCCCATTTTT
Organism: Helianthus tuberosus; assembly: GCA_030545235.1. Classification (NCBI taxonomy): domain Eukaryota; kingdom Viridiplantae; phylum Streptophyta; class Magnoliopsida; order Asterales; family Asteraceae; genus Helianthus; species Helianthus tuberosus. The sequence continues at coordinate 59,742,659 of CM060436.1, forward strand.
TTATGGTTTAAGGTTATTTTGGTTGTTGATGTTTTGAAACAATGGTCTGTACTTGAACAATAGTTTTAGGTTTAAGGATCACTGATCCTTCGAACAATAGGTAGGATGACAATTGGTGGAGGGATCCTCTGTTTGGGGGATGAAGCCATTGTTATCCTGCCGTCTTTCTATTCCTGCATTACTTAGAACTTATTATCATGGACACCATTTACCTACCCCAGCGGACGGGCCACGTATTGCTGGTAGATGCTTGGGGTAGGTAATTTTGACAACCTTTAAAGGGTTAATCTTTTGCTAAATAAATAAAAGTTTAATCTTTTGGCTTATTTTGTGTTGGTAATTCTGTGTATATTTACCTTTCAACTGTTATGATACAATTTTTTTTAATTTACAAGTTAAGAACAAAAGTATATTAGATTATGTCAAAAAGTTTAGGATATGATCAAGGATCAAATATCCTATAATCGAAAAGTTTGAAAAGTGGCATAATTTTAGGTTCATATATCTTGTTGTCAAAGAGTAAGGGTAACTTAAATAAATCAAGAATAAAGTGAAGGTAAATAAGGATCATACCTCAGAATCCAAGTTAGGATCCTAAATCTTTAATACTTACAATCAAGATAACTAAAAGACAAAACTTAGTAAAAGGTTAGGATCCAGGATCCTTAACTGTTTTGCTTTGGAAACCTGAAATAGAACATAACTTGGGACTAAGCCAATATAAAAGAAAAGTTAGTAACTGGGGACAAGCCCAACAATCTGGGGACAAGCCCAAAAAACTGGGGACAAGCCCAAAGGATCTTGTGTAAACTGGAGTATGGCCCTCACTGGCGACTATCCAAACTTAGTGAAATGAAAATGCCAAAATCTTAGCTAACGTGAAAACGTTAGAAAGCTTAGGAACGGATGTATGGTACGTCTACCATTATACGTAGGATCCTGAATACAGCCAGTACAATGAAATTGTCAGCCCCTAAAGCGGGTACTGGTCCCAATGCCTTGAACTGCACCAGGATCATCGTGCGCTACTGGCGAAGGTAGTAGATACCTTAAACTGGGGACAATCCCAAAACTGGGGATAAACCCAAAAAACTGGGGACAAGCCCATAAAACTTAGGAGACTTCTGTGGATACTTGATCCTTTGTCAAGGATACATCAATCTTCTGCAAAACTCAGAACTTAGTGAAAAAAGGATAAAGGATCCTGGATCCTTCTCCTTGTAATAAATTAAAGGGTTAAATAAATTAGAATTAGATTATTACCAGAATGAGGATCATATATCCTCTAAGGATCCTTAACGTATGCCAAATATGAAGATAGCTAAGGATCCTGGATCCTTTCTACATGAAGTATCTCTTCAAGTGAACAGCATTCCAAGCTCTTGGTAGCAAATCACCTTCCATTGTTAATAATCGATATGCCCCCTTTCCTGCCTCAGCTTCAATAAGATAAGGGCCTTCCCATTTTGGTGCTAACTTGCCATCAGCAGGATTTGTGGTATTCTAGAATGCTTTCCTTAACACCATATCACCAACCTGAAACTTTCTGATCCTGACATTCTTGTTATAAGACCCGGCCATCCTTTGTTGATAACAGGCCAATCTGATCCTTGCCAAATCCCTGAGTTCTTCTATGGTATCCAAGTCATGAATTAAGTTTTCAGCATTTCCTTCAAGATCACGGATGCTTGTTCTAGCAGTAGGAACCACCATTTCTGTAGGGATCACTGATTCTGCTCCAAACACTAAAGAAAATGGAGTCTGGCCAGTAGCATTCTTGGGAGTTGTCCTGTCAGCCCATAGCACATAAGGTAGCTCTTCTGCCCATTTTCCTTTCTTGGATCCAAGCTTCTTCTTAAAGTTGTTGATGATGATCTTGTTAGATGACTCTACTTGACCATTAGCTTGTGGGTGGACTGGTGTTGATGTTATCATCTTAATCCCCCAGCTGTCACAAAAGTTAGTAGTTCTACTCCCAATAAATTGGGATCCATTATCACAAACAATTTCAGAAGGAATACCAAATCTGGTAATAATGTTTCTTTTAATAAAGAATATCACTTCTTTTTCTCTGACTTGAGCAAAGGCTTCAGCTTCTATCCACTTGGAAAAGTAATCAGTCATGACAAGCATAAACACTTTTCCTCCTGGTGCTTTGGGAAGTTTGCCAACTATATCCATTCCCCATCTCATGAATGGCCAAGAATAGGATATAGGATGCAGGAGCTCTGCTGGCTGATGAAGGATATTGCTATGTCTCTGACAAGCATCACATTTCTTGGTATAATCCAAAGCATCTTTCTTCACAGTAGGCCAATAGTATCCTGTCCTAAGGATCCTTGAGAATAATGCCCTGCCCTCAGTGCGGTTTCCACAATCTCCTTCATGAAAATCCTTTAGGACTTCTTGAATTTCAGGATCCTCAATGCACCTTAGATATGGACCTGCAAGAGATCGTTTATATAACATGTTATTTAATATTGTAAATTGAGATACCTTGACTTTGAAAGCTCTGGGGTTTTCTCCTGTAGGAATTTCTCCATGTTGTATATATCTCATGATTGGAAGGATCCATGATCCTGAATGAGATTGTGCATCATCACTAGGTATGATTGTAGAATCCTCTCCTATCTCCATAGCTACGTGATCCTCAATAGCAGGAGCCAAGATATGGACAATGTGAATTTTAATATCCTCTGGGATCTTCAAGGATGTCCAAGGTTGGCCAATGCATCAGCTTCTTCATTTTCTTCTCTGGGTACCTGTGTCAAACTAAAGGAAACAAAAGAGAGTGCCAATTCCTTGACTATCTCTAAATATTTGATTAGTCTTTCACCTTTAACAGCATAAGATCCATTAAAGTGATTAGTAATTAACAATGAATCTACATGTACCTCAAGATACCTGATCCTCATGTGCTTGGCAATTTGCAAACCAGATATCAAGGCTTCATACTCAGCCTCATTATTAGTAGTTTGAAACTCCCAAGCTATTGAGTGGGGTATTATGTCCCCATGTGGCGATTTTAGTAGTATTCAAAGTCCAGTTCCCTTGATATTAGAGGCTCCATCTGTAAAGAGTATCCAAGGATCCTTGGTTTCTTCAAGCTGTTGAACTTCTAACTCAGCTTCCCTTTGTAGATCACTACTGAAATCTGCCACAAAGTCAGCTAAGGCTTGGGATTTAATGGCAGTTCTTGGTTCATATCTTATATCATAAGCACTAAGCTTCACTGCCCATTTAGCCATCCTTCCTGACATCTCAAGTTTCCTGAGAACATTCTTAATTGGAAAATTAGTCTTAACAATGATAGCATGAGTTTCAAAATAATGGCGTAATTTAGTAGATGCCATAATCAAAGCAAGGATAAGTTTTTCTAAATGTGAATACCTGCATTCAACATCAAGCAAACTTTTACTTACATAATATACAGAATGTTGTGTACCTTCGTGATCCTTAACAAGGACTTCACTTATTGCTTTAGAAGAGACTGCCAAATATAAGGATAATATATCTCCTTTTTCTGGTTTCATCAAGGCAGGAGCTGAGGATAGGTAATCCTTAAGGGCTTTGAGAGCATTCTCATACTTTTCAGTCCACTCAAATTTCTTGTTCTTTCTCAGAATGTCATAGAATTCCTTGCACTTTTCTGATGACTTCGATATGAACCTGTTCAAGGCTGCGATCATCCCTGTCAACCTTTGCACATCCTTGGCATTGGCAGGAGATTTGATATTCATAATCGCCTTGATTTGCTCTGGACTTGCCTCGATGCCTCTTTTTGTTACCATGTAGCCTAGAAACTTGCCTGCTTTAACACCAAAATGACACTTGGAAGGATTCAATTTCATATTGAATTTATCAAGGATACCAAATTCTTCCTCCAAGTCTCTAAGGTGATCCTCAGCTCTCTTGGACTTAACCACCATGTCATCTATATACACTTCCATAGTGTGTCCAATTTGTTCCTTAAACATCATATTGACTAGCCTTTGATAAGTAGCACCTGCATTTCTTAGTCCAAATGGTATAGCAATATAACAATAGATACCCGTTGGGGTCATAAAGGCTGTATCCTCTTGATCAGATGGTTCTATCTGAATTTGTTGAAATCCAGATGAAGCATCCATAAAAGTCAACAACTCATGACCCGCGGTAGCATCCACCATGGAGTCAATGTGGGGTAATGGGAAAGGATCCTTGGGACATGCCTTGTTTAAATCAGTAAAATCGACACATACCCTCCACTTTCCGTTTTTCTTTTGAACAACAACCACATTGGCTAGCCATCTTGGATACGTAACCTCTCTAATCATACCTGCTCTAAGCAGCTTGTCTACCTCCTCCTGGATAATGGCATTCATCTTAGGTGCAAACTTTCTCCTCTTTTGATGCATGGGTTTGAATGACCTGTCAATGCCAAGCTTATGAGTAATTATATCTTTAGAGATACCTGTCATGTCTTCATGCTTCCAGGCAAAGGTGGTTTTTCTCTTCTTAAGGAAGGATACTAGATCCTGTTCAATTTCATTGAGGATCCCAGATCCTATGAAGACTTTGGATTCAGGATCCTGAGGATCCATCAGGATATCTTTCACATCTTGTTCTCTTGCCTCTAGGATATCTCCTGGAGGATGCTTTAATTGCTATTGCTCCCAAGGTTTTGAAGTTGGTTTCATCGATGAAGTGTAGCAATTCTTGGCTTCTTGTTGGCCACTCTCAATCTTCACCACACCCCACGGACTGGGAAGCTTTACACATTGATGATACGTAGATGGAACTGCTTTCATGTCATGTATCCATGGCCTGCCAAGGATAACATTGCAACAGGATAAGAAATCTATAACACAAAATTTCTGAAAAGAATTAAGTCCCTCTATGTAAATGGGAAGTTTAATGTCCCCCAATGTGTTCTTGGTGTCTCCACTGAATCCCACAAGAACTGATGATCTTGGGACAATATCTGATTCAGGGATGTTCATTTTCTTAAGGACATCAAGCTGAATGATGTTTACTGAGCTTCCTCCATCTATCAAGATCCTGCGAACAAAATGATTAGATATAAACAAACTAATAACAAGACCATCATGATAAGGATCCTGAACATCCACACGATCATCCTCATCAAAAGTTATAACTTTTTCCTGTGTAACAGTAGAGGTTCGGATGGGTCTATCCCCATTATCCATCTTGGTCTCCTTGGCATACCTCTTGGCTGCTGAAAAGGAAGTGCCACATATCTCTGATCCACTGGATATGAAGTTGATAATTTGTGCATCAGCAGGAGGAGCAGGAGCTCTTTCTGGAACTTTTTCAGGATCCTAGATCCTTGACTTTTTTCTTCCCAACAGCTCCTTCAAATTCCCTTTGCTTAACAAGTAACCAATCTCTTTTCTGAGTGCAATACATTCTTCATTGAGATGACCGAAATCTTCATGATATGCACACCATTTGGATTTGTCTTTTGTTGTAGCTGGCTTATCACTTTTTCTGGGCCATCTTGCTTTTTCACCTAGGTTCTACATTGCAAGGATCAGTTCATTGTTATCAACAAAAAAACAATATTCAGAAATGGGAGGATAATCCTCATCATCCTCTTCCTGTTCTACTGCATGCACGTTCTGATTATTAGACTTGTTGTAAGACTTAGACTTGTTGTTCCTGAAGTAGGATCCTTGCTTTTCCTGCTTCGAGGATCCAGCCAGTCTTTCTTGGATCCTTTTATCATCCTCTAGTCGGATGAATCTAAGTGCCCTGGTTCTCACTTCATCAAGATTCCTGCAAGGGGTCATGACAAGATCATCATAGAATAATGAATCCCTAAGTAAACCCATTTTGAAGGCTTCTACAGCCGTAGCAATACGGATCTAGTGTATCATAAGAGATTTGCCTTTTCTATTGATTCCTATGGATTGGATCCAAAACAATTCTTGAATGGGGTATTCAACTCCAGGTATGAATGGAAAACGACATCTTTATTGGTTTTATTTCCTATTTTTTATGAAGAGAATGAATCTTTTTATCGAAGGATCAGAAAAAATAGGGTCCGGATCTCCTGCGGGAATGATTTGGAAGAGCCAAAACCAAAAATAGTGGTATTTGCTAGCAACAACATAATGGAGGCAGTCAATCAATATAGATTGATCCGAAATCTGATTCAAATCCAATTATTCTTTACTGAATTTAGTGATATAATCTCTAAGCGATTCATTTTGACCTTGTGTTACCCTATATAAGTCACTAGTTAAACGTTCAAATTTCTGCTACATGAGAATTTGCTATTAAACAGATTAACTAGATTAGCAAATTAAGTAATAGAGTAAGGGGAAGACTTAGCAGCCATTTAAGAGCTGATCCTATCAGTGTGGATCCGAAACCCTTGCATAGACATGTTTCTTTTAACCTCTCTGGGATAGGATTGATCTCCATCCTTTCTCTGTACTTAGCTACACGTTCTTCAAGATCCGTTGAGCCATCATATAGCTTCATGGTTGGTATTTGAAACCTCTTTGGAATTTCTGCATCACAAATAGGTGGTGCAAAACAAGATATCTTGTGGCTTCCATCTGAGATTTCAAGAATGGGCTTAACCACCCCTGGAACGCTAGATATCATATCCTTCAGTTTCTATAATTCCCTAGCCATAGCTTGGTTGATACTTGTATCCAGCACAAAGCCATGGTTAGCATTATAAGAATTATTCAAAGTGTTACCTCCTGAAGGATTCAAGTTTGAGAATTCCATATGTGAATCCATATTGGCGAGATTCTGGTATGATTGAGGGACCAGATGAAGCAATAGTTTGCATAGGTATGAAGTCTCCCAAATGAATCTCTGAACTTCTGTGGTTATGCACTTCTTAAGGATCCCTGATCCTGAAAATTGTTGGATCATTGAGGCATCGAAGTTGGGGGTCTTGGAGGATAATCCATGGATCCATGAGCCTGTGATGAGGATCCTTGAACCTGAGACGAGGATCCTGGATGCTAAGAGTAGGATCCTTGAACCGTCTGCGTCCCCATGTATCCTCCTGAGCTAGTGAAGGATTCCTGATGCTGGAAGGAGGATCCTAAAGGCTGAAAAGAGGATCCTGAAGGCTGAAAGTAGGATCCTTGAGCCTGAGTCATTGCCGATGATCCAGAACGAATTCCTGATGATCCACCCTGGTATTGGACATCTGGAGCTGCAGATAGCTGGGCAGTTATAGCTGGAGTGACGAAATTCAGTGATCTAGGCACCAATGAAGAGTGATCCTCCGCTGATCTCTTCAATTTCTTGATGTCGGCAATCTCTCGAAGGATCCTGTCATTGGTTTTGTCCTGCTGTTGCATGTAATCCCTCATCTGCAAAATCAAAGAATAAAGATCATTGTTAGTAGGGCCAGAAATAACAGCAGAAGTTGGTGGTTTTGAGAAAACGGGGCTTTGTTTCTTCGCAGCATTCTTCTGGGATCTAAAAGGTGCTGGAGGCAAAGATGGAATGCCCTGGGAAGAAGTGATCGCCGGCATGGAGCTTGAAGTGTTCTTCTCTTGAGAAGCCATATGGTTGAAGGTGATGAACCGAAATGATCAAAATGAACAAAATTTCTCAGAAATGAAGCACCAATCGCCCCACGGTGGGAACCAAACTGTTTTGGTCAAAAATCACACTAGGATAATACAACCAAATCCGATTTTGTGAGGTGTGATGCTTGAATTAATGAACAAATGTATGAACAAAAATGAATGTGACAACCCGAATTTCTAAAGTTATTTACCTATGCACTACTTCTGTTATATGTTGTGACCTTGTGTTTAATATATGAAATTAATATAGTTGGTTTATATTACTGGATATTATAAATGAATGGAAGCCGTTTAGGGGTTGTGTTTGCAATAGTTAACCACGAACAAGTTCCGGGTCGCACACCCCTCTTACACTCGCACACTTCTTAACATGTGGTTCTCTTAACTCTCAACCCAAATTCCTGCCAAAACCGAACCGAGTCCTAACCCATACCCATGGTGCATTGATGCATGGCTCAAGCAAGGCCCAAGTGGGGGTTCGGCCCACTTGATTCAAAAAAAATACAATAAGAGATACATGGTTCGTCTATATCCTGGAAAAAAAAACATGTAGAAACGATAGAAAACCCTAGCTACCCCTCTCCTACTTTCCATAACTCAATGGCAGTCCCCTTTATCGCATTCGAAGCCCCCATCATTGTAAACATCGTTGGATCACCTTACGTTTGGTAAGTGTTTTGCTTTGGTGTGCTTGTTTAAAACTTGGTACGTGAAATACGTGTATTATTGCATGATCGATGGTTGGCATGTTAATGGGAACCTTGATGAACCATGAATTATAGATAAACTGTTAGGATGATTAGGATATAACTTGATATCTTGTGATGTATAACCTGTGCGAATGTGATTGTGTGTATGTAAATCAGAGAGACTATGATTGTATTATTGTTGGGACTCATTGAAACTGGCATGTTAGTCGACATAGTCCTGGTAGCGAAGGGGTTATAGAATCGGGTTATGATTGAAATCATGAGCATATTGATTATTATGTTGATTATGTTATTTGTTTGATGTTGCCAGCATGATTCATAATCAATGATCTGCATAGTTAAGAATATATGTGTGCATGTGGTCAATGTGTGCTTCATGATCAATCTTGATGTAACAGTATTGGACATCCTAATTAATTTTGATGACAATCAGTTTCAATGGCCCAATAGAATTGAAGCTACATGTTGGATAAAGCTTGGTAAAATGGTGGCCCATGTGTCGAGTCTTGATCTAATCAAATAAAGTGGGTGTCATAATAATATTGTCAGTGATAGATGTATTAGGATGATTGTAACCTGCTAATATCTAGGAATTATAATCATGTATGTTATTGAATATCGTGTATGTTATTGAATATCTAGTGATCACATGTATTAATGAATGTGAAATTGATTTATCATATTAAAACTGTTGTAACATGGCTTAGGATTGGAGGTTCATACATTTATTAGCAATATTTAGAATGGGCCGGGATGGGTGTATTGGGATCGCCAATAAGATACCGGCCCACAAACATCAAAGGAGACTCTAAACGCTTGGGCCAAACTAGCTGTTGGGCTGTGGTACATGTTGGGCTGCACTCCACATGCGTCGGCCTCAGCAAACAGGCCGCTTGGGCTCGGTAATAGGGGGATGGTTACTTAACTGTTTGGGATGGGTATAAAAGAGTATGGTTGGGGCCTGGTAAATGTATGTGTGAAATACTTTAGTGTGTATATGATGTTGAGCTATAGATTCGGGTGTTGCTTGTTTAGATAAGTTGGTTCAAGGGGCTGCTCATGCACTCGTGTTAGGGGCCGTTGGGTTGTGTACTGTTACCCGAGTTAAGAGCTTGTGTTAGATATGTATTATGATGTGAGTAATTACAATGTGATGAGTGATGATTCAAAGTCTAGTACATGCATTAGATCAAATAACAGGAATTGACGAATGCTTTCATGAGGCATGAATAACATTGTTGAACTGATGCAACTTGTACCATTTGTCTAAAATTGGTGCACTACTTGTGAAGCTTGTGACTTAAATAAATATGGAACTGATTGTTATGTGAAATATCCTAGGACTTGGTTGACCACGGTTGTTATACGTGTAATTATTTCTACCGAGCAAATCAAAGGTTGAGTTCATCTCTCTTGAGCATGCGTCCCGGTGGTTGGGACAGTCAGTGGGTATCCCGGGGAGGGATAAGTCTTTTGGGTAAAAACGGGAATGTTGGATAATATACTCATCCTATCACCTTTAAAGTCCCTCCGTGTTGTTTGGTTACCTGAGAGGTAACATGGTATTAGTTAGTAGCGCTACTTAGGTTTGGCAACCTCACCCCGTACCTGGGAGGACGGGTGTTGAACTAATGACCTAGTCATGACCAATGCTTTGATAGGAGCATTGGAGAAAGGGAAAAATAATCAGAAGCCGTCTTGTATTCGGGTTATTATCAACATTACTTTCGGATTTAAATTCAATGGATTAACTAAACACTTGGTAGCCAACGTTTTCGTAAAACTATGAACTCACCAGCGTTGTCTGATACACTTGTTGCATGCCTGCAGGTCGTTAGATATCTTGGATTTGGGAACTTGCTGTCTGAGGTAGCTGGAGTGGTCATGGGTCGACTGGAAGGATTCATGTGATTGAATTATTAATACTATACAATAGTTTCGAAACAGTTTAACTTTGGTTTATTAATTGCTTCCGCTGAACATGTTGGTTTTCATCTAAACTTGTTGATGACATTTTTCATTAATAATAATTGGGGATTTTATTTATAAACTTGAATGGGTTCCATGTAATTAGTGGCTCGTTGTTGGTACGTCACATGCCTAACAGGGACATTCCCTAGGTGGTATTTTGGGGGTGTGACAGTTTGGTATCAGAGCCACTGGTTATAGTGAACTTGGTTTTAAAACGTTTTTGTAAAACCAGACTATAACCGAACAGTTCTGAATACGTGAATACGACCATGACACTCAGCTCCAGATTGCAAGGTTTGTCTTTCTCACTTGTTGCAAACATTACATGACTAGTACACATTTGTTTATGACGTGATATATGAACACACACTCATCATTATAACATGATGGCATGGATTGCTTGCTTACTTTATGATGCGTTGATAGTATGCCTTAGTCCTTGGAATTTTGTGATCTTATTATTTCGACAACCTCCGTTTGACATCCGAGTTTGAGGAACCATTTAACATGAGTTAGGAGGAACTGAGATGAGCATGCAAATCACAATATTATTGTGGGTGCACACATAATAATAATGTGGGGTGCATGCGAGTCCCAGTGAGCCTTAACAAGTGAAAAAGGGGTTCTAGTCTGTTATTTAATCGGTGAGAAACATAACAAATCTATAGGAGTCCTAGCAAGGATTGCCTCCTACTTGAACGTGATCTTTTCACTCCTCTCTGAATTCTTACGAATCTCGATATTATCGAGTGATACCTGAACACTCATCTGAACGCCTGGCGAATTGTGTAGAATGTTAGGTGCTAGTACGAACGTCCCTGAGTTGGATGTCGCAGCATCGAATGATTGGTCGAAACCTTTCTCACTTCTCTTCGTTTGCTGGAACTCAATGTATTGACGTCTTAGGTCCCGAAGTGCGATCACTTCTGCAACACTCTCGTAACATACCATGTATTACTCAATTAACTTGCTAGATCGATGGACAAGAGGATGAGCATAGTACTGTACCGACCTCAGTAATTGGACAACCCTGATTACCGGCAATGAACACCAGCAAATTGACTTCAATCGAATCCTTAACCCTAGTCAGCGACTTATGGGAGTCAACTCTTACAAATCCATCGGGACATGAGCGATGACAATTGACTATAGAGTGGAATGTGTAACTTCCCGCATTGGGAGTAGTGCCTTAGTACGTGACACGGAATGTGAAGGATGTACCTTGTTGGTGAAAGGTCATAGGATCCTGTTACAAGCAGCGACATTAGGGGCGACAGTCACGGTGACATCGAGGTACTTGCAATCGTAGCCTACAATATGGAAATGAAGGTGCCAACAACATGGATTGCCCGTTGATAATTCAAGACGACACACAACCAAGTGAACGACGACAGTACTGGAAATTCTCGTAACGAAAACAACAAACACTGGGAACGATGCTCGTGGAAGGGCGTTTAGGAATGGCGTGGGTGACGCCAGGATAATAGCAACATGGTAGCTAGTATGGGTAGCAAATCGCTTCGTCTCTGTTCTGTTTAACCCTGACGCTTTTTGAAGCTGAACCTGTTGTGGAATTGACAGAAGGCAAGACAATCAAAACCTCATAGGTTTGTTGGGATGCAAACTCGACCTTGTGGGACAAGTGTTCAACATCGGCCTTCCTTCTACTACCCCTGATGGTTACAATGCAGTAGTTAGTGTGGATTGGTTATTCAGAAATCGCGCAGACATACCTTGTGAGAAGAATTTTTTGTGTGGAAAATCGTTATTTGTTCTAAAGCAACAGAGTGGTGAAAAGGTTAGCGCCATATCAACTATGAAGGCCCAGAAGTGTCTACGGAGGGATCACCCCGCTACGTTAGCAACCGTTACTGATGTTGAGGCTAAGGAAAAGAGGATCGAGGATCCACCAATTGTTCGTGATTCCTCTCAGTGTGCTACCCGAGGAGCTTTCAGACTCACTTCCACCACTGTTGGGCAGAATCTCAGTTTGATTTCACGACAGGGGCAGCCCTGATTACTCGTGCTACATATCGTCTTGTACCGGGAGGGTTGCAAGGACTATCTACAGGAACTGTTGGACAGGAGTTTTATTGGACATAGTTTTGTTCGCTTTGGGGAGCCCCAGCTATATTCGGGAAGATAAAGCCTTTTCGTATGTGTACTGATTATCCAGAACTCAGCAAGGTGACAATCAAGAACTATTTTCCTCGACCATGTATTGACGGAAGACCAAGAGGATAATGTTCCTGAAACGGCATATCAAAAGCAATATGGCCATTGCGACTTTGTACACCATGACCATTGAGTTAATCAACACACCCGCAGCTTTATGGACCATATGAATCGACCGTATTTATGGATGACGTTCTGGATCATTTCCAAGAGGAAGGAACATCATGGGCGGCATTTATATCTTATTTTAGAGCTTCTGAGGGAGGAGCCACTCCGCACGAAGTCTTGTTAAAGGTAACTTCTGGATTCGAGAGATACCTTTTTGGTCATATGATCAACGATGTGGGAATACACGCGGATCTCGCTAAAGACCCATCCCGTTAAATATTGTTTGGCATCAAAGATCCCTACGAGGATGCAGCAATTTCTTGGTCACACTAGGCTCTATCGCAGATTCACCACCGGATTTTCGAAGATCGCGTAGCTTAAATCCCTTTAGCACAGTAGGGTGTTGTGTTTCTGAAAGACAAAATAGGAGGATGTCTTTTCAGCCTTCGAATCCCAACTCTGCAATGTTTACACACCGACGTAACACGAGAAAGTGATGACTTACGTAATGGGCTTAAAGGAAGAACTGCACGAGTCACGACCTGCGGTGGAAGCCGTAGTATTTGGATTTTGTAGGATCGAATTCGGACCTAAACAAGTCTATTAGAAGAGCTTTTCTTAGTTTGAACGGCGGAAACAAACAAACCGAGTTCAATTCAGCAATTATACACTTTAAACTGTCGATTTATATTGATAGAATTACGTTTATAACCTGATGACACTTCGGCAGCACTTCGTTGCAAACCGGAAGAATTTCTCTACTGATTTCGCTCCAAAGACCCCTATTTATAGAGTTTCTGATTTAGCTCCAAATGACATGGTGTCATTTGGAGCGGAATCAGCATCTTAATTTGGAGCGAAATCAGGATATTACATTACGAACGGAATTAAAATATTATGTGATTTCGCTCCTAATGACAAGATGTCATTTCGAGCGGAATCAGCACTAAAACTCATATTCTCGATTCTCGTGCCCTGATCTAACTATACAATCTATACAAGACTCGATACAAGACGAAGACGACAGACGGATGCACCAACAAACTCCCCCTCGGATGTTGGCGGAGTCTTCAGTGTCGAGTCTTCGCATCTTCAGTCTTTATCAGTCTTTAGGCTTCTATTTGAAGTATCTGACACTGTAAGCATCCTCTATCTCTATCTTCTTTTCTCTTTTCATCACCAACATACTCCTTCCTTTAAATGTCTTCAGACTCTTCCTTTCGATATGCCTGGCTTGTTAAACTCACAGAGTCCTCAGGTATCGAAACCTGGCTCTTCATCAAACCTGTACATTCTCTACCACAAACATAAGTTTTCTAATATTAAACTTTAACACACTCAGACACCACTTGTAAATATCACAAAAATGATCTAACATTTATAGTCTCTGATGAACCACTTGAAGAAATATCATTTTCTTTACTTTCGATGATCACTTGTAACAAGACTTTAAAATCTTTCACACACAACACTCCCAAACCAGTTCGTGAAGTTTAGCACTTGAAATTTTGAAAAATTAGCTCTTCAACACCAGTTGTCGAAAATCTTTTTGAATTTTTTAAAAAAAAAATTTTAAATTTATGCTAAAACACACTAAAATATTTTTGGGAATTTTTGAATATAAAGAAATACAGTAAAAAAATATTTACAAACAATATTTTTGTGAGTTTGTGAAAGAGGATCATATCAGTTTTTTTTTAGACATATCACCAACACCGTTAAGCTTTAAACATTTTAAGTTCTAAACGATTCACGTTGATTGACGATATTGTTGCCCACTTAAACACAATCTAAAAACTTTCGAAATGCTTATCGATACGATTAAGGTATATTAATTTCGCACTAAAATCTTATGGACCCCATGATCTCAGCATATCCCCTCATCATGCAATACACTGACTCAAGTAATGCCATTAAACTTTTATCAACTATGAATTGTGCAAAAACAAAGCAGAATGTTTAAACATTAACAATCAGGTCGATACTTCCGTATACGCAAAGAAAGTCCAATGTTTAAACAAAATAAGAAAACAAAAACAAGTTGAAGTTGTTTAGGCTTTAACCACCAGGTCGATACTTCCGTATACGCAGAGGTGATCCAAAGCTTAAACGAAACACCAAAGAAAATAAAGCAGAACGTTTAGGCAATAACATCCAGATCGATACTCACGTATACGCAGAGGATGTCCAATGCTTAAACAAAATAAAGAAATAAAACAAGTTTAAATCTTTGCAAAATAAAATGCACAATCACAGCGACTTTTTAGCAAAGTTGTGAAAGTTCACAAACTTAACCAGTTTTATGTCTTTCGACAATCAGCGATTACCGAGCAGGCACACAATCAAGAAGGACAAAACTAAGTACTATGCTTTCGATCATGTTTCCCACTAGAACTAGGCTTTTCATTTTAGGTTTGTATCAATAAAGCAAATCTACTAGTCTAGCTGTGCCTACCATCACATCTTTAGTGAGATCGTTTATCACATTTTGACTTTACATTTCTTTAGCATGTTGTGATAGTCCACTGAAGTACTATCATTTCCTCTTTTTCACAACAAAACTCATTTTTGATTTTATCATGTTTTTGGCTTTTTCAAATTTTCAAATGTTTTTGAATTTTCTGAAATTTCTTACTCCCCCTAAAATGCAAATACATTTTAGGAAATATGAAAATAAACTGTACAAACAACATGACAACTGATATCGAATTTCTTCAATTCGCCATCCACTTGGCGTAAACAATCAGAACTCCCCCTCATAACAAACTATTTTCTCATTTAGATTTCAAAACACTTAAGTTTGTTTTAATCAAAAATGATTTTTCCGGAAAATAAGTTTGTTTTTACCACTTGTAGGGGCATGGTTCATCATATTGTCTTTCAACCACATGTATGAAAATTACATCAAGTTCAAATTAATGACCTTGAGTAATCACTATGTCAGAACAAACATCTGTACCACTTGTACGATGAACTTATCAAAGTAAATTTCAAAACTTTATGAATGATGCCGATTCCTGATCCACGATTACCAACTTGGGATCTCCGGCAAGTCCACAAACTTACTGTTCGTAATATGTACCATCCCAGTCACAAACCAGGGATGGTTCAACTTTATCTTTCTTCGTCTTCTTCTCGTAAAACTCTTTAACCCCTTTGACTTTTCGATCAATCATTTTTCCAAAAATATGTTTTACAGTGGGGTTAAAGGCCTTTTCAACGTCAAAAACCTTTTTATCATCATAAAATTGGTTTGATATCTCAACTTTACCAATTTTCTTTTTAAAATTTTCAGCCCTAAGTGGTGGAAAATTATCTTCATCCACAGTCAGAACTGATTCTTCACCATTTTCAACAACCTGTGGCTCCTCTGATTTTGTGGAATCAGATTCATCGCCAGAATATAACTCCTCTGATTTTGACCTATCAGAATCATCTCTAGAACTATCAACAGTCTTCTTAACAACCCATTTCTGGTTGTCAGATTTAGCTCTTTTGTTGTAAAAATTGTTTGACCATTCACCAATTTCAAATTTTGAGTTTTTGAATAATTTGGTTCGGTCAATTGGTGGTTCAAACTCAATCACTTTCTCTTTGAGTTTATGAGAAACTCCCTGTTTTGATGGTATTGCCTTAGAACAATCTCTGGCAATATGTCCAACAGTGTTGCATTGGAAACAGGTTCTCGTATCTTTCCTCTGTCCAGCAAACTTCATCTCTTCTTGCTTCTTTGCAAGGAACTCACTGTTTGACTGTCTCCAGAATTCTTTCTTTTCTTCCTCATCTGCTGAGGTACTTGAAACAAATGTCATTTTTGCTTTAAAATCACGAACATATTTTTCATTTTTCTGTTTTTCTGTTGGAGTAAAACCAAGACCTTTCTTTTTGAAATTACGGTTTTGGTTTGGTTTCTTTTGCCAACCAGAACCAGAACTGTAACCATTTTTCTTGTTTAAACGTTGTTGAACTCTTGAGGTGTATTTTTTAGGTTTTTCGTTAAGATTTAAATCTTTTATTTCAGAAATATTAATTTCTGTTAATTTGAAAACCTTTTTGATCAATTTAGTTTTAACACCTCTTATTGGAAATTCCTCATCAAAATATAATTTGTCAGAATCATTCAAAGTATATGCAACTTTAAACGTTTCATCATTCAAATTAGATTTTGATAACAGGAATTCATTACTATAAACTCTTTTGCCCTGTTTGTCGGTTTTACTCGGAATGCTCGACTCAGACTTTGACTCTGAACTAGACTCCGACTTTGACTCCTCGGATTCATCTTTATCCAACACCTGATCGACCACTTTCTTTGTTAACTCGGACTCATGATCAGTGTCAGATGATGTAAACACAACATCAATATTTTCTGGTAAATTGACTGAGGACTCCGACTCCCACTGTAAATTTGTTGCTTTTTCGACTCTTTCCTGATTTGGATTTCTGGGCAAATATCCATTTTCTAGCGGGGGTGGACACTTGTTGTAACCGACATCTTGTTTCTTACCAGAATCCTTCTTGTCAGTCCTTTTCTTTGAGTCACTCTTCTTCTTGTTCTTCTTTTCTGGAGTTTTTTCTTCAGTCACTTTTCCATCATCATTCTTTTCTTCAGTTACTTCATCCTCTTCAAATGCCTTCATGCCTTCAACAGTCGGATAAATCCTGTCAATGACATAAGAAGTACATGAGTAACTTTTCAACAACCGATTAACTCTTTCAGTTTCGATTCTTTGCAGTTCCAATTTATGTTCAAGAGCAGCACACTTCTCAATGTAGTTGTTCACAACTTTTTGCTTTATCATGAACGCTCCCTGAAGTGTCTTCATTGCTGTTGCTTGTTCTTCACTTGTTTGGTTGTATTGATTCATGGCTTTGTTTAGAACATCATAAGATTCCTTCAAGCTGTTCAAGTTATAAATCAATGTGCTGTTCTGCTTCTTTATAGCTTCACAAGTGTCACACTTTACAGGAATCTTTTTAGCATCAACTTCTTCATCAACTTTGAACTTTGGAACTTCAACCTTTACTTTCCTTTTGATCATTGGAACTTCTTTGTCATCACTACTCACTGGTGTTTTTACCTTTTTCTTTTTCTTCTTTGCTTTCTCATCTTCATTGTCACCCTCAGCCATCGTTTTGAAATGAGCTATCAAACTTCTTGACCAATATTCACTATTATCATCACTATCCTCTTCAACTCGTGCAACAAAAGCTGTGTGAGCTGGAGTTTGATCTAGAATATAATCATCCCATGTAAAATTTTCCCAGCTAAACCCTTCAGGCATCTTTTCATCATCTTGATCAATTATCAAGGCACTACCATCATTTCTCTTCAAATAATCTTGATTAACCACACAAGCTCTCTTTCCAGAATCTTCAATCACATTCCTTCCATGTGCAGTTTGTGCCTGATGTTGTTGTTGTTGAGATGGTTGTTGAGCAACTTGATGATAAATGGCTTTTCGATAGTAATCATTGTTGTTGTTGAACGGATTTTGAGCTCCACTTACTTCGCGGTTTTTGCACTCCTTCTTGAAGTGTCCTTTCTCCCTGCATAGAAAACAAGTGACTTTAGATTTGTCAAAACCTAAAGTAGAAATACCAGCCTCACGAAGATCATCTCTTCCAGTGACTTGCTTGAATTTCTCAGCTCTCCTCAACACACTGGCCAAGCACCATTTTATGTCCATCAGCTCCATTTCTTCAGCATCGATCTGGTCGTAATCTTCCTTTGTAAGCATAGGATTCCCGATCTTTCCGGCCACAAAACTACCCTAGGATTCCAACACAGTTCCCAACAAAGACATGTGGCTCTTATCAATTTCTGCTGAATAATCTTCATCATTCTCCAGATTCAGTACAATGTTGCATTGTAGCTTCTTTCCATTCTTTGTTGCTGAAATGTTTGGATCAAATGATGGATATGAAGAAAAACTTGTGTTGCTATTTGATCCTTTTGATGAACTACCAGATGAATCTTTTGCATTGAAAGCAGTTTGGATTTTCGGTGACATGTTGGTGGATTTATCACTGACACCACCTTTGTAATAGAGACGAATGTCTTGTTCACCATCGAAATCTTTCATTCTTGAAACCTTTCTCTGTTCCATCTCCTGAGCTTCAATCTTTTCAATGAACTTGCTGAGTGTTAGACTGCTAAAACCTTTCTTGTTTCTAAGCATCATGAGATATGTGCCCCAAGTCTCGTGTGGCAAAGCATCAGCAAGCTTCTCGATAAACTCTTCATTATCTTTCTTAATGCTCAATCTCTTCATATTAGCTAGCAAATTACAGTATCTTTCTATTATCTGCCTTGTGCTTTCATTTTTCAACCCTCGAAACAAATCGAACTCTTTCTTCAAAAGTGATTTCTTGTTTTTGACCATCTCTTGACTTCCATGAAACTTCGATCTCAATTCTTTCCAGATTGAATAAGAAGTTCCATTATGTTGCAATAAAACCAAGATATCTTCTTTCACTGCTTGTTGTAGAAGACTTAGCATCATTTTCTCATCTTTGTATTTCTTTCTAGCATCGGCACTTAGATCTTTAATAGGAACAACCTCTTCATCATCATTCATCGGTCGAATGTATTTCGTCTCGATACATTCCCAAGCATCTAAGTAATTTGCTTGTACCCAGTTTTCGAACTTTTCTTTCCAACTTTAGTACTCTTCGATGTTCATGAGTTTAGGCGGCTTTTGCATCGTCCCCGTTTCATTTTCCAATATCGTGTTCTGTGCAATACTCATCGGGGTAACCGGTGTAGCGAATGCATTGTAAAAATCCTCGTCCATGTTTCAGATTGAGCTATATCACCTTGTAAAAATACATGATGACAAACAAACAAACAATCAGTTTAAACTAACTGAATATGTAAAAATGTGTTTGTGAAATCAATCTAAGACTCGTGTCGAAGATTTGCGGACACGTTTCAATGATGTTGAAGTGAGATCACTAAATGAATGGGCTTGCCAAACAATATGGATCCACTTGAGCCGATTGAATTTGATGTTGAACAATTTCTGAATGGGCCTAGAGATTGGAAGTGAGCCAAACTAATGACTTTCAAACTAATTAAGTTTGGGTCAACAACTTTTGACTGTTACAACTGATTTACATGAACCGAATGATTTGATAGGACCTTTAAATCCCACTAAGCTGACAACAACATTAATTGAGTTGATAGTCTGATAACATCACATGGGCAGCAACAAACTCATTTGATTGGGCCGCAAATATAATATGGTCGACAACACTACAACTAGTCACAATTCTTTTTGACCGCTAAATCTGAACAATATGTTCACATGTATTTCAAACAATGTTCGACAAATTTTAATACCAAACTTGACTTCATTGGACCTTGAACTCCACTAAACCAACAAGCACTATTTAATGATCACATGCAATTCTTGAATTAAACCAACTGACACACTTTTGGAGCTGAATCACACTAGATTTTAGGAGCGGAATCACGACAATACTTAGGAGCGGAATCACGACAACACTTAGGAGCGGAATTAGATTTAACTCAGGAGCGAAATCAAACTTTGAAACTTGGAGCGGAATTAAACAATTCTCTGGAGCGAAATCAGAAACATTCTTTGGAGTGGAATCAACCAATTAAAGTATTTGGAGCGGAATATGATTTTTCGAACAGAATCTCGAGCGGAATCAGACCAATGAAACTAATCAGGAGCGGAATCAAGACCTATTTTCGAGTGGAATCAACTGTGACGTCATATTTCTCTCAAACATTTTCGAGCTGAATCACAAAATTGACCAGTTTTACTTCGAATTTGGACATGAAACTTTCAAGGCTTTGTTAATATGTAATTCCGAGCACACTGTGAAAAATTGAACCAATTTTAACCGTGAAAATATGTGAATTTTGAAAAAACAGATGTAGAAGGTGTAGAAAAACAGAATTGGCAGCTGAATTGTATAGAACTCTTCTTCCTAAGCTCTGATACCACTTGTAGGATCGAATTCGGACCTAAACAAGTCTATTAGAAGAGCTTTTCTCAGTTTGAGCGGCGGAAACAAACAAACCGAGTTCAATTCAGCAATTATACACTTTAAACTGTCGATTTATATTGATAGAATGACGTTTACAACCTGATGACACTTCGGCAGCACTTCGTTGCAAACCGGAAGAATTTCTCTACTGATTTCGCTCCAAAGACCCCTATTTATAGAGTTTTTGATTTAGCTCCAAATGACATGGTGTCATTTGGAGCGGAATCAGCATCTTAATTTGGAGCGGAATCAGGATATTACATTACGAACGGAATTAGAATATTATGTGATTTCGCTCCTAATGACAAGATGTCATTTCGAGCGGAATCAGCACTAAAACTCATATTCTCGATTCTCGTGCCCTGATCTAACCTATACAATCTATACAAGACTCGATACAAGATGAAGACGACAGACGGATGCACCAACAGATTTAGAATTGGAGGCATTACTTGGGCGGTACCGAATGCACTACTTAGACCGATCACAAGGGCCTCCCGTATACCCTGGTTTTGAAAGAGCTGAATGAGTTAATGGCATCACTGGATGGAACTTTTGGATGATTATGACTGTGAAACTTGAATGAGCGCGGGCTTTGCAGCTCACTATCGACTCTAACCCACCTGATCAGACTCGCTCTGTTCAAACTGGAGAACTGAAGGAAGAGGATTTTCAAGTTAAACCCATGCGGGGCATGGAGAAGCAACCTTTGGCGGGTCGGATGATATTCGCTACCTCATGGAATGAATGTGGATCTCATTATACGGCAACCTTAGGGAACTTGTGTTGAGCAAAGCACACCGGCCTCGATATTCTAGTTGTCTGGGTTTCGATAAGAGATATTAGGATCTATAAACCTTGTACTGGTGGTCGGGCATGAAGACCCACCTGGCAATGTATGTGAATGATGTTTGACTTGTGGGAAAGTCAAGGTGGAGTATCAGCAACCAGAAGCATCGAAATGGAGACAATAACACCTGGGTGATCGTTGATTGTCTTACGCAACCAGCACACTTTATTGCAATCAAGGACACTGACGAGTCTTCACATATGTGAATATTCCTCTGAGAGAGGCGGTTTTTGGCACGAGGTGCCAACTCCTGTTACCCCTGATTTTTAACTACATCCGATTTATGACAGACAATACGCAACACCCTCGACTCATGTCTAGACAAGAACATTGCTTATCACCGTTGGATAAATGGTCAGAACAAACGAACCATCCTGACACTCGAAGACACGCTGCGAGCATGTGTGTGATTGACTTTAGTAAGAATAGAAGGACATTTACCTTTGGTTGAGTTCTACCGTTGCAGTCACCATTCTAGTATTCAGACAGTTCTGTTTGAGGCGTTGCATGGACAGTAACGTTAATTTCCTTGTTGAATTAAGGTGGGTGACAACCTAATCGCAGGTCCAGGACTTGTATTCGAAACTCTTGGGAAGATTGTTTGGATCGGAAATCGTTTGACGGACACGAGTGGCCGTCAGGAAAGTTGATAAGCTTAGGAAACACTGGGAGCTCGCTTTAGGCGACCGTATCATGTTGAAAATCTCGCCCTGGGAGGGTGTGGTACGCTTGGGAAGCGTGGCAAGCTTAATTTACGTAACGTTGAGTTATTCAGAATTCTGGAAAGAAGCGGTCACGTCGCTTACAAACTCGAGTTACCTGATGAATTGAATAACGTACATGATGACTTGAATCTAAGGCAGTGGTTGCCCGATGAAACGCTTGTGATACCTTTATTAGAGTCTGAGGTTAATGACAAGTAGCAGTTGTTGACGAATCTACTGAAATCATAGACCAGGACGTCAAGGATCGTTAGCATAGTCGAATTCCAATCGTGAGAGTTCGTTGGAACTAAAGACGTGGACCGGAGTTCACGTGGGGACGCAAAGATCAAATGAAGCTCTAGTATCCTCAAATGTTCAGGTGGTTGAACCAACTTTTGCCATCATTGGTGAATTTCGGGACGAAATTTCCTTTCAAGTAGGGGATGATGTGGCACCTGAGGAAAACCTACAGCAATCTTGATTTATCACTTCACTCCTCTGTGCTTACTTATCAAATTTCGGGACGAAATTTCTTTCAAGTTGGGGATGATGTGACAACCCGAATTTCTAAGGTTATTTACCTATGCACTACTTCTGTTATATGTTGTGACCTTGCGTTTAATATATGAAATTAATATAGTTGGTTTATATTACTGGATATTATAAATGAATGGAAGTTGTTTAGGGGTTGTGTTTGCAATAGTTAACCACGAACAAGTTCCGGGTCGCACACCCCTCTTACACTCGCACAATTCTTAACATGTGGTTCTCTTAACTCTCAGCCCAAATTCCTTCCAAAACCGAACCGAGTTGTCACACCCCAACCGATGGCGGAATCATCGGGGTGCGGCACTAGGCGAATCAGATTACTCAGGAGAATCCATAACAACTATTTTGCGACAATAATTAATGCGTTCATTAGCCCATACTAATATACAATTACAATCACATAAGTCGTCACAGATTTCTTATTCTCTCGAACAATACAAATCCGACAACCTAGATTTTAGTTGAGTTTCTAGACTTCCTAGCTTGATTGGGATAGTCTGCGATTTAACCTGCAACATACGTTAAAATAATGTCAATACAAAAGTATTGGCGAGTATACAGGTTTGATATGTAGTAGCATAATAGATTAAAAGTGCTGCGAATTCCTACATACATAAACGGGATACACAACATATATACTCACAAAACCGATACTACCAGCTAAGTCCTCGATGCTCGAATACGCGATTGCAAACTAGACCCCGTCGGGCGCAATAGTACTATACTAGTCATGGTGGGACGTCGCAAGTATAAGTCCTAGCACATATGTAACTAGCATCACGTATAACTATGCAAGTAAGTCATTCGCAAGTGATAAATAGTTTAAGCATTTGATATTATTTGATCCGATAGCAACGTATCTTACACCCAAAAGTGCAAAAGCAAAAAGGGTTCAAGTATACTCACAGTGCGTATTCAGTAAGAACACAACTTGATTAGATCGATTGAGAGTGCGTCTGAGTTAACCTAAACATCGAATGGTATCGTAAGCGATGGTGTGCTAAACGGAGTTAGTATCGTAATGACAGGTATCCGGTCGGATGACACCCATCCGGTCGGTTGACATATCTTTGGTCGAATGACAGGTATCCGGTCGGATGACACCCATCCGGTCGGTTGACATATCTTTGGTCGAATGATAGTTATCCGGTCGGATGACAATTATCTGGTCGGATGACACCCATCCGGTCGGTTGACAGATGTTGTTCGGATGACATATATCCGGTCGGATGACACTCATCCGGTCGGATGACACCCATCCGGTCGGTTGACAACAATCTGTTCTAACGTCCTGATCAGCGGTTCTTGATAGTTTTGGAGAGAATACAGGTGGTTTTACTGAGGTGGTGTGATATCGTGTTAAACAACTGAAATTCCATTGATTCCGACCCGTTCTAACAGCCGGGAACCACCCCGTTCCTTCAGACCTGGCCGTCCTTGATGGTTTTTCCATGTTTAACTCGAAATCGCACAATACTTTGATTAGATACATAGTTTTTAGTTGAGAATGTTACAAAACATGTGGAAATCACCCAGATTTGAGTTGTTCATGGTGAAATGAGGTCAAACTTTGAAGTTCATATGAACTCTTGATGACATCATCCTAGAACACCCCAAATCAGTAGATTTCACGGTTAAAATTTGAGTTTTAAATGATAGAAAGGTGTAGAATTGCGTGTAGATCATAGAAGTACAAGATTTAGGTTAAGTCCTTAACGGAATCGCGAGAAATCAAGAGAAAAAGGGTCCAGGAGCGTGTTGGTCGAGTGGGAGCTGTCACATCACTGTTCGAGTGAAATGACAGGCTATTTATAGGCAAGAGAGAAGAGTGGAGGTGATTTGGTGATCCGGGTCAGATGGCTTATCCGTTCGGATGGCAATCCGTTCGGATGGCAATCCGTTCGGATGGCAATCCGTTCGGATGGCAATCCTTTCGGATGGCCTATCCATTCGGATGGCCTATCCGTTCGAATAGCCAATCCTGTTGGATCTTTGGCGCGTAGAACTTCATCGTTTCGAGCGTTGCGATAGTTTTGGGTACACATTTCCTATATTTAATTATTTATTATATATATATAATTAATTACAAGGGGTCATATGTACGTATCCGTATTTAAAAGTTGTGATACAATAATCGGGTTTCGTTTCAAATATGCGTTACTTTGCGACGCTTCACGGTCATCGAGGAGGGTAGAGTAGGTCCTCTCTCTATGTCATCGTGAATGTTATGGTGCGTTTTGAGAAATGAGTTGCCCTGCGACACATCACGGCTATCAAGGAGGGTAGAATAGGTCCTCACTTGACATCTTCGTGGTTGTCAGCAAGTGCAATGTGATGTGATAGTGATAAAATATGTGATAATATG
The DNA here is from genome assembly GCA_030545235.1 of Helianthus tuberosus. Taxonomy (NCBI): domain Eukaryota; kingdom Viridiplantae; phylum Streptophyta; class Magnoliopsida; order Asterales; family Asteraceae; genus Helianthus; species Helianthus tuberosus. Next base: position 59,767,678 of record CM060436.1, read on the forward strand.
CGAAAATGTTTCGATATAGCGATTTATGCGATATAGTTACATTATGATTAGAATCTCTGGTGCTAGGCGTAACGAGTGTAGCGAGTAGTAACAATGCACGAAAGTGCGGGTTGTTACAGTCTCCCCTACTTTAGGAAATTTCGTCCCGAAATTAATCCAACAGATAGATTTTTAAGAGTTGATCCCGTATGTGTAGTGATACAGCGAGTTAATCAGGAGAGAGTCGACAAGCGTGAGCATCTCGAGTAAGAGAGAGATCGACCGCGATAGCGAAAAGGTGACGTAATGTCAAAAGTAGTATCCCATGAATTGGCATTCCCCAAGCGTATCGAGGAACTTGTCGAATCGATGCAAATGAAGTTTAAAGAAGAATCTTAAAAAAACATTCCTATAACGCAGGGTCAAGCTGAATATGTTAACCAACAGTGCAGGAGGATTTAAGTTTAAACATTTAAAAGAACTTGGAAGGAAAACACAGTTTAAGATGACTTCCTTATGACATGGTTTCAAGCTGAACACGATGTTGAACCAACATCTCAAGAAAGTCTTGTTTTAATATTGCAAAAGGTTTCAAGGAAAAAATTGGACTCATGAAAGTGTCCCTTGGGCATGGAGTTAAGCGGAGTCGATGTTACCTCCACGTTGTGAGGAAATTTCACTTGTCCAATGGTTTTAATAAAATAAAATAAAAATCTTACAGAATAAGTTTTACAAAAAGGTAGTTGACACCGAGCCCCACCTGGCACTTTCCCACGAAAGTTCATTAATATGGTTAAAACACTTATATATAGGAAGTACCAGCGGCGTATCCACCATGTTTTGCTCATATTACTTCCGTTTCGTGAGGCGGTGTCAGGTGTGCCGATAGGACACAGATAGAATCGCGTTCCCTTGGTCCAAGCGATAGGAGGTCGGACCAAGTCGAAGATAGAACCGAATAGATTGGACGGCGAGATTGATTGCGAACATAGCGATGACGGTGCATGCGAGTAGCTTGATGACACGAAACATCGAAGTAGCGTGTCTGATAGGCGACGAGCGATAAGCGGTAAGCGAATAGTATGATTTCGACTAGATTCCACGTTAAACCCACATGGCATGTTTCCACGAGAGTTTGCTAATATGGCGAATCACCATGTTCGACCAGGTTAGTTTTGTCTCGTGAAGCGATGTCATGCATACTAATGCTACACTGATTGCGATGAATACCAAGCGATGAACGATGATTGATTAGCGATAAGTGACACGTGATAAACGATAGTGACAACCGTCGAGCGATAAGCGACGATTTTTGCGTTGCGAGCAATGGAGGTATGCGTGGTTAATGCGATTCGATTGGATTGATCAACACCACAAATTTAACTAACATTAGACCCCACATGACCTTTTTTCCACGAAAGTCTGTTGATATGGCTAAAACACTTATATATAGGAAGTACCAGCGGGGTATCCACCATGGTTTAACCATATGAGTTTCGTCTCGTGAAGCTAGGTCATGTTTGCTAACTTAACACGGTTAACACAGATAACGGTAAGCGATAGCGTCGAGCGATAGGGCGAGCGATAGATTGATACACAACAAGCGATATAGCGATACATACAATACGCGAAAGCGATCCACATGATAGAGATTCACATGATAAGCGATAGAGATTCACATGATAAGCAATAGAGATTGCGAGATACACATAATAAACAATAGCGATTGCGAGATAGATTTAAGCGATAAGGCGATAGATTCCAACAAAGCTGCGATTGAGTTACGATGTGGACTTACGACCAGTCTTGCGTCGCTGCAATTGCCCTGCGGGGGTAGACTCTCCCAAGTCCACTGATGAGGCGATTGCATTGCGTTGGCAGACTTACGAAAAGTCTCGTAGTGATGAGGTTCGGTTGTTACGCCTTGCGATTGAGTGTAGTGTGTTGAAAAGAATCACAATAGTATAATAGGTCTAATAACGTTCAACTTCACGTGGCACTTTCTTCACGAGACTTCGGTAGTATGATAAAGCACACCTTGCTCGACCCCTACTACTTTCATCCCGTGATTTGGTGTCTCATTTTGTCAAGACTCTTATGGCACCTTAGAACTTACTACGATCTCCGTGCACTGACCCAAATAATCTCGTGTGCACCCGTGATTAGTCGTTCCTTGCACATTTATCGTACCTTATTCTAAGAGTGTAGTGAGGTTAAAACACATTATATCGTGATATAGTATATAGCTCGTGTGTGAAGCTAATCTAAGTGCGACGACTAGAGAGTGAAAAAGAAAACGAAAGCGAGAGTTAACGTTACGTATAGTGGCAACATCGAGTAATAGAGTAGGTTCAATACTTAGAAATTAACGTCGAAAATCGTATCATTACAACATTATCCTACGCTTGCTAGATGTTTGGTGTTGAAGACTTTTGCTGGAGCTGTTGTTGTACTCAAGTTCGCGGTTCGGTGCGGCAGTTGCGGGTGAAGTGACCGTAACGGTTGCAGTTATTGCAATAGCGACAGTCAGCCCCAATTGGATGATGATAGGTACATAAGTAACACTGGGGATGAGCTCCATTGTAAGCTCGTTTTGGAAACACCGGAACTGCTTGAAGAGGCTTCGGTTGCAGCAGTTCGGTTGTTGATGAGTTCAGGCTTGAAATCTTTCATTTGTGGCTGGGTTTGTCGCTGTCTTGCGAAGAGGTGTCGTCGTTGGATGATTCGTCTGAGGGCTTGCTTGCAGAATCTTCGGCCGAGTCGTCGGAAGAACCGTCAGCAGCTTCGTCAGAAGTATCGTAGACAGATTTGTCAGAAGAATCATCGGCAGACTCGTCAGAAGAATCGTCGACAGGATCGTCTGAAGAATTGATGACGATTGCTTGATAAGTTTGCTTGACAGGATTCTTGGAGAAAAACCCTTCCATGAGTCGTTTGTTGTTGATTTCTGCAGCTAAGCGGTATGTTTCTTCGATAGTAGCAGGCCTTGCAGCTTTGACAAAGTCGCCCACACTTTCAGGCAAGCCGCGATTGTACTTCGCGATGGCTTTTCCTGAGGTGTCAACTTGACTTGGGCAAATAATGCTCAGCTGTTTAAATCTTGCAGTGTAGCCAGCGTTGTCACCTTCGGCTTGCTTGATTTTCCAAAATTCGTCTTCCAACTTCTGAATCTCGTGGGGAGGGCAATACTCCTTCTTCATGAGCTCTTTCAGCTCATTCCAGGAGAGAGCATAAGCCGCGAAGATCCCACGTTTGTTGCGTTCGGCGGTCCACCAGTCGAGTGCTCGCGATTGAAATACCCCGGTAGCGCAAATAGTACGGAAACTATCGGGACACCCACTCTGACGAAGGGTAACTTCGATAGAGTCGAACCACTGGAGTAGTTGAGATACACCTCCTTCACCCGTGAAGACCATTGGATCACAGGCTTTGAAGTGTTTGTAGAGAAAGGTAGGCTGCGGCGCTCCTGTCTTGACGTCTTCCGGAGCTCGAGAGTTGCTAAGAGAGTGCACTTGAGCGATGATCTGAGGAATCATTTCGGCCACTCCCTTGACCACAAGGGAGGCGATCCTCTTTTCATCCCTTCGTTTGGCTCGTCTCCTTGTTGACATTCTCGAAGTAGAGTTGTTGGAAGACTCTAGACAGAAAGAGACTTGGAGTGAGATTCGATCATAATGATTTTTGAGTTTTGCAATGCGATTGAGCGCGTTCAAAACTTGATGCGATAATATAATATTAATGCGAAAACACATAGGAGCCACATAGGAGACACGAGATTCCTAAGTTCCCTCACAATGATTTGCTTGTATTCAGATATAGATAGTTGTAGTTTATACTTACACACATATATGTATCGGTGTAGATTGTGTGAGGACGCGATGAAGGGGGAGAGCGAGAGCGAAAGCGAGTAATTTGACATTAGTTTTGTTGCGAACATTCGGTTGTCGTTTTAGATTGCGATGGCTGTGTGAGTTGTGTAGTTGCAAAAGCAGGGAGTGAAAATCGATAAGTTGAGAAATCGATAAAGCGTAAAGTTTAAAAGTGTAAACACATAAGCGTAGGTAGGTTCTGATAAGCGTATAATCGGCGAGTTGCAAGCTAGAAAAAAATAGATAGAGTGCCTCGGGTGTTTAGGCGTCGACTACCCAAGGTAACTCAACCATATCCAACCAGTTCGTGCGCGCGTTGACCTAGAAGACTTTTGCTTCCACTGGGATGCAGCTCATGGCATTCGTCCTCCTAGTCATCGCGTGGCTCGAGTCATTGTGATAGTCGAGTCCTTGGTGAGAGCTTTTTGAAAACCATTTTATAGAGAGTGGAACGGGTTATTAAGGTACGGGTTTCACCCCTGACTTAATAACTTCGCTCCTAGCTGTGGTTGTGCTCTTTGAATAAATTCGGGAGTCCCACTAGATTTTGAAATGGAGACTTTCGTCGAGATATGGATGTCACTCCTAGCTCAACGAAGAGTTCTCGTGCTAGAAAAATGCGCTGAGTGAGCGATCTCGTCGAGAGTTCTTGGTTTTCACACCTGGTCTCGACTGGATCACTCGGTTTTGTTATGCGAGTATTTTCGAAAACACGTGTAATGTGTTGGCCTTGGGAAAGGCTAAGTAATATTCAGGCCTTAGGGAAGGCTTCTTCGTGTGAAGCTGTAGTACGCGGTGTTTACACAAAGTTGTAGCTTTTAGCAATTTCGATCGAGAGTATCAAGTAGGCCCGATACAAACCCTACTGGGTCCGTACGAGTCGGCCTGTTGGTACTTAGACTATAGACTAGGTCAATTTCTAAGACGTCGACCCGGACTAGGTCAAGTCTTGCCTAATTCCCTATAGTTATGGCTCTGATACCAATCTGTCACACCCCAACCGATGGCGGAATCATCGGGGCGCGGCACTAGGCGAATCAGATTGCTCAGGAGAATCCATAACAACTATTTTGCGACAATAATTAATGCGTTCATTAGCCCATACTAATATACAATTACAATTGTTAGTCCCGAAAAACCCATGACATCACTCAACGGTTCAATCGAACGCGGAATGTAAGATCAAACCGACAAGAACAAAAAGAAATATTTCATTGAATAACTTAGTGCCGCTGCTTAGATCGCACACAGTCTCAAGGACTGTCTGGTACGATCTTCGAGAACCTTGCACACAATCTCTAGTATTGTCGGGTACAAGTTTCTCCTTTGGGGATTACATTGTTGCTAAAATGGGAAAGCTCTACTACAATAACCTAGACAAGACTATATATAGGAGCCTCTACCCCATTGGCCCACATGGCCTAGCCCAAGCCCAATACATAATTTAAACCAAATAACTATGAATAGACGTAATAAAGATAAGCGTAAAACTTTGGACCTAACAATCTCCCTCTAGTTTTATGCTCTCTTTATTACAGTTTAGACGATCTTGGATGAGACACAAGTATCTTGGATGTCAGACGATGTCGGATGAAAAATGGTGTAGCTCGGATCAGGTCTCAGGTAAGTTGAAGTGTGTCTCGGATGATGTCGGATCAGACGTGTTATCTCGGATAATGTATTAATTCACTAACAAGAACACACGGATTCAAAGTGATCCGTCTGGTATTCAAGTCGCGTAAAAACACCTTGTTGGTCCCGAATAAAAATGACTCTAACCTAATGAAAGTTCTTTAATTTCTGTTGTGTAAATAGTGGACCAAATTTCAACTAAATTGTGAATAGGCTAAGGTGCTGAATTTTCGCTTTTTGGGTCCACCCATGTACTCCAAGCCCACACAATAAAACAAATTTGAGCAGCCCAAACAACTTGTAGCCCAGGTTTCTCCACCCACAAACATTTTAGAAATCATACCTCATCTGACGGCTCACAATTACTAGGGATTTTTAATTCCTTGATGAGACAACCTATGCAGCCGTCAAGGAATGTTCCTTGCTGCATCATCCTGACGTCATCATCATCATTAGCTCATCAATCATCAAAGAATTCATCAATCCGATATCATCTGCTACTACAACATCAACATCCGAAACCATTTCGAATCATCATAATCATCATCATCCTTTCATCATCTTCCATCAGAAATCGATAAGAAACACCGTCTACTCCGTCATCTTCTCCGACGCACCAGTCACATCCTCCATAACATCGATAACTTCTCCGATAACTTCTCCGTTACCGTTCATCACGACCAGCACTGAACATCGGAAACTGCAACTGTCGTTCAGTTTTCTCCGTCGTCACTATTTTCTCACCTCGTCACCCACTGTTTAACCTCCATAGTCCGTTAAACTTTTCCGGCGACCCACGAGTTCTTCACCATACATCACGTCGAAAAACCTGCAACAACCGATTTCCGACCATCCTCCATTCACCGGTCACCTGCTCCACAGTTCCGCAAACCGTTCATTAGTTACCGTCAATCCTCCATCATCATCTCCGTTCATCACTTGACTTGAACCATCCTCTGTCATAATTACCGGTAAACTCTCCGACCACCTTCTTCATCATCTCCAATCACTGTTAACTTCTCCGACTACTACCACGTGCACCACCATCCTCCGGTCACCACCTTTAACACTTTTAATGAAGAAGAACGAGAAACAGATGTGACGGTGGCTCCAGGATACGGCGTTGTCGAAGATGACGTCTCGGAAATCTCCATCTTTCTCTCTTAACGGTTTTTTCAGATCTGTAGATGAAATACTGGATCTTACGAACCGGAGAACTTTCCATTTATGAACACACATCCCCCGACACTTGCAAAGCTTCTTCTTGTTCTTCGAGCGATATCAAAACCGAGCCTTTGAAAGACTTCAATGGCTCTGATACCACTTGTTAGTCCCGAAAAACCCATGACATCACTCAACGGTTCAATCGAACGCGGAATGTAAGATCAAACCGACAAGAATAAAAAGAAATATTTCATTGAATAACTTAGTGCCGCTGCTTAGATCGCACACAGTCTCAAGGACTTTCTAGTACGATCTTCGAGATCCTTGCACACAATCTCTAGTATTGTCGGGTACAAGGTTCTCCTTTGGGGATTACATTGTTGCTAAAATGGGAAAGCTCTACTACAATAACCTAGACAAGACTATATATAGGAGCCTCTACCCCATTGGCCCACATGGACTAGCCCAAGCCCAATACATAATTTAAACCAAATAAATATGAATAGACGTAATAAAGATAAGTGTAAAACTTTGGACCTAACAACAATCACATAAGTCGTCACAGATTTCTTATTCTCTAGAACAATACAAATCCGACAACCCAGATTTTAGTTGAGTTTCTAGACTTCCTAGCTTGATTGAGATAGTCTGCGATTTAACCTGCAACATACGTTAAAATAATGTCAATACAAAAGTATTGGCGAGTATAAAGGTTTGATATGTAGTAGCATAATAGATTAAAAGTGCTGCGAATTCCTACATACATAAACGGGATACACAACATATATACTCACGAAACCGATACTACCAGCTAAGTCCTCGATGCTCGAATACGCGATGGCAAACTAGACCCCGTCGGGCGCAATAGTACTATACTAGTTATGGTGGGACGTCGCGAGTATAAGTCCTAGCACATATGTAACTAGCATCACGTATAACTATGCAAGTAAGTCATTCATAAGTGATAAATAGTTTAAGCATTTGATATTATTTGATTCTATAGCAACGTATGTTACACCCAAAAGTGCAAAAGCAAAAAGGGTTCAAGTATACTCACAGTGCGTATTCAGCAAGAACACAACTTGATTAGATCGATTGAGAGTGCGTCTGAGTTAACCTAAACATCGAATGGTATCGTAAGCGATGGTGTGCTAAACGGAGTTAGTATCGTAATGACAGGTATCCGGTCGGATGACACCCATCTGGTCGGTTGACATATCTTTGGTCGAATGACAGGTATCCGGTCGGATGACACCCATCCGGTCGGTTGACATATCTTTGGTCGAATGATAGGTATCCGGTCGGTTGACATATCTTTGGTCGAATGATAGGTATCCGGTCGGATGACAGGTATCCGGTCGGATGACACCCATCCGGTCGGTTGACAGATGTTGTTCGGATGATATATATCCGGTCGGATGACACTCATCCGGTTGGATGACACCCATACGGTCGGTTGACAACAATCTGTTCTAACGTCCTGATCAGCGGTTCTTGATAGTTTTGGAGAGAATACATGTGGTTTTACTGAGGTGGTGTGATATCGTGTTAAACAACTGAAATTCCATTGATTTTGACCCGTTCTAACAGCCGGGAACCACCCCGTTCCTTCAGACCTGGCCGTCCTTGATGGTTTTTCCAAGTTTAACTCGAAATCACACAATACTTTGATTAGATACATAGTTTTTAGTTGAGAATGTTACAAAACATGTGGAAATCACCCAGATTTGAGTTGTTCATGGTGAAATGAGGTCAAACTTTGAAGTTCATATGAACTCTTGATGACATCATCCTAGAACACCCCAAATCAGTAGATTTCACGGTTAAAATTTGAGTTTTAAATGATAGAAAAGTGTAGAATTGCGTGTAGATCATAGAAGTACAAGATTTAGGTTAAGTCCTTACCGGAATCGCGAGAAATCGAGAGAAAAAGGGTCCAGGAGCGTGTTGGTCGAGTGGGAGCTGTCACATCACTGTTCAAGTGAAGTGACATGCTATTTATAGGCAAGAGAGAAGAGTGGAGGTGATTTGGTGATTCGGGTCGGATGGCCTATCCGTTCGGAGGGCCTATCCGTTCGGATGGCCTATCCGTTCGGATAGCCAATCCTGTTGGATCTTTGGCGCGTAGAACTTCATCGTTTCGAGCGTTGCGATAGTTTTGCGTACACATTTCCTATATTTAATTATTTATTATATATATAAAATTAATTACATGGGGTCGTATGTACGTATCCGTATATAAAAGTTGTGACACAATAATCGGGTTTCGTTTCGAATATGCGTTACTTTGCGACGCTTCACGGTCATCGAGGAGGGTAGAGATACACGGTTCGTCTATATCCTGGAAAAAAACATGTAGAAACGATAGAAAACCCTAGCTACCCCTCTCCTACTTTCCATAACTCGATGGCAGTCGCCTTTATCGCATTCGAAGCCCCCATCATTCTAAACATCATTGGATCACCTTACGTTTGGTAAGTCTTTTGCTTTGGTGTGCTTGTTTAAAACTTGGTACGTGAAATATGTGTATTATTGCATGATCGATGGTTGGCATGTTAATGGGAACCTTGATGAACCATGAATTGTATATAAACTGTTAGGATGATTAGGATATAACTTGATCTCTTGTGATGTATAACCTGTGCGAATGTGATTGTGTGTGTGTAAATCGGAGAGACTAGGATTGTATTATTGTTGGGACTCATTGAAACTGGCATGTTAGTCGACATAGTCCTAGTAGCAAAGGGGTTATGGACTCGGGTTATGATTGAAATCATGAGCATATTGATTATTATGTTGATTATGTTATTTGTTTGATGTTGCCAGCATGATTCATAATCAATTATCTGCATAGTTAAGAATATATGAGTGCATGTGGTCAATGTGTGCTTCATGATCAATCTTGATGTAACAGTAGTGGACATCCTAGTTAATTTTGATGACAATCAGTTTCAATGGACCAATAGAATTGAAGCTACATGTTGGATAAAGCTTGGTAAAATGTGGGTGTCATAATAATATTGTCAGAGATAGATGTATTAGGATGATTGTAACCTACTAATATCTAGGAATTATAGTCATGTATGTTATTAAATATCGTGTATGTTATTGAATATCTAGTGATCACATGTATTAATGAATGTGAAATTGATTTATCATATTAAAACTGTTGTAACATGGCTTAGGATTGGAGGTTCATACATTTATTAGCAATATTTAGAATGGACCGGGATGGGTGTATTGGGATCGCTAATAAGATACCGGCCCACAAATATCAAAGGAGGCTCTAAACGCTTGGGCCAAACTAGTTGTTGGGCTGTGGTACATGTTGGGCTGCACTCCACATGCGTCGGGCTCAGCAAACAGGCCGCTTGGGCTCGGTAATAGGGGAATGGTTACTTAACTGTTTGGGATGGGTATAAAAGAGTATGGTTAGGGCCTTGTAAATGTATGTGTGAAATACTTAAGTGTGTATATGATGTTGAGCTATGGATTCTGGTGTTGCTTGTTTAGATAAGTTGGTTCAAGGGGCTGCTCATGCACTCGTGTTAGAGGCCGTTGGGTTGTGAACTGTTACCCGAGTTAAGGGCTTGTGTTAGATATGTATTATGATGTGAGTAATTACAATGTGATGAGTGATGATTCAAAGTCTAGTACATGCATTAGATCAAATAACAGGAATTGACGAATGCTTTCATGAGGCATGAATAACATTGTTGAACTGATGCAACTTGTACAATTTGTCTAAAATTGGTGCACTACTTGTGAAGCTTGTGACTTAAATAAATATGGAACTGATTGTTATGTGAAATATCTTAGGACTTGGTTGACCACGGTTGTTATACGTGTAATTAATTCTACCGAGCAAATCAAAGGTGAGTTCATCTCTCTTGAGCATGCGTCCCGGTGGTTGGGACAGTCAGTGGGTATCCCGTGGAGGGATAAGTCTTTTGGGTAAAAACGGGAATGTTGGATAATATACTCATCCTATCACCTTTAAAGTCCCTCTGTGTTGTTTGGTTACCTGAGAGGTAACATGGTATTAGTTAGTAGCGCTACTTAGGTTTGGCAACCTCACCCCGTACCTGGGAGGACGGGTGTTGAACTAATGACCTAGTCATGACCAATGCTTTGATAGGAGCATTGGAGAAAGGGAAAAATAATCAGAAGCCGTCTTGTATTCGGGTTATTATCAACATTACTTTCGGATTTAAATTCAATGGATTAACTAAACACTTGGTAACCAACGTTTTCATAAAACTATGAACTCACCAGCGTTGTCTGATACACTTGTTGCATGCTCGCAGGTCGTTAGATATCTTGGATTTGGGAACTTGCTGTCTGAGGTAGCTGGAGTGGTCATGGGTCAACTGGAAGGATTCATGTGATTGAATTATTAATACTATACATTGGTTTCGAAACAGTTTAACTTTGGTTTATTAATTGCTTCCGCTGAACATGTTGGTTTTCATCTAAACTTGTTGATGACATTTTTCATTAATAACAATTGGGGATTTTATTTATAAACTTGAATGGGTTCCATGTAATTAGTGGCTCGTTGTTGGTACGTCACACGCCTAACAGGGACATTCCCTAGGTGGTATTTTGGGGGTGTGACAATGAATGTAGGACACAAGGATTTATACGAGGAAAAAGCCCTTGATCAATGTATGATCTCCGGCACAAAAAACCTCGGGTGATGGAAACTACCAATCACCAACTATATTAAATAAGTAAGGGTTACAAATCAGGATGATAACAAGCTTGTTATAAGGATTACTAATGTGCAAAATGTAGGTAATCGCCAATGAGTTGTAGAGAGTTTTCGAGAGTGTGTGTGTTGCTAATTGTTCTAACTATCAAGCTTGTTATCCCCTTTTAAAAATGGAAATAATCTAAATAACAAACAATCCGCAAATCATGCTAGCTTCCCACGACTTCCATAACGGTCATACAAGCTATGCACGTGCAGAATAATGGAGCATATTCCCCTAGACTCTTGGCAAGACCAAGTCCCATTCGAATACTCCTGTAAAACAAACTCAAACATAGTGGAAACAACCGTTAGTGTAAGGATAATAATGAGGATCCTGGATCCTTAAACCTGCAACGTCTTCTGAGGATCCTTAATTCAAAAAGAACTGAGGATCCGTGATCCTGGCTGCACTTGAGGATCCGTGATCCATATATTAGAAAATCCATCCCTAACAGAAGTGACTTGTTTCAATCGAGATACAACAACAAAGTCAAGTGGCTTATCTGGCGCCACACCATCAACCTGAATCCAAAAGTGGTTTATAGAAAAATAAAGTACTCTGTGACCAAATCATTAAACAAAATAAAGCAATAAACCATACGGTATGCAACGATAAAATACTGACCAACACCCTAAAGTTTACCTTCTCTAATCTGCAAAATTCTTTCGGGTTGAATGCTAAGGAGTTTCCTCCTTTACAAAATTCTGGCCCATCAACAATCCCAGTAATTGCGCCTGGATTGAATATGGGCTCATCAGTTAAGGCCCAAAAAGCTTATGGAAGTGGCTTTTATGATGTTTTAAAAAGTTCTTTCGGGTCACAATATGTCCCAACATGCAATACTTTAAATAGTTTCGGTACGTTACGGGATGAAGAAGAATGTTTTGACACGGAACTTGGGATGTGGGAGCAAGAGATAGATGTGGTTAAAAAGTTTGTCGAAACTAGCACCCGCCTGAAGGTTGAAGATTATGATGCATGGTCCGAAAACATGAAAAAATATTATGATGGTTTGACAAAAATGAATGGGGATGAAGTTGAGGTGGAGTCCGAGACTGACGAAATGGCACGTTTTATGAAGATGGGCACCAAGTTTTAGCTTTTTTCCTAGTTTATTTTGTGATGTATGTTTTTCTTTTTTTAGCTCTTTGTTTTTTGGCTAGTCGCCTTTAAAAATTGGTGATTTGCTTGTAATTTTGGTTTTCAAATATTAATAAAAGTTTAACCAGGGTTAAAAAAAACCATAAACAATATAGCTTTACAAATCTATAAAGTTGTATAAAGATAGCCTAGTGACTATACATCCTTGAAAGCCATACCTACGTATCAAGGAATCCCAGATCATAAAGACTTGAACCGGTTTGTGTTTATATAAATCATATGTAGTGTTCCTTGCAAGATGATGAGGTGTAATATCATCAATCCAAGAGGCTTATGGCAATTATCCTTCCCAAATATCACAATTTGATCCAGCACCCAATAACCAAGTGCCTTATTTCATGCCTACAAACATTTAAAGTATGATTCCATAACTCGTGACCATATTTAAATTTTGAAAAAAAAAATCTCATAATCAAACAAAGCAAGATGTAATACAACCCCACACAACGATATCATCAAGTAGTTTTCTGATGTAGCAACAAACTAAGCACCAATCTGATTAGAAATCAATCAACCTAAGCCAGGGTTGGAAATAGACTTTCCAATCTGTTTAGAAATCGATAGCCACAAGCCCAGAAAAGATATTTCCCAAGGTTTATCGGTGCTCCACATGATGGCATACTTTGCTTTAATATTAAGATTAAGAACAATCGCAGCCATTTACACATTTCAATTCATTGACATAAATAAATTGAATTGAAAAAACCTAAATTCACGGAATTGGCAAATATATTAATGGCGTTGGTTTTGAATGTCGAATCAATTGTTTAGTTAAAGAAAAAAATATATTCTAAATTTCAGAATTGAAAAAATTCAGTTAATATTGAAATCGATTATAGAATCAAGCTGAAAGCAACAATTGAATTATTGAAATCTAATGGAGATATATATCGAAGCAATAGTCCACGCTAGAGTCAATCACATGATTTGCAACACCGATTGGAGGAACGATCACAGATTAACAGTAATAACACTGATTTGTAGAATGGTAGTTCGGTTTTTTTTAAATAAAGCGAACATACATGTTTAAATCGAATGAAAGTGTGCGGCAAGAATCACAAATATGAACAAACCTTAATAAAAAGAATGATTAATCGGTTGGCTTAGATTATGTTTGGGATCACCATCAGGGTTTCCTAACAAGAAGATGGAAAAATGGAAGAATGAAGTCTAATCCCAGGAGGTAGGTTATGGACTAATAAGGTCGAGCTAAGTTGGGCAAAGGATCCGTGTTTTATAGAAATCGGGTTAATGGCATCAGGAGGGAAAACAAAAATTTAGATGCCCTCAACAACTGAAACTTGTCACACAAAAGGTTTTATTTACAATATAATATAGATAATAAGATAAGTGGTTAGAATCAAATACAAAGTCTCCTAAAAATAAGAAGTCGTAAGAAGGGTATCAAACGAACTCTGATTTACCTCATTTAAGTGGCATAGTAACCGTCTCATCGAACTCTACGATGTGAGATTTTAGGTTTTTGTTTTTAGATGTTTAACTTATAGATTTTAGACTTTTTGTTTATATGAGTGTGTCTTTTTATTTATCATTGTGTCTTTTCTATATTTACGTCATTGTGTCTTTTTTGTGATTCACTGTGTCTTTTTTCTTCGACCTTTTGTTATATTTTTTGACATTGTGTTATATTTGTTCGACATTGTATTATATTTTGCGATATATTATGTCTTTGTACACTTCTTATTTTTAAGAGTTTTGTAAAATAAATTTACCCATAAGACAAGATACAGTTTTTTCAACATAAGTTTACTATTAAAAATTAAGAAAATAAGAAATTATAAAACCTTTCTTAATTTAGTATAAATATAGCTTCTGATAAGAATAACGAGTATTATACATTTTATTATTTGTAAAATAAATAATATTTTGTTGTTATGGATAATAAATTAAAGTTATTGTTTATATTTAAATCATAATCATAATCAACAAAATAAAGTAATGCTTTTAAAAATGAAAGAACATAACATTTCCTTTTCTTTTGTATAAAAAAAATGATGTGTGGTTCGCTAGAAGGAGGGCTTGAACCTCCGACCTTGTGGTTAACAGCCACACGCTCTAACCAACTGAGCTATTCCAGCTACGTTTGAAAATTTCTAATTCCACTTATAACTTGTACAACAGGAAGAATATCGTACACTCATTCGGTAACTAATGCACTAAAAATCGATGATGATGCACTTTGGGTGGAAATTCACCTTAGAAAATCACGAAAGTAGTGTGAGATATACTTTATAAAATGTTTATAATTAAGTAGGTGAATAAGTATATCTTTCTTCGTTAGATGTCTATATTTTAAAGTAATTATGTCCATATTTTAAATTATTTTTTCTCTGTTAGATATTCGTTCGAGTAATTAATGTTAAAGACCTGGCCTTTTTCAATTACCCGGCTTATAATGACTTTAATTTGTTATTTCATCAATAATATCAATATAAATGTCAATTTTAGCGTTTGTTTTTTACTGATTGCTTTGATATGTTTAATGGCCTTTTAATTAATATAAGAGTAAACTGCAATTTTACCCTCTAGGGTTTAGGCCAATTGGCACCCTTACCCCCCCCCCCCCTAACGAAATAATTGCAATTTTACCCCCCAATGTTCGTTGTTAGGTCGCAAGTTTACCCCCTGGCATCAAATTTGTTAACCGGTCAACAAAACAATGTGAGGCTCAAAGGGTAAATATGTAATTTCACCTTAATAGTACCTTATATATTAGTATTACCCCTTAATATAACATCATATCTCAATCTTACCCCCTAAGATTCCACCTCCACTCCTTCTTCTTCACTCCCCCCCACCGGCGACCGACCACTCCTTCTTCATCACCGACCGGCGACCGGCCACTCCTTCTTCTTCACCACACCACCGGCTACATTTGGGCCAGCAGAGAATGAGCGAGCCACAGAATGCAATGATGCATCCACCTCAACCGGCAGAGCTAGTAACGACGACCACACCACCGACCACCGTCGATCCACCTGTCTGATCCTCCCTGTTCTCGCACTTTTCAGGTAAAATCGAACAAGTATTTTGATTGTGGTTAATGTCAGGTTAAAGAACAAGTAATGTGAGGTTAAAAAACAGGGGTTATTGAACATGGATGTTTCTGTGTTTGCAGTGGACATGAGGATTCATGTTTCACTACGATCGATTGTGGTTTCCTTGGTTGTCAAGATGCGAGGCCGCCCTTTTCTGCATTTCCAGTTTCCCGCTCAGCAGGAAATGGTTGTGTAGTGTAGTTAAACTCTAATATATTAGGATCTTTTGGTTTAATATGTAGTGTAGTTGAACTCTAATTATATAATGTTAGTTAGTAAGATTTTGACCAGGTATGCTTGATCAGGTATAATTGATTGTACAGGTTATGTTTGATCATAGAACAGATATGCTTGGTTATGTGCAGTTATGTGCAGTCCACACTTGCATTACAGGTTAGATGTGCAGTTATGTTTGATGTGCAGTCCATACTTGCATTACAGGTTAGATGTCAGTTACATGATCATACTGTTACATGATCATACTGTTATGTTTGATGTGCAGCAGGTTATGTTTGATGTGCAACAGGTTATGTTTGATGTACAGGTTATGTTTGATCATACAGGTTAGATGACGGTTACAAGATCATACAGGTTACATGTGTAGTTATGTTTGATGTTTTGTTGGCTGTTACAATTAGATTCATGTGCATTTTCATTACAGGTTGGTTTGTCCCTTTATTTGATGTTAAAATGACAAATCATTCTTTGATAATATAACAGTTGCTGCTTATAGATTCTTGATTATATATGTAGTTGCTGCAAATTTTACATGTTTTATTTCAACAAAAGTTGCTGCTGTTAAATGGTTATATCAAGATTGAATGATACAGAGTAGCCAAACACACAAGATTGAATGCTGCTGTTAATGTGTCTGTTCTTGAACATATGGTAATACAGAGTAGCCAGCCTTTAAATCAATATGAAAAGTTTGAAAAGTTAAATGGTTATATCAATGTTGACTGTTAATGTGTCTGTTCTAGAACATATTTGCATCTATGATTAGTGAGTTTGTTTCAATTACTGGAATTGTGTGTTTGGTTACACAGGCTGTATAACCTTAAACAACACACAGTTGTATGATGGTTTTTGCAAAAATCCTAGATCCCTAATTCTGTAAAGATTTTATGTTGGTTTTGGGTTGGTTTTAGTGCTAATTACAGAAACCTTTATGTTACAACTTTTAAATCAATATGATGATGCATCATAAGTTATCAATGGGTTGATTATTAAGAGCAGGGGTTTATAATAATCGAATATGGGTGGTGGCGGGAAGGGTTTTGGAAGTTGCAGGGGGTAATATTGCTTCGTAACACAAAGTATAAGGGGTAATAAGAAAGGGCATTTTAGTAATTTACCTGTGAGGGGTAATTATGCAACATAACAGGAATGTTAGGGAGTAAAATAAAAGGGTAAAATAGTCATTTCACCGCCAAGTCAACAGATCAGTCCACAAATTTGATGCCAGGGGGTAAACTTGCGACATAACAGCGAACATTAGGGGGCAAAATTGCAATTATTTCGTTAGGGGGGGGGGGGGGGGTAAGGGTGCCAATTGGCCTAAACCCCATGGGGTAAAATTGCAGTTTACTCTTAATATAATTTTTGCGTTTTAATTATAAATCAAATATTGAATTCTGTTAGATTCTTCGTTCGAGCAATTCATGTGTAATGGTTTGGTGTTTTTTAATAATCTATTTTCTAAAATGGCGTTTATGTTTGTTATTTCTCATCTATGTTAGTTTCAGCGTTTGGCTTAAATCATCCATTAATATGTTTTATGGCGTTTTCAACTAATATAATCGAACGTTCTTTCACTTTGTGTTTTTATACATATGAAACCTTGAATTACCCATGGCGTGTATTATTTAAATGTTTAGCCATTTGAAAACATGTCACGTTTTCGCTGCTTACTTTTGATATATCACATATCATTTTGTCATGGCATTTTTGTTTTGTTTAGGTGAGCATTGAGCATGTGATCCATGCATTTTAGGTACCCTTTATTTTATACTAATTATATTGTAAATACTTTTATATGTTTAATTTGGTATGTTGTTGAGAGAATAAGCTAAATCTATGTAACTAGACTAAACATGAGATCGGTGAATGATTAAAACTATTTTGTAAGGTTATAATGGGTTGATATTTAAATTTATATTGAAATCCATATATTAATAGGAAGTCAAAGTTGCATTTTGATCTAAAAGAATTTGAAGTGAGCTGGCAATGTCATGAATCATGTGGGGTTGTGGGCTATCGCAAAACATAAAGTAATTGGGCTAGACATCAAAACTAAAGAGAAGATGGGCTGGAGTTTTAGGGCTGGTTGTTTGACCGACAATAAAGAAAGCATTAAAAGTGAACGGCGAGAACAAAAAAAAGTTAAATTTCCAGTGATTTGAGTCATTTTGTCAATTTAGTTTAAATGATTTTTTCTCTTGTAGGTTCAAAAAGGTTTCACCATTGTCATTTTAGTCTACTGGGTTAACTTCATTCATTTTACTGTTAACGAGAAGGAAAATTTGGTCATTTTATATGGCCGAATTGGCATTCTAGTTAACAGTATTACATATAAAATAACCGAATTGCCCTTCTCGTTACTAGAAAAAATGGATGAAGTTAACCCAGTGGACTAAAATGACAACGGTGAAACCTTTTTGGATCAACATGCAAACAATGAAACCTTAGAACTAAACTGACAAAATGACCCAAACCATAAGGACTAAAATGGCATTCAACTCTGCTTTACTATGTATATTTAAAAGGGTAAATTACAATTTTCGTCCTTTATGTTTGTATCGGATTGCAATGGATAGCCTTTAACTTCAATAATTACAGTGATAGTCCTTTATTTGTAAAACTCATTACAATCTAAGTCTTTTATCACTAACTTGGTTAAAATTTTCAATTAAATCCTATCACATAAAGGTAGTTTAGTCTTTATACCAATTTAATTATAATTATAAATACAATTAACTCGACCTAACCTACAGTGCCAAAGGGCACTTTCGTTATTTCCGCTGTAGCTTAACACCTGTCTTCATTCCTATCCCATTTCATCCTTGTTCCTGTGCTTTAGCAATTAGGTCACACTTCATCCCTGTTCTTCACTCGTCTCAAATTACAGCTACGCTCCAGTAGCAATTAGGGCTCTAATTTTAGTGTTCGTCACTCGGAACGTTTGATGCTTTTCGTCTGAGATTAGGGCTCCAATTTCAGAGTTCTTCACTTCGATCGCAGGTACACTTGACGATAAGCACTGTTGGACTGCAATGGTCTAGAACTGCGAATCAATAATCTGGAAGAGGTAAGCAACCATATTTTTATGTTCATATATTAAAACTTGATGAATATTCTCTTCAAGCAAGCAAACCATTGAGATTTGTGATCCTATTAGAGAATTTAGAGTTTGCTGGCTACATTGTTTTGGCTTTGGCTTAGATTTAGACTATGTTGTTGGATCTTTATTTAAGCCTTTTATATTTGACTATCAATTTTGACCTATTAATTGTTGTCAACAAAGACATCGTTACCGGTCGACCATGAAACTGACCCTTTCTTGACGATGAGGACTGCCACGATCACTGTTGCGGATGAGCGAAAGAGAACGATGCAGCATCGACTAGGTATGTTATTTCTATATTTTTCCCAATCTTTTGGTACTGTACATTTGTTTGATAATTGTTTAAAAGAATCGAATTTCTGAGGTGGAATTTTCATGTGTATAGAAACCGCTGGTCAAGAGATGGAGGGGGTGAAGGTGATGGGGTGGTGGCGGTGGCAGATCTTGGTGGTGGTATTTTAGGGGTGGTGGTGGCAATGGGTGCTTCTTATGGTGGTGATAGAATGGTAAGAAAGAGAAAGAGAGCTGATGGGGAGGGAGAGTGAAAATGTGAGTAAGATTGAGAAGTTAGGTGTGGTATTATTTTATTTTTTAATTTTTGTATTAAAAAGGTGAAAGTATTAATTTGCCCTCATGTGTGATTCATGTGACTTGATTTAACTACAAAAATTAACTTGGTTATGGTCAAAGGACTTAGATTGTAATGGATTTTACAAATAAAGGACTGTGACTGTAATTATTGAAGGTAAAGGCTATCCATTGCAATCTGATACAAAAATAAAGGATGAAAATTGTAATTTACCCTATTTAAAATTACAATATATTTCCATTCCCTATAGATATTTCAAAACTAGATGATAATACTTTCTATTATCTAGAGCATTCAAATCCCTTCCTCTATATTCATTATTATAATTACATTAAAAATTACTTTTATTTCTTTTTTTTTCAATTAAATAATATACTTTTATACATTTATCATTACTTTTTCTCTTTCATTCACTCACAACCATTTTCAAAAAATATTAAAAAAATAATAAGGTGAACAGTGTCTCCCCAAATTTACAGATGAACAATATTTTTTTTTCTATCCTCCACTCACAACCATTTACAACCACTTTTTATAATATGTAGAATTCACTCACACAAAAATAGGGGAAGAGATGTGAATGCTCATAGATAAAATAAATACAATATTTTCTATATTTATGTTAAAATATTGTTATTATATAATCATATATAAGATGGTTGTCACTATCAATTGATATTATATAAGACTACCTGTAATGGTTAATGCCTTTTAATGGGCATTTTTCGTCATGTCAGCATCATAACGACTCTTTATAAATGTGTAACGGGTAACGCCCTGATGTGCTCAATATGGTTTGACTAAATTTAACTGAATTAACTCTAAACTAAACACCCTAAGTTTTAAATTTATAAACTAAGACTCTCTAAACATAAACCACACAACCGGCAAGTGTGCCGGTAAGTGCAGCACAACTAAAGTAAGTTTGAGTATCGAACCCACGAGACTATATTGAATATGTAAACTAGACTCGAATACTTATTTGAACTAACTCGACTTAATTGTATTTTTTTTTTTTTTGGGGGGGGGGGGGTGTTCTAATAACCTAATGAACTTGATTAAAGGATTAACTAAAGCTAACACGGGCACGAGCTAATACTGAGGATTTAATCAGATGATGTGAAAGCACTACATAGGTCAGAATACTACACATGTATCACAGGTTTCTATCGGTAATGGAACTATTGTGGAACCGAGATCTTAATATACTAAACGCAAAGGATAACCAACAGGACCCTAGACCCTTATCCAGGTGAAACATACGAACACCTAAAAAGCTGTTAATCTACCAGTTTAGTGGATTCCATCATGGGTTGTCCAACTCTAATAATGAAGTACCCTAAAAGACAATCTCCCTCACAACGCGAAAGTCAAGGGTAACTATGGAATCCTGATCAGATTCGATAAGCAAGTAGTGAAAGGTAAACTAGGGAGATCTTCTCACAAAGGCTCTAAACCTAGCAATCTAACACTCTAGACAAATCGACAACCTCTCACTTCACAGCTATCGAGACTGGTAGAATACTTAGACCTATTCAAATTATGAAAACCACTCATACGGAATACTACGTCTAACAAACCATAAACTAATCAAGAACCCACAGTAATTGATCTAACATAAACCTATAACTGAAGAAAGTTCAACAAGGAAACATGAGGAATACTAATCATTCAATGAACAAGATTAAATATACATAAACATCTTATCATTAAAAACCCCGTATTTTACTTCATAATTAAATTCACAAGCATAGTCCAAAAATCGATAAAAACAACTGTCAAACATGAGTACTCATCTTAACTTAGGTAGTAACAATAGTTTTAGCATAGCATAGTCAAAACCATAAGAGTCATTAAACTAGGTTCACAAAACATGATTGAATCAAATAAGACAAGGAAACAAAGAAACCGAATGATGAAACCCAATAAATCTTCGATCCCAATGCTTAAAATCTTCAACTTTAGCTGTCTTGATCTCCAAACTCAAGACAAATTTGTGCTCCACAACCAAACCTCTTAGAAAAATTGGATCGCACATTCTTTTCCTTCTACTTCTGGTCCAATGTATCAACCTTCTTATTCTTATATAAGAGTTGGTTAACGTACAATTGGGCTTAACGTACGATGCGTATGCTGTGAATATATAACATGCAATTTTGTTATTTTAATCAACATGCAAATTTGTTAAATTTTTTCAACATGCGATTTGTTATATTTTCCAACATGCGATTGTTTTGTAAGAATTTACCCCCTATCCAAAAAATTGCATGTTGTAAGTACAAAATTCGCATGTTATATATTCACAGTGTATGTTAAGCCCAATTGTACAATACACTTTCTCTTCTAATATATACCCGATTTCAAACACATATAATACTTTATATGTTTTTCTCCCTTGGCATTTATCTTTTCAGTACCTTTCCTGACAACAAAACCACTAGCCGTCGCGTACTTAAGATACAAAGAATAACAATCATCAAGGCTTTCAAAAATCATTCATGTCTTAGGCTTTAGATCTTTTGTAGCGTCGGGAATGTACAAAGTACACCTAGTTTTTGGACAAATCCTTTCATGGACTGCAACATGCTGATCGATGTCGTTTGGTCGGTCAAAAACAAGTAAAAATATGTAGTATATGAAAAGTCGAGTCGTCTTCACGAGGAATTGGTGGTTAGTTCAGTTTCAATTAAATTACTAATTATTAAAAGAAACATAAATTGATATTTTAGTCGAGTGGGTTTGAAAGCAACAAACTTTAACTTTTCATTTAAACAATTGTGAGAATACAATGTTATCAAGGTTTCGGGTTTGATGAAAACAATTTATTTAATTAACTAGTTGGGAGTCATTAAGAATGATGACGTGCGTGATTTATCCAGTGACAAAGATCTAAACTTAAAGGGTTCGATGCAACAATTATTAACTCAATTATATGAGCAAATCAACAAAATCAAATATTTGACCCGAAAAATCACAAATGGATTTTATATAACTTAAGAGGTTAACAAACCCACTCCCAAAATTTAGTCAAAACAAAATATAAAAGTTCTCTAGCACAAACCCTACACACGTAGAAGATCACGGGTGTTTTAGCCTTGCATCACGTCAGGGGCGGCCCGGAGGGGGTGCGGGGTGGGCGACGACTCAGGGCCCAAACCCTCCGGAGGCCCAAAATTTTATATTTTAAATAAAGTTATACTGTAGAACTTAGAATATATAAGTACTGAGTTGGAAAATAACAAGATGAGGCCCATGGTTTGGTGGTTTCCATGTCACTTTACTAGCAAGTAGGTCTTGAGTTCTATTCTTGATAGCTTCATTATTAGTTGATTTTTTTTCTTTATGTTTGTTATCTATGCATTAAATGCAAATGATATTAATTAACTAAATTTGTGTTACACTAAATCAAAATGGGAATCGTAGTTATTTCTTAAATCTAGTTTAAAAATGCTTAGTTATGTCAATTTCTTAAAATATTATTCAATCTACAATTAGTTTTGTGTGTTCCATTTTTGAAAAAAGTCTTATTTTGTTTTTTTTTTCTCTTTCAACTCTGTGTATTTTCTAAATAAATTTGGATAGGTTACGATGGTTTTACATGGTCGTAAATAACGATTTTTAAAGTTATGACGTAACTATTCCACATTTTCTTAATTTACCCTTACAACGTGTTTTCTTTCTACGTTTCATTGTCCAAATGCGCGTGTGATGTGCTTTTTATTTTTCGCATGTGGGTCCAAAAAGATTTCACCGTTGCTATTTTAGTCCACTAGGTTAACTTCATCCATTTTTTCTAGTAACGAGAAGGGTAATTCGGTCATTTTATATGTAATACTGTTAACTAGAAGGCCAATTCGGCCGTATAAAATGATCGAATTTCCCTTCTCGTTAACAGAAAAAATAAACGAAGTTAACCTAGTAGACTAAAATGACAAAGGTTAAACCTTTTTGGACCCACAGGAGAAAAATGAAACCTTTAGACTAAATTTGCAAAATGGTCTAAACCACAGGGACATGGCATTTAACTCTAGTAAAGCATGTAAAGTAATATTTCAAATTTAAGAGTAAATTGTCATAATCGTCCCTGAGGCTTGGGCATGTTTGCCGGTCTCATCCAAAATAACTTTTTTGTATCATATTCCCTTTCACTTTTGAGATTTTTTGTCATTTTCATCCAAACGTTAAACTTTTTTTTTTTCCAAAATCGTCCTCGAGATTTATGATTTTTTACCATTTTCATCCAAATGTTTGACAGAAAAAATAAGGCAAATTAGACGTTTAGACGAAAAAAATCTCAAAAGTGAAGGACAATATGATATAAATAAGTTGTTTTTGATGAAACTGACAAATATGCCCAAATCTCAGGGACAATTTTGACAATTTACTCTTAATTTAATTATGTTAATGTTAGGAATATATATGTGATTGAATTAGAAAACAATCAAATGTGGAGGCTGAAAATCTATTAAGTGTACTTTATTTTTATTTATTAATATAGAGATGGGAGAGAAATTTATATTAACGAATATGCAAATATATGTAAAATTAAACAATATATATTTTCTTTAAGAAAGTACTATAGTTTATTTGTTTTTGGATATTTTTAATAAAAAGTGGAGAATATAATATATACTACGTTAGTTCCTAGTGTGTTACACGGGTTGAACAATTTAAACTATATTATAAATATTTTCTATAAATACAAAACAAAGACGGAGACATTTATATACCAGATTGACATAAATGAGTTAATATAAATGTAATGTTATATGATTAATAATAAAAAAATAATGTTTTATAAAATATATGCATTGCACAGTTGAATAATAGTTGAATAAAGTATAATGTAATTTGTTAACATATAGAATTGTCAAGATATGTATTTATGAAAATGAACATTCACGTGACAATTATAGATTTTATGAAGTTTATTTTTTAAACATTTACCACCTATTTTTTAATACTATTAGTAACAATCAAGGTAAAAAAACCTAATTTTTTTAATACTATTAATGCTATACGGTAGATTCCAGTTAAATGAAAGGCCACAAGAGGTCAAGACCCGACAAAGATTATTTTGAAGTCCATCATCTTTCTCCTCCTTCAAGCTCATAACCAGAATCGAGATACAATCGTTGTAGCTTATCAGAAAATTCTCGTATCAGTTCTTTACTTGGAGATACAAACAAAACTGGTTAAACATGGAAAAGTAATAATAATTGTCATTTGGTGGGTTAAACGCACCCCCTTGATACTTGTCACACCCTCTCCCTAAAAATCATTTTAAAAGTTGTCAAATTTCCCCTCTAAAAATTCTTAATTTTCTATTAGGTTTTGTTAAAATAAAAATCCTTGAAAATGTGACATAACTTTGGTGATAAAATTAGGATTTTTTCCATATGTAAATAATGAAAATAACTTGCATAAACTATTGCTATAAAATTAAGATTATTGTTATAAACTAGACATTTTAGGCCCAACCCATTACTTATGGACTTTAGGGTTTATAGTTTTGTTTATCTATATATTGTAATGTTGAATAGAATAAAACATGAGAATTCAGTTTGTCTCTATTTCTCTTTGGTTTTTATCACGTTATCAGCATGATTCGCTTTATTCATCAGGGAATTTACCGGCTTGGATTCAGATTATTGCCGTTCATCAAATCCGGGTACACTATCAATTTTTCTGCAATTTTCTTTTGAACTTTAGAACAAAGTAGGACCGCCCTGCTTTTTTTTTTTTTTTTTTTTTGAATTAGAACATAAACGAAGTAATTATTTTTGTTTCACAAAGAACTGCCCTCATCAAAGAATGAAACCCAAAAAAAACCGTTATGGAAAACAGTTTTAAAATGTCCGGCAATCCAGAAACGAGAATCGAATACACAGTATCGAGTAATATCCCATTACTATATTATTATTGTTATTATTATTTAATAATTCAATATTTAATTTATTTGAAATACAAAACAAATAATATCATGTAATCGAATACATAGTATCGAGTTATATCCTTCAGCCAAATTCGTCCCAGGTGATATTAGAATAATGTCTCTATGCGTCCTCCTTCCAGCCGTATAATATATATGTCTCTAGTTCCTTTTTGTCCAAGGCTAGGGTTTCTTTTATAGCCATAACAGTGTTAAATTAATTTATTCACATGGCCTATAGTCAACATTCACGTAAGCTTTCTGGACTTCTAGTCTTTTGCGGCCCAATGTGGACTCAATAATTAAAAGGCAGCAGCATTTTTTTTTATAATTCGCCTCCTCTGCGTATCAATATATACCACGTATATATATTCCATGACATCTAGGCTCTTGTGAATCATAATAAGATGTTGCCTAACAGCAAATAAATGAAATATGGATGCTATTTTGTTGTGATGGGTATCTTAGCAGCTCAAACTTCATGCGGCAATTTTAATTCAGTCAAACTTCATGCGGCAATTTTAATTCAGTCACTGGTGCCATCCGTGGTATATATTCATTATAAACTCAATAAAACACGTTAAATAATTTATTATGCATAATAGTCGTATTCCATCGAATGACTCTACGCATTAAAGGGTCTCATACATATTTTAATATATTGGATACAAAATCAATTAATGAGTTTATTTCCCTTCTCTATTTTATAAACATATTTAGAATCTGTAGTTCTAGCAAAAGAGAACCCGAAGTTCTCATACAATATACATTTCATTTGAAGGCTTGTTTTTAAAATGCCTTATTCTTTCCTTTGTAGATAATATGTCGAACTTATCAAAGCTTGAATTCACCGCACTTGACATCTCGAGTAACAACTAACTCCCATGGACTCTTGATGCTAAAATTCATTTGATGGCAAATAATTTGGGGGAGACAATTATTGATGGTAATCAAACTTCACCTCAAGATAAAGCGAAAGCTATGATATTCCTCCGCCATCATCTTCACGAAGATCTAAAGAGGGAATATCTAACTGTTGAGGACCCCCTTGAATTATGGACAAACATTAAAGAACGTTTTGACCACCAGAAGTTGGTCTTACTCCCCAAAGCCCGCTATGAATGGCTTCATTTAGGACTACAGGATTTTAAGACTGTCAGTAAATATAATTCTGCCTTGTTCCGCATTACCTCTGAGTTAAAATTATGTGGTGAAAAAATAACCGATAAAGACATGCTTGAAAAAACTTTCTCAACGTTCCATGCCTCAAACATGCTCCTGTCGCAGCAATACAGGGAACGTAAATTTACTAAATATTCTGAATTGATATCATGTCTTCTGGTCGTGGAGCAAAACAACAAGCTCCTATTACAAAACCATCAATCGCGACCCGCTGCTGCAAGCCCATTCCCTGAAGCGAATGTGGTCAATTCTCAAAGCGGACGAGGTAGAGGCCGCGGCCCCAGCAGAGGTCGTGCTCGTGGTCGAGGACGGGGATATACATGGCATCGAGAGTCCCAGAACACTAAAAAAAATAGCGGTGGTGAATCGAGTCGACATAATACGGGGCGACCTTCAAAAGGGAAAAGTAGCGGGAACCAAAGCAACATTTGTTATAAATGTGGGATGTCAAATCATTGGTCCCGCACATGTCGCACCCCTAAACACCTCATTGAGACATATCAACGCATTTGTTATAAACTCTTGCAATGTTTCATTTTACTTCATTGAATTAACTTTTATTTATTTTTATCTCCTGAAGAAATATGTATACTAGCTCCAGTAGAGCTATTATTGGTGATGAATGTCTGGTAGATAGCGGTAGTACTAACACTATTCTCAAAGATATGAAATTTTTCTCTGAGTTGTCTCCGGGAGAGACACTGATTAGTACTATATCTGGTGTCAGTAACCTTATCGAAGGCTTCGGAAGAGCACACATAATATTATCTTCGGGTACCCAACTAACTATTGATAATGCATTATATTCAAGTAAATCCAAAATAAATTTACTTAGCTTTAAAGATATTCGAAAAAACGGTTACCACCTAAAAACAATATCTGAAAAAAATATTGAATATCTTCAAATTACTTCAAACAAAAATGGCGAAGAAACAATTGTTGAACAATTAGAAGCCTTATCCTCTGGATTATATTGTACTAATATCAATCCTATCGAATCATACATGGTGAGTAACCAAAAGCTATTAGATAAAGACACATTCAATATATGGTATGACCGTCTATGTCACCCTGGTAGCATAATGATGAGACGAATAATCAAAAGTGCAACCGGACACCCTCTCAAAACCTTAAAAGTTTATCATGTGTAACATGCTCTCTGGGCAAACTTATAACTCCGCCCTCACAAACTAAATTGATACATGAAATCCCATCATTTTTAGAAAGAATCCAAGGGGATATTTGTGGGCCTATTCATCCTCCGTGTGGACCATTCCGCTATTTCTTGGTCTTAATAGACGCATCCTCAAGGTAGTCACATGTGAGCCTTTTAGCTACTCGAAATGTAGCATTTGCCCGACTTTTAGCTCAAATCATACAACTGAGAGCTAATTTCCCCGATAATCAAATTAGAAACATCCGGATGGATAATGCAGGAGAATTCACATCTCAAGCTTTTAATGACTATTGTATGTCAATTGGGATCAATGTTGAACATTCAGTACCTCATGTTCACACACAAAACGGTTTAGCTGAATCTCTGATTAAACGATTACAAATAATCGCTAGACCACTCTTAATGAGATGTAAATTACCATCTTCTGCATGGGGTCATGCTATTTTCCATGCCGCTGCACTGATTAGATTGAGACCAACTGCTGATCACGAATACTCCCCATTGCAACTCGTCTCCGGACGAGAACCAAGTTTGTCCCACGTTAGAATTTTTGGTTGTGCGGTATATGTACCAATACCGCCACCACAACGTACTACAATGAGACCCCAAAGAAGACTGGGTATCTATATTGGTTTTAACTCCCCATCCATAATTAAATATTTAGAACCAATGACGGGAGACATGTTTACCGCACGGTATGCTGATAGTCATTTTGATGAAACGATGTTCCCAGTCTTAGGGGGAGATAAGGACAAAGAAAGACTGGTAACACAAGAAATAACATGGAATGCATCATCGTTATCAAATCTCGACCCCCGAAGTGGTCATTGTGAATATGAAGTCCAAAAGATCATACATTTGCAAAGAATAGCGCATGAATTACCAGATGCATTCACAGACACGAATAAAGTGACAAAGTCACATGTACCAGCATCAAATGCACCTGCTCGAATTGAAGTAATCCCAGAAGTGAATACTATACAACGAAAGCGTGGGGGACCAATCGGTTCCAAAGACAAAAACCCACGGAAATGAAAAGAGCAAAGTAACACAGTTGGTGAAAACTCACAAAAGATTTTAAATGAAACCCCGGTAGAGGTAAACGTACCAGAAGAGACAACTATGAATCCAGAGGAAAATGAAGTTTCAGAAGAAACACCGGTACCGAACGAAAATGAGATCTCTATTAATTATGTACAAGATAGTACAATGTGGAATCGGAATAAAACACG
Source organism: Helianthus tuberosus (assembly GCA_030545235.1). Lineage (NCBI taxonomy): Eukaryota > Viridiplantae > Streptophyta > Magnoliopsida > Asterales > Asteraceae > Helianthus > Helianthus tuberosus. Next base: position 59,796,754 of record CM060436.1, read on the forward strand.
TGTTGATGATATATTCGCATATGCTATAGCAATGGATTTAATCAATGAAAATGATTACGTACCAAAAACTTTAGAAGTGTGCATGCACAGAAATGATTGGCCAAGATGGCAAGAAGCCATAAACGCCGAATTGAATTCACTCGAAAAGCGACATGTTTTTGGACCTGTAGTCCGAACGCCTATAGACGTCAAACCTATAGGTTATAAATGGGTGTTTGCAATAAAAAGAAATGAAAAGAATGAGATTGTACGATATAAGGATCGACTTATAGTACAAGGGTTTTCCCAAATCCCAGGAGTTGATTATGAGGAAACGTATTCCCCTGTAGTGGATGTGATAACCCTTAGGTTTCTAATCGGCCTTACAATCTCTGAAGGACTTCATATGAGACTAATGGATGTCGTCACCACATACTTATATGGGACACTTGAGAATGACATCTACATGAAAATCCCTAAAGGATTAAAATTGCCTGAAGCATTAAAATCAACACCTCGAGATATGTATTCAATAAAGCTCCAGAGATCTTTATATGGTCTCAAACAATCTGGTCGTATGTGGTGATGTGTGTAAAATGCAACATATAAATTACATCAAATGAGGCATAAAACAAACCCTTTTTAAGTACTAATGTTGGAAAAAGTGAGCTTTTGTCTTCCTTTTGTATTTTCAGGATTAAATGAGCGTAAATGGACAAAAGAAGCAAAAATACAGCCAAATCTAACATAAATACAAGAAAAGGAATAAACGTGGCATGCCCGACCCCTCGACAACATCTTCCCAAGCAAAAACAAAGTGAACAGAAGGCTGAACACGGCCCCGTGCCTAGCAGACACGGGGGCGTGATCAGTATCTGCAGAAAGGACAAAGGCATAAAAGCTTCTATTTCCCGACACGGGGGCGTGCCCAGCTCAACACGGCCGCGGTAAACGCTAAGATTCGCAGAATCCAAGCAAATCTTGATAGTACAGATACGCTTCTGCATACGGGGCCGTGCCCAACGGACACGGGGGCGTGTGGAGCTAATGCAGACAAATTGCAATTAATGAAGAAAGAGAAAGTGGATGGACACGGGGCCGTGTCCGGGCATCTGTGCAGGCTATAAGTAGGGGTGCTTGGTTCACTTCAAAGGCATCCCTTGGCAAACCACCTCTCTCCCACTTCACCCACACTCCACCACCACTACAACCCACATCCACCACCATCATCCATCTTAGAGTGTGTGTAGTAGTCTCGGGATCCAAGATTGATAGTAAGAGTTCTTGACAATCAAAGGCCATGTTTGCCTAAATCTCTTACATCACTTGGTGAAGACAAGCATTTAGTGTAATACTTTTGTTTTTTAATCTTTTCGCACTTTTTATTTGGTTTTGTATTAATGACTTTAATAACTAGTTTCTTATGTTGAAGGTGAAACTTCCTTATCATTTGTCCGTGGTGTCTTGGCGTTATTTTACTGTCTACATAAAATAAAAGATTTACACCATTCATATCTCTACGGTCTATATAGAGATATGTTGGCTACCTGGTCGGGGGTTAAGGGAATGGTTTGGTAAGGTTCTTGCCTTGTTCAGTGTATAGATCATGCAAGGACCTAGGTTAAGCTTACTAGGACCTCCTTCAATACCCACTGGTATTGGATGGCGGGGGTGCGAATGGCTTGATCCCCTCATATGTAAACTACTATTAATACATTAACCCGGCTACTTGGGATTGTATCCCTGCTGACTCAAACCACTTAGCCGAGGGTAACGTCACCTTCAAAAGAGGGGCCTACCACATTACGCATTAATAACTTAATTAATTATCTTTCATTAATCCAACCCTTAAGGATTGTATGCTTGCTGACTCAAACTACTAGGTTGAGGGTAACGTCACCTTCAAAAGAGGGGCCTACTACTATAACTAAGATAATATCTTAAAAAGTGCAAAAGTGCGGAAATCATCAAAGGTTACACTAAAGGCGAGTCGGATCCAAGTGATTCATCTTGTCTATCTGTTTTTATTCTATTTTATTTTTCAGCATTTTTAGTTTTTATTTTCATGTTTAAAACTTTTTCTAAACTTTTGATTTGATTAGACGTTGAGGATAAACCGGTACTAAAAGCTCTTGTGTCCTTGGATGACTTCGGTATCTTTCCAACACTATACTACGCTCACGATGGGTGCACTTGCCCATATGTGTGTTTAGTGTTAGTAGAATATCGTGTTTTATAAATTTAAAACTTGAATAAAGTGTTAAAAAGGGCTTAAAATATAACTAAAATTATATAACACACTGCACACATCAAGTTTTTGGCGCTGTTTCCTGGGACACAAGGATTTTAAGAAAGCTTAAAATCGACGGCCTAATCAGTTTTTCAAAACCTTTTTTTAAAATCGCGCGCACATTTTCTGGATTCTAGTTAGTTTTTGCATTTACTATAGACTGAACACGAGGCCGTGCGGCATTTTTTTTTCAAAACTCCCAGATACAGAGTTTGAACATGGGGTCGTGCTCACTGAACACGCCCCCGTACTGCACAAAACCAGTCACTTTTATTAAAACGCCCAAATACAGGACCTGAACACGGGCCGTGCTCACTGAACAGGGGGCCGTGTCCAGCCTCTGTTTCCGTTTTCATTTTTGTTTTCTGGTCCCGAGACTCTGTTGTGGTCTACTGAGTGATTCTTATGGATCAATACTCAGGAGATTACAACTACCACTATGAGGGGGATGATTATAGGGAAGACTATTGCACCATTTGTGGTGACCCTCACTCAGTACAATATTGTGATCTCTTTGAACCATCCACTTCATACAACTACTATGAGGAGCCCAGGTACGAGCCGTCCACCTCATATACACCCTATGAAGACCCAAGGTATGAACATTCTCCCTCATACTCATATTTTGATGAACCAAGGTATGAGCCTTCATATTCATACTTTGAGAAACCAAGATATGAGCCTTCACCTTCATATGCTTACTATGAGGAACCATGGTGTGAACAACCCACCTCATATGGGTATCATGAAGAACAAAGTTACGACCCTTATTCATCATATACTTACAATGAGGAACAATGGTGTGAACCATCTACCTCATATGAGTACTATGAGGAACCAAGGATCGAACTTCCGACTTCAAGCTTTGAGGATACTTATTTAACTCAATTTGACGAACCACCAACTATTTCACCGGTAGCTGAAAAGATAATAGAACACCTTAAAACTATCGAGCGCTATATAAAAGAAGCCCGCACAAGGGAAGAGGAATCCCGCGCAAGGGAAGAATTAACTTGTAATAAAGAAGAGATAGTTGAAGAGGTAAAAATGGAAGAACAAGTAAGTGAAAAACCGACACATGAGTTAAACAACGAAAAAGGTGAGTCCGACAATGTTAAAATTCAAGAAGAGTCTAATTTTAAAGAAATTAATCTCTTGTCACCTTCTTTCGAAAATCATTGTTTAGTACCCACTCATGCAAAGTTTTTAAAAGAGTTAAACACTAACACTAAAATTGACGAAACGGTAAGCATTAAGTTAACAAATGATCAAACCACACTAATAAAAGAAGATCCATTTGAAATCAACATTACACCGGTTCCATGTTTTTTTTTCAAAATTCCTTTATTAGTAATATTACAATCGATAAAGATCTTTGTGTTAATATAATACGAAATTACATTTTCGAAAAATTAAGTATTGGTGATTTTATTTCTCCACTTCAAATACCCATTTTTCTATCTAATCGGAAAACAATAAAATCAATAGGGATAGTTGAAGATGTGTTGGTCCAGTCCAATCAACTGGTAATCCCAACCGACTTCGTCATCCTTGATGACGCTCCACTAGTGTTGGGACAACCTTTTGTAAAGACTCACGAAGCTTTGAAAAATCGGAAGTATAACAATCTACCTATTTAATTAGGGGCATTCAAAAAGTGTGTCGATCTTGGGCGTTCAATGAAATATCCATTCGGCAATGATGACCCCCTAATTGAAGATGAAGATGAACCACCTGATACAAGAGAAGAAATTGACCACTTTGTTGAAGAAGAGGTCGCCATAGAACAAACCTTTGTAGTTCTCGACCGAAACGAGCAACCAAATAAGGAGTCTCCTAAAGACCCACCTCTTGAGCTCAAAGAACTTCCAAAAGGTTTGGAATATGCTTTTCTCAACAAAGATGGTAAATCACCTGTAATTATTTCGTCAAAATTAACTAGTTTAGAAAAAGGAAAATTAATCACACTTTTGAAAAAACACAAAAACGCGATCGCTTGGAAGCTTGTAGATATTAAAGGAATAAGTCCTTCCATGTGCACGCACAAAATTTTAATGAATGATGACTACAAATCGGTAATACAACCACAACGTATAGTAAATCCAAATGTCCAAGAAGTGGTTAAAAATGAAGTAATGAAATTACTTGACGCCAGACTCATTTACCCAATCTCCGATAGTCCTTGGGTAAGTCCCGTCCAAGTAGTTCCAAAGAAAGGAGGTATGACGGTAATAACTAACGAGAAAAATGAATTAATACCAACAAGGACCGTCACAGGATGGAGAGTATGTATAGATTATCGTCGATTAAATAAGGCAACAAGAAAAGATCACTTTCCTTTACCTTTTATTGATCAAATGCTAGAAAGATTATCTGGTCACAAATTTTATTGTTTCTTAGATGGTTTTTCAGGATACTTTCAAATACCGATAGCACCCGAAGACCAAGAGAAAACAACATTTACATGTCCCTACTGAACTTTTGCTTATCGACGCATGCCTTTTGGTCTATGTAATGCCCCCGCAACCTTTCAACGTTGCATGGTGGCCATCTTCTATGACATGATAGAAAAGACAATGGAAGTCTTCATGGACGACTTTTCTATCTTTGGAGATTCATACGACCAATGCCTCGATAACCTTGAACGAATGCTATCCCGATGTGAGGAAACTAACCTCGCCCTTAACTGGGAAAAATGCCATTTCATGGTAACGGAGGGAATAGTACTCGGTCACAAAATCTAAAGGGAAGGAATGGAGGTTGATCGAGCAAAAATAGACACTATTTCTCGATTACCACCCCCATCCTCTGTTAGAGCTATCAGAAGTTTCCTAGGGCATGCCGGATTTTATAGGCGATTTATCAATGACTTTTAAAAAATCTCAAGACCTCTAACATAATTACTTGAAAAAGATTCCCCTTTCATCTTTGACAAGGATTGCAACCACGCATTTCTATCACTAAAAGAAATGCTAGTCAATGCACCTATCATGATAGCACCCGATTGGAAATTACCCTTCGAAATCATGTGTGATGCAAGTGACTTTGCAGTTGAAGCTGTCTTGGGACGAAGAAAAGATAAGCATTTTCACCCAATTTATTACGCTAGTAAAACACTTAATGATGCACAAGAAAATTACACAACAACAGAAAAATAATTACTAGCTGTGGTATTTGCTTTTGATAAATTTCGTTCTTATCTGGTTCTTTCTAAAACAATAGTTTATACAGACCATGCAGCCATTCGATATCTCTTTAAGAAACAGGATGCTAAACCACGTTTGATTCGGTGGATTCTACTCCTCCAAGAATTCGGCATTGAAATAAAAGACAAAAGAGGAGCAGAAAACACCGCAGCAGATCATCTTTCTCGATTGGAAGACCCAGCTTTGGAGACAACCAGGGATGAGCTAATCAATGAAAAGTTCCCAACGGAGTCACTGGAAATGGTGGAATATCGAGAAGAACCATAGTACGCCGACTATGCTAACTACTTAGCTAGCGGAATAGTCGCAAAAGGATGGCCACATCATCAAAGAAAAAAATTATTTGCTGATATAAAGCATTATTTTTCGGAAGATCCTTATCTTTTCAAAATGTGTGCCGACCAACTCATCCGTCGATGCGTACATGGTAGTGAAGCAAGAAGAATTCTCCGCATTGTCATGAAGGTCCATACGGAGGACATCATGGTGCCCCTAGTACCGCACGAAAGGTATTTGATTCAGGATTTTATTAGCCAATCATTTACAAAGACGCTCAAAGTCTTATCAAGACATGTGATGTTTGCCAAAGATCAGGTAATATTTCTTCCAAAAACGAAATGCCACAAAATGGCATTCTTGTTTGTGAAATTTTTGATGTGTGAGGACTCGACTTTATGGGACCTTTCCCACCGTCAAAAGGAAACAAATATATACTTGTGGCGGTAGATTACTTGTCTAAATGGGCCGAGGCCGAAGCACTTCCAACAAACGATGGAAGGGTTGTGGTAAGATTCCTGAAATGATTATTCTCTCGTTTTGGAACTCCAAAAGCATTAATAAGTGATAGAGGTACCCATTTTTGTAACCATCAACTTGAAATTTTTTTAACAAGGTATGGAGTCTATCACCGGGTCTCAACAACATATCACCCTCAAACAAATAGACAAGCAGAAGTGACTAATAGAGGTTTAAAAAGAATACTTGAAAAAACCATACGGTTAAATAAAAAAGAATGGGCTGATAAATTAGACGATTCTTTATGGGCTTTTAAAACAGCGTACAAAACAACAATAGGTACAACCCTATATAAGCTTGTCTATGGAAAAAGTTGTCATTTGCCGGTAGAAATAGCACACAAGGCTTACTGGGCAATTAAAAATGTAAACTTAGACTTAGAAATTGCCGGTAAGAATTGATTTTGTCAATTAAATGAATTGGACGAATTAAGAAATCACGCATACTCTAACTCCGAAATTTATAAGGAAAGAATGAAAAATTTGCATGATAAACACATTAAACCTAATGAATTTCGGGTAGGAGATCAAGTTCTATTGTTTAAGTCATGACTTCGATTATTTCCTAGTAAATTAAGTCTAGGTGGTCGGGACCTTTTTCCATCACCCATATTTTTTCACACGGTGCAGTTGAAATTAAATATCGGAATGGAATTCCATTCAAAGTCAATGGCCAATGGCTAAAGCTCTATCAAGGATTTATTGAGGATGAAGAGGAGGAAACTCGCTTCAAGCGGCCGAAGAATGAGACGAAGGTTTAAAGCATCAACATCATATCTTGTAAGTTACGAACATCGGGAAAGCATTTAAATCGGTAAGATTTCTAAAACCAAGCTTCGGGAAATAGGGCACTCACACGAGCATAAAAAAAAAATGTTAAATTTGCCAGCCCACGGGGCCGTGTCCGTGCAACTGTCGGGGATAAAACCCCTTTTTCTTTCATTTTCTCATTTCAACACGCCCCGTTTCCCCAAGAACTCTCTGGTTTCGGCGAAATTTTTTGCAGATTTCAACGTTTCCCCTTCTTCTAACAACGTCAAGGTATGATTCTATCATTATAATTAGTTAGTTTAAGTACTTGCATGTAGTTTAACATCAAAATTTGGGGAAAATATAGGGTTCTTCAACTTGAACCGGAGCAAACCCCAAATTTTTGCTTGGATCTGTTAGTATTAGTATAGATACATGTTATAGGAAGTAAATCAACTTGTATTGTTTATAGATTTGCCCGATTTCTCACATAAACCTCAAACCCTTGTTTTTGAACCGAAAAAGATGAAATTGAAGGGGTAAACGGTTTGTTTTGGGAAAAAGGGCACTTGGGGTTTCATTTTCGGGGAAAACCGCCCCTACTGGACCAAAAAATTTCAACTTTTCGGGACCGGGTCGAAAAATGGGATTTTTGGGAAACAGACACCTAGACACGAGGTCGTGCTCAGCGAGCACGGGGGCATGTCCAGCTAAATTCAGGCGAACATGGGGCGTGTCCGCTGAACACGAGGTCGTATTCAGCTGACTTGTTTTCAGTTTTCTTCGAAAATTTTACTGTTTCGTTCTAATTCTTTGGTGTTTTCTTTCAGATGGCCAAGAAATTTACCATATTCAACGCAAGTGAGTTGGCTGCCCAAGCGCGATTCGTGGTTCTCAATACTAGGCCGGAAGAAAAATCCCGACATGTGTGCATGGAAACCCTAGAAGCGGTAAACCAAATAGACCGCTTCAACAACATTGTTACCGGTCCACTACGAGCAGCTCTTTGCACTCGGCTTCATTCCGTGCATGAATATAACATGGAATTTTACAGCACGTTTTTCTTCAAGACAAGAGCGGATCCGTTTGACAATGAGGGGGTAGAATTCCGTTGTGCAGGGGTTATGTACTCAATCTCAATTGCACAATTTGGGGCAATTGTCGGGTTGTACTCGGAAGAGGATGCTGGAGATGAAAAGAACACCGACGGTCTCCGCGAGCTTCCAGAAGACCAACGCCAAGCTGCTTGGGCTCAGATCGGGGAGGGCCACTACAACCCGAGCCGAACTAAGAGCACAATGTTGAGGGACCCTCTCTACCGCTACATCCACAGGGTCCTCAGCTACTCTCTTTGCTAAAGACACGACACTGGTGGTGTTGTAGGGTTGCGAGATCTGCTAGTCCTCCATTTCATTCATTACCGTATCAACCTCGAGGTTCCATACCTGCTACTCCGGAACATGCACTTGAACCAGCTTGCTACTCCCCCGACTCCTATCCTTTTTGGAGGGTGGATCTACCGCCTTTTCAAACACTTTGTGCCAAGGATGCCGAGGTCCTTTCAAAAGGGCCCATGGTCGGGAAAGGTGGACCTTGTCATATGCCGCTCCATGAACTTGATCAATGAAGCAGATGACTGGACAATCAGGTTTCAAACAGTTCAAGGGCATGCATGGAACCCTCAAGAAGCTCTCGTCCTACACGCTCCACATATCCGTCCTCCTCCCCAGTACCACTACCAGCACCGTGGTGATGCGGGTCAATCCTCCTCTCAAGGAGGTGGTTTTCCTAACTTTCAAAGTTTACATGATTTATTGCAGGAAAATCTCATGTGTACCCGAAACACCTACAACATGGCCAGCAACACATACGCCCGGGTCGGGGTTATAGAAAGAAACATCTCCGACATGCAGGATGACATTGGCAACATCTGACAGTATATGGCAGGCCAAGGAGGGCATGGTGATGATGATGATGAGGACATGGATTGAGTGGGAGGAGTTGGAGGTGGTATTACACGGTTGGAGGTCGTCTCAGGTTAACCCTTTATCTCTCAAAAACAATCTAATGGCCTGCGTGCCACTTGTTGAACAATTTAATTCTCTTAACACTTTTTAATTTACTGCATTTCTTTTCTTTTTAGTTTGTGTTGTGGATGATGAAACTTTGGTAAATTAGGATGTTTGTTATTTAGTTTGGTGTGGTATTTATTAGTAAAACAGGTACCTACAAGGCTTGAAGCACTAAATATTAGCGCTACTAAAGCCGGGAAAGCAGAACCGAAAGCCGAAACCTGTTTTTAATGATTGCAGTTTGTCCACACGGGGTCGTGCCCAGCCGACACGCCCCGTGTCCACCACCCAGACCTGCTGTTTGTTTAATTTCTGCAGATTGCTGTTTAAATTCTGTCCAACATGGGGTCGTGCTCACCAGACACGCCCCCGTGCCCACCTTCTGTAAGTTCTCGTTACTGGCAATCTGAACACGGGGTCGTGCTCATCCAGCACGGGCCGTGTCCAGATGCCCAGTAACATAAAATATTGCTTTTTAACACCTTTTTACACATTCAATCAACCTAAAAACTTATTTTTGGGGCACATTGAGGACAATGTGTAATTTAAGTGTGGGGGGGATGCTAAAACCTTGAATTTTGCAAGTCCTAATAACAAGCCTTACACAAAACTCTATTGGAACCGCTAATCACCCCAAATTTTTTTTCAAAAACTTTTTCATTTTTTACTTGTCTTGTTTTAATTTGGGTAAAAAGTTTTAAAAAGGTTATATTTTTACAAATTTACAACCAATAGCGTCGTGATAAAAAGAACCAACATAAGAAAATTATGAAACGGCATGACAAATCTAGTTAAAATTTGATTATATATACTTGATCACATTAAAAACCCATTCCCACAAAAAGTGAGTTTTGAGACTTTATTGAGCATACAAATACACATCTTTAGACTAAATGCTAATCTTTCGTTTTTTGTGTGAATAGTCGCTTGTTTTCTTAAGACTCTAGAACTTGCCATGACGATTCATTCCCGGTCCTTACCAACTTAAACCCAAGTAAGTAAATGATGGAGGCATTAGGACTAACCATTTTTCTTTTCAACACCATTATTTTTTATTTTTTTTACCACCTACCCAAAATCCCCCTAGTTAACCCATTTGAGCCTAAATCCTTTCATTTCTAAACCGACAAAACAAACACCCTTCACCCACCAAAACCTTTTTATTTTTAAACCCTTTATTTTAGTAAAAAGTCCGGTCTTCATGTAACATTCCTTATAAAAAAAATGAAGTCTAGCAATAAACAAACAAGTTCCTCAAAAGAAACTTTGTTTGAAAATGCCGTGTTTGAATAAAAGTCACAAAAATAAAAGTTTTACGACGACCGACGCTTTTTACGATTTTAGCCCTTTCTACTAACCACTAACTCAAAACCACCTACCTTTAACCCAAGCCTAACCCTTCCCCCAAGTCCTCTTGATATATACAAAGGTGTATAGTTAAAAAGGAGGAGGATTGATTGCTTGGCAAGCATATGGTAGAAGTAAGTTCCATGCCTGTCTCGAGTGTTTCACAAAAATACATCTTCGGCCGAGTGTAGTGATCTCCCGTGAGGTATGTGAACTTGTATATAAATGGAATTTTAAAAAGGCATGTTATGCCCAAATAAGTAATTTATCTTATGAAACGTTCTAAATAAATCATAACGAATAGGATTGTAAATAACATAAAAATAAAGCCAAATAAAGAACTTGGATTCCCGACACTCAAGACAAGCCCAAAACTTCTTTTCTACCCATTCCATTTGGGAGTGTAAGCCACATTAAAAAGAGTTTTGCTTGAGGACAAACAAAGATTCAAGTGTGGGGGTATTTGATGTGTGTAAAATGCAACATATAAATTACATCAAATGAGGCATAAAACTAACCCTTTTTAAGTACTAATGTTGGAAAAAGTGTGCTTTTGTCTTCCTTTTGTATTTTCAGGATTAAATGAGCGTAAATGGACAAAAGAAGCAAAAATACAGCCAAATCTAACATAAATACAAGAAAAGGAATAAACGTGGCATGCCCGACCCCTCGACAACATCTTCCCAAGCAAAAACAAAGTGAACAGAAGGCTGAACACGGCCCCGTGCCCAGCGGACACGGGGGCGTGGTCAGTATCTGCAGAAAGGACAAAAGCATAGAAGCTTCTATTTCCCGACACGGGGGCGTGCCCAGCTCAACACGGCCGTAGTAAATGCTAAGATTCGCAGAATCCAAGCAAATCTTAATAGTACAGATACGCTTCTGCACACAGGGTCGTGCCCAGCGGACACGGGGGCGTGTGGAGCTAATGCAGACAAATTGCAATTAATGAAGAAAGAGAAAGTGGATGGACACGGGGCCGTGCCTAATGGACACGGAGCCGTGTCCGGGCTTTTGTGCAGGCTATAAATAGGGGTGCTTGGTTCACTTCAAAGGCATCCCTTGGCAAACCACCTCTCTCCCACTTCACCCACACTCCACCACCACTGCAACCCACATCCACCACCATCATCCATCATCCATCTTAGAGTGTGTGTAGTAGTCTCGGGATCCAAGATTGATAGTAAGAGTTCTTGACAATCAAAGGCCATGTTTGCCTAAGTCTCGCACTTTTTATTTGGTTTTGTATCAATGACTTTAATAACTAGTTTCTTATGTTGAAGGTGAAACTTCCTTATCATTTTTCCGTGGTGTCTTGGCGTTATTTTACTGTCTATATAAAATAAAAGATTTACACCATTCATATCTCTACGGTCTATATAGAGATATGTTGGCTGCCTGGTCGGGGGTTAAGGGAATGGTTTGGTAAGGTTCTTGTCTTGTTCAGTGTATAGATCCTGCAAGGACCTGGGTCAAGCTTACTAGGACCTCCTTCAATACCCACTGGTATTGGATGGCGGGGGTGCGAATGGCTTGATCCCCTCATATGTAAACTACTATTAATACATTAACCCGGCTACTTGGGATTGTATCCCTGCTGACTCAAACCACTTAGCCGAGGGTAACGTCACCTTCAAAAGAGGGGCCTACCACATTACGCATTAATAACTTAATTAATTATCTTTCAATAATCCAACCCTTTAGGATTGTATCCTTGCTGACTCAAAATACTGGGTTGAGGGTAACGTCACCTTCAAAAGAGGGGCCTACTACTATAACTAAGATAATCTCTTAAAAAGTGCAAAAGTGCGGAAATCATCAAAGGTTACACTAAAGGCGAGTCGGATCCAAGTGATTCATCTTGTCTATCTGTTTTTATTCTATTTTTTTTTCAGCATTTTTAGTTTTTATTTTCATGTTTAAAACTTTTTCTAAACTTTTGATTTGATTAGACGTTGAGGATAAACCGGTAGTAAAAGTTCTTGGGTCCTTGGACGACCTCGGTATCTTACCAACACTATACTACGCTTACGATGAGTGCACTTGCCCATATGTGTGTTTAGTGTTAGCAGAATATCGTGTTTTATAAATTTAAAACTTGAATAAAGTGTTAAAAAGGGCTTAAAATATAACTAAAATTATATAACACACCGCACACATCAGTGGTACAATCGACTTAGTGAATATCTCGAAAAAGAAGGATACAAGTATGATGTAATCAGTCCATGTGTTTTTATAAAAAGATCAGTTTCAAATTTCACTATAATAGCAGTCTATGTTGATGATATCAACATCATCGGATCTCCTGAAGAGATAGAGAAAGCTGCTCAGTTGTTAAAGAAGGAATTTGAAATGAAAGATCTTGGTATGACGAAATTATGTATCGGACTACAATTTGAGTATCTGTGCAATGGCACATTTGTCCATTAGTCAAACTACATCCAGAAGTTGTTAATACGTTTCAATATGGATAAAGCACATCCGTTTAGCGTACCTATGGTTGTCTGACCGCTAGATCCACACAAGGATCCTTATCGCCCTTAAGAAGAAGGCGAAGAAGTACTTGGTCCAGAAGTACCGTACTTAAGCGTGATCGGTGCCCTTATGTATCTCGAAAATAACACAAGACCTGATATTGTATTTGCAGTACATGTACTAGTGAGATACAGTTCGAATCCAACACGTAGACATTAGAATGGTGTAAAACATATATTCCGGTATAGTTGCGGGACACAAGATTTAGGTCTTTTCTATCAGAAAGATCAAAAGTCCCAGCTTGTTGGGTATGCTGATGCCGGATATCTATCAGATCCTCACAAAGCAAAATCTCAGACAGGTTATGTATTCACATACGGTGGCATAGCAATTTCTTGGAAGTCAACTAAGCAAACACTTACAGCAACATCATCAAATCATGCCGAATTAATAGCACTATATGATGCTGGTCGAGAATGTGTGTGGTTGAGATCAATGATTAATCACATACAAGAAGCATGCGGATTAGAACAGATCAATAAGGAGCCGATAATTATTTATGAAGACAATGCTGCTTGCATAGCTCAGATCAGAGAAGGTTACATCAAGGGTGATCGAACAAAGCACATCTCACCAAAGTTCTTATCAACATATGACTTCCAGAAAGAAGGGGAAATCGATGTTCGTCAGATCAAGTCATGTGAAAATCTAGCAGACCTGTTCACAAAATCTTTACCTAGAAGCAGTTTCGAGCAGTTATCACACAAGATCGGTCTTCGTAGATTGAAAGATGTTTGTTGAATTCAGGGGGAGAATTATACACGCTGTACTCTTTTTCCCGTAACTAAGTTTTGTCCCACTGGGTTTTCTTAGTAAGGTTTTTAATGAGGCAGCATAGCTGATCCAGTAGTATCAATTTATTTATTCAGGTCATGTAGTACCTATTTAACATCATCCTGAAGTATGTCGTTAAACTGTGTATAATTCTAAATGTCTGAGGGGGAGTGTTATAAACACGACATTTTAGGCCCAACCCATTACTTATGGGCTTTAGGGTTTATAGTTTTGTTTATCTATATATTGTAATGTTGAATAGAATGAAACATGAGAATTCAGTTTGTCTCTATTTCTCTTTGGTTTTTATCAATTATCATATAATGATTATAGAATCATAAATTACATAATTTCTGAAATAAAAAAAGGGTCCCCGTCAATTCGTACATTTAATTATTATGAGTCCGGTAATAGTTCAATATATAACTAATAAAACAAAAGTGATTAAAACATCGAAAGTAATTTTAACTAACAAAAAATAAATAAGAGTGGTTATCTATAACTCATTGAAAAAAAATAAATAAAAGAGGTTATCTACAATTTATTGAAATTTATAAATTGCGAATCATATAAATATGCCTTCTTTCATAACCAACTTAAAAGGAAAGAAAATTAAATATACTTAAAATAAAATAAAAAATAAAAAATCATCATCACCATTTTTCTCTTTATTTTTATCCTTAAGCTAAGGGGGGGGGGGGGGGGGGTCATGGTTGAGACATGATTCGTCACGTAGGAACAAGAATGGAAGGCTACACCACCCTCTTGCATAATCCACCATGGTTGACATGGATTAAACCATCGCAACCATGGTCCCCCTTTCCATTTTTCAAGAAATCATATCATTTTTTTAAGAAATCATATCATTTTTTTAGACAAAGATAAATTAAAAAAAATAAGGGGATGGTGGTTTAGGTTATGACCGTGGATTAAAGGTAAATGACATGAACACTCCTGACTCCCCTATAGCCTTATAACAACTACCAGACTTACCAAAGGGTCATGCTATTTACACACGGTCCTAATTATTTTCACACCCCAAAGCACCCCGCTATGGCCAAAGAGGGGCGCTTTGGTGTAAAGTCAACAGACAAGGACTGAACCGGTCAGACCTTGTCTGTTGCTTTACATCAAAGCGCCCCGCTATGGCCAAAGAGGGGCGCTTTGAGGTTTTTTTTTTTTTTTTTACATTTTTAAATTTTCGGGCAAAACGCCCCTCTTAGGTCAAAGCGCAGCGCTTAGGGCCTTTTTTAAATTTTTTAATATTGTTTTTAATTCACAAACGCGTCGATAGTAGTCTAAATTTTACGCTTTTTCCATTATACATCATTTTTTAATATATATGGACTATACTGCAAGTTCCGGATCAAATCGGTTACGTGTGATGTCGTATTCCATTATATCGTATCATTTTGGTTTGAAAGCACAAGTACTCCTATGAGTAGTGTTATGTGTATCAGCCGCCTACCGTACATGTACATGACGTATTTTTTCATTAATTGTAGTATTATGATGTATATTGTCGTAACACTGAAAAAAACCTGTCGGTTCCTACCCGGTTCCACATTTTATAAATAAAATCGGTTCCAACCCGAAACCGATTCCTCCGTAACCATTTCAGAACCGGTGTATTAAAGTCATGATTATGTTACCGTTGGAATCGATTTCTTGCCGTTGCACGCCATTTGATCTTTGAAAATAATCAAATATGGATTTAAAGAGATTTATGGACTTATTTTTACATAATAAAGTTTCAAAATCGTATTACAACAGAATAAAGTATCAAGTTTCAAAATCATATTTACATAACTCAAGAAACAAGTCAACAACTCCTCTGAGCTGTCTATCACCTTTTCAGTATACTGTGTGCTTTAAAATTTATTTACAACGAGGTCCCTATTAGTCTAGAACTTGGTCACTTGAAATAGTCATCATCTTCTTTTATATACCTTTTTTTTATCTTCTTTTTTTTGAGAAAGTTGCTCACTCATATCCTTCTTTCAAACCGACCGTACTTTCATCACGTTAAATACACCCAAAAGTCAAACCTTTTTTACTTTTACCCACAAGTCAAGCAATTTCAGTCAACCTTTTAACTTTTTTTCTAAACCAACTTTAAAATAATTACAACTAAAGTGCGTATTGAATATATGCGTTACATCACGTTAAAAACCGAATGTCACCGAGACGACCCAATAATGTATGCCAGGCTGCTGCGCGCTCTGTTCTGTTCGCTGTCCAGAGTAGGTTTGGGGGAGGCATTGGATAACATCCTCCAAGCTCTACATGTATGAAATGCCCACCGTCGACGAACACAACCGCAACCACCAGTTAAATATTGAGATGGGACTTCACCTTTAGATATATGTGCACAAACAAATTAAATATTGTAAAATTTGGACAAAAAATGTAAAATTTGAACTTAAACGTAGACCAGTCACCAGTCAAAACATAGATCAGACTTCATCTATTAAATTAAATACGCCCAAAATGTAAAAAAAAAAAAAAAAAAAAAAAAAAAAAAAAAAACTCAAAGCGCTCCTCTTTGGCCATAGCGGGGCGCTTTGATGTAAAGCAACAGACAAGGTCTGACCGGTTCAGTCCTTGTCTGTTGACTTTACACCAAAGCGCCCCACTTTGGTCTAAGCGCGGCGCTTTGGGGTGTTTAAATAGACCAAAGGCATGTGCGAATAGACCAGGCCCTTACCAAATTAGTAGATTGGTTTAAGTGGAAAAACAGAAATAGAGAGTGTGTGTTTAAGAAAGTGCCATATGTCCCCCAAAAAGTTTTTAGATAATATATATAGATTCGGATTCCTTTCTTGGTGTATGTAAAAAGGCAATTGACATTTTTGTCCCTACGAGTATAAACTCAATGTTCATAGTGAAGCTTAAGAAAAGTAAAACACGTACGTGGGTTCTAATTTGTAAAAGAAGAAGCCAACAAGAATTTTTGTTAAAAGAATTGGGATATGAGAATCGTATACCCTTAAGTAAGCGATGATCACAAAAGAACCTCCTTTCTTTTCTTTTTTCTTTTTCTTTTTTCATTAGAGTATGAACGAGAAAATAAAAACTCACTAGAAATTAATAACATCAGAAACAAAACAACAATAAATAGAGTATCTTGTAGTCGTTGATTAGTTACCTAAGAAAATGTATATTTCCCGAAATTTAAGGGACTAGGAAAATATGTCTTGTAGAAAACTTGACATTCAAGATTTAACTAGTAATTTTTATACCCAAAATCAGTGTTTTTATCTGATGATTAGAGCTTAATTAAATGAAAGCCTAAATTTACGGTTATATTGCAAAGGTAGCATCACTGTTTTCTTATTTTTTTATAAAGCAAGATGATAATGCCGGCAGAAAGTATGATTGTTTAATAATGCCATTCACAATGTTGTAATATGTTAATATATAACTTTATGTGTAATGTATTCTTTTTACCAACTGCTTTTGCCTTTCTGTGTTTAGTTATCTAGTGTATTATCAGATGTCATCCATCCATAAACCAATGTAAAAAGTTAGAAGGGGCAATTTGAAATCCTTAATTTAAAGGATAATGGGTTGAATAACTTGAAATGAAATTAACATGATCAAGTTATGTTAAGTAGGGAACATTAAATAAGAAGTTTGGTTTGAGTGAAAAATGTAGAAAGTGATAATAAAAAGACGTGTTAAATAATAAAAAAACATATTTTAGTCAATCTCATATAAAGGTGTTTAAAAAAATCTGAACCTGAATATGACTCCGAAAATATCCAAAAACCTGTATCCGAAATATCGAAAAATTCGGATAATCCGAAGTTTCAGATTTGGATTCTGATGTGAATTTTCAAAAATTTCGGATAATCCGATTATCCAATCCAAAAACTTAAAAAGTAAATATTTTATAGCTATATTACCCCTTTACGGCCCACCTATCATTACCCAATCCATTTGGTTTACCCTTAATCCTTAACAGTTTTATACACACGCAGCATCAGAACCTCCATCTCATTTGTCCGACCAAACACATTTTTTTCATTCACTCGTAATAGTTCATTCCATTCAGCCTGTCATTCCTTCAAAACAATCACTACTTTATTAATCTAATCATTTCAAAAATTAGGTCTCACTTATTCGAGACATAAATACAATATCTATCATTAGATCTAGATGTTATATGTTATATAATTATCAAGCAAGAAATGATCACCTTTTACCTAGCTTAATTTTACCATTAAAGTACACTTTTTTCTTAACCTAATAAGATCTAACTAAAAGTAAAACCTTTAATGATGTGTTTCAATTCAAAGATACAAACTTCCATTACAACACTCAATCTTTCTCGCTCGTACTCTAAATCTCACATCTTTAGTGTAACAAATTTATCTCTTTATTTATGTATCATGTCAAGGTTTTGTATGGCTCACTATATGATGTGATATTAGCCTATTATGTCTTAGTATTATTCAAGCTCATATTGTTAGTTTGTTACCTATAGTTATAAAGAATTAAAGGGTACAGTAACAAGACAAGGGGACAATAATCTTGCTTTAGGGTTCCGCATCAACTAAGGGTTAAAGTGGGAATCAAGAATCATGTTCTTCCTAACAATATCTAAGCTTTATAAAAATTCATATTTCAGTTTTGACTGTTTATACTGATTTGACTTTTTACCAACCCCATTCCTGTTCTATTTCACAACCGCATTCCACTCTTAAGAAAGTGGTGTGGCTAGGGCTGCAAACGAACCGAACGAACACGAACAAGACCTTGTTTGTGTTCGTTTGTTAAGAAGCATATGTGTTCACGAACTGTTCATGAACACTTAATTACCGAACAAGGTTTTATGTTCGTGTTCGTTTATTAAGGAAATGAACTTTTTCGTGTTCGTTTGTTAATTTTAAGCAACAAAAGAAAATGAACGTTGATGAACACAAATGAGCACAAATTAATATTCATTAACACAAATGGAGACAAACGAACACAAACAAGAGTTTATGAGCAGAAGATATAATATATTGACACTTATTACATATTTTATTTGTCAAAATTTTACTGTATTTAAAGAAAATATAAAAACTTAAAAAAATAATGAACTCTCGAACCCGTTAGCAAACGTTCACGAGCATAAACGAACGAACGTGACCTCTGTTCATGTTGTTCATTTAACTAAACAAACGAAATTTCTTGTTCGTGTTCGTTTGTTTAATAAACGAACGAACACAAATGAACTTCCCACCGAACGGTTCACGAATTGTTCGCCAAACGTTTGGTTCGTTTGCAGCCCTAGGTGTGGCCTAGCGCCACCCCGCCACATTACCATTTTTGGCGCCGCATAACGCGCCCCCCAAATGGGCACATCCCCAACCCTTTTTCAAATTTCTCTCTATATATCTATGTATGTATGTACAAATGGGCACATCCCCAACCCTTTTTCAATTTTTTTTTTTGGTTTTCTGTTAACATTTCATTTAGTTTTTTCTTCTTAATAATTCATAATATCTAATATGTTATAAAAGTATAGTTGCACAAGGTTTTTTTTTTTTTTTCTCTCTATCTTTCAATATAAATTCCACCAAAAATGAGGCATATTGAAGATAATGTATTTTTTTATATTACGAGAACAAAAGGTATGTTATTTTGAATATAACGCTGTTTCAATAAAATTTATACTGAAACAAACGGATGAAATTTGGTATTTTGATATTTAGAAAGTATCAGATTAAATATGTTATTAGAGGAAATTTATTAATAGAGAACTGAAAAGAAAAAAAATAAAAAAATGTTGGAGATGTTGCACTAACCCCATTTGTAAAAAAAAAAAAAACAAAAAAAAAACAAAAATCAAAATTAACCACAACAATTCAAATAAAATATACATAACTAAGAAGTGATTTGTAGACTCAAAAAAATTGTTGAAAAAGATATTAGGTAAGCATGGCGTGATGCCCACCTAGACACATGTTTTTGCCATTGGTGAATAACATAACATTCACTACGATCAAATATAGATGACCAAACGAACAAATCCTAGCTAGTATGATGGCGAAAGAAAGTAAAGTAGAATGTTGGGAAGAATCCCAAAAGTTTATTGATAAGAATAGTCACGATTAAATTCATGTTTTTAGATAACAAAGAATGGGTATGGGTGAAGAACAAGCATACATCATTAACTTATGCAATACCCACCATTCATTTCATTTTGGAATCCATGCAAGGTGTCCTCGCCATACTCGTTGTAAACTAACTTTGCTATGTTGATTCGACTTTTTTTTTCTAACGGCAAATTTCTTTATTCATATCGTTTGTCAGACTCGAACCCAGAACCTCCTCCTCTCAAGGTGTTTAAAGGCATTGCCTTTGCCAATTGATCACCACCTCATTGGTATGTTGATTTTACTATATTGGGCGTAAAATAAGATAAAAGGCTTCTTCCTTTTGACATTTAAGAACTACATTAACTTTCTAGATTGCAATTTAGATATTTAAAGATTATGCGAACTAGAATTGATTTCCTGCGTTGCGGCGTTAGTTTTTCTTTAACGTGATTTGAGTGTGCCAAATCATGTTTCTTCAATCGCTTATCTATAAAAACATAGACCAACAAAAAAATGTCTAAAAAAGATGCACAAAAATGTATTATATTTGACTTAGCTCATGTTTAGGAAAAAAAATTACGTCAAAATGTAATTAACTTGATTTTATACCGACCTGTATATAAAAATAAGCACGTAAAACTTGAGAAGGGTCAAAATGACATTTTACAAAGTTTTTAAAAAGTTAAGGGAATGTAATTGTTAATATGAGTTAATAGCCAAAATGGTCCCTGAGGTTTGCTCACTTTTGCCACTTTAGTCCAAAATCCAAAATTTTAACATCTGGGTCCCTGAGGTTTGCATTTTATTGCCATTTTAGTCCAAAAATGAAATCAGGTCAGATTTCTTAAAAAAAAACCCTGGTTTTTGTCCTTTTCCTCAGGGGCAAAATAGTCATTTTAAAAAACCTTCTCTCTCTGTTTATATAAACACACACATCCCCTCTCTCTCTTCACAAGCATCACCACCACCTCTCTCTCTCTCTCTCTCTCTCTCCCTCTACTCCTCTCTGCCGCCACCACCGCCACTTCCTCACGCCGGCGACACTAACCTCTGTGTAAATCCTTTATTAGCTGCTACTCATCAAGCTAACGGCAGTAGCAACGTTTACAGGTGTAAATCGACGAACAACAACAACAAAACCGCCTCTGTCTCTCTCTCTCTTCTCCCTCTCTCTCTTCCGGATGGATCTAGGTTGTTTTGCAGGTGGTTGGTGATTAGGTTTGTTTGCAGGTTGTTTGGGATTAGGGTTTCAGTGAGGGTGGTGATGGTGAAGACGGTGGGGGGTTGTGATGGTGGATGGGGTGGTGGTTTGCAGGTTATTGGGATTAGGGTTTTCAGTAGGGGTGGTGGGTTGAATCGTGATGGTTGCTGATTTGGGTTAGGGTTCCGGTGTTGGTTGCTGAATCGTGTTGTTGCAGGTTTGGGGTTAGGGTTCCGGTGGAGACGGTGGCGGTGGGAGGGTTAGTCGAAGACGATTTGCAGGTGGTTGGTGATTAGGGTTGTTGCAGGTTTGAAGGTGGTTGTGGTGGTGTGTTGTTGGAGGTGGTGGGTGAAGGAGGGAGACAGAGAGATGGTGGTGGTGGTGGATTAATGGTGGTGGTGATGAAATTGGGTGCAGAACCTGGGGAACCCGCTTTAGGTTTAGCCCCTTTGCCTCTGCTCGATTTTGATAAGTTCTTAGGGGAACCTGCTTTAGGTTTAGGGATATGTTGGGAAGTTGAAGAACAGTTGATGTCTGCACAAATTGGGGTCGCACATCTGGATTAGGGCAAGAAACATTGCTAATTTGAGGCGAGGATCCAACATAAGATGGATTTGAGTGAGCGGCAGACCGGTGGATGGCGGTGGTGAACGTTGGTGATCTGTGGATGGGGGATCTGTGTAGAGAGAGAGAGAACTGAGAGAGAGAGAGAGAACTGTGTTTTAGTGAGAGATAGAGAGTTATATGTATATATATATATATAATATATAATTAATTTGACCAAATTGCCCCTGCACAAAAAGACAAAACAATCAGGTTTCAACACTAAAAAATGGGGTTTTTGAAATTTGGACTAAAATGGCAACAAAATGCAAACCTCAGGGACCCAGATTTAAAATTTTTGCATTTTGGACTAAACTGACAAAAATGAGCAAACCTCAGGGACCATTTTGGCTATTAACTCTTGTTAATATTGAAAGTTTGTGGGGTAAGTTTGAAAATCAAAATAAAAAAATGGTCAAATCTACTGTAGCTTAGTGGTCATCTTATTATATATAAATAAATTACAAGAAAAGTCTTTTATGTTTACACTAGATTACAAAGTGTGTCTTTTATCTTCAAAAAATACAAAAAACGTATTCTATGTTTGCAAACCTTTTCACATTATGTCTTTTAACCTTAACTCAATTAGTTTTCATGGTTAAATCTAACAAGTAGACCTCATTTAAGGGCAAATTAGACTTTTTATCATTTATATATATAAAAAAAGTTTATAAAAAAACATATCAAAGTTTATATCCTGTTTCTTTCAAAAATACTTTATGTCTCTCTCCCTCATCCTTCTGCCTTTATCTCTCTCTCTCAAACACTCACCACCCACCTGTACATGATCAGAGAACGGCTTGTGGTGGACTGGCGGATCGTATCCTCGGTCGAACAAAAAGGTGAGAGCCGAGGAAACAAAGAACAAGTGTCCACCATCCGTGACTACAGATTTAAGATCGAGTCCGAGTTATTGTTGATTTGCAAGAGTATTTTGAAGCTTCTAGATTGGAAACTTATTAGATCTGCATCTGGTGGTAGGGATGAGCAAAATGGACCCGGTACCGGTACCGAACCGGGTACCTTTTCGGTACCAATTCGGTACCGATTTTTGACATTTTCGGTACCGGTTCGGTACCGGTTTTTACCCTCAAATACCGGTACCGGTACGGTACCGAACCGTACCGTACCGGGTATATTCGGTACCGGTACCGGTACCCACTTTTGAGGATTTTCGGTACCGGTACTTTCGGTTCCGGTACCGGTTCGGTACCGGTCCGGTACCGGTCGGTAACGAGCTCATCCCTATCTGGTGGTTTTTTATTTGAAGATGAAAGATAATTATTATAGGTATTTGGTTGGGTTTAAGACTGGATATGAGAGAACAGAAGCTGAAGAGAATACTCTTTCAGATCAGCGGCCCGTGGTGATTCTAGTGCTGGCGCGTGGTTGCTTTTTCTAAGGTTATAATAATGAGGTTGGTGGTCTATTGGCAAATATAAATCTTTAGAACACCTAGGATTAAATGTTTTGGTTTTAAGTTCCATAGTTAGTGTGATTAAAAGAAATCCACTAAAAATGAGTTTTGCCTAAGTAGCCTAAGAATAATTGTAAAGATGGCATGTGTCACTCCTTATAGGTAGGATGAAAGGGTATTTTGGTCCTAAAACACAGACTCTCACCCTTTTGTTTTCTCAAAATACAATAAAAAAAATCTTGCAGGGAAAAATTTAGCACAAAAAATTTAGTATAAAAAATGTAGAACAAAAAATTCAGCACAAAAAATCTAGCACAAAAAATGTTATACAACAGAGAAATCTAAGACAATTTTTGGGTTTTTTAGATCTCCTATTTTATATAACAATATGGTGCTCAAATTAAAGGAAAAAAGATGCTCGATTTTATGTTGCAATTTAAAAAAAAATAATGTCATATGAAAAAGTTATGCATGTTTAAAAAATTGGATGGAAATATGCATGTATCTTGCATGTGGACAAAGAAAATCAACAAATACGCTACTACAAAAATACCCTTACACACATCATTTTTTTCCTACACTTTCATCGTAACCATTGATTTGAAAAATGAAAGGTCAAGATTCCTTCTTATCTTACTTAGGTAAAATCAAATTTTTATTTGATCATACCCCTATATATGTATATGGTGAAGATCATTTATGAACCACCATTTATGGCGAGAACCATAAGAACTGGTGTAAACAGAACCAAAACCACTTAAAAAAGCTTAAAAACACACACAATTTTATGTATATGGTGAAGATTATTTAGGATCCACCATTAAAATCACAACTTTTTATTAGGAAGGGGGTTAGGTTTTAGGTGGGGGGGGGGGGGGTAGGTTTTTTCGGGTTTATGTTTAAGGTTTAGTTTTAGGTTTTCGGGAGGGGGGGGGGGGGATGGGGGTTTAGGTTTTTGGCGGGTGGGGAGTTTTTGGGGGGTGGGGGGTTTTTGGGGGGTGTCGGTGGGGGTGGGTTAAGTGGTTTAGGCTTTTCCGTATTATTGCACATGTGCATTACAATTTTTTTTTGAAATTTTTTTATATATAAAAACTAGCGAAAATTAATAAAAAATGTAAAAAAATGGTATGTTTTTAAGGATTTTTTAGTTAGTTTTTTGGTTGTCTCATTTAAATTAGTTTTCTCATGATCCATCCCTATATATATATATATTGGGGCCAAATTTAGGGAAAACATATATAAGTATGAAAACGGTGATAACGCCCCTCATCCGTTGGATCAAAACAATGTATGGATTAGATTGGCGTGGTGGCGATTTCGTAAATAACATCAACTTTATTACGTGGATGCGCTTCATTAAGGGTCAAAGGGTATTTTTACTGCTCTAATACAAAACGCCAAACTCATGAGTAAAACGCCATTAACATTCCCGCCTTAAACTACAAGCCATACACATCAGTCCCTTTCAGATGAAACGTCATATTTATCTAAAACGCCATTCATACAAAATGCCAAACTTAATGACGAAAAGCGTCGCAGCTTTAACAGATAAAGGTGAACAAACAGTAATTGAAACTTTATTACTAACATTTATTATAAAAAACTCAATCCTAAACTACGTGCCAAACACATCATTATATAAACGGCGTTACCATCCCTTCCATTGATCATACTAAAAAACGTCATCTTTAACCAAAACGCCATTCCTACCAAAACGCCAAATTTCCAAAAAAAAAACTTTGAAAGAGGACAAATGGCAAAAATCGTTTCATGAAGATTCAAAACTAGAATCAATAGATTCGTGATCCTCTTTGACAATAGAAGAAGAGTGTTTTTGAAAACCATCATAGCCATAATGAACTTGGACGAAGAAGTACAGAGGGGGATCCTAGCACTTGGCCAAACAGAGTCTTCGCTTCCTAGAGGAGTTAAACAATGCAACATGTTTGAACCAGTGTTGTAAAAGTCGCTAGGCGGTCCCTAGTCGGCCGACTGGGGAGTTGGGAGTAATCGGAGTACTCGGGGAGTACGCGGACATGGTAAATATAAAGAAAATTAATTGTTATATATTATTTATGTGTTAAAATAAGCATAATTTATGTCAACTGAGTATAATTTAAAATGAAACATGTTTAAAGTTCAAATATTCTGAATACAAGTCCGACTAGTCTGAGTACAAGGCCGAGTAGTCCGAGTACAAGGCCGAGTAGGCCGATTTTGACCGAGTTTGACCGATTAAAAGTCAACAAACCACGTTAACCGCCTAGACCGACTAGGCCGACTACGTCCGACTAGGCGCCGACTAGGCCGACTAGGCACCGAGTACTCCCAAGTAATCCCGAGGCCGACTAATTGAGACCGCCTAGGAGGAAGTCGCCTCGGAGGGGGTCCGAGGACCGAGTACTCGTCGAGTAATCCGACTTTTACAACACTGGTTTGAACACACACATGACCCTAAAATTGGCGTTGTTGCATGCATGTTCATATGGAGGTTTCAAAATCTTCAAGAAGAAGAGACCGATAAATGTGAAGATTTGGATGAAGAACGCGAAGAAGAAGACGAGGGGAGCGATGGATTCTTCTCAGACGAAATCCCTTCTGATGAGGAGTTTAATTTTTTTTTCTTTTCTTTTTTTGTGTATCATTTCTGTGCTTTGTTATTTACTTTTCCGCTAATAAAATACTTTATTTCTCTAATTAATTTAAAACGCCAAAAAGCCACAAACGCCAAACACCAAAAGTTAATTAGTTGTATTTTGCCCTCTTTATCTAAAACTCCATAACATTATATTGTCTTACAAAATTTAATTAGTTGTATTTTGCCATCTTTATCGAAAACGGCATTCATACAAAAACGCCAAACTTAATGATGGGACGCCATACAACTTTAACAGATAAAAGCTAAACAAACAGTAACTGAGACGACGAAAACTTTATTACTAACATTTATTATAAAAAATTTCCGCCTAAACTACGCGCCAAAAACATCTTATATAAACAACGTCTCAGGACCCTCCATTGATCACACAAAAAACAAACGCCATATTTTACTGAATACCATCCAATTTATAACACCAAAAAATTCAAAAACCACAGATGGCAAACGTCGTTTCTTGGAGATTCAATTTTGTTCTCAAGAAAGTTTCACTGAATGGGTTGGACAATATTCTTAAAGTGAGGATTAACTCAATAACATTTTGTTGAATGAAATAGACAAAATCTTAAAGAAGAAGAGACTGATGATAGTGAAGATTTGGATGAGAAGAAAAGACCGATGATAGTGAAGAGTGGGATGAAGATAACGATGAAGAGCAAGATAAAGATGGAGAAACGAGGGTTTAACAACAACAAAAAACCCACGAATCACAGATCAACCAAGTGAAAAACCCAATCACACCAAAAAAAATCATCCACACATACGGCGTCGATCTATGTCTCCAACCATCCACACAACCACTTCAATAATCAACAACCATTAAAAGACCGATGACAGTGAAGAGTGGGATGAAGATAACGATGAAGAGCAAGATGAAGATGAAGAAACGAGGGTTTAACAACAACAAAAAACTCACGAATCACAGATCAACCAAGCGAAAAACTCACTCACAATCACACCCATAAAAAATCATCGACACATATGTCGTCGATCTATGTCTCCAACCATCCACACAACCACTTCAACAATCAAAAACCATAGATCACACAAAAAAAAAGCCATATTTTACTGAATACCATTCAATTTATAACGCCAAAAGTTCAAAAACCACAGATGGCGAACGTCGTTTCTTAGAGATTCAGTTTTGTTCTCAATATAGTTTCACTGAATGGGTTGGACAACATTCTTAAAGTGAGGATTAACTCAATAAGATTTTTCTGAATGATCAGCTTCGTCTAGAGCCGGACGTTCAACCGTGTAGGAATCGGCATCTATCTAAGGAATTTAAAGTTCCAGGGATAAAATCTTCAAGAAGAAAATACTGATGACAGTGAAGATTTGGATGAGAAGAAGAGACCAATAACAATGAAGATTTGGATGAGAAATTGGATGAGGAGTTTTATTTTTTTTTTTCTTTTCTTTTTTTGTGTCATTTTCTGTGGTTTGTTATGTACTTTTCCGCTAATAAAATACTTTATTTCTCTAATTAGTTATAAAACGCCAAAATGTCACAAACGCCAAGCACCAAAACTATAATAATTTCCTTTAATCACATATTATTAAAAAACTCCAAAAATTACTGAATTGTATAAAACAGGGTGCAAGTGAATAGAACAAAAGATGGATGAATATGTAGATTAACTTAAACGCCATAAATTGCTTTCATTTTATAATTTTCATGTTGACCAATGTATTTGGTTTAGACTATTGCATCTACTTGTTTCTAAACGCCATGAATATTATTGACAATCTGCATGTCTGATATATGTTTCAAAACGCCATAACATTATTTTGCCTTACAAAAATTAATTAGTAATATTTTACCATCTTTATCTAAAACGCCATTCATACAAAACACCAAACTTAATGATGAGACACCTTACAACTTCAATAGATAAAGCTGAACAAACAGTAACTGAATGGGACGCCTTACATCTTTAACAGATAATCGCCAAACTTAATGATGGGACGCCTTACATCTTTATCTTACTGAGTTTATCCTCACCTATTTTATTTACTGAAAAGTGTTCTTTTTTCTTTGGCATTTATGTGTGTGTGTGATCTTCTATGGATCCTTACAGCTTTAGCAGATAAAAGCTGAACAAACAGTAACTACAAACAGTAACTGAAACGACGAAAACTTTATTACTAACATTTATTATAATAAATTCCCACCTAAACTACGTGCCAAAAACATCTTATATAAACAACATCTCAGGACCTTCCATTGATTACACCAAAAACAAAGGACATATTTTACTAAATATCATTCAATTTAAAACGCTAGAAAGTTCAAAAACTACACATGACAAACGTCATTTCTTGGAGATTCAGTTTTGTTCTCAATAAAGTTTCACTCAATGTGTTGGACAAAATTCTTAAGTGAGGATTTTGTCCATCTCATCGAGCAAAATCTTATTGAATTTATCTTCACCTATTTTATTTACTGAAAAGTGTTCTTTTTCTTTGGCGTTTATGTGTGTGCGCGATCTTATATGGTTTGTTATGTACCTTCCAAATCGCATGTTATGCAAAAAAAGTGATATATGAAGAAGGCCATTGAAACATAAACGACATCTTCAAATATTATTTTGAAAATAAACCCTTGAAACAAGCATAAATAACAAAACGCCATATCTGTTGCATATAAAGCGACTTATTGAGGGGAACATGAACAATGACAATCCTGCCCCTGCATATCATTTAGCGCCCTTGCCACGTGTTCGACCAGGATCCATTCTCACTATTTTCAAATTTCCAACTATTTTCTGCTGATCCTGTTTCTCTCTCTCTCTCTCTCTCTATATATATATATATATATATATAGGGTGAAGATTATTTTAGAACCATCATTTATAGCGAGAACCACGAGAATAGTGTGAACACAACCAAAACTAATTTTAAAAGCTTAAAAAAGACATAATTTTTTCAATTAAAATCACAACTTTTTATTAATATTTGTTTTTAATTTTTTTATTAATAAAAAGTCACGATTTAAATGTAAACGAGAAGTAGTGTGAACATAAACAAAACTAATTAAAAAACCTTAACAAAAACACATACAATTATTTTCATAAATAAAAAGTCACGATTTAAATTTAAAACTTTGTGAAAAAAATTATATTTTTTAGCATTTAGTTTTAGGGGTTTAGGTTTTTTTTTCTTGTTTTTGGGGGTGGGGGTGGGAGTGGCAGATTTAGGTTATTTTAGGTTTTTTGGGGTGGGGCTAGGGGTTTTTTTTTTTTTTTTTTTTTTTTTTTTTTAAGTTTTTGGTGGTAGGGGATGGGGGTGGGTGGTTTAGGTTTTTGAAGGGTAGGGGTGGGGGATTTGTAAGTGTTTTTTGTGGTTCTCACGATAAATGATGGTTCCCGTATGAACCCTACCACACACACACACACACACACACACACACACATATATATGGTGGGGGTTCTAAGAGAAATGCATCCTATTTGAGGAACTTCAGAAGGATTCTCATCCGTACATTTTCTCCAAGTCAATATTTTTTACTTCTAATCGCATGTTTTTAAGAGTTTTTTTTTTTAATATATACATATATGTATATTGTCAATTCTTAAACTATACACATGTGTATAGTATAAGACATAGATGTACGATACTTATTTTTCAACTTTAAACACGTTCTTTAGACATATGTACACCAGAAAAAACATATTTAGAATCATAATATTTCTTTATATACATATATCTACAATCATTTATACACATTTGTACTTATATGCACATCATCAAACATAGATGTGCAATACTTATCTTTCAATTTTAAACACGTATATACTTATACATCTATTGTTAAAGATTGGCAATACACACATTTGTGTAATCAACTACAAATATATGTATATATCCAAAAAAGAAAAAGAAAAAAAAAAAAACAAAAACAAAAACAAAATTTTGCTTTTTTTCATTTTTGCTTAAGAAAAAAATGTGTTGTTCAGAATTCTTCTCATATTTCTCAATTAACATAATGTTTCTCACACGATCCTAACCATATATATATATATATATAGGGGAAAGTTCTATGCAGAACACAAAATATTATGAGAACATTCAGAACACAATGAATCACCTCTATTTTCAATCCTAAAAACTTAAAAAGTAAATTAAAATGTTGTAAATGTAAGGTTTATTGTTTCTTACACTAGAATTGAAAACAAAATATGGAAATTTTCATTTTTGTATAACCTACACATATGTAGGTTATGTGTAAGTTAAATTACCAACATGTATGTATGCTACGTGTAGGTAAAAAAAATATGGTTTTTTATGTGTATATAATACATATATGAATGTAAGAAACATAAAAAAAAAGCATAAAACTTAAATCCCAAAATTTAGTGTTTTAGAGTTGTTATTTTTGTTTTCGCAATAATTAGTATTCTGTAATGATCCTCATCCTATATATATAGGCCAGTTAACGTACAAAATGGCTTAACGTACGAACTGTACGCGATTGTATTTTCAACGTGCGATTTAATTCTTCAACATGCGATTTTGATATTTTTTTACACCATGCGAATTTTGTTTTTAATATAACATGCGAAAAATGACTTTGTGCGAACATGCGAATTCCAAGAATCATTTACTTTCTGCAAACATGCGAATTCCATGAATTCATAGTAACATCCGATATTTTTTGGAAAAAGCATTTTATTGTAACATGTGAATTTTATTCTTTTTTAATATAAAGTGCGAAATTGTATCGCGTACAGTTCGTACGTTAAGTTATTTTTTACAATGCACTTTTTCTCTCTCTATATATATATATTGCTTACGAAAAAATTTGAGGTTTAGAATTGTTGTTTAGATTTGCAATTAGCTTGTGATTCTCACACATTCCTAATTAACCCTATATATATATATATATATATAGGGTAGGGATCCTAAGAGAAGTCCACCCTATTTGAGAAACTTGAGAAGAAATCTGGAACACACATTTTCCCTAAGCAAAAAATGCAAAAAAAAGGTGAAAAAAATGCAAATTTTTTTTTTTTTTTTGAAAAATCGCTGCTTTTTCTTTAATGATTAAAAAAAAAAAATTTTAAAATTTTTTTTTTTTTTTGATTTATACACATGTGTATATTGTTAATCTTTTAACTATACATATATGTATATTGTCAATTATACATATATGTATATACATGTTTAAAATTGAAAAAATGTGTATATTGTTAATCTTAAACCATAAACACTAAAGCTAAACCCTAAACTCTAAACCCTAAAGCTAAACCCTAAAGCTAAACCCTAATTCTAAACCCTAAAGCTAAACCCTAATTCTAAACCCAAAAGCTAAAACTAAACACTAAAGCTAAACCCTTAATGCTAAACCCTAATACAAACCCTAAAGATAAAGCTAAAACCAAAAGTTAAAGCTAAACCCAAAAGCTAAACCCTAATGCTAAACCCAAAAGCTAAACCCTAATGCTAAACCCTAATGCTAAACCCTAAATACTATTGCTAAACCCTAATACTAAACCCTAATGTTAAACCCTAAAGCTAAACCCTAAACCATAAAGCTAAACCCTAAACCCTAATGCTAAACCCTAAATACTAATGCTAAACCCTAAATAACACTTATTTTTCAATTTTAAACATGTATATACATGTATAATTGACAATATACATATATGTATAGTTAAAAGATTAACAATATACACATGTATATAAATAAAAAAAAAATTTTAATTTTTTTTTAATTCTTAAAGAAAAAGCTGCGATTTAAAAAAAAAAAAAAAATTTGCATTTTTTCACCTTTTTTTTGCATTTTTTTGCTTAGGGAAAATGTGTGGTCCAGAATGCTTCTCAAGTTTCTCATTTAGCCTACTACTTCTCACATGATCCTTATCCTATATATATATATATATAATGAAAAGTGAAAGAACTCGGCTTAAACATATGTTTTTTCAAAAAACTTTTTGTTTCTTTTACCAAAAATCTTAAAAAACAATTCGTCTAAAATTTTTTTCTTTATTTACATCATGGTAAAAAAAATCCTTACAATGAGTGTAAATGCTATTTGGTGATAATTATCCGAAAACATATATATGTGTATATATATATGTGTGTGTCTCTATATATTGCTTACGAAAAAATGTGTGGTTTAGAATTGTTGTTTAGGTTTGCAATTACGCTAGTGATTCTCACACGATCCTAATATATATATAAAATGAAAAGTGAAAGAATTCGTCTTAAACAAATGTTTTTTAAAAAACTTTTTTTTTCTTTTACCAAAAATCTTAAAAAAACAATTCGTCCAAAAAAAGTTTTGTTTATTTACACCACAGTAAAAAAAAAAACCTTACAATGAGTGTAAATGCTATTTGGTGATAATTATCCGAAAACATAACTTAAATCATATACTTATGCATATACCCAAAACTTTCTAGTTTTTATTTTCATTAGTGTGCTAACACTTAATTCTATTAGTTTATTATTTGGAACATGATTTTTTTCTTTTAGAACATTTATTTAATAATATTATATACTATAATTTTGTAACATTTGTGGGTTTAGCGAGTTATACCATCTGCATTTAGGGTACGGTTGTATTAGTTTTGAGGCTTTTATTGTTTTATTGGTGTAAGTGGGCGGTGGGGGCCTCATCACCAAGCTAAACACGTCTGACCATCACTTTCACACTTTATCCCAACAAAACATACATGTAAATAGAGAGTTTTAGAGAGAGAATGGAGATGCAGAGCTGCCAGCCACCATATGCGGTGGCGGATCCTCTTATCCGACGCGTGCTCAAAGCCTACGTGTAGAACAGAAGACGGTGAATCCGGTGATGATATCGATTGGGCCAAGAGATCAGGGACGGTGGTGAGTTTTTAGACGGTTCAACAATCCCTCCGATGAAGGAGTCATGATGTTGATGCCGGTAAATATGCGTACAGTTAAAAAATTGAGGTGGTGAGATCTAGGGTTGTGGCAGGACTTAGTTTAACTCCGTCAAGAATTACGGTAAGTCTCGATTCAGTTGCATGTTTCTTTTTCAGTTAGATCGGTTTAAGCTGTTTCCATTTATCCTATTTTCGTTGTTACAGAAATACGGTGAACCACCAGCGAGCTCTCTAGTGACCGATCTGGGTCTGCATGTCAACAAATCTCCAAGAATGTGACGCGGAACAGGTGGTGGCAGGATGATCAGCTAGGCTTAGTGCATTAGGGTTTGTTCTAAATTTTTTTTTCATAAGTGCCTCAAATTGGGGATCTGAGGTGAAGGCATTTGCTGTTTGAATTACCTACGAATTTAGTTGAAGGTATATATATCAAAAACTCGTTTTATTTTCAGTTACAGGATTCTATACTTATCCAAATTTATATATTTGTGTTGATCAATATTAATTTGTAGAATATTGAAAGAAATTTTCAGGTTAACTTAGACGTGTTGAAGATTCTTTTTGCCACAACACAGCAGAATGGTTTGAGAAATTAGAAAAGGTTCATTTTTTGATTTCATACACTCACACTCACACTCGCACTTACGCACAATGTTCATCATTGATTTTTTTATCTTAAGAAAAGGTTATTGGGGCCGGGGATTAGATCTGGGCAAAAAAAAGAGTGAAATCAGTCCTAAAAAGGTTTGAAACCAAACCTAACTGAACCTCCCGTTGTAATTGGTTTGAGGATTCGTCAGGTAGAACCCATTAAAACCGAACGAACTGGTTTCAAACTGGGCTGATCATGATTTAAGCTTTTTGAATATAATTTAGTTTTATAAACCGGTTATAATTCCATTTTTATCGTCTGAAATAAATATAATTTAGCTTTTTGAAAGTTTGTATGGCAGATATAAGCTTCATTTTCTAAGAATCAGATTTTACTTTGATTTATCGTTTAGGGTTTGATAACTAACATGAAACTTTTTTGTTTATATAGTCTGCATGAAAATTATTCATGATTTTCCATGGGATTATCTCAAGGCAACATTACTTTGTGCCTATAGTATATTAATTTGGCCATAACCAGCAGTATTTGCTCGGGTCTTGGGGAACAGGAGTAAAACCTGATTAGGCATCGGGTCAACAGGTCAACGATAGTCAATAGTTGAATTGGAAGCTCGAGATATAAACTCGAGAAGTCAAGTAAATTAACTATTTTGGTATATATTAGTTAATATAGATATCATTTGATATATGTTCAAATTCATTGAATAAGGGATGATGATGAAGATGACAGAAACTGATTCGAAATCGTTTTGTTTTGGTTAAAACATGTGAGGATGTCAGTGTGTTTATGTGTGGATTGATTGTTTTCTATTAAGATGGATTGATTGTTTTCCATTCAGAGCTCATGACAAGATGTGTGCATTCTCAAGTTATTTGTAGTAACATATTTACACTATAATGTTGTTTTTCTTACGAAAACATGTTTGTGTAATTCAACCTTACGATGTTTCTTAAGTTCTTTGTTGTCATAGGTTTCACATGCTTAGTGTTTGATGTTATTTAACCTTCATCGCCGTAACGCGTGGGTCTTCCATCTAACATTTGTATACGTTGCGCCTTGAATAGTAAGCCCCGGCCGCAACTCGGAGGGGTTTCATCTAGTTATATATAATTTTTATGTTACGTAGTGTTAACTTATCTTTTAAGAATTACTAGTAATATCACCCGCAGGCCCATTGCAAACACCAAATGTATTAGCCTAAACTTTATGTAATGCGTTAACCATATGAAAATTCATGTTTTTACGTACTCGGTTCAGCTCAATGTAACATATATTGAATCAAAACGTTAAGTAATCGAGTTTATAGAATTTATATTGTACAGTTATAACAATCAAATTTATAGAAATTATATTGTACAGTTATAACGTAATGTGCCAAAAAAACATAAAGTGTGTATAGAGAAATAACCGACATGTGTAATTAGAAGGGGCTTATTATAGCTTTCAAAAAACAGAAACCACAAAAGAAAAAAGAAAACACATTCACATCACGGGACAACTATAAGTATTATGCAAAGTGCAAGGACCAAAGTTGGGAGGTGTAAACGTCAGCGACTACGGTTTTAGTGTAGATATATAATAACAATATAATTGTAATTTTATCTGTCTTGCATTGGTAATGGTCGACATATAGAGTAACTCGAATTTTTACCATCGAATGAATGAAAATGTATCATATTTAACCATGTTCGGTTTGGTACATTTACGCGAAACGTGAACCAACTAAAACGTACATAAAATAAGCACGAAAACGTATTATATTTGAGCGGACTCATTTCAAAAAAAAAAAAAAAAAAAACAGTTTACGTCTAAAATTAAGCCAACTCAAATTTATAACGACGTGTACATAAAATTACGCACGTAAAAACTTATTTTTTTGTTGAGTAAAGGAACGAAAGGGGTAAACTCGAAGCTTTAGAAACTCAAGGAGGTCAATGACAAATTAGTTTTTTAAAAAGAAATCAGCAAATGAAAATTATTGAAGAAAATAATAGGTTAAAAACGTATATTATAGATGGTATAGGGGTAAAGTTGAAACATTAGAAACTTGAATGATTAATTTGTAAAACTTGTAATATGAAGTAGTAGTCTAAAGAATAAAATTGTCATTTTATGAAACTTTATGGTAGAAAAAGTAATGCACTTAAATTGTAATATGGTGAAAAGTTAGAGGTGGTCTATTGGAAAATGCATGGATGTTGCAAATTAAGATAAATGAAATAAAATATAATTTGTACCCAATTGATCAAACAATATATATATGAGACAAAAGCGGAAAAAACGAAGTAGTTGGTCGGTGGCAAAAGCCACCGACTTTCTACTTTAAGATTATGTATTATATCGTCATGATTTTATATATCTTAGATATTTCAAACTATTGTTAAAAACATAAATTGTATTAAAATTAGAAGGGATATTGGCCTCTAATAATCCTAACTAGACATCATTAGCCATTGGCAGTCCCACCTTTTTTTATTCCCCCTAACAGTCCCACCTTTCAACTATTGTTCCTCCACTGGTCTTCAGTTACAAAAACTTAACTCCGTTAAGTTGTTTTTTTTCGAATTACAAACTGACGTTTTAGGACTTTGGATCAGAACGAGGATACGAGTCTATTGACGTAAAACTTACCTTGAAATTGTGCTTTAAACGACGAAAACATTGCTTTAATTCGGGTGTTTAAACTTCAATTACCAAAAATCAAGTCATTTGGAGCACCGTTTCGAGGTAAGTTTTACATCAATAGGCTCGTATTCTTGTTCTGATCAAAAGCCCTAAAACGTTAGTTTGTAATTCGGAAAAAAACTTAACTTAGTTAAGTTTTTTTAACTGAGGATCAGTAAAGGAAAAATAGTTGAAACGTGGGATTGTTAGGGGGAATAAAAAAAGATGGGGCTGCCAATGACAAATGAGGTCTAGTTGGGATTATTAGAGTCCAATATCCAAAATTAGAATGGTAAGGAAAATGTATATTGAAATCCTGAGCAGTGACAGATGCAGGATTTTATTCTAATGGATTCCTTTTGGTAAATTCTTTTTAAATTTTTCTAAAAAGTTCTCACTAATTTTTTCCGTTTTTTCCAAACGTACTGGGTTCCTGGGAACCCACAAGTTTTTCAAAATTCGTCCAATTTTCATCCCTGATCTAAATGGGGAACTTTCCAATTACGTCATGGTGTTATCATAATTGGTAATTTTAGTTACATGAACCTCTCAAAAACTATATCTTTCTTACGAAGTATGACAAACTGTATCAGACGTACAATTCATCAAATCATAGTGACACTTCTCATAACACTAAAAGCAAACAAACTAGTGAAAAAGCATCAAACTTATATTACTAAATATAGTATATTACATGATTGAACAAGCATTAGGGTTATCGTCACTAAACATATATGTGATCCGCTCATCTGTAGCGTTTGGTGCCGAAACAGCCTGAACAACGTTCTTGACAAAACCCGCAGGAGCCCGTTTGTCGTAGGCTTGGTTCACATAGGGATAACTGACCAAATTATACGGTACGTATGGCCAGAATTCAGCTCGTTTGCCTGTATTCTTTATTCTTTTTAACACTTGGTTTGGCTCCACATATCCACTAACTATTACTCGGCTTTGCTTTCGGTTAACCTCCACAGTCTTTACACCTTATAAACATACCGGAATTCAACATCATTAGAACAACATACAGAGATTTTGTAATGAACCTCTTCCTGCATACATATGTAGACAGAGGAAATATGACATATATATACCTTTCATGTGCTTAACAGCATTCTTGACTCTTCTTTCACATCCATCACAGTCCATTTTAACTTTGATTTCAACTGTCTGGAAAAGAAACAACAATCCATCTTTTGATTGTCAGATTGAAACTTTGTATATACATATAGTACTGTACATATGGATAGATATATAGAGAGAAAAACAAAAGAAAGAAAGAAAAGTGTGTGTGTGTGCCTGCATTGGTTTTCTTCTACTTCTGATGCTGGTGCTTGTGACAGTACAAAAGTTGGAGAGGTAATCAAGTGCTCCCATTATTTGCTAATTGCTTCACTTTGGAAAAAAATGTTGAGGGGAGAGAGAGAGAGAGAGAGAGAGAGAGAGAGAGAGAGAGTTGTGGATCTATATTGGTATGTGCTAATGACTTGGTATATATACATACAAAAGCTAATCAACCATACTGGATGTTGGACCCCTAAAATGTAATTAATATCATATAATTATAAAGGTATAATATAATACTATGCTTTTTGGTCATCTTTTCAAGCATGCTAGATTATGAATATACACGATTCTGATTTTCATTTTAAACATAAAAGCAAGACTGAAAGACAGAAGAAAACTGTGTACATGTTTTAGAGGAAAAATTCTTTATCTCTATGTAGCTTTTTAGGCATAAATTCCTTTTATATGATCTTACTATTTTCTAAGATTTGGAAAAAAAAAAAATATCACCCATTCTATCAAAAAATTGTAAATGTGTATATCTCATGGCTAACAACAATCCTAATTTCATATAATTACTATTAAAAATGGAATATTGATTGGAAAACTCTTTGTTCCATACTTCCATAGTGACGGCTCATTGTTTCAAGACTATAATTAAATTTGATTTTCATTTATGTTTTAATACAAGAGAACATCTTGTCATCAGTCTTTTGTGGTAAAAATGATTCATGTCAAGTGCAAATCACCCGTTTAAAATCTAGTGACATAACCAAAAATCAAGTATTACATAGGCATATAGGAAGGCAATTCTTGAAGAATTTTAAAGGGTGGAATTTGGACCACTTTTAGATAGGAAACCTCATGTTGAAATCAAAAGTGGCATAAAATCATGAGTGTTCTAGACTCCTTTATGTGATATTCTTTACTTGTTTAATCACAAAAAATGTTGTAAAGTGCGTTTCTGTTGGCTTTCATTTTCATTTGATGGATGTACCATATTATTATTAATATATATAGAAATATTATTTCAATCTATCACCGTTAAGATTAGAAAAATAATTTAGAAACCGCGTCATTTAGTTTTATACCCACATAAAATTATGTAGAAGAAAAGGTTCAACAATGTTTTAGTAATATTAAACTCT
Organism: Helianthus tuberosus; assembly: GCA_030545235.1. Lineage (NCBI taxonomy): Eukaryota > Viridiplantae > Streptophyta > Magnoliopsida > Asterales > Asteraceae > Helianthus > Helianthus tuberosus. The sequence goes on from CM060436.1 coordinate 59,835,039, forward strand.
GTATTCACGCCTTTATACGGAGACGCTCGTTTTGTTTTGCTAACTTGGTATGATAAGGGGAAGGGGCGCCCCGTGAAATCATTTTGTTTACGCGTTGATTGGCGTGAAACACCGTCGCCGGTGTGGGTTATAATGCGTGGAAAGAATTAAGCGTGCTCGTGACCGTTACAAGTTACCGTTTGTAGAAGGCTCTAACTATTTGCACACCTTGGTTGGCTATCTACACATTTAGGGTTTACCTACGCTGTGTATAGACCTATATGCAGCGTATAGGGTTACCTCTATACGCTGCGTATAGGTCTATACGCAGCGTAGGTAAGGGGTAGGTACACGACCAAACAGTCAAACCTAGTACCATGTCAAATCAGTCTGACATACGACGCGTATAGACCTATACGCAGCGTATGTACATAGAGTAAGACGCTGCGTATAGACCTATACGCAACGTATGTCATACTGATTTGACAATGATACGATGTTGTTCAGGCACGTGAATAAAGCTATACGCGGAGTATAGAGCTATACGCTGCGTATGATTGTAAATTCAAAAGCCCATTTAGCCATGCATCTCTGCCATCGACTTCAATCATGTCATTTCCTATATGCATTCAATCACTTGTTATAGGCTGTGTTTTTTGTTCAATTCATTTGTTCTGTATATCTTCAATTTCTCCATATCAAACGCAATATTGTTAAAATGTAATCATTTTAGGACGGGAATTATTTCTATAATCGTTATTCTAACGACGCACGGGGAGTAAATGATGCCAATGAGGAGGAGGTTGTGTCTGGAGTCCCTGTTAATCAAAAAACACAATTGCCAGATTTGAACGAGACTCCGACTCCACCTGTTGATGAACCAAATTATACGGCGCATCAAGTGTATCCGGATTACGGATACGGGTATGAATCTTCGTACGTTCAACAAAGTGGATACGGTGCTGAGAATGCACCTGTTGATGAACTATATTACCCGACATAGCAATAGTATCCGGGTTACGGATACGGGGGTGAAGGTGAATACGGGGGTGAATGTGGATACGATAGATACGGGGGTGAAGGTGGATACAGTGGATACGGTGGATACAGGGGTGAAGGTGGATACGGAGGCTACAGTGGATACAAAGAATACGTTGGATACGGTTATGAGCCCCGTAACACACCACTGTATGATGATTATGAACCATCTACCACAGGCAATTCATTTCAAATAAAGGTGGTATCACATTAATATTAATATTTATATTATTTTTATAATAATTATTATTATTGTTAAAATTATATTGTTATTGTTATTATTAATATTTTTGTTAAAAATTATTGTTATTGTTATTATTACTGTTATAATTGTTATTATTGTTACAATTACTATAACTATTATTATTGTTCAAATTATTATAATTATTATTATTGTTAAAATTATTATAATTATTATTATTGTTAAAATTATATAACTATTGTCAACATTATTATTATTATTATTATTATTATTGTTGTTGTTGTTGTTGTTGTTGTTGTTGTTGTTAAAATTATTATAGTTATTGTTATTATTATTATTATTATTATTATTATTATTATTATTATTATTATTGTTATGGGTGGTTTTCTGAAGATATATCCTGGATAATATTCTGACTATGTTTCTTTTACTGTGATTAGGATACCGAATCAGGATATTGGTAACATCCTGACGCAGTATCCTGATGATAACTAATTAGTTCACGTGTAGATTAACGAAGCAAGCTAATAACGTTCGAGTGGACCTGTTCTCCCAAAGGCTCGGGCTAATAAGTTGAAATGGGGACGTTGAAGCCGGAAGAAGTGGACTACAACGTTCACAAAGGGGATATTCGTCGTATCCCAGTTTTATAGGCTAGTTTGTTAATTTCGTTTTACTATAAATAGGATTGATCGGATCAGATAGAACACACGCAATTTTTTGCACACTCTCACTCTCTAGTAGCTGCAATCACTCACGAAACACTCACACGTGTACTCGAATCGCATTGTAACACCTAGTTGATCCGTATCATATCCTGCACTGTATCCTGAATATTCAAGCAATAAGAAGAACAAGGCAGCCGACGATTGTCAGCTCCCGAGGTTTTATGCCGGAGATCTAGATTGATCAAGGGCTTTCCTCGTACATCTCGTGTCATCCTTTACCTTTTTTGCTCATTGTTTGATTGTAGATATAGCTCGATATCCTGAGCTATATCTTGAAAACTGTTTTTGTTATCAACTTAACCAGCATATTTTTTACGAATACTTCTAGCACACTACCTCACTAAACTAATTTGATCACTTAATTACTTAGGTAATTTTTGACCAAAACAATTTGGCGCCCACCGTGGGGCAAGTGGTGCTATTTCTACTAAAAGTTTTTGCAAAATCATTACTTGGTTTTCTGTTTTCGAAACTTTTTGCCACACTATTTTCAATGGCCTCAAAATCAAACATGAGCTCTTCCACCGTGTCTGCTACAACCTCTGCTACAATTGGTTCGGTGCTTCCACCACCTCCGAGAAGACAAGCTTCATCTCAGCCTCAAGCTCCTTCAAGAAGGATCAAAACTCATGTGGCTCGGGATATTATTCCCACTCAGAATGTTCAAGGATCCGCTACTTCAGGGAGAACCCCTATTATGGCTTCTAATATTCAAATTTTGACTTTGTTTGGTAGTATACAGGATCAGATGAAGCAGCAGTAGGAAACAAACCAAATGCTGATAAGAGAGATACAATTCCTGAAATCCAGATCAAGTAGGCCTGCCGAGGATACTGTCACCCCTTTGCAGCGCAGAGCTTTGAACTTCAGTTTGGCAGTATACACCGAGGATAACAGGGGCAATATTGTGCCTAGCCATTCCCAGAATCATACTCCTGAGATACCCTCTTCAGTTAGGATGTCAACTGTGGCATCGACAAAGCTTAGACATTATTTTGAGACACATAGGATTCATGTTAAAACTAATTATCCTGTTAAAAATGTGCTTAGGAAACCCGAGTTGTCAGGTAGGATGGCTAAGTGGTCAGTAAAGTTAAGTGCCTACGATCTAGTATATGAACCTAGAAATGCCATAAAGTCTCAGACTCTAGCTGACTTTGTGGCTGATTTCAGCAGTGATATTCAAAATGAAGTAGACCTAGAAGTACAACAGCTAGGAGAAAACTTAGAATCCTGGACATTATATACTGATGGTGCATCTAATGTGAGAGGTGTAGGATTGGGTATACTACTAAAATCGCCACAGGGGATATATTACCCCAGGCTATTAGGTGTGAATTTCCTGCCACTAATAATGAAGCAGAATATGAAGCTTTAATTGCAGGATTAGAGTTGGCCAGGAATATGAATATTAAAAGTTTGCAAGTATTTGTTGATTCTTTGTTAATTGCTAACCATTTTAATGGATCCTATGCAGTTAAAAGTGAAAGGTTAATCGAGTATCTTGAAATTCTCAAAAAATTAGCAGGATATTTCAATGTTTTTGCACTTGAACAGGTACCAAGAGAGGATAATGCTGAGGCAGACGCCTTGGAAAACTTAGGATCTTCAGTCAGAATACCTGAGGGAATTCAGATACCAATACTACATATCCTATATCCTGCGGTGGATCTTTTCAAATCCCAGGATATGGAAGTAGTAAGTATTCAGGATCCTGATGGTGAGTATCCTGAGGATGATCCTAAGTCCTGGACAACTCCAATCGTGAGATATCTTGAGGAAGGACATATCCCGAAGGATGAGAATCCTAAGGCTTTTAGGATGAAGGTATCCCGATTCGCTATTATAAATAATGTTTTGTATAAGAAGTCTCTTGCAGGACCATACCTGAGGTGCTTGGAGGATCCCGAAACTAAAGAAGTGCTTCAGGATATACACGAAGGGGATTGTGGTAACCATACTGGGGGCAGATCATTATTCTCAAAGGGATTAAGAACATGAAACTATTGGCCGACGATGAGGAAAGATGCTGCAGAATATGCTTGAAAGTGTGATGCATGTCAAAGACACAACAATATACTACATCAACCCACTGAACCGCTGTATCCTATTGCTTCCCCTTGGCCATTCATGAAGTGGGGGATGGACATAGTAGGAAAGTTTCCAAAAGCTCCAAGAGGAAAAGCCATTATGCTGGCAATGACGGATTATTTCTCTAAATGGTTTGAAGCTGAGGCATTTGTTCAAGTCAGAGACCAAGAAGTAGTATCCTTCATGAAATGGCTCTCAGTTTATCAGTAAGAGGACTACCGATTTTTGCAAGAGTTGGGGAATCAAAATGATCACATCCACTCCGGTACATCCTCAAGCAAACGGACAAGCAGAATCCTCGAACAAGATAATTGTCAACAATTTGAAGAGGAGACTAGGAGCTAAGAAAGGAAGACGGGCAGAATAATTACCTTTTGTTTTATGGGCCGATAGGACAACAGTGAAAAGTGCAACTGGGCAAACCCCATTTTCCTTAGTCTTTGGAGCAGAAGCAGTAATCCCGACGGAAATGGTGATACCTACATCAAGATCCAACCTCCGGGATCCTGAGAAGAATCCTGAAGCCCTATGCCAAGAATTGGATACTATCGACGAGACAAGGGATGTGACAAAGTTGAGAATTGCAGCATACCAATAGAGGATATCCAGAGCATATAACAAGAATCTAAGGACTAGAAGGTTTCAAGTTGGAGATTGGGTATTAAGGATGGCTTTTCAAAATACTACTAATCCTGCTGATGGAAAATTAGCTCCAAAGTGGGAAGGACCTTATGAGATTGAATCCGAATCCGGGAAAGGAGCATACAGACTTAAGAATATGGAGGGGGGTATATTGCCAAGATCCTGGAATGCTATACACCTCAAAGCCTATTTCAAGTGAGTTTAGAATTTAATTTCTAACTCAGAATGGTATGAATTCTCCCTCTTTTTGAGTTTAGTTTCATTTTATTCCTAACGAACCCAATACTGACTTAGGCATCGGAGGGGTGTTAGCCAAGCTAACACCCACCTTAGTTTAAAGGTTGTTTTGCAAAATATGCTTCGGGATGTAGCTCCAGGATATACGCTCAAGATCGAAAGATTAGAGGATTGGCCCCCTCTCTCACGTTTAAGGGATCCTGGTCCCTTCACAGGTTTAAAGGTATTCACCTTTCTCTCGAATTGGGTTTAAACACCCCGCCTGGAGCGCAAGTTATCCAGGGATAGTTCAAGATGGCGGGACCAGTCCATGTAAAAGTGGCTGACAATTTCGTTATTGTTGGCTATATCCTAGGTCCTAAAGGTATATGAGGATTGATCACCCTCTCTCACGAAAGGGTATTTTCATACTCTCTAAGGTTTAAAGGTTTTCACCTTTCTAAGTCTCGGAGATTATACACTCCCGCCTGTAGCGCACGAAAATTTGGGATTTTCCCCAGTATACTTAGGGTTTATCCCCAAAATATTGAGGATCTATCTCCAGAATATTTAGGTTTTATCCCCTGTGATACTAAAGTTATACATAAGTGTGAAATCAGTTATGATTGAAGCACACAAGTTCCTAAGTATTTAACGATGACATATACAGGGGACATTCCTCTCAAGGCACTATGAAAAGCTTAAAAGATCAAGTTTAGACTTGGTTCACTAAGTTTCCCAGACCTGGGACATTCTCAGTGGAAAGATTGCGAGAGGATTAAAGTTCAAGGATTGAGATGTCTTCAATTTTTGGTATGATCTTTCATTTTTTGTTCTTTGAAAACCTTATCTAAATTGTCTAAGTTTTAAAACTCTGTTTGACAAAAGTTTTAGTAGGATATTTATGAGTATCCTAACCAGGATATATTCTGAGGATATCTGTTCGGAATATGTGTAATATTACACTAAGATTGAAAAATTGAAATTGTATTTGTCTAAGTTTTAAAACTCTGTTTGACAAAAGTTTTAGTAGGATATTTATGAGTATCCTAACCAGGATATATTCTGAGGATATCTGTTCGGAATATTTGTAATATTACACTAAGATTGAAAAATTGAAATTGTATTCAAACCAAGCAATACATAAAAAAATTTGCAAAAATGGACAACGATGGATAAGGTCATAAAAGCTAATATTATTAACATTGCAAAAGGTTGTGCTTTTGGTTTCATCTCAAACTGAGATCCATCCACCAAAAGCACAGTTACTTTTCTACCATATTTACTTAACAATTGAAGGCTTCGTCTTGAAACTCAAGATACCTCCACCTCCAATTGTTAAAATGTTCAAAATAAAGCATACTACTTGATGACCAAGCACTTCATCCTGAAACTCAGGATCCCTCCACCTTTGGCCATCATGTTGTCTACATGCAGGAAAGTAAATTGTTTGACGGACAGGAAATTAAAATTGTTCAACAAACCACCAAATTTAAAAATGGGCTCTGGCCTCGGCAACAATATCCATCATCGCCCACTTCGCTGCTTTCAAGGGGCAATACCCTCTTCAACCTTGGCTTCATCAGCATCCGGTCCAGCATCCTTCCCGGCCTCCTTCCGAGCATCACTGCCAGCATCCTTTACAGCATCAGCACCGGCTGCTTCGGTAGGTTCCTCAACCGCAGGCTTCACAAGAGGCTTCACAAGATCGCCGCCGAGATCTCTCAATTTTGCCTCCCAAGCTTCCACATTCCATGAAGGGCATTCAAAGCCCGTAGCCCTGGCCTCATACGCCATTTTCAATCGGGCTTGGAGAAGAGAGATGATGACGGAACCCTTAAGGCTTTCTCGATAAGAAGCCATGTCCTGTTCATGCTGAACCTGGGCTGCATCATATTTGGCCTGGGCTTCTTGAGCAACCTTTTGAAGAGCAGCCTGATGTTCTTGGACCATCGCCTTGTATTTGTCCTCGTAATGCTGTGATTTGGCGGTGGCGATGGCTGCTTGGTCTGCTACAGTGGCCTCTGCCTTCTTCAGCTTGCTCTCTAGCATCTTGTTCAAACCACATGCATCCTCATAAAGGAACACTAGGCGTTCCAGACCCTGCAGTCAAAGGAACAGGTATCAATATGTGGGTATGTGTATTCAGTATATGTGTGCAGGATATAGAATGAGGATACTAACTGTTATGGGTCATTTTCTGAGCGTACATATCCTGACTAATATCCTGTCTTTTGGTTGTTTGCTTGTGATCAGGATACTGGATTAGGATATTGCTAACATCCTGGGCGATATCCTGGTGTTAACTAAATTAACCACGTGCAGGTTAGAGGCTGTGGGTTACTAACAGTCAGATGGACTTCTTCTCCTCAAGACTCGGACGTATCTGTTATGTGAGAGACGTTGAACCCGAAAGACCAGGTCTACAACGTTCGAGTGGGGAATATTCGCCGGATCCCGGTTTATTAGGATAGTTTGTTGCATTTCTTTTACTATAAATAGATGGGGGCGGATCAGATTAAGGCACGAAACTTACACACACACTTTCGAACACTCTTGCTCTCTAGCTCACTGCAAACACTATACACAAACACTTGTATTCGAATTACATTGTAACACCTAGTTGATCCGCATCACATCCTGCACTGTATCCTGATATTTGAAGTAATAGAAGAATAAGGCAGCTGCGATTGTCAGCTCCCGAGGTTTTGTGCCGGCGATCTAGATTGATCAAGGGCTTTCCTCGTACATCACGTGTCAACCTTTACTTTTTTGCTCATTGTTTGATCACAGATACAGCTCTATATTCTGAGCCGTATCCTGAAACTGTTTTTACAATTAACTTGGTAAAAATATTTTTCACACATATTTCTAGCACACTACCTCACTTAACTAATTTGATCACTTAATTGCTTCGGTAAATTTTGACCAAAACAATTTGACGCCCACCGTGGGGCAAGTGGTGCTATTTTTGCTAAAAAATTTAGTAAAATCATTACTCGGTTTTCTTTTGTCAAAACTTTTTGCTACATTGTTTTCAATGGCCTCGAGATCAAACATGGGCTCTTCCACCATCTCTGCTACAACCTCTACAACAATTGGTTCGGTGCTTCCACCTCCTCCTCCAAGAATGCAAGCTTCATCACACGGAGCTGAAAGTCATGTAGCTCGGGTTGTTATCCCCGCTCCCAGTACCCAGGGATCCGGTCCTGTTTTGGCGTCTAATGATGAAATTCTGAATTTTTTTGGTAGTGTACAGGAACAGATGAGGCAGCAGCAGGAAACTAATCGGATGCTGATGAGAGAAATACAACTCTTGAAATCCGGCCCAAGTGGACCTGCTGAAGAAACTGTCACTCCTTTACAGCCTAGGGCTTTGAACTTCTGTTCTGCAGTTTACACTGAGGATAACCGGGGGAACATCGTCCCAAGCCATTCCCAGAATCATACCCCTGAGATACCCTCCTCGGTCAGGATGTCAACTGTGAGGAGCTCAGGATATGCTTCAGGATATGGCCAGAATCCTCAGACCGGTAACGTGTCAAATAATAATATTCTTGCTACTAACAACAATGGGTCTTTGCAGGATGCAGGTATAACGTCAACATTTACTAGGGAGCTTCAGAAATTGAAGGACATGATATCCAGTGTACCTGGAGTGGTCCAGCCAATTCCAGAAGTATCCCAAGACAGCCACAGGATATCCCGCTTTGTATATCCTATCTGTGATGCTGAAATCCCAAAAAGATTTCAGACCCCCAACATGAAACTATATGATGGGACTACGGATCCTGAAGAGCATATTGCCCTGTATAGAGAAAGAATGGAGATTAACCCTATTCCTCCAGAACTCAAGGAAGCATGCTTGTGCAAGGGTTTTGGTTCTACCTTGACAGGATCAGCCTTAAAATGGCTGTTGAATGTTCCTCCTCACTCAATTACTTCGTTTGCTCATTTGGTTAATTTATTTAATAGTCAGTTTTCTTGCAGTCGGAGTTTTGAGAAACTAACCAGTGATCTTTACAGGATAACTCAAGGACCTCAGGAACCCTTGAGGGATTATGTGAACAAGTTTAGTTGAGAATCCTTGGATATCCCACATCTTGATGTTGCAACAGCTGTGCAGGCTTTTAAGATGGGGTTACAAAAGGATTCTCAGTTTTATCAGGATCTTGTAATGAATCCCTGCAGGAATCTCGACGAAGCTCGTAACAGGGCTTTGAGATATATCCGCTTGGAAGATGACAAAAAGATGCAAGAGAGGATGAATTCTACCTCAACCTACGAATCAACCAACAGGAAATCAGAATCCTCGTATAAACCATATCGCTCCAAGCCATATGGTAGAAATGATAACAAGAAAGTGAATGCTGTTGAAGACGAGGATCCTGAAGAATATCCTGAATTATCTGAATACTGCTTTTCTGTTAATATACCTAAGTTAATGTATGCTATGCAGGGTTTAGGAGACAAAGCTAGGTGGCCTCGAAAGAATCAGCAGAAAACTGATTGGAAGGATAAATCCAAATGGTGTGCCTTCCATGAAGATTTCGGACATGTGACCGAGGATTGCATTGCTCTAAGGAAAGAAATAAGCTACCTGTTAAGTAAGGGGTATCTGAAGGATTTGCTGGGAAGAAAGAAGAATAAAGGGCAGGATCCTGAGAAAGATCCTGAATGAGTAGCATCACCCCCAGCAGATGCCAAAATAATTAACTTTATTTCAGGAGGATCCGACATTTGTGGGACTTCGTATTCTGCGGCCAAGAGACATGCAAAGGAAGCTAAGACTGAAAGGGGAGACAAACCAGATAGGATGACTACCCTTACAACCGATAAAGTGATCACTTTCGATAGTGATGACAGGGATACTGTCCACAGGATCCTCACCATGATGCTCTCGTAATAACATTATATGTTGCTAACCATTTTGTACGCAGGATATTGGTGAACAATGGTAGCTCCGTCAACATAATTCAGCTGGAAACATTGAAGAGGATGAATGTATCTCCGATGGACATTACTTCGAAGTCCACTGTGCTCGTTGGTTTCAGTGGAGAAGCTAGGAATACCGTAGGAGAGATAAAGTTACCAGTATATGTTGAAGGGGTCAACTCGATACAACGCTTCTGTGTGATGGACTCCCTATCCTGCTATTACATCATACTAGGCAGGCCATGGATCCATGACATGAAGGCTGTGCCATCGACTTATCACCAGTGCATCAAGATCCCTACCCCTTGGGGGGTCGTCAAAGTTGATAGTGATCAGCAGGAGGCGAAGGAATGCTACTCATCCTCAATGAAATCCTCAACCAAGCCTAATCCAGCATAGCAATTAAAGATGCGGGCCCAAGATATCGTGGAGGCTTTAGAGCAGGATATGAAGAAAGTTATCTTGGATCAGGATAATCCTGATATCTCGGTGCTCGTAGGAACCAATATCCCTTAGGATATTGAAGAACAATTAACTAACTTTTTGAAGTGCAGGATGTCAACATTTGCATGGAAGCATGAGGATATGACAGGTATATCCAAAGATATTATTACTCACAAGCTTGGAATTGACAGGTCGTTCAAGCCTGTTCAGCAAAAAAGAAGGAAGTTTGCTCCTGAACGAAATACAATCATACAAGAGGAAGTTGAAAGATTGCTGAAGTCCAAAATGATCAGAGAAGTCAAGTTTCCAAGATGGCTGGCAAATGTAGTCGTGGTACAGAAGAAAAATGGGAAATGGAGAGTCTGTGTAGATTACACGGACTTGAACAAGGCTTGTCCTAAAGACCCATTTCCTCTTCCCCATATTGATGCAATGGTGGATGCTACTGCCGGGCATGAGATGTTAACGTTCATGGATGCATCCTCAGGATTTCAGCAGATTCAAATGGAGCCTTCGGACCAGGAGGATACTGCCTTCATGACACCAACAGGTATTTATTGTTATACTGCTATGCCCTTTGGTTTGAAAAATGCAGATGCAACATACCAGAGGTTGGTAAACATGATGTTTAAAGATAAGCTGGGGGACACCATGGAGGTATATATTGACGAAATGGTGGTGAAATCTAAAAAGGCTGAGGATCACCTCCAGGATATCAAGGGAGCATTTGATATCCTGGATCAGTATAACATGAAACTGAATCCTGCTAAGTGCCATTTCGGAGTGGGGGCAGGAAAGTTTCTAGGATATATGGTAACCAAAAGAGGCATAGAGGCGAGCCCGGAGCAGATCAGAGCTATCCTGGATATAAAACCACCTTCGAATATGAAGGATGTTCAACGGTTAACAGGCCGAGTACCAGCATTGAACAGATTTATTTCAAAATCCTCGGAAAAATGCAAGGAATTTTATGATATCCTCAAGAAGAATACGAAGTTCGAATGGGGAGCAAAGCATGAAGCAGCCTTGCAGGATTTGAAGCGACATCTCTCTGTGACAACCCGCACTAAACCAGGTATCCGTACGACTTAATTATTGATTAATTACTGTGCTTGTTTGAACTAGCTGATGAACTGCTACTTGATATCTGATACATGTACTTACTTGCATCATACTTTACTTGTCGTCACTACAATACTTACATACTGAACCTTAGTGACAACCATGATGCACAAAAAGCACAGTAGCACAATAACGGATAACCTATTGAACATGCTGATAAAGCCAGCATCAGGCAAACACTGTCTCTAAGGCCTGTAAGAGCCTGAAATATTTTTGCTACACTAATGGTGAGTGTAGGGATATAAGGGTTGTAGAACTGCGTCTCTAGGGATAAGTCACAGTGACTGGATATGCCTAAAACGTACTCTAAGTACAAAATTCAGCACTTTACATAACAATTCAGCTTTTAGCTAACTAATAAAGTGCCAAAACATGAGAAAAATATTACTAGACACTTTCCAAAGTGTCAGGAATAAGCTGTGTCACTAAAGAGAGTAATAACGACACTTTAAAGCTTTGATTAACACTTTAACGGATTACCATCCAACCGAACAACCGGACTATACCCGGAACATAAAAATATTGCCATAAATATTATTGATCTTTTTCTGAGCCAGTTAGGGTCCCTGAACACCCTAACACCCGCTTTAAAACACAACACACCACTAACCGAGTTAATCACTCAACTTAACTAGATTAACCTAACTAAACATCAACTAATCTAGTTGAGATCGAACCAAGGACCCCCCCCCCCCCTTGACCGAATTCGGTCCCCTAGGGGACATACCTTGTACTATGATGATTAAATTAATCATCCTTGCTTAATATCTATGGGACATAGTGTCCAATGGTTAATGCACACTAATTTGTCTATAAGTTACATGCTTAACACACCAACACATTCACTTAACTCATCACCACCTCACAACTCTCTCTCCCCTCTCTTCCACTCACGGTCGAGAACCACAAGCCCACCACCGCCACCTTTCAATCTTGATCAACCAATTCCAACATCATACAAGCATCAAGGGTCTCGTATTAGGAAGCTGGGTGCAAGCGGAACGCGAAGGACCTCTTTATCTTGCTTTTATCCACCTCTTTTGTGCGTAGATTCTTCCCTAGCCTTGAGCTAGAGGTATAATGCTTAAAACACCTTCTTGAACAAATCTAAAGTGGTTAAAAGGGTTTGTATCGGTTAAAACTCGTTAACATGCAAGTTGATGCTTTAAAGTTTACTAAAAACACTAAAAATGGTGGTTAATAGCACATAAGTTATGTAAATGTTGTAGTAATTGAAAGTTGTGTTCATTTAGGCCCGATCTATGATGTGGTAGCTCGGATCATCGTTTAACCCGGTTTGGTAAGATCATGGATCTTAACATAAGCTTGTTTTGAATAATACAAGGGTTAAAAGGTGAAACTCTACCACACGCGAATCATGAACTTGTGTAAAAGAGTTTTACTTGTTAAAGTTATGTTTAAAACTAGCAGATCTACATATCTGCAAGTGGTATTTTCAAAGAACCACGTATCAAAGAAATCATGTATTTTAAAAGATGGATTTTATACTAACAAGCATGATTTTTATAAACCACAAGTGTGTAAACACTTGTGAAATAAAAAGATCCGACAAAATAACGGTTTTTGTAAAAGATGACGGGAAGTTGTAAAGATGGATTTTCTCTAAAAACGAGGTTTTTACAAGATCAAATTTCCTTATATGAAGATCTACTAAATTTAAGGGGATGTACACCACAGTTTTGGGAAAACTACAAGTTCATGTAATTTTTGGCAATTTACACATATGTTGATTTGTTGTTGTGATAAAAGTTGTTCTGATCAAATGAAGAAAATTGTTGAGTTGATTTGTTAAAGAAAATGATACGCTTGAAAGCGTGGCCACCTCCAGTTACAGAGGAAACTCTGGCGAAATTTTTCTAAAAACCTAACACTTAGAACTATTTGCACTACAAGTGTTAGAATTATTTTTGACATGTTTTCGAAACATAAATTTCGCCATGACTTTATTTACTAAATATTCGGAGGTGGGATTTTCACAAAATTTAACGTGATAAATATATATATTTTTCACACACTGTTTATGATTATTTTGTGAAATACATAAATATTATTTTTAGAGTAAAAATAATATTTACGAACGTTAACGAATCCAAAATAATACGAACGCTTTCACCATAAATATATAAGTTACACCGGTAATTATATTACCACTCGATTGTTAAAACGTAACTTACGCACTTACGGAAATATTTATGAACGCGTATTTTAACAACGTATTATTGGAGAAAAATTATGTGAAATGAAAATATAATATTTTTGAGAAAAATACTTATATTTTGGAATTGGAAATATGTATATATTAAGTGAGACTTAATGATATCATTTGAACGCACATGTATTGAATCCCCCATCCTTGGGAAGGAGATTAACTACCAAATATATACAGAATGTAAACACGAAATAGTTGTCTAACTATTTCCCAAAGACTTAAACTATAAAGCTAAGGCACGGCCGTCCGTCTAATAGAAATTAGCACCTGTAGGTCGTCGCACAGCTGCGTGAGCAGGAGATACTTGGTAGAGACGCTTCACTGTGAGTTCATGTCCCCCTTTTCTCTTAACTGTTTTCAGTTTTCTAAACTGCGGGGGTGAAATACATGTTACTTTGATTACAAGTACTTTATACATGATATGGTGTGAGTGGGTAGGCGTGAACTGGAGACCATTAATCCTCATTGTAGGACCGAGGGACGTAAGCGGTAGATGAGATCTATCTGGGTGTAGCGAGCCCAACTCTAGGCCCAATAGAACGGACCTCTAAGAGGCCCAGCAGAACGGACCTTGAGTGACTTTGTACCCGACGCAAAAATCTGCTAGGTTGAGTCTTCCTACTTGCACTTCACACATACTAATGGCCTTGCAAACCATTGGTGATCTCTTTTTCCTTACACTGCTACATACCAGGGAACTTTTATACTTACAAGTGTTTTACATACTCACTTACACATGAACTCGCTCAACATTATTGTTGATTTTTCAACTTACATGTATTTCAGGAAATTAGAGATCTGGCACGGTATGTTATGTTTTCCCGCTGCATAAGGGTTCCAAGGTCATCCCAGTTTAGGAAATGTGACTCTTTCCTGGACAAGTCACAACTCTTAAACTGCGTTTATTTCATGTTTATGTTGTTCAAGACAATGTTTTACGTTATGGTGTTGTAAGTCTTTAAGACAATGGTATGTTACTCTGGTTTTAAAACTTAATCAAATGGATGATCTTGCATGATTTTATTTCATATAGCTTTGTTATGGTTAAGCTATGGTATTAAGAAGTCACACCAAAATTAACCACGCTTCCGCAAAGCCAGGGTGTGACACTCTCGACTACACCTCTATTGATGAAGCCTGAAAATGGTGAACCACTATCCATATACCTCACTGTATCAGGGAATGCTGTAAGTGCCGTTCTTATAAAGGATCATGAAGGTCAGCAATATCCTGTCTATTATGTTAGTAAAAGTTTACAAGATGCTGAAACTAGATATTCTCATCTAGAGAAATTGATATTAGCACTAGTTATGGCATCAACAAAACTTAGACATTATTTTGAGACACATAGGATTCATGTTAAAACCAATTATCCTGTTAAAAACGTGCTTAGGAAACCCGAGATGTCGCGGTAGGATGGCCAAGTGGTCAGTAAAACTGAGTGCTTATGACTTAGTATATGAGCCTAGAAATGCCATAAAGTCTCAGGCTTTAGCTGACTTTGTGGCTGATTTCAATAGTGACATTCAAAATGAAGTAGATTTAGAAGTACAGCAGCTAGGAGAAAACTTAGAATGCTGGACATTGTATACTGATGGTGCATCTAACGTAAGAGGTGTAGGTTTAGGTATACTACTAAAATCGCCACAGGGGGACATATTACCCCAGGCTATTAGGTGTGAATTTCCTGCTACTAATAATGAGGCAGAATATGAGGCTTTAATTGCAGGATTAGAGTTGGCTAAAAATATGAATATCAAGAATTTGCAAGTATATGTTGACTCCTTGTTAATCACTAATCATTTTAATGGAACCTATGCAGTTAAAGGAGAGAAGTTAATTGAGTATCTCGAAATTCTAAAAAAATTAGCAGGATATTTCGATATTTTTACACTTGAACAGGTACCAAGAGAAGATAATGCTGAAGCTGATGCCTTGGCAAATCTGGGATCATCGGTCAGGATACCGGAAGGAACCCGAATACCAATATTACATATCCTATATCCTGCGACGAATCCTCAGGATAAGGAAGTAATAAGTATTCAGGATCCTGATGATGAGTATCCTGAGGAGGATCCTAAATCCTGGACGGCTCCAATCATGAGATATCTCAAGGAAGGACACATCCCAAAGAATGAGAATCCTAAAGCCTTTAGAATGAAGGTATCACGATTCACTATTATAAATGATGTTTTGTATAAGAAATCTATTGCAGGACCATATCTGAGGTGCTTGGAGGATCCCGAAACCAAAGAAGTACTTCAGGATATATATGAAGGGGATTGTGGTAACCATACTGGGGGCAGGTCCTTATTCTCAAAGATATTAAGGACAGGATATTATTGGCCGACGATGAGGAAAGATGCCACAGAATATGCTCGAAGATGTGATGCATGTCAAAGACATAGTAATATATTACATCAGCCTGCTGAACCGCTGTATCCTAGTGTTTCCCCTTGGCCGTTCATGAAGTGGGGTATGGATATAGTGGGAAAGCTTCCAAAGGCTCCAGGAGGAAAGGTTTTCATGTTGGCAATGACGGATTATTTCTCCAAGTGGGTTGAAGCAGAAGCATTTATTCAAGTTAGAGATCAGGAAGTGGTATCCTTCATAAAAAGGAATATCCTGACTAGGTTTGGAGTACCAGCTGAGATAATTTGTGACAACGGATCTCAATTTATAAGTAAAAGGACTACTGACTTCTGCAAGAGTTGGGGAATCAAAATGATTACTTCTACCCCGGTACATCCTCAAGCAAATGGACAAGCTGAATCCTCAAACAAGATAATTGTCAACAACTTGAAGAAGAGATTAGGGGCCAAGAAAGGAAGATGGGCAGAAGAACTACCCTTTGTTTTGTGGGCTGATAGAATGACGGTAAAAAATGCAACTGGTCAAACCCCATTTTCCTTAGTGTTTGGAGCAGAAGCGATGATCCCGACGGAAATGGTGATACCTACAGCAAGATCTAACCTCAGGAATCCTGAGCAGAATCCTGAAGTCCTATGCCAGGAACTAGATACTATTGATGAGACAAGAGATGCAGCAAGGCTAAGGATGGCAGCATATCAACAAAGGATATCCAGAGCATACAACAAGAATATAAGGACTAGAAGGTTCAAAGTTGGAGATTGGGTGTTAAGAAAGGCTTTTCAGAATACTATTAATCCTGCTGATGGAAAGCTGGCTCCAAAATGGGAAGGACCATATGAGGTTGAATCAGAATCAGGAAAAGGTGCATACCGACTCAAGAATATAGAGGGGGATATGCTACCGAGATCTTGGAATGCTATACATCTAAAACTCTATTTCAAGTGAGTATGGAATTTAAATTCCAACTCAGGATGGTATGAATTCTGTCCCTGTTATTAAATTTTTATATTATTTACTATTTCGAACCTATTACTGACTTAAGCATCGGAGGGGTATTAGCCAGCCTAACACCCACCTTAGCTTATGGTGGTTTTGCAGAATATACTTCGGGATATAGCACCAGGATACACACTCAGGATACTTCGGAAGATTAGAGGATTGGCCCCCTCTCTCACGTATAAGGGATCCTGATCCCTTCATAGGTTTAAAGGTATTCACCTTTCTTTCGAATTGGGTTTAAACACCCCGCCTGGAGCGCAAGTTATTCGGGAATAGTTCAAGGTGGCGGGACCAGTCCATGTAAAAGTGGCTGACAATTTCGTTACTATTGGCTATATCCTGAATCCTAAAGGTATACAAGGATTGATCACCCTCTCTCACGAAAGGGTATTTTCATACTCTCTAACGTTTAAAGGTTTTCACCTTTCTAAGTCTTGGAGTTTATACACTCCCGCCTGTAGCGCATGAAAATTTGGGATTTTCCCCAGGATATGAAGGATTTATCTCCAGTATATTTTGGGTTTTACCCCTGTAACACAAAAAATTGTCTATACAATTGGAACTAGTGTTTAAAATTTTTTCTAAATGTTTGAGGACTTCATGCACAGGGGACATTCCATCTAAAGCAATTGTATGATGCATAAAGGATCAAAGTTGAGCTAAGAGTCTCGAACTGAGGACATCTCAGTAGGAGAAGTCGCAAAAGGGATTGGAGATTAATACTAGGGTTAGACTCAGTTCCTGGTATGATCTTTCCTTTATAAACCTTACATAAATTTTATAACTCAGGTTAAGGTTTAAGTATCCTGAAAAGGATTATCTTCAGGATATATCTTCAAAATGTGTTTTTGGGATGCGTTTCGGGATATTTGATTGAAATATTTGGAAGTGATACTAGTTTGAAATTAAAACCTTGATCAAACAAGTATTGTCAAAACAGGTTTTAGAAAGTGGACTATCTTTTATTCTTTAGAAGTTTTTTCTAAAGTTGATTGAATTTTTAGAAGTTCTATTTAATAAAAGTTTTCATAATATATCACTGAGTATATTGATTAGGATATTTTCAAAAGATAGTTGTAAAAAATTTTGCAAAGCTAAAATCTACATTAAGAAATACAGAAGACAATAGCAAGTCAATTGAAAGATGAAATTATTTGAAATAAGCAATACCAGTTGATAACCGAAGGTTTCATCCTAAAACCCAGGACCCATCCACCTTCGGCTATCAAGTTGTTTCGATACAGAAATAAAAACTGTTCATAAGATAAGAAATAAAATTGGTCAAACATAAGCATAAATCTCAAATTTAAAGAAAATAAGTTTTAGGAAGCAGCGCCTTCTTCGTTCATGGTAATTTCAGCAGCATCCGTCTCGGGATCCGCCTCACCATCCTTCTCAGCACCGGTTGGTTTTTCAACTGCTTTTGAAGGTCCTTCAGCAGCAGGTTTGGCAGAAGTGCCGCCAAGGTTCTTTAGCTTTGTTTCCCAGGCACTGACGTCCCAAGAAGGGCATTCGAAGCCTAGTGTTTTGGCTTCGTGGGCCATCTTTAGCCTGGTCTGGAGGAGAGAAGTGACGACGAAACTTTTAAGGCTTTCCCGGTAGCTGACCATATCCTGTTCATGTTGAGCATGGGCAGCGTCAAGATCGGCTTGGGCCTGGAGAGTAGCTTTGTTGAGAGCGGTCTGGTGTTCGTGGGTCATAGCCTTGAACTTCTCCTCGTAGTGCCGAGATTTGGCGGCTGCAATCATACCCTGATCAGAGATGGTGACCTCAGCTTTCTTCAACTTGGATTCAAGCGTCTTGTTGAGCCCACAGGATTCCTAATATAAGTGAACCAGACGTTCAAGACCCTGCAAATTAAGAGGACAGGTATTGGTTTTAATAAATATTATAAGGGGTATAAGCTGCAGGATATGGTTCAAGGATACTGACCTGGTTGAGAAAAGAAGTCATAAATCCGCTTGCTTTGATGAACCCGTAAGTCTCATAGGGGAATGTATCAGAGATGACGGGGGAATCAGGCTCTTTCCTTTTACGGGAGCTTGAACTCCGGGGCCTGGTAGCTGGCGAAGGTTTGGGAATGACGATGGCCTTGGAACTGCTGGGTTTGGATGAGGCCGTAGCCTTGGGACTAGGTTCCTTCTTGATCTGAACCTGATCAGAATAACTGTCCAGCTCGTCGAGGTCAAAGACTTCAGGGATCTTGGCTGGTGCTGCGTAAAGGGAAAAGTCTTACATCTTTATTACCCTTCATTATATTATATTGTGCTAATTAATTATTTTAAAGTAATCCTTACCAGACATTTCAGATGATGAGTATTGACTGGAACTCGGGATATGTGTGGTAAAACTCCTGTCACTAGCAGGTAATTGGTAAACAGTTTTGATTCTTTTCTCTGATTCTGTAGTAGGGGGAGCTACTTCCTTGAAATTTACTGCAAAGGGATCAAAAAGGAGGATATCAGCAAAAGATAAAAGTCTAAAGGTACATGGGAACATTCATGATCCTACCGGTGGTTAACCACTCCACCGGAAGGCTAGCACCCTCATCAATGGAGTCTCGTTTGACAAAGAAGAACTTGCGTTGCCATCCGTCTTCGTTTTTGGTGGCTTTAAGAATAAGGGGTTTGTTGGAAGTCGATAAAAGCAAAAACCGGCTAGAACCATGGGATCGAAGGCGGTAAGCGATTGGCAGATCTTCGATACAAAGGTCGGGACAGTGAAGATTTTTAATTTGGTTGAGTACGATTAATACCCTCTAGACCATGGGCATGGTCTGAGCAAAGGAGATACCGGTGGACCGGAAGAATTGCATCATAAATTCGGGAAAAGGGTATCGAAGACCTAGCGAGAAATGGTATGCTGGGAAGCAAACCCAATCAGTAGAAGAAACATCCGATCGAATTGACCGATCGAATGGTCTAAAGACCGTGTTATCAGGGAAAGCACCAGAAGCTCTCAAAGCCGCAATGTCTGCGTTATCAAAGGCACAGACCTCCTTCTCGGGATTCTTGAGAAGATTCTGCTGAATAAAGGTCTCGGATGATTCACCGGTTTGGGAATAAGTTCTGGCAGCCATTGCAGATAAAGGAAGAAAGATTGAAAAAAAATGAATGAGAAGTAGGGAATTACCTGGAGACTCCGTTGGAGATATCTGCTTTTCAAACAAGAAGAGAGAAGATATAGGAGCATTGTAGATCTCCATCGAGTTAAAAGCGCGTTGGAAGTTATGATGTGATCTTGACCGTCGTCTCGATTTAATTGCCTTGATTTACGAGATAGAATTTTTAAAATATATCCGTTGGATTGGTATACCAACAGATATATTTGGGGACAATTGTTATGGGTCATTTTCTGAGCGTACATATCCTGACTAATATCCTGTCTTTTGGTTGTTTGCTTGTGATCAGGATACTGGATTAGGATATTGCTAACATCATGGGCGATATCCTGGTGTTAACTAAATTAATCACATGCAGGTTAGAGGCTGTGGGTTACTAACGGTCAGATGGACTTCTTCTCCTCAAGACTCGGACGTATCTGTTATGTGAGAGACGTTGAACCCGAAAGAC
The DNA here is from genome assembly GCA_030545235.1 of Helianthus tuberosus. Lineage (NCBI taxonomy): Eukaryota > Viridiplantae > Streptophyta > Magnoliopsida > Asterales > Asteraceae > Helianthus > Helianthus tuberosus. The sequence continues at coordinate 59,855,610 of CM060436.1, forward strand.
CAGGTCTACAACGTTCGAGTGGGGAATATTCGCCGGATCCCGGTTTATTAGGATAGTTTGTTGCATTTCTTTTACGATAAATAGATGGGGGCAGATCAGATTAAGGCACGAAACTTACACACACACTTTCGAACACACTTGCTCTCTAGCTCACTGCAAACACTATACACAAACACTTGTATTCGAATTACATTGTAACACCTAGTTGATCCGCATCACATCCTGCACTGTATCCTGATATTTAAAGTAATAGAAGAACAAGGTAGCTGCGATTGTCAGCTCCCGAGGTTTTGTGCCGGCGATCTAGATTGATCAAGGGCTTTCCTCGTACATCACGTGTCAACCTTTACTTTTTTGCTCATTGTTTGATCACAGATACAGCTCTATATTCTGAGCCGTATCCTGAAACTGTTTTTACAATTAACTTGGTAAAAATATTTTTCACACATATTTCTAGCACACTACCTCACTTAACTAATTTGATCACTTAATTGCTTCGGTAATTTTTGACCAAAACACTAACCTGATTAAGGAAGCCAGTCATGAATTTGCTGGACTCTGTAAACCCGTGATTCTCAAATGGAAACACATCGGATGTAGTTGGAGAATCTGCTCCCTTCCTCTTGCGAGAGCTAGGACCTCGAGACTTGGATGCTGTGGAAGGCTTAGGAGCAGTAGCGGTTTTTGAACTGGTGGGCTTTGACGTGACTGCTGGCTTAGGGTTAGTTTCTTGCTTGACTTGCATAAGGCCGGAGTAACTGTCCAACTCATCAAGCTGGAAGCCTTCAAGATTGACAACTGGTGCTACGAAAAAAGGGAGAAATACTTAACTTTCAATACTTATATACTATAACTAATCTAAGGGTAAATTACTTTTTGAGTCCCTGTGTTATAGTGGTTTTTACCACTTGAGTCCAATATCCAAAAGTTTAACGTCCTGAGTCCCTATAACCACTTTTGTTAACTATTTGAGTCCAAAATTCTAACTCCGTTTGAATATTCTGTTAGTTTCTAATGAAAAGACTAAAATACCCCTGTATTTAAAAAAAGTAGAAATATAAATAAATAACAAACCTTATCTCACTTTTACAAACACACAAACCCACTCATCTCTCTCTCTCTCTCCAAACACCACCAACAACCACCCTAACCGTCACACACCACCACCATACAACACCTCATCCTGGCAACCACAACCACCTCACCTACAGGCTGCAACCATACACCACCATCACCACAATAAACCACCTTCGGCCCCACCTCCGACAATACCATCACCATTATAAACCACCTCCATACACCACCACTGAAACTGATCTTTCATTTCTGAGTTTTTCTGAAACAAGATTATCCCCAAATCTAATAGTATTCGATCAAGAACCCTAAACATTATTCAAAAATAACATCTGTCCACATCCAATTGATCAAAAATCAAGTGGGTAATCATAAAAACAGACTTTGATGACCACAAATTAAAAAAAAATATAGAAAACATTATTCCCAAATTTGAAATTATTCGATCAATAACTCTAATAAAGATGTACAAAACAGAAATTAGATTTTTTTTGAACGACAAAACTGAAATTAGATGGTTAAAATTTAACCCCCAGATCAAACAAAAGAAAACCCCATAACAAAATCAAGTAAACCCAGTGAGCAAAAAAAAAAATATTAACTAATTTAAGGAAAAAATGATAAAAAAACAAAAGAAAAATAGAGTAAACAGATTAGAAAGAAAGTAACATTACCTTAGCTTCATTCACGTTGATTTCATTACTGCCAGCCATGAATAACTAACAACAATCAAGATTCAAACTTTATAAGAAAAAGATTTTATCTTTATGTAAGAAGAAGTTGAACAAAATATCAAGATTCGAAAGATCTTGAAACAATGGAGTGTTTACTGATCTTTCATTTCTGGGTTTTTCTGAAACAAGATGAGACACTTGTCTGATTCAGTGGTGGTGCGTCAAACGTATTGTGGTAGATAAAACTGCCGCCAACACCACCGCATCGTCCCCTCCACCATTATCACCACCCTCCCCACCATCATCCCCACCACCGCACCACCCCCATACCCTTCTCACAGCACCTCCGGCGAAAATCACATATCCGACGGCGAGGAAGCACTCGGTTCCGCAAACTACAGACATGTTGGGGGGTAGAAGAATTGTGTTGTGAAGATCACATGGAGTTGAAGCTGGAGGATCGAGAAGACAATGAAGAAAGGGATCTACAGAGTGGTCGTCAATAGGAGATGTCATTTGAGAGGGATAGAGATAATGAGAGATTGAGAAAAATCTAAATAAATTAGTTTTTTTATTTCTTAATTATAGGGGTAATTTGGTCATTTAACAAAACTTAACAACATAATTCTAACTTTGTTAGAAAATTGGACTCAAATGGTTAAGAAAAGTGGCTATAGGGACTCAAGACGTTAAACATTTTGATTTTGGACTCAAGTGGTTAAAACCACTAATACACAGGGACTCAAAAAGTAATTTACCATTAATCTAATATCTGTAAATATACTTACCAGACATTTCAGAACTTGATCTTTGACTTGAACTTATGATGGACAGGGAAAAGGTTCTCTCGCTCTTAGGAAGCCGATAGATATTCTTTATCCTGAGCTCTGATTCTGCACTCGGAGGGGCTAGTTCTTTGAAGTTTGCTGCACGAGAAGTGAAGATGTCAGTTCAGGATATAGTTTTAAGATATATTTGGGGACATTCCTAAAACCCTAAATCCTACCGGAAGTAAACCATTTCACTGGCAGGTCAAAACCCTTAGCAATGGAATCCCTTTTTACGAAAAAGAACTTTCGTTGCCACTAATCTTCATTCTTTGTGGCTTTGAGAATAAGGGGTTTCTTGGAAGTGGAAAAAAAGGAGAAAATGGTTGTTTCCGTGAGAACGAAGAAGGTATGCAATGGGGAGATCCTCGATACAAAGGTCAGGGATATGGCGAGATTTGATCTGGTCTAACACAACTAAGATTCGCCAAACCATAGGCATGGTCTGGGCATAACTAAGGCCGGTGAGTTCAAAGAAACTGGAGATAAAGGTTGAAAAGGGGTATCGGAGTCCCAAGGAAAAAGGATAAGCTAGGAAACACACCCATTCATTTGAAGCTATGTCCGATAGGACCTCTCGGTCGAAAGGACGGATGATCGCCCCGGCATGGAAGGCACCGAAATCTTTTAAAGCAGCAATGTCGGCATTGTTGAAGGAGCAAACCTCTTTTTCGGGTGCCTTGAGAAGATTTTGGCTTTCAATGGACGGGGTTGATTCGTTTGTGCGTGATCTTGTTCGTGAGGCCATGTAGGATTTCAACTAAGAAATAGAAGAAAAACAGAGAGGGAAGAAGAAGAAAATACCTGAAATGAGCCTGGAATAAGATGATCATGACACAAATGGTTTGGGTAAATATATACTAGATATAGGGGGTATTGAGTAAATATCGCATTGGAAGTTGCAGCGTGTCACTTTAACCGTCACTTCAATTCAATTACCTCGATTTAAGAGATAAGGTTTAAAATATATCCGTTGGAATTGGTATACCAAGAGATATATTTGGGGGACAATTGTTATGGGTGGTTTTCTGAACATATATCCTGGATAATATTCTTACTCTGTTTCTTTTACTGTGATCAGGATACCGGATCAGGATATTGGTAACATCCTGATGATAACTAATTCGTTCACGTGCAGATTAACGAAGCAAACTAATAACGTTCGAGTGGACCTGTTCTCCCAAAGACTCGGGCTAATCAGTTGAAATGGGGACGTTGAACCCGGAAGAAGTGGACTACAACGTTTACAAAGGGAATATTCGTCGTATCCCGGTTTTATAGGCTAGTTTGTTAATTTCGTTTTACTATAAATAGGATTGATTGGATCAGATAGAACACACGCAATTTTTTGCACACTCTCACTCTCTAGTAGCTGCAATCACTCACGAAACACTCACACTTGTACTCGAATCGCATTGTAACACCTAGTTGATCCGTGTCATATCCTGCACTGTATCCTGAATATTCAAGCAATAAGAAGAACAAGGCAGCCGACGATTGTCAGCTCCCGAGGTTTTATGCCGGAGATCTAGATTGATCAAGGGCTTTCCTCGTACATCTCGTGTCATCCTTTACCTTTTTTGCTCATTGTTGATTGTAGATATAGCTCGATATCCTGAAAACTGTTTTTATTATCACCTTAACCAACATATTTTTTACGAATACTTCTAGCACACTACCTCATAAACTAATTTGATCACTTAATTACTTAGATAATTTTTAACCAAAACAATTATTATTATTATTATTATTATTATTATTATTGTTATTGTTATTATTATAATTATTATTATTGTTAAAATTATTATAATTATTATTATTTTTATTGTTATTATTATTGTTGTTTTTATTATTATTATTATTATTATTATTATTATTATTATTATTGTTGTTGTTGTTAAAATTATTATAATTATTTAGTCGACGTCGTCCGTACGCGCCTAACGAGCGTCGAAACTAAGATCGTCGGAAAATTATAATTTTTTTTATTATTGAGTCGACGTCGTCTGTAAGACGCGTACGACCCTAACGAGCGCCGAGACTAAGATCGTCGTTTTATATTTTAACGACGATCTTAGTCTCGACGCTCGTTAGGGACCTACGCGCCTTACGGTTCGACTTCGACTAAATAATAAAAAAAAATATATTTTAACGAGGAACTTAGTTTCGACGCTCGTTAGGGACGTACGCGCTCGAAATCCGTAACGAGTCAAAAAGACATAATCTTTTTATTATTTAGTTGACGTCGTCCGTTACGAGCGTAGGTTCGTTACGCGCATCGAAATCCTTAACGAGTCAAAATAATATTGTATTTTTATTATTTAGTCGACGTCGTCCGTTATGAGCGTAAGTCCGTTACGCGCGTCGAAATCCGTAACGAGTCAAAAATATATTGTTTTTTTATCCTCATTTAGTCGATGTTGTCTGATTATTATTTACTGACTGGTTTCCTTTTGTGCAGGTATTTTTACAAGATGATATCCACGTCCATCACCGCTTGAAACAAGAGGCGGGAGTGGTGTACCAGTGGTGACCTGTTTTTCTTGTATTGCCTCTTGTACAAGAGGTCGTGCGCTCTCGCCCACGGGTTGGCGCAGTACTTCGTATCCGCGCATCTTCGACAGAAGCGCGAAAAGTTATACGGCGGCGCCTACGTGACTAGGATAGCCCTTTCGTTGGGCTATCACCCGGAGAATGACCACGAGCGTGTAGGCCCGGCGATATAGCCGAAGCGGATGGAGATGAACACAATATCCGGAATGCACGTTACAAAAAAATTCCCATGCGGGAAGCGGTTTAAGAATGGGGACAGCGAGCAATACACGCCTACACAGCTGCCGACACAGTTCGAGCTGGTATATCCCCCGCGCGATCCAGGGGTGCCGGAGGAGCATGAGCCGGCCAACGTCATTCCGGAGCCACCACAGCCGCGTGGACCACCTGGGGCGCCTTAGTTCCCATGATATGTTGGGCCCGATCCTGACCCATCATATCAGCGGCTACGTCGCGACCTTTACAGGCAGAACTATCTGTTGGAGTGGGTGGTCGCGGAGCTGCAAGAGCGCCGACAGCGTGACGGGTTACCTCCACGACCCTACATTCCGGATACGGAATAGATCAGCATCATGAGCAGCAGCAGGATCCACCGGATCCATTGCCATAGTATTTTATCATTTTGTTATGTATGAACAAACTTTTGCTGTATATATCAAACTTTTGGTGTACGTATAAAACTTTTGCAGTAAACGGTGTAACATATTCGAACAGTACCTGGGTATTTCCAATTATTTAACGCTATAATATTTTAACGTTATAGTATTTGAACCGTATATACGCTTCAAAATTGTAACATTATAAGCTTTTCGACGACATTGACTAAGTAAATTAACGACGACGTCGACTAAATAATAAAAAAACATTATATATGTTTAACTCGTTATATATTTTTAACGAGTTAACGTTGTAACGGGGTGAGAATTTATACCACAAATATGCCGAATGACGAAACAAAATTCTTAAAGGTTATATACACTGCGTATAGCTCTATACGCAGCGTATATAAACCTTGCAAAAATCTGATGCTTCAAACCCACCAAAATGACCCCAAAAGTTCAGATGGCTTGTATACGCTGCGTCTAGAGCTATACGTAGCGTATATAAACCACTGTTTTCTGTGCAATGATTGCTGATCAGGCACTAAGATCCATGCTTTACCTACACTGCGTATAGGTCTATACGTAGTAACCCTATACGCTGCGTATAGACTTATACGCAGCGTAGGTAAACCCTTATTCAAGTAGGGTTTGGTGTGCCAATAGGCACATTGGTGTGCCAATAGGTACACCCTTTGTAGAATTATCACTTTAGTCCTTGCACCCTAGATCTCCTCCTTAACCTCTCCTTGAGATCTATCGATCCTCCCTCTCGATAATTTAGCCGGTCACATCAACCAAGATGGTATCGTTTATATTTACACACTCCTTCTCAATGCTAACCTTTTTCACATTCAACCTTGGTCGGAGTTCTATCAACTTTTGTTTAGGTAACCCTTTAGTTAGAACAACAGGCCATTAGCGACTTGTAGCTTTGTATTAACATACCCAAGCTCTACTTCTCCATTTAGCACCTTTTCCCGGAAAATGGTAACGTACTTCAACACGCTTGGTGAGCATGAAACATAGGATTTCTACCAACTTAATTTGCAGGAAACATTTTTGCACATTAGCTTAACTCTACACTCAACTCTCTGGTTCATATCTTCCATTAACCATTTTAACCATACTAGCTCCTAAGTTGCATTAGCCGAGGCTCGATACCCGGCTTCAGTACGTTGTTGAGAGAGACATAAAAGGTTATTTCTTTCTACACCAAAATACCGGACCATCTCCAAAGGAAAAAACATATCCGGTTGTAGATCGTCTAATTCTAGATCTCAGGCATAATTAGCATCACAATAACCTTCACGCTCTATTGGCGTTACCTTCTTAAACTTGACCCCGTAATCAAACGTGTCCTTCACATATCTAAGAACCCTTCTTGCTACATAAAGATGTGATTTTCTTGGTTATCAATCCATGAAGCCACTAACACCCAACGAAACGCCAAGTCTGTCCTAGTTACTGTCAAGTATATTAAGCCTCACACCAGCTAACTAACGATATTCAGTTACATTCTCTAATTCAGTCCCTTCGTCTGCAAGAAGCTTAATGTTCAAACCAAAAACTAAAGTAGTAGTTCAATAGCATATTTCTTTTGAAGTAGTAACAACCCATCTAGTTGGTATTCCACCTCTAACCCCAAGAAGTGAGTTAACTTTCCCAAGTCTTTGATGTTAAAGCGAATTCTCAAATTCATGTTAAACTGTTTAATTTCTTCTTCCCAATCTCTAGTAATGATCAAATCGTCCACATAGACTAATACCATAACAACCTATTTTCCATTTTTTAAAACACACTTGCATATAACATCGTGCTAGCATATCCATTGTGTCACACCCCCAAATTACCACCTTCGGGGTATTACCGTGAGTCATGTGACATACCAGGATCTAGCCACTAATCATGTCAAACCAATAGTAAACAATATAAAAACAATCATCATGTCCAACATGAATAGTGCATTTCAAATTAAACGTTTCAAACAAAATATGTGTTCAGCGGAAGCAAATGTAATTGTTTCAAACAATCAAAACCAAATTGTTTAAAGATGCATAATATAAAATGTTCTGGTCAAACGACATGCCCCATAACACTTCCAGCTCCCAGACTGCAAGTTTCCAATGCACTGATGCACCTAACGACCTGCAAGCATGCAGAAGAGTGTCAACATAAAGTTGGGAAGTACACAATTTTGTTCAACGTAATTCATGTAAATGTTTAGCTTTAAAGACATGTCAAGAAATAATAAACTCGGTACCGATATGACTGATTATGTTTGTTGTGCCCTTATCAACGTCTATCAACATTGATCCAAAATGATTAAGGTCCTTAGTTCACGACTGACTCCCCGAGTACGGTGTGAGGTTTGTCAAACCTAATAGCGCTACTAACTAATACCCCGTTGTCTCCTAAACAACTAGCTTGGTAAAGTAGGGAGTTACATGATAGAGATTGAGTTTATTCATTGACATTGAAATTAAACTACAATATTTAAAAAGTATTCCTCCCAGTAATAATAGTTTGTCCCCTCGGGACACACGCTCGTTGAAGAGTAGTGAACTCACCTTTGTTTACTCGGTATGTGTTAACGTACTTCTACGCGTTAATAAAGCGTTAGGTCCGTTACACGCGACCTAATGTACAATAACGTGTAAGTATGTATAGGGGAGGGTTTTGCAATACCGTAAGTATCCAAAAAACCAAGTGTTCACTATTATCAGATTAACAAGTTTAACACACAATGGGTTTCTCTAGTTGGTGACATGTAATGTGGTTCTGAGAAACTCGGATATATTCATGTTGATAACTCGGATATAAAGTTTACCGTTAACACGAACTTATACGTATATATTCGAAACAAGTATATAACTCAGAACAAACAAATATATAAACTCGGCACAAACAAATATATACATAACTCGGAGCCAAACGTGTTAACTCGCATAAACTCAGGAACCCTTAAATAAACTCGGTCAACATATATGTTATATACATAACTATGCCACATAAGTATTACATATATAAATTTGGAATTTACTAAAAAATTCGGAACATATATTTGTTAGTAAACCCAGACCCCTTGTCTCCTTCATAAACTCGGAAACATCTTTTATAACAAACTCGGATTATAACACTTGGACATTTATATTAATTCAGATCGTATATATAAAACCCGGACACCACTCTACAAAACTCGGACCACACCTTGAATTCATATGTAACCCGGAATCAATTGTACATAACTTGGACCACACATGGAATTCATATATAACTCGGAATCAATTGTACATAACACGGACTTCATGAATGTTATATATACAAATTCGAAACTACTTTACAATACTCGGATACATTACAAAACTCGAAACTCCACATTATATACATAAACTCGGAACACGCATACAAAGTCCGGAACAATTAAACATATTCAGAACATTATATAATCCAGTAACTCGTACTTTGTGACTTCAAAAGGTCAAACCAACTATTCCAGGACTAACAATCATTCTCGGATTAACAAAACCAAAATCACAGTTTTTCAATGTAATAGTTCTATGATCAACCCTAATCTCAACAATAATATGCAACAATTCAACAAATCAGCAGTTCTAATATAACAACATCATCTGTAAGATCTAACAATCAATTACACATACGTTCGCAAACAGTTACACATTCAATCAGGCTTGATTAACTAACCACAGATCAATTGTTTGGATATCTAGGGTTTTGCATGGAATCTAGAGAACATAGATATAAATGTATAACATAAAGCATTACCTTAGATTCAATCTAGAGTTTGTTCTTGATGGATTGAAAGATCAGAATTGTGTAGCCAAAATGATTAGAGAAAACCAACTGCCGTATGATGAGATTATGGGGAGTGTTTAGGGTTGCAGTAGTTTTATTATAATTTCAATATTAACTGTAAACACCCCTAACTATATAAAGTTTACACAAAGCACATACCATCTTGCAGTTTGCAGTTAAAGCATATAATTCACGTATTTTTCATGCAACGTATAAGTTCTGTATAAACCGTCCGTTTATATTAATTATTCGTGTTAGTCACCAACGTTTGAGAATTAACTTTTGTGTGTGTTCTGATAATTCCCTACCAAAGTAGACTCATTTAACTAACCCTAGTTAAATGCAGTGCTATGAATGTATGTCTAAACTAATTATGGCTAGGTTAAAGTATTAACCTGAAATTGCGGGTTGCCATACATTGTGTTCAAGAAACTCTTCGATTTTACTATATCAATCTCACGAGGATTGTTCAAGCCCATAAAAGGTTTTCATTAGCTTACATACACAACCCAAATTTTCCTTTTTCTTCAAATCCAATTGGTTGTTGTGTAATCCAACCCATATTCTTATGAGAATCCATGGGCCACTAACCAGGCTTTATACGGATTGACACTTCCGTCTAGTCTTTGTTTGATCTTATAGAACCACTTACATGAGAGAGGTTTCACTACTTCTGTTTTTTGTACCAGTCTCCATGTTTCATTAATTTTGCAATGCTTTTAATTCATTTTGCATAGTTGCTATCCACTTTGTTTTCATGCATGCTTGTTTGTAGCTTGCAAGTTCAACACCTCGATCATCAACTATGGCCAAGTTTGCATATCGAGGTTCCAGTTTGCATGTGTGAGTTGACTTTTTGGTTCTTGAGACTAGAGACCATCCTTTTCATGACTCGGTTTCACTTCATTATTTTGACCAAGTTCCGTGTCAGCCTCCAATTCGATTTTAGTGTTTTCTTGTGCCACCGGTTCCAACTAGCTTTCTTCATATGTATCAAACTTGACTTGGGCAACTTGTAGTTTTTCTTTTAGTTTGTCCATATCATGTAGTATTTCTTTGCTAGAGGTCAACCTAGATTAGTTTTTATCAAGCACTATCATTACTACAAAAAAAAAAAAAACATTAATTACAATGGTGTAAAATTTTAACTATAGCGATTCAATATAACACCACTACAAAAAAACACTTAATCGGCGCTATAGTTAATAGTTGACTCATTTAGTAGAGTAAAATATTGGTGCTAATTAAATCATATATTTTAATACATCTTTTAAAACCATTTGGAAAACAACGTTATATAAAACCTAACAATTTACACAGGTGGAAATCCACCGGTTAATTATATTACATCTTTTATAACCCATAGTTTTATTTTAGTAGAGTAAAACAACGGTGCTAATTAAATTATATATTTTAATATTCTTTTAGAAACCCTTAGGAAAACATCGTTATATAAATCTAAGAATTTACACCGTTTTATATAGTTTGTTTCTGTCCTTTGTTTATACCTGCAAAATTCAAGATGTTTTGTACATGTATATGTTACTAACCATGGACTTTTGTGTTGTTACTTTAACCAAGCATAAATTGGTCAAAATATAACTAAAGAAAGTAAAATTTTACATTTTGATTAAGTTAAGTGAAATACGATTTCAACGATGTATGATGCATCTACAAACACCTCTGCCTGGGCCCTCAAATGTCTAAAACCAAACCGAATGTCAAAACTGAACAGGTTGCAAAGATCAATAGTTTTGACCATTTTCCAGATTCCAAACTAAAAAACTTTCTAAATGAAAGTCGTAGAGCACACTTTAATTTGGTGGACTGGAAATTTTTATATTTATTCGACAACGTTTGCTATTTTTAACGTATTTTACAAAAACAACACCGAAGGCTACCAAATTTCTTATCTTTAAAACATCTAAACTACTTCAAAGTTATGATGTTTCCATAACCCACATTCATCCATAAACATTATCACAACAAAACTTTGACGGACAAATCCTTATTTCTAGGAAAATACTTGAGCTTTGCAAGCACGTGTAGGAACATCATCTAAGCAACTCGTGAGTACATAGTCCCCACTTTTACATTTTTGAATCGTTTTGGGGTGATTAATGTGTGCTAACCATTTTCTCAAATAACATGTATGTCATATGTGTATACTAAGTGCTCTTTGTGTGTATAAGTTATGTGACGAAACAAAGTACAAAATCCCAAATCCAGATTGGATCTTTCTATACAATAGTTAGATCCTTGTTGAATACTAAATGTACTATTTTAAATCTTTGGTTAAATTTCTAAGAGTACTTTCATAAATTCTTTGGTGAAACAAAGTATAAGTAGTTATGTGTAGAGTTGTGTGGTGTTATAACATAGAATCTAAAGTGATCAAGGTTAATGAGACGGGTGTAATACGATAAGAGCATGGTGGATACACCGCTGGTACTTCATATATATAAGTGCTCTTATCGTATTACCCATCGTAACATTATTTGAAATCACTTGATGATTCCATGTTATAATGAGACAAATTGCAATGTGTTTATATGCAACATATGTGGTAAAACAAAGTACAAATCTCAAATCCTTGTTGATCTTTCTATACAATAGTTAGATCCTTGTTGGATACTCAAAGTACTATTCTAAATCCTTTATTGGATTTTTAAGAGTACTTTCACATGCTCTTGGTTGGTTTCTATGCAATGCGTTTATGTGTAACGTATGTGGTGACACAAAGTACAAAATCCCAAATCCTTGTCGATATTTCTATAGAATAGTTGAATCCTTGTTGGATACTAAAGTACTATTCTATATCCTTGATTGGATTTTTAAGAGTTCCCTCACAATTCTTTGGTGAAACAAAGTACAAGTGAAACAAAAACAATGTACAATTTTTGTTAACACAAATTGCTTGGTTTTATACATAATGCCGTCCTCAATAAACTTTTGTCACAAAGTATTACTATAAAAAACTACATGTTGCAAGACTAAACTTTTGTCATATATTGGCTACAAAAAAAGCTATTTTCACTTGTCAACTCGTGAAGTTGGACAATGTATTGCAATAACAACACTTTTGCCAATTATTTTGCCACAAAACCTATGTCACTCACCAACATTATTGTTGACCGTGTATTTTCAAATATGTTTCAGGTGTCGACATTTCAAGCATGCTACACATAGGAATGCACACGGGCCATAGATTGTTTTAAATCTAAAAGTAATTATTTATTCTCCTTTGTGTTTTTAAAACTATGTAAGCAATATAATAAAACTTTAGCACCATGTGTTTTGAGAAATTTGTAACGTGACTCCCCGATGATTCCGCCGCGGGTTGTATACGCGGTCGGGGTGTTACATAGATGGTCTTGTAGTTGACAAAATTTTTGGAGTTACTCCTTAAATTTCGAAAAGTACACAGATGGTTCCTCTAGTTTGTATTTTGTAACGAATTTAGTTCTAACGTTTACCAAAAGTACATGGATGGTCCACGTGGTTTGTAATTTGTAATGCATTTATTCCCTAACTTGGACTTGCTAAAGATTTGTTAGCTGAGGACTAAATGCGTTAAAAGTGCAAACCGCAGGGACCATCCGTATACTTTTGAAAAGCTAGGGAAAATAAAAAATATTGGTTAACCACATGGACCATTCGCTAATTTAATCTTTTGAAATTATTTAAGCCTAGACGAAAATATGAATATTACAATGTTGATATCTATATCCATATCTATATCTATATTTATATCTATATCTATATCTATATCTATATAACTAAAGAAATCATGGGATGACACGTGTCATTCACTGGAGGCATTATTTTTTGTTTTCCCACATCTCTCTTACTTAAGTAATTATGGATACTTATCCATTGACAAAGAGAAAGCCTTTAAACAACTTGGGAGGGGAAGGTCTTAGGTTCAAGTCTCACAGACAGCAGGGAAATAAAGAAATTTGTCGTTCAAAAAAAATATAGGTTATTTATGCCTATAATTATTTTAAATGTATTTATGATCAACTTTTTATTTAGTAATTTAAAATAAGGAATGTTTATGATCAAATAATGTCGCAGCCCCCGATCCCATCCCGGGAGCGGGTGTCATGAACGTGAGCTGGTGGTATCGGTGTTTATTAAATTTGCAGTGGAAATTAAATCATCAGGATCGAAGTTAGGAAATAATTTCATGGCTGTAAAACACCAAACTTTTATATTAAACAAATGGGCTAAAACTCGTATTTCATTTATAATGTATTTATAGGGATAAACCCTAATTGCTGAAAATATAAACTCCTTTCTTTTATTCAGGTAACTTATAGCCACTTTATTTAAGCCTTCAGTGCTCCATAGCTAGCTTCTAGTAGCTTCCTATCAAATTACCTGAAACGCGTTTTAAAAATATTTTATCAGCAAGAAATATTGGCGAGTACATTCCATTTTTGTAAAAGACACATTGTTATATTTTACAGTATCAAGATGGAGATTATAATGTTTATATTTAACAAATTCCCCAAAGTACTTGTCACTCGACGGATCTGTGACTATGGTCATATCACACATTGGCTAACCCATTGTCCAATTGTGAAGGTTATCAAGTAATGTATACAAAACCTCACAATACTGGCAGTAATTTGTAGAATACAAAGACTCGGTCACTGTAAGTATAACTGAAAATATTCTGTAAAGCATTTGAAATATAATGGCTCAAAATAATGTGAAAAGGGAGAATGTCTCACTTTATAAACTTAGGTTTTACTATAGGCTTCCTGGTGATATTTGCTGATATTTTTCTTGAGTTCCTATTAAAAATATACAATGCACATGTGTTAGTATAATAACCCAATTTAACTTTATCAATAGGTCACGAGACAGAACCCCAACTTAGTTTACAAAGCATAGCCTTTATCAGGTAGCGCTTTAACATCAGTTGATGGGTTTAAGATCGATCGGAAAGAGTATCGAATCAGTGATCAGGGGTTAAAACACTTACAACGGGGTAGAGCTTTGTGATTTTAGGGGTATTGTGGGTATAATTTTCGAGTTAGAAAGCTAGAAAGAAAGAAAGAGACTGAGCGGGTTGGAAAGGCAGACTGAAGCTCAATTTATAGCTGAATTTTGACCCTATCGCGCCCCGCGAGAGCCCCCTAGCTAGGGTTAGGGCTGACCAGTTAGCAGTGTAGGTGCGCTACGTGTACGACACGTGTCATCAAGGGTGTCTGGCAAGTTACAGCCTCTCGCACCTTGCGAGAGGTTTCTCCTTCGTTTGTCGCGCCCCACGACAGGCATAAAATCTTATTTTTTTTCATTTTTCAATTAAATTAACTATACACGGGTTCGGTTTTTCGATTATGGAGTGTTTTAGGACATTTTTTAGGGTTGTTAAATCCTCCCAACCTTGTTCTAAATCTCGTCCTCGAGATTCACTGGAAATAGGTAAGGATACTTCCTTTTCATTTCAAATTCTAGCTCCCATGTGTATTGTGGTCCTCTCTTTGAATCTCACTTCACTTTGACTAGAACTAATCTCTTGTGTTTGAGATTCTTAATATTTCTATCTTCGATCTGAACTCGAAGGAAGCCCCCCTGTCGCGATGCATCCGGGGCTTACAAATTAACACGCAAAGGGATGAGCAAACAGTACCGGGTACTGGTACCGAATTTTCCGAACTGAAAATATATTTCGGTACCAATTTGGTACCAACTTTTGACGTTTTCGGTGCCGGTCCTGTACGGGTATTTACCTGTACAGAACTGTACCGTACTGGTATTTTCGATACCGGTACTGGTCGGTACCGAGCTCATCCCTACGCAACATATATGAATGCATCGTCCTTATTGTAACAACATCTAATCTAGTTGCTCGACACAATTTGAAAAATGATGAACTTCTAACCTCCAAGCCACCAACATATCTCTCCGTCTCTTAACTTCTGTACAGAAAGTGCATATTGCAACTCTTCACCACTTTATTCATCTTGTCACTCCTAAGCATCTAGGAGCTCCATTCATGCTAAACTTTTTCCTGTTCCATTTATGCTATAAAAGTATTGCTTTTTTTACAGAAGTCTGAATACTTATATTAGACATGTATGCATATGTATAGATTCATTAGGTCCCATATTGCTTTTATATTTAATATCTATAATTAAAATAGTTCAAAAAATCAGGAATTTGATACATGGGTAGCTTGAAACTGCAGTTGAAACATGACACTGATCTTGTCATTTTGCCTCTTCCATTTACCAGATCGTTGGGACATTTTTGAAGTGAAATCTTTTATGTTATCTTGTAATTTGCTATTGTTTTCTTGTAACAGCCAATTCCAAGTTCCAGTCCTTTAATCGCCAAAACTGAAGCCTGCGAATCTTAAACCAGCTGACTTGCGTCGGTTGGGTGGTTGTTCATTTGACGATTTATGAACACCGTTATCATCTCTTATAAATTGTCTTACAAGACCGTCTGGTTTATAAAATCTAAAAAAGAAAAATATTACAAATAAATCCAAACGTCTTCAAAAAATATGAAAAAGAAACAACCTTTGTGAGACCCAGGAATTGCACATAGGCAACCATTAACAACGGTGGCATCTGCTAGGGCTAGTGTACATAAATGAAATATCTTGATGAGGGACAACTTCATCGCCAATCCCTGGTTGCTGAAATAGTAAATAGAACACCAAGTTTGTTTAAGTTTTTTTATTATTAGAACTGCAAACCAATAGGAAGCGTGTTGTTCAATATAGTAGCTTGAATATGTACATTGATTGAACGATCACTGGCCTCTTGTATCCCATTGAGTGTAATGTGCCAGACATTTTATCTGAGCAAGAGACCTTTTTGAAAACAGAATCATAACAATGTAAAGCTGCAACAACAAACATTATATTACATCCTAAATACATTAAAAATGCTATATTTACATTTAGATTATCCATTATCACAAAGATGCTTACATTTGGATTGTCCATTATCACAACAATGCTTGTGGATTCACTATAGCTTATACTTTCACATTAAAGGTTTGTATGACCAATGTGAAATGAAATAATACATACTCAGGTACTTAGACTAAAAACAAACACTTGGTTTCTGTTAAAGTTTGATTCAATGTCACTGTTGTTTATGTACTTGTATCATAAATATTATGTAGAACATTGGGTTCAAATAAAATTTTGAATGAATAGAAATGGTTCTTTTATTGAAGCCCCTGAACTTACAGACTGAAAAAAATAAAATTCTTTCAACAACCTTAACTTCTTAAGAAATTCTTCTTTCATTAACTCCTTCTTGTACTCAAATTTGCCTAATCAGCCCTTAAAACAAAACTGAAGACATCAATCTTCTTGATTATGAGCCTATAATCCAAGACTTTTCATAACATTTTATTGTTGTGATTCATATCAAACTTCTAATACAAATGCACTTATTTTGACTAAAAAGTCAACCTTTTCTCTTCATCCAAAAAAGCTTAATCAGCAGCAATAAATCTTTAAATCGCCATCAAAACAAAGAAATCCACATAAATGACTCATCATAATGCAAAAGTCAACAATACTTCAATCAAATTAGCAAAACCCCTGAATCTACCTACCACAAAGATAATATACAATAATCTTGTCATCAGTGATCTATAATACGGAAAAATTTACCATTGTTCGTCACCATCGTGTGCTCTGTTTGATTGAAGATGGTGGTCACGTTTTTTTTTATTCCGGAAATTGTACGGAGGTGCTCATAACCTATGTTTTTTTCCAAAAAATACAAACCCTAATTTTTACCTATTCTGCAACAATCGTCTTCAAGTTCTGTTAGCTGTGATGTTCTAAGAATAGAAGGATCTCCGATGGCTACGCTGGCGAAGACTACTCAGATGAAGGTTAATTGTCAGTGGTGAAGCCATGGGAGGGAAAGAGTGTGAACTTGTATTGGGGATATGAAGAAGACACGTATTTGGAAGAGGCCACACCGCATCAGAGGAAAAGCTTACAACTCATAAAGCAGAAAATACAATCCCACATTAGCATAGAATACCTTATAAGCAAGAGGTACAATTAGCAACTGCACAAAGCAGTTGCAAATTAGAGTATATATAAATTAGTTTTTCCACAAACTTAAGCTTTTCATTTACCTCAATGTCTTGAAGAGGTATTACCAATGATTCATCTGCTAGGCATTCTTTAGGTTACATACATGAAATACATCATGTACTCCAGCCATCTCCCCAGGTAATCGTAGCTAATAAGCTACTGGTCCTATTCATTTGATAATTTCAAAAGGTCCAACATACCTTGGGCTTAGCTTTCCTTTCTTACCAAATCTAACAACTCCTTTCCATGGTGAAACTTTCAACAGTACCTTGTCTCCAACTTGAAATTCTAGCGGTTTACGTCTGTTATCTGCATAACTCTTTTGGCGGTCTCATGCTGCTTTCAGTCTTTCCTTGACTTGAATGATCTTGTCAGTTGTTTCTTGTACAATCTCAGGACCTGACAGTTGCTTTTCTCCAATATATGCCCAACATACTGGTGTTTGACATTTCCGTCCATAGAGTGCTTCAAATGGTGCAACATTGATGCTTGTATGATAGTTATTGTTGTAAGAAAATTCTATTAAAGGTAAGTGGTCATCCCAATTTCCTCTAAAATCTATTACACAGGCTCTAAGCATATTTTCCATAGTTTGAATTGTCCTTTCAGTTTGTCCATCCATCCATTTGAGGATGATAAGTTGTACTTAGATTTAATCGGGTTCCCATTTCCTTTTGGAAACTTCTCCAAAAATGAGAAGTAAAATGACCATCTCTGTCAGACACAATAGATAAAGGAATCCCATGTAATGAAACTATCTCATTCACATACAGCTTAGCTATTTTTTCATACTGAAAGTTACTTCATTGGTAAGAAATGGGCAGATTTAGTCAATCTGTCTACAATCACCTGGATTGTTTCATTACCTTTTCGTGTCTTGGGTAATTTGGTAACAAAGTCCATTGTTATCAACTCCCATTTCCAAATTAGCATTTCCAATTGCTGAAGTAATCCTGAAGGCTTTTGATGTTCAGCTTTAACTTGTGAGCAGGTTAAACACTTATCAACATAATTTGCTATGTCCTTTTTCAATCCTATCCACCAGAAGTTTTTCCTTAAGTCCTGATACATTTTGTCACTTCCAGGATGCATCGTATACTTGGATTTATGAGCTTCTTCTAGAATTTGATTTTGTAGGTTCCCTTGAATAGGTACCCAAATTCTTTTCTTATGGAATCTCCAAATTCCATCTGATCCTTTTTCTAATTCTTTAATCATTCCTTTCAAACCTTCAGCATCATCCTTGATTGTTGTTTCCTATATCTTTTTAATTTTTTCATTTAAATCTATCTGCAGGTTTAATCTGAGAGCACGTACTCTTTTTGGCTTCTCATGATACTTTCGACTTAAAGCATCAGCTGCTACATTAGATTTTCCTGCATGATACTAGATATCACAATCAGAATCGCTAAGGATTTCCATCCAACGTCTTTGCCTCATGTTTAATTCCTTTTGCCCAAAAACATATCTGAAACTCTTATGATCTGTGAAGACAATGAACTTACTACCGTAAAAATAATGTCTCCAAATCTTAAGGGTAAAAATTATTGTTCCTAACTCTAGATCATGGGTTATATAATTTTCTTCATGCTTCTTAAGTTGTCTGGAGGCATAAGTAATTACCTTTTGACGTTCCATCAACACACATCCAAATCCTAGTTTGGATGCATCACAATAGACTATGAAGTCTTCAGTTCTTTCTGGAAAAACAAGTATTGGTGTGTTCGTTAATCTTTGCTTCAAAACCTTGAATGCTTCCTCTTGTTTTGGTCCGCATTCAAACTTAATTGATTTGCAAGTTAGTCTGGTTAATGGAGTGGCTATTCTAGAAAATTCTAAAATAAAACGTCTATAATATCCTGCCAATCTTTAGGGTCTACATGAATTCCTTCATGATTAACTAAGTGTAAAAGAAATTGCACTTCTTGCAACAAAAATTCACATTTGAGAATTTAGCATAAAGCTTTTCTTTTCTCAACAATGTCAGAAGTATATGTAAATGTTCCGCATGCTCTTCTTTACTTCTAGAGTACATTAGTATATCATATATAAAAACAATTATGAGTTTGTCTAGGTATGGTTTACATATCATGTTCATCATGTCCATAAATGCGGCTGGGGCATTGGTTAAACCAAATGGCATGACTGTAAAGTCATAATGACCATACCTTGTTCTGAAAGCAGTTTTAGGAATGTCCTCTTCCTGTTCCTTCAGTTGATGATATCCTGAGCCTAAGTCAATCTTAGAAAAGAATTGAGCTCCCTGAAGTTGATCGAATAGATCATCGATTCTCGGTAGTAGGTACTGATTTTTAATCGTAACCTTATTCAATTCTCTGTATTCAATGCACATACGCATCGATTCATCCTTTTTCTTGAGATACAACCTTTCTCTAATAATTCGTCTTGTTGTTTCTTTAATTCCTGCATTTCCGTTGGTGCTAGACAATAGGGTGCTTTGGCAATTGGTGCCGTTCCTGGAATTAGGTGAATTCTAAATTCAACCTTGCGATCTGGTGGTAGTCTAGGTAACTCTTCTGAAAAGACGTTTGAGAAATTAGATACTACGAGAATATCTTTTAGCTTTTCTCCTTTAGTGTTAATGATTACTGAAATCATATACACCATTCCTCCTTTTCGTGCGTAGCTTGCAGCTTTCATCACAGAGATGAACTTCGTTGATTTCGTTGGCTTATCTCCTTTAATTTTGATCATTTCACCAGTTGGCGTATAAAATTCTACAGCCTTTTGATCACACAAAATTCATGCATGATTAACTACCAACCAATCCATTCCGAATACGACATCGAATCCGGCTAGATTCATTGGTAACAGGTTAGCAATAAATTTATGGCTTAATATTTCTATCTTTCCTTCCAGAAGGATTTCGCTTATTTTGATAGAATTTCCATTTGCCGTCTCCACCAGATAGTCTTGGTGAAGTTTAGTTAATGGTTGATTGAGAAGTTTGCAAAAAGAAGTATTTATAAAACTTTGGTTTGCACCAGAGTCAAATAATACTTTAGCATAAACATCATTAACTAAAAACGTACCGGCAATTACATCAAGGATCATTTTAGCTTCTGCTGTCAGTATGAATGCTCTAGCATTCTTCTTGGGTCTTTCTATTGCCTTTTCTTTGTTGTCCGCTGTGGGAGCTAGTTTTGGGCAGTTTGGTCGGATATGGCCAGCTTCTCCGCAATTATAGCAGATCCTAGTACTTTCTTTTCTTCTACATTCTTCTTCCTTATGTCCTGGCTTCTTGCAGAAGTTGCAGTATACCGCACATTTTCCGGAATGTTTCTTCTTTTAGAACTTACAGAAAGGTAAAGAAGATGAACCTGTTCCTTTCCCTCGATAGGAGTTTCCATAACGTAGTTCTTGGGTAATCCTTTGAGCTATATTCTTTTTCTGGTTTTCTTCTTGTGTTCGTACCAATCCATCTGTCAGAGTGTTAGCAATTTCCACTGCTTCTTCTATTGTTTGTGGTCTAGCTGCCTTGACCATATCTCTGATCTTACTGATTAATCCCCAGATATAACGGGAGATTAGTACTGGTTTTGACTAGGCTAGTGTTGGTACTATCATAGCATACTCAAAGAATTTGGTAGTAAATTCCCTGCGATTTATCTACTCCTTTTCATGAGGAGGATAGAACTTCCTTTCAACTATTTCCTTAAAGTTGTTCCATTCCATATTGTAAACTATGTCACTTCCCATTGATTGTAGAATGGTATTCTACCACTCTAAAGTTCATCTTTGAAAAGATTATAAGCATACATGATTTTATCCTCATCTGCACACTTACTTATTTTTAAGACTGCTTTAGTCTTTTCTATCCAGCGTAAGGCTGAAATGGCTTCTTCATTACCTGAGAATTCTATTGGTTTGAATGATAAAAATTCCTTGTAAGAACAACCATGTGAGTTGGTTCTCTTTCTTTTTGGAATTGGAGCTTTGATGAGATGTCCGTGGTCTCCATTCACGCTGTGACTTGGCTCATCATGAGTACGTTTACTACCTATTATGGTTTTATTACTTTTTACCTTTTTTTATTAAGAATGTCGATAATAAATGACATGGCATCTATGATTCCTTGAGCTACTATGTGTTCTATAACACTCTTATCCACTTGGTTCCCGTTATCATTATTATTCTGGACTTCCTGATTTAATTCGTTTGACATCTGAGTTGTAAACATTATCAGGTATTAATATTACAGAATAAATTAAACAAACAAATATTCAAGCACACTGAACCAAAATCGTCGAGCATTGTGACGTTTACTCTTTTTTCATATATATATATGCATCTAGTACAAACTATAACTAAAATTTAGACGTTAGTAATTATGCATCGATACACATGTATATATATGATATATATATATATATATATATACACATTATCAAATTAAAAGAAAATACGCATATATATAGTATACTAGGCGATGGTTTTCTAGTATTGCATCTCTCTCTCGTCGTATTTCCAAACGAGATTCTCTCCGATACGGCGTATCCTATTTCCTTCCTCAATCAAATCTTCACCATAGTGGCGAAGTTCAGCTACATTTTCCTGACTCATGGGTGGCATTTGGACTGGTATGGGCTCGTTGTAAACTAGTTCAGGATCTCCGAGGGGTAAAACACGGAATATATAGATCTCCACATTAAATCCACCACAAATACAGTTGTGGTGGAAGATTACTTGGTAAGAAATGTGGAAATATAAAGCTAGGTACGAATGAAAGCGAATCATGTTTAAAATATACTTAAATACCCTTAACGGGTCAAAATAAGCATATGAGCAAAAACGGGTTTAATTTGTGTAAGAAACCTGTGATTAGAACCTAACATGGTAGATAACATTAATTTGAAGAGGTTCATGTGAAATAAGGATCAAACAAATATGTTTGTTTGATAAAATGCATAAACGGGTTAAAATTCGGTAAAAAGGTAATGAGTCGAAGGCTTAGAAGTCTCAAAATTTTTATGTCGGATGTTGGATTTTAACTCCATAAGATGGAGAATTAAATTACGGACGCGTAGGAAAAAGAATCGCGTAAAACGGATCAATAACGAATAAGTTATGGCCGTTTTCGTAAAAACTGGCATAGCTGGTAGAGTGGTTGCAGTAACGAACCTGCTGGAAAAGGGTCTCCCTCGCGCCACGCGAGGGAGCAAGTGGGTTCTGTCGCGTGGCATGACGTAGTCTGTTTTTAAAAATTTGTTTTTTTTTCAATTATTTTGCCTCGCGAACTCGTTTAAACACGTTCTAAACTACCTATGACTAATTCAATTCATGTTTTATGAATTGTAGGTGTTATATACAATACCAGGGGACGATCAAGCTCAACGAAGAACCGAACACGATCAAGTTACAAGCTTCCATACATTGTTAATCGTTAATTTTAAATGACGAATGTAGTCACATTATGTGGTGTACTTGAAAATTGTAAAAGTTTCAATTAATCCGTATTCTCTAATGTACATGTACTTATAATTAAATGATTTTGTTCAAAATAAAAGACGAAATCCGTTTAAAAATAGTAAGGGTGTTACAAGTTGGTAATCAGAGCTCATGTTTAAAGAATAAAGTGTGTTCGGTTCGAGGCTTGATCGCAAATCCGGTAAGTACATGTATATCAATGGTTTAGTATGATTAAAGTGTTGAGAACAACACATTTGGTTATCGTGTAATACACGTTACACCAATAAAAGCGATATAGGATAGATATAGTCAACGAAATTATACGCGTTGATGCATATAGTAGAAAAGCCTTGTATTATAATACGGGCATCCATTAATGTTAAAATTACTAACTGTTGTAAATGTTTTAGTTGAAGGACACTCGCATATGAAGATAGCGAGAGTTTAACAAATCGCGGATTTGACAGAGGAACGGTCCAAAGAGTATGCTCATCAAGGACATAAACCGCGTAGCAATCGCGAACAAGACTAATGGCAAGAGAAGCCCGTTAGGGCAAGCATTACCAGGTGCACATTTTAAATTTAATTGCACAAATAGTAATATGCAACAAATACGTAGAGATTGAAAGTTGCATATGTAGATTAAAAACTTGGAAAAACCCGAATATAAAATCTATCCGGATATTGTTGTGACAACCCGCACTAAACCAGGTATCCGTACGACTTAACTAATGATTAATTACTGCTTAATTACTGTGCTTGTTTGAACTACCTGATGAACTGCTACTTGATATCTGATACATGTACTTACTTGCATCATACTTTACTTATCGTCACTACATTATTTACGTGCTGAACCCTAGTGACAACCATGATGCACAAAAAGCACAGTAGCACTATAACGGATAACCTATTGAACATGCTGGTAAAGCCAGCATCAGGCAAACACTGCCTCTAAGGCCTGTAAGAGCCTGAAATATTTTGCTACACTAAGTGGTGAGTGTAGGGATACAAGGGTTGTAGAACTGCGTCTCTAGGAATAAGTCACAATGACTGGATGTGCCTAAAACGTACTCTAAGTACAAAACTCAGCACTTTACAAAATAATTCAGCTTTTAGCTAACTAATAAAGTGCCAAAACATGAGAAAAATATTACTAGACACTTTCCAAAGTGTCAGGAATGAGTAGTGTCACTAAAAAGAGTATTAACGGCACTTTAAAGCTTGTTAACGCTTTAACGGATTACTATCCAACCAAACAACCGGACTACACCCGGGACATGAAAATACTGTTATTTTCACTATTTATCTTTTTCTGAGCCAGTGAGGGTCCCTGATTACCCTAACACCCACTGTAACGCGTGACACACTAATAACTGGGTTAAACACATAACCAACTTAGTTTAACTTAACTATATACTTAGTGTCTAGTTGAAATCGAACCAAGGACCCCCCCCCTCTTGACCGAATTCGGTCCCCTAGGGGACACACTTGTACCATGGTGATTATTTTAATCACCTTTGCCTAATATCTAAGTGACACAAGAACCATTGGTTATTAACACATGAGATTATCTATAAGATGCTAGCTTAACCCACATGATCATTCATCACACTCATCACAACACTCACACACTCCTCTCTCCCTCTAGAGCTCTCGGCCGAACATCCCACCCCCACCCATTATATTTTCGAGTCTTGATCAACCAATTCCAAGTCCATACAAGTGTTAAGGGTCGCGTATAAGGAGTCTTGGAGCAAAAGGAACGCGAAGGACCTCTTTATCTTGCTTTTATCCACCTCATTTGCGCGTAGATTCTTCCCTAGCCTCGAGCTAGAGGTATAATGCTTAAAACTCGTATTCGAACTAATCTAAAGTGGTTAAAAGGATTTTTATCGGTTAAAACCCGAAATCCTACAAGTTGATGCTTTAAAGTCTACTTAAAACACTAAAAATGGTGGTTAATAACACATAAGTTGTGTAAATGATGTAGTATTCGAAATGTATGATTATTTAGGCCTGATCTATGATGTGGTAGCTCGGATCATCGTTTAACCCGGTTTGGTAAGATCATGGATCTTAACATAAGCTTGTTTTGAATGATACAAGGGTTAAAAGGTGAAACTCTACCACACGCGAATCATGAACTTGTGTAAAAGTGTTTTAGCTTGTACAATAGCGTTTAAAACTAGCAGATCTACGTATCTGCAAGTGGTATTTTCAAAGGACCAAGCGTTAAAGAAATCATACCTTAAAAGACGGATCTTACACTAACAAGAATGGTTTTTAGAACACACAAGTGTGTAAACACTTGTGTAACACAAAGTTTCGACGAAATAACTATTTTTGTAAAAGTGGACGAGAAGTTGTAAAGACGGAACTTCCATAAAAACGAGGTTTTTACAAAATCGGATTTGTTTTATATAAAGATCCACTAAAAGTAATGAGATTTACTTCACAATTTGGATAAACTACAAGTTCATGAAATTTTTGGCAAGTTACGCATATGTTGATTAGTTGTTGTGAGAAGAGTTGTTCTGATCAAATAAAGAAAATTGTTGAGTTGATTTGTTAAAGAAAATGATACGCTTGAAAGCGTGGCCACCTCCAGTTACAGAGGAAACTCTGGCGAAATTTTTCTAAAAACCTAACACTTAGAACTATTTACACTACAAGTGTTAGAATTATTTTTGACATGTTTTCGAAATATAAATTTCGCCATGACTTTATTTACTAAATATTCGGAGGTGGGATTTTCACAAAGTTTAACGTGATAAATATATATATTTTTCACACACTGTTTATGATTATTTTGTGAAAACACATAGATATTATTTTTAGAGTAAAAAAAAAAAAATATTTACAAACGATAACGAATCCAAAATAACACGAACGCCTTCACAACAAATATATAAGTTACACCGGTACTATTTATACCACCCGAACCTTACAACGTAACTTACGTATTTTTAGAAAATACTCATAAGTATGTATTTTGACAAGGATATTATTTTGGAAAATTATATGGAATAAAATATAATATTTTTGGGAAAAATATTTATATTTTGGGAGTAAAGTATTTTGGACAAATGGAATAAAATATATTACATTAAGTGAGACTTAATATATATTTCGAAGTTATACGAACGCACATGTATTAAATCCCCCATCCTTGGGAAGGAAAAATAATTACCAAGTATTTACAAAAATATAACCACGAAATAGTTGTCTAACTATTTCCCAAAAACTTAAACCTTAAGCTAAGGCACGGCCGTCCGTCTAATAGACTTAGTACGTGTAGGTCGTCGCACAGCTGCTTGATCAGGAGATATACTTGGTAGAGACGCACCACAGTGAGTTCATGTCCCCCTTTTCTCTAACTGTTTTCAGTTTTCTTAACTGCGGGGGTGAAATACATGTTACTTTGATTACAAGTACTTTATACACGGTATGGTTAGCGTAAGGAGGTTTACTACTTAGATCATGTGAGTGGGTAGGCAGAAACACCGAGGGACGTAAGCGGTAGATCTATCTGGGTGTAGCGAGCCCAACTCTAGGCCCAACAGAACGGACCTCTGAGAGGCCCAACAGAACGGACCTTGGAGTGACTTTGTACCCGACGCGAAATCTGCTAGGTTGAGTCTTCCTACTTGCACTTCACACATACTAATGGCCTTGCAAACCATTGGTGATCTATTTTCCTTACACTGCTACATACCAGGGAACTTTTATACTTACAAGTGTTTTACATACTCACTTACACATGAACTCGCTCAACATTATTGTTGATTTTTCAACTTACATGTATTTCAGGAAATTAAAGATCTGGCACGGTATGTTATGTTTTCCCACTGCATAAGGGTTCCAAGGTCATCTCAGTTTAGGAAATGTGACTCTTTCCTGGACAAGTCACAAATCTTAAACTGCGTTTATTTCATGTTAATGGTTATGTTGTTAAAGACAATGTTTTATGTTATGAGGTTGTAAGTCTCTAAGACAATGTTGTGTTACTCTGGTTTTAGAACTTAATAAAATGGATGATCTTGCATGATTTTATTTCATATAGCTTTGTTATGGTTAAGCTATGGTATTAAGAAGTCACACCAAAATTAACCACGCTTCCGCAAAGCCAGGGTGTGACAGCTTGGTATCAGAGCTCTGATCATAGCGAACTAGGATTCTTTCTCGAGTCTAGACTATGATCACTAGGGCTCTCACGAAAACATTTTACTGTATACCACTTAAGTCCAGATCCAAAACTTTTTACAAACAAATGTTGAGCACATTTTATTATTTATAGGCTCAGCCTGGAGGGCTGAGGCTCGGTCTGGAGGATCGAGGCTCGGTCTAGGTGACCGAGGTAGTTGAGCACGTTGATTTATTATAGGCTCAGCCTGGAGGGCTGAGGCTCGGTCTGGAGGATCGAGGCTCGGTCTAGGTGACCGAGGTAGTTGAGCACGTTGATTTATTATAGGCTCAGCCTGGAGGGCTGAGGCTTGGTCTGGAGGATCGAGGCTCGGTCTAGGTGACCGAGGTAGTTGGCTGGTGAGGCTAGGAAGAGTAGGCTCAGTCATGAAGGCTGAGGCTCGGTCAAGGGGACCGAGGCTCGATCTAAGAGGTCGAGGTGGAGGATAGAGCAGTCTTCGAGACTGGGAGAAATTGGCTAGTGAAACTAGGAGAATTATGTGATACCTTACTTGGTGACTTATGTGATTATCTGATTGTGTGACTGATTATTTGAGCATATTTGTGTTGTGTTACAAACGTCATGCTTTCATCAAGTACTAGAAAGATGGACACTACGAATCCCATGGCCATAGTATCAGCCGACATAGTTTCATCGAAGCACGAGGTGTACATTTCCGATACTACCGGCACAGACAATGACGACTTTCAGCCCTTTGCACTGCCTGATGTCGTGGTAGAGCCTGCTGATGGCCATCTTGTTAGGGATTTGCCACTCGCGGTGATCCCTGCTCCTGTGCCCCTTGCCGCTTATCCCGTTGTTGATATGCCCCCCCCCCCGACAATGTCGATCTATTAGAGGAGGACCCACTTGAGGGTGAGGCCCTATTGTTGCTGGTGATAGCCTACTGCTTGCTGACGCTCCTGCAAAGGAGGCTCATGCCCATTCACCTGTCCCAGACTCATTTGAGCCTGTGGCGTCCGCATCTTTGCATATACAGGGAGTGCGGCACCACTCACACGACGCCGACCCTGATATGGCGTCATCAGCTGCACCAGTTCCCGCACACAGCTTTGAGTTTGATCGCAACATTGAGGACGATTCTGTTTTTCCACCTGGTTTTGATCCAGACCATGACATTGAGTTCATACACTTAGACCAGCCCTTGGAGGATCCTGTAGCCCCTGTCGACCCTATATTTGTTGATCCAGCTGATTTTGAGATGGAGTTTGTTGATCCGGAGCTGGCTGTGGCCCCTGAGCCAGGCGTTGCTCCTGACCCCGCATTGGAGCATGACCCTGTTCATGCCGATGCACCTGCTGTTGCTCCTTGATTGATCATCTGCTTGGACGAGAGAAAATTGGGGTAAATGTGCAAGACAATTTATTATTACGGGGGCCCACGTAATAACGACTTGTAGTGCACAGAAATCCTGGTGGACTCTGCGGGTCAAGCTAATGAAAACCAATGTAGCAGGAAATAACTAAAACACGAATGACCAAGGCGATGTAACCTCGAGTTCATTCTATTACAAGCAATAAGCCAATTTGGCAAGCCTATGTGAAGGCTCAGAAATTTATCTCCCCACTCATACATCGAGTATATTTACGTGTAAAATTGGGTGATTACATGATGGCTTATGGTGCTATGTATCTCATAGACAATTGAAATATTGTCTAGCCCGCTTCATACCACTTCGACAGAAGAGAATGCCACCCAGACGTGTCACAGACGCTGCTTATGCACAGAGCTGGGACGAGCTCAAGGAAACGATTGAGAAGAAATGTTGTTTTAGGACTGGAATTTAGAAGCTTGAGGTGGAGTTCAGGAATTTGAAAATGGACGAACCAGAAATTCCTGAACTTGTCCAGCGATCGCACGACTTATCTAGGGTCGCCCCCCCTACTTAGTCAAACCGGAGTTCAAAAGGATTGAACGATTCATTTGGACACTCGCACCCCAGATCAGGGGTATGGTTACTACCTCAAAGCCCTCAACCATTGCAGAAGCTATCAATATGGGTGATCTATTTATAACATGAGATGTTATGTGATTGATAACATGAGATGTTATGTGTTGATATTGTTGTATACTTGCGTACACTCTACTTATTATGACCTGACCGACGTAAACACATCTTTTAGAAGATGCCGCCAAGACGTCAAACGTCGTTGCCTACCAATGAGGCAGAACTCCAGCAAGTCATCGCTGCTGCCATCGCACAATACGCCGCCTCCCAAGGAGGGACTAGTGGAGGCAACTCTGGCAACACTGGCAACAACAATAATCCACCTCATGGTAATACTAAGTCATTTAGACATACCATGACCTAATTGGATATCTTTAGCAATGATGCTAATGCCCAACGTATGTTATAACGTATGTGCAGGATGCACTTACAAGCAGTTTCTAGACTGCAAGCCGGTCACCTTTGATGGCACAGGAGGTGCTGTCGCCTTTGTTCGTTGGGCCGAGAAAACTGAATCTGTTCTTCGCATGAGTAAATGCGCACTAGATCAGCAAGTCACCTATATCTCAGGGCTATTCTTGGATGGAGCCTTCTCTTGGTGGAATTTGCAAGTACAGACACTTGGTGAAGCTGCTGCCTACGCGCTAACCTGGACCGAGCTGAAGGAACTTATGCGCAAAAAGTACTGTTCCCGCGCAGAAATCCAGCGATTGGAGACCGAGTTCTGGCACTTGAAAATGGACGGTCCAAAGATAGCAGAATACGTTCAAAGGTTCCATGACTTATCGCATGTGGTACCCTACATGGTCACTCCAGAGTTCAAGAGAATTGAACGTTTCATTTGGGGACTAGCTCCTCAAATCATAAGCATGGTAACCTCATCCAAGCCTGCGACCATTACTGAGGCGATCGATTTGAGCGTAGCTCTCACTGAGGAGGCTATTCGTCTGAACAAGTTTGACGAGATCAAGACCAAGAAGGCAGAGACTCACGTCGAGTCATCAGGAGGTAACAAAAGGAAGTTCTCGAACTTCAAGCAGGGCGCCAGTGTGGTGGTTAAGAAAGGAGGGTCAGACACGCCAACTCAGGTTACAGCTTGTGGAGGAAAGAAAGGAAAAGGGTATATGGGCACCCAGCCCAAATGCAACACCTGCCAGCGCCACCATTCTGGTCATTGCGGGCCAAAAATATGCGAAGCATGTGGGAAACGTGGCCACTCGAAGGACACTTGTTGGGCCACTGCTGGTCAGGGAGGCCAAGGAGGATTTGGGAATAGGAATAATAATCGTGGTGGTAATCGCTCACAAGGAAACTATGGAGAAAACGGGAATCGAGGCAACTTTGCAAATCAGGCTGGCAATGCAAACCAAAACAACAACCAAGCTGGAAATGGAGGTGGAAACGGGCAAAGACTTGGATGCTATAACTGCGGTGATATCGGGCATTTTAAGAAGAACTGCCCAGAGTTAAACCAAGCCCGTGGAAGAGTGTTCCAAATCGAAGCAAGGGAAGCGCGCCAGGACCCCAATGTCGTTACTGGTACGTTTCCTGTAAATCAACGCTATGCATCCGTTTTATTTGATACTGGTGCCGATTATAGCTTCGTGTCGTTAGAATTTAAGAATATGCTTGGTTTAGCCGCTAATAAGTTAGATATTCCCTACTCAATCGAATTGGCCAATGGGAAGTTAGTAGAAGCCAACGAAGTTATCAGAGGTTGTGTGATCGAATTAGGAGAGCGTGAGTTTGCTTTGGATTTACTACCAGTCCAGTTGGGGAGCTTTGACATAGTAGTAGGAATGGATTGGTTATCAGGCAACAAAGCTGAGATAGTTTGTCACGAAAAGGTTGTTCGTATCCCAACCGATGATGGTGAGACCATTGTTGTTCATGGAGAGAAGCGTGAGACGCCGTTGAGGATTATCAGCTGCTTGAAAGCAAGGAAGTGTTTGCAGAAAGGATGTGTTGCCTTCCTGGCACACATTGTGGATAAGAAGGCTGCTGAGCCAAGAATCGAAGACATCCCTGTCGTAAGGGAGTATCCAGAAGTCTTCCCAGAAGACTTGCCTGGACTGCCACCTCAGAGGCAAGTAGAGTTTCACATCGATCTAGTTCCAGGCGTCGCGCCTGTGGCTAAGGCACCGTACAGACTTGCTCCGTCTGAGATGCAGGAACTGTCGACACAACTTCAAGAGTTGTTAGACAAGGGTTTTATCCGACCAAGCTTCTCGCCTTGGGGAGCTCCGGTCCTGTTTGTCAAAAAGAAGGACGGTAGTTTTCGTATGTGCATTGACTACCGGGAATTGAACAAGCTGACGATCAAGAATAGGTATCCTCTGCCAAGAATTGATGATCTGTTTGACCAACTGCAAGGCTCAAGTTTTTACTCAAAGATCGATCTTCGATCTGGATACCATCAGTTAAGGATACAAGAGGAGAGTATCCCAAAGACAGCCTTCAGAACTCGTTATGGACACTAC
Organism: Helianthus tuberosus; assembly: GCA_030545235.1. Taxonomy (NCBI): domain Eukaryota; kingdom Viridiplantae; phylum Streptophyta; class Magnoliopsida; order Asterales; family Asteraceae; genus Helianthus; species Helianthus tuberosus. Next base: position 59,887,307 of record CM060436.1, read on the forward strand.
GAGTTCCTGGTTATGCCGTTTGGTTTGACAAACGCACCTGCAGTCTTTATGGACTTGATGAATAGAGTTTGCAAGCCGTACTTGGACAAGTTCGTGATTGTGTTTATCGACGACATCTTGATCTATTCAAGAACAAAGGCCGAGCACGAACAGCATCTAAGAGCTATTTTGGAGCTGCTAAAGAAGGAACAGCTGTATGCCAAATTCTCCAAGTGCGAATTTTGGCTACGTGAAGTCCAATTCCTTGGGCACGTGGTAAATGGAGATGGAATCCACGTGGATCCAACCAAGATCGAGGCGATCAAGGATTGGGAAACGCCAAAGACGCCAACCGAGATTCGGCAATTCTTGGGTTTGGCTGGCTATTATCGAAGATTCATTGAGAATTTTTCAAAGATCGCTCAACCATTGACGCTCCTCACGCAGAAGGATAAGAAGTTTGATTGGGGAATCAAACAGGATGAAGCGTTTCAGATATTGAAGGATAAGCTTTGTAACGCGCCAATTTTAGCTCTACCAGAAGGTACTGATGATTTTGTGGTATACTGCGACGCATCGCGTCAAGGATTGGGTTGTGTGTTGATGCAACGCCAAAAGGTTATTGCTTACGCATCGCGCCAACTGAAAGTGCATGAAAAGAACTATACCACACACGATTTGGAGCTCGGCGCAGTGGTCTTTGCTTTAAAGATCTGGAGACACTACCTTTATGGTACGAAGTGTACAATCTTTACAGATCACAAGAGCCTACAGCATATATTCAACCAGAAAGAGTTGAATATGAGGCAAAGACGATGGGTTGAATTGTTGAACGACTACGACTGCGAGATAAAGTACCATCCAGGGAAGGCGAACGTGGTCGCCGATGCCCTAAGTCGTAAAGAGAGAATCAAGCCCATAAGGGTTAGAGCTTTGGAAATGATTATCCAAACCGATCTTTCCTTGCGCATTCGTGCCGCGCAGAAAGAAGCTCTCAAGGAAGGAAACCTTGAAGAAGAATATCTCCGTGGGATGGAGAAGCTTTTGGTACCAAACGAAGAAGGAACATTATGTTTTGAGAAAAGGATTTGGGTTCCTCTGTTTGGTGATTTAAGGAAAGTTATTTTCAATGAAGCTCACAAGTCGCGGTACTCTATCCATCCAGGAGCGGATAAGATGTACCAGGATCTCAAAGATTATTATTGGTGGCCTAGGATGAAAGGCGATGTTGCTGTTTACGTGAGCAAATGTTTAACGTGCGCTAAGGTTAAAGCGGAATACCAGAAGCCTTCAGGACTTCTGCAACAACCTGAGATTCCCAAGTGGAAATGGGAACAAATCTCAATGGATTTTGTTACAAGATTGCCAAGAACGCCAAGAGGCCATGACACTATCTGGGTGATAGTGGATCGATTAACGAAGTCAGCACACTTCTTACCTATCAGAGAGAAGGATAATACGAGCAAATTGGCTGAAATTTACATGAGAGAGATCGTCGCGCGCCATGGAGTGCCTCTCTCGATCATTTCTGATAGAGACGGAAGATTTGTGTCAAGGATATGGCAATCCTTCCAAGAAGCCTTTGGCTCACAATTGAATCTGAGCACTGCGTTTCATCCGCAAACTGACGGCCAGAGCGAGCGAACGATACAGACTTTGGAAGACATGCTGAGAGCATGTGTTATGGATTTGGGCGGTAGCTGGGATAAACATTTACCTTTGGTTGAATTTTCATACAACAACAGCTACCACACCAGTATTGGTGTCGCGCCATTTGAAGCCCTTTACGGACGCAAGTGCCGATCACCCTTATGTTGGGCTGACGCAGGTGATAGGCAGCTTGCTGGTCCCGAAATCGTCCAAGAGACGACAGACAAGATTGCGCAGATTCTTAAACGCATCGAAGCAGCTCGCCACAGACAGAAGGCCTATGCGGATCCAAACCGAAAACATGTGGATTTCCAAGTTGGAGAAATGGTGTTATTGAAAGTCTCACCCTGGAAGGGTGTGGCACGCTTCGGGAAGCGTGGGAAGTTAAATCCGTGCTACATTGGTCACTTCAGAATTCTGGAAAGAATAGGGCTAGTAGCATACAAGTTGGACCTACCTGCTGAACTGAATGGTGTTCACGATACATTTCATGTATCCAATCTAAAGAAAAGTCCAACTCAAGTCACCGTTGCCATTCCCACCGACGAGATTCATGTTGACGACACGCTCCACTTCGTTGAAGAACCTGTTGAGGTCACGGATTGGAAAGTTAACAAGACCCGCCGGAGCAGTGTCAAGCTCGTCAAAGTTCGTTGGAATGCCAGACATGGTCCTGAATACACCTGGGAACGTGAGGACCGGATGAAAGAGAAATACCCCCACCTTTTTCCTAAAAACCCTGCGTCTACAAGCAGAACTTAAATTTCGGGACGAAATTTATTTAACGGGGGGAGAATGTGACAACCCGCACTAAACCAGGTATCCGTACGACTTAACTAATGATTAATTACTGCTTAATTACTGTGCTTGTTTGAACTAGCTGATGAACTGCTACTTGATATCTGATACATATACTTACTTGCATCATACTTTACTTATCGTCACTACATTATTTACGTGCTGAACCCTAGTGACAACCATGATGCACAAAAAGCACAGTAGCACTATAACGGATAACCTATTGAACATGCTGGTAAAGCCAGCATCAGGCAAACACTGCCTCTAAGGCCTGTAAGAGCCTGAAATATTTTGCTACACTAAGTGGTGAGTGTAGGGATACAAGGGTTGTAGAACTGCGTCTCTAGGAATAAGTCACAATGACTGGATGTGCCTAAAACGTACTCTAAGTACAAAACTCAGCACTTTACAAAATAATTCAGCTTTTAGCTAACTAATAAAGTGCCAAAACATGAGAAAAATATTACTAGACACTTTCCAAAGTGTCAGGAATGAGTAGTGTCACTAAAAAGAGTATTAACGGCACTTTAAAGCTTGTTAACGCTTTAACGGATTACTATCCAACCAAACAACCGGACTAAACCCGGGACATGAAAATACTGTTATTTTCACTATTTATCTTTTTCTGAGCCAGTGAGGGTCCCTGATTACCCTAACACCCACTGTAACGCGTGACACACTAATAACTGGGTTAAACACTTAACTAACTTAGTTTAACTTAACTATATACTTAGTGTCTAGTTGAAATCGAACCAAGGACCCCCCCCCCCTCTTGACCGAATTCGGTCCCCTAGGGGACACACTTGTACCATGGTGATTATTTTAATCACCTTTGCCTAATATCTAAGTGACACAAGAACCATTGGTTATTAACACATGAGATTATCTATAAGATGCTAGCTTAACCCACATGATCATTCATCACACTCATCACAACACTCACACACTCCTCTCTCCCTCTAGAGCTCTCGGCCGAACATCCCACCCCCACCCATCATATTTTCGAGTCTTGATCAACCAATTCCAAGTCCATACAAGTGTTAAGGGTCGCGTATAAGGAGTCTTGGAGCAAACGGAACGCGAAGGACCTCTTTATCTTGCTTTTATCCACCTCATTTGTGCGTAGATTCTTCCCTAGCCTCGAGCTAGAGGTATAATGCTTAAAACTCGTATTCGAACTAATCTAAAGTGGTTAAAAGGATTTTTATCGGTTAAAACCCGAAATCCTACAAGTTGATGCTTTAAAGTCTACTTAAAACACTAAAAATGGTGGTTAATAACACATAAGTTGTGTAAATGATGTAGTATTCGAAATGTATGATTATTTAGGCCTGATCTATGATGTGGTAGCTCGGATCATCGTTTAACCCGGTTTGGTAAGATCATGGATCTTAACATAAGCTTGTTTTGAATGATACAAGGGTTAAAAGGTGAAACTCTACCACACGCGAATCATGAACTTGTGTAAAAGTGTTTTAGCTTGTACAATAGCGTTTAAAACTAGTAGATCTACGTATCTGCAAGTGGTATTTTCAAAGGACCAGGCGTTAAAGAAATCATACCTTAAAAGACGGATCTTACACTAACAAGAATGGTTTTTAGAACACACAAGTGTGTAAACACTTGTGTAACACAAAGTTTTGACGAAATAACTATTTTTGTAAAAGTGGACGAGAAGTTGTAAAGACGGAACTTCCATAAAAACGAGGTTTTTACAAAATCGGATTTGTTTTATATAAAGATCCACTAAAAGTAATGAGATTTACTTCACAATTTGGATAAACTACAAGTTCATGAAATTTTTGGCAAGTTACGCATATGTTGATTAGTTGTTGTGAGAAGAGTTGTTCTGATCAAATAAAGAAAATTGTTGAGTTGATTTGTTAAAGAAAATGATACGCTTGAAAGCGTGGCCACCTCCAGTTACAGAGGAAACTCTGGCGAAATTTTTCTAAAAACCTAACACTTAGAACTATTTACACTACAAGTGTTAGAATTATTTTTGACATGTTTTCGAAATATAAATTTCGCCATGACTTTATTTACTAAATATTCGGAGGTGGGATTTTCACAAAGTTTAACGTGATAAATATATATATTTTTCACACACTGTTTATGATTATTTTGTGAAAACACATAGATATTATTTTTAGAGTAAAAAAAAATAATATTTACAAACGATAACGAATCCAAAATAACACGAACGCCTTCACAACAAATATATAAGTTACACCGGTACTATTTATACCACCCGAACCTTACAACGTAACTTACGTATTTTTAGAAAATACTCATAAGTATGTATTTTGACAAGGATATTATTTTGGAAAATTATATGGAATAAAATATAATATTTTTGGGAAAAATATTTATATTTTGGGAGTAAAGTATTTTGGACAAATGGAATAAAATATATTACATTAAGTGAGACTTAATATATATTTCGAAGTTATACGAACGCACATGTATTAAATCCCCCATCCTTGGGAAGGAAAAATAATTACCAAGTATTTACAAAAATATAAACACGAAATAGTTGTCTAACTATTTCCCAAAAACTTAAACCTTAAGCTAAGGCACGGTCGTCCGTCTAATAGACTTAGTACGTGTAGGTCGTCGCACAGCTGCTTGATCAGGAGATATACTTGGTAGAGACGCACCACAGTGAGTTCATGTCCCCCTTTTCTCTAACTGTTTTCAGTTTTCTTAACTGCGGGGGTGAAATACATGTTACTTTGATTACAAGTACTTTATACACGGTATGGTTAGCGTAAGGAGGTTTACTACTTAGATCATGTGAGTGGGTAGGCAGAAACACCGAGGGACGTAAGCGGTAGATCTATCTGGGTGTAGCGAGCCCAACTCTAGGCCCAACAGAACGGACCTCTGAGAGGCCCAACAGAACGGACCTTGGAGTGACTTTGTACCCGACGCGAAATCTGCTAGGTTGAGTCTTCCTACTTGCACTTCACACATACTAATGGCCTTGCAAACCATTGGTGATCTCTTTTCCTTACACTGCTACATACCAGGGAACTTTTATACTTACAAGTGTTTTACATACTCACTTACACATGAACTCGCTCAACATTATTGTTGATTTTTCAACTTACATGTATTTCAGGAAATTAAAGATCTGGCACGGTATGTTATGTTTTCCCACTGCATAAGGGTTCCAAGGTCATCCCAGTTTAGGAAATGTGACTCTTTCCTGGACAAGTCACAAATCTTAAACTGCGTTTGTTTCATGTTAATGGTTATGTTGTTAAAGACAATGTTTTATGTTATGAGGTTGTAAGTCTCTAAGACAATGTTGTGTTACTCTGGTTTTAGAACTTAATAAAATGGATGATCTTGCATGATTTTATTTCATATAGCTTTGTTATGGTTAAGCTATGGTATTAAGAAGTCACACCAAAATTAACCACGCTTCCGCAAAGCCAGGGTGTGACAATTGTTTCCAAGAGAAACAAATAGAGACATTACTTACATGGGCTGTAATGTGAAAATTATAAAAAGGTCATGTATACCAGGTATTGATCGCTTACTCTGGCCAAGTAAGTGGTGAGCACGTGGTACCAAGAACTTTTTATGATGGACATGCTTACATCCAATGTAGTAAGGACGAGGTGAGTGAGACAAATTAAAAAGTACCCAAATGAATCAGATAAGCAAAATATTTGATAATATTGTAAACGCACAGCCGAGTGACGGAAGCGTATTATAAAAGGATAATGAGCCCGAGTGAAGGGACAAAGAAACATGTAAAATGATTAAAGTACGCACTGGGAGGGGGTGTACTTACACTCGAACCCAGAGAATGCAAACATGTAAAACGATTAAGATATGCATTGGGAAGGAGTGTACTTACACTCGAACCCGGAAAATGCAAATATGCCTCTTAACGGACCGTTTTTGTAAAACGTCAAACTTGAGGACAAAGTCGGAATATAAAAATGAAGCGAGGTCTTAATGCATACCGAGAGGGTTGCGATAATAACGACTTCGGTTAAACACCCGGTTGATGGGTAAGAATTAGACACATGCGTAGACCGAGAAACGGGAACTCGGATGAAAAGTTAAAAGACTCGGGTTTTGAGTCATAACTAAAAGACGACAAGATAATGTAAATAGAAATTTTGAATAAATTATGTTCAACTATTTTAAAGTTGAACGGGTCGAATATAATATCATGCCGGACGGCATGAGTAAACGCAAGCTGGATAATGGTAGCGTTAAAAGCAAAAGAATAATGAGCCCGGTAATGGGATATAATCAAATACGAATGTATGTAAACTGGATAATGGTGAGCATAAGATAAACCGACGCATAAATGACATGAGAAGTCATAAAGTCAGAAAATTTGTTCGAAAGGAAACGAATGTAGCCTTAGACTACGGTCAAGGTCAAAGAAAATACCAAAGCGAAAATAAATGATTTTAAATAAAAACAGGATGCCTTGACACCAAACATGTATTTTAAGAATGACATGAGTAAGGAATGATCTACGGGAACAACCTAACCTTTGGGGTCATAAACAATGGAAAGGTCTACGAGACTAAAATGACCCACGGGTCATGACTAGAAAGAAATAGATTATAAGGACCTCGCCTTAAAGAGGTGAAAGTCTAATAAAATATCCCATAAGGCTAAGTGATAAAACCTACGAGTTAATTAGACAAAGCGAGGAAATCAGTTGAGAATCCTCGCATAAAACAAAGACTGCAAAAGAATAAATTTTGGACTGTCAATATCCCGGTATGGATAATTGACAAAAGTTAAAGAGAAGATGCTAAACTAAAACTTCAGTTTTGATAAGAAATAACGTTTTTACAAATATAAATTCTGATAGGAATTTAAATAGTAAGCATGAAAGATACAAGTCTTGACACTGATAGGCGCAAGACGATATATTCGAAAAGTGATATTTTCGAAAATGAAAGGTTGATATAAATTAAACATGATGTGACATGATCACGGTCAAGGAATGCAATATGAAGTAGAATCACATTATAACCAAGCGAGCGGTAAAAAGTAACTGGACTAATAAGTCGAGTTAGTGAGACCGGTTAAGGTCATTTAAATAAATTTGGTTGCTTGTAAGTGGTGGATTCGGTATAACTGAACCGAATAAATGAATTTGAAAACAAAAGAAATTGTTGCTAAAAGTGAAAGATTTCACTAAAGACACCTTTAAACGGATCAAAGTAACGGATTCATAAAGAGTTCGATAATATATAAAAGCGATGGATATCGCTAAGTTAACTAAACTAGTAGAGATAATGAAATTACGTTATTTCAAGTTGCATTATGTCGTATGAGGTACGTAGATGTTTTGTAACCAAAAAGATATTACCATATTTTTCTGGCAATACTAACAATTGGTTAAAGTATGAGTAATGCTTAAAAGATTTCTCAGGTCAAATGCATTGAGTTTAAAACTCGATGAACTATGTAAGAAAGGTTTCGAGGATGAAACCTCTCTAAGGGGGGTAGACTTGTAACACCCCGAAAACGGGTTTGGTAATCAAACCACGTTTATACTAAAAGACGGGTAATTTACCTTTAGTGGTAAAAGTAACCCGGTGAATATTAGGATTCTCAAATAAACAAGCCTATTATTAAAATAAAAGTTAAATGAAAGTTTTCGAAGAAATAAAGTTTATAGAAGCCCGAGATAACGGGACTTAAAATAAACTTAGTCGTAAATTCCCCGAACTCATTAAATTAACTAGGAATGTTTAACCTAGTTTAAAAGGTGGTAATGTTGTTAGAAGTTAAGTAGGTTGTGACCTATTTAATAAACTAACCAAACAAGAGGGACCAAATGCGGGTAAATGGAAAGTTAAGTTATAAAAAGAAAAACTTAAAAATAAAACACATATTCAGTGTGTGTTGTGGGTGTTCAGATCGACCAGAAGCATCCCCAGGAGCTTCAAAACCCTAGCTTCACTATAATCATCAAATTGAAGGCTCAAACGAAGCCTGAATTCACAATTGAACATGGATTAATGATCACCCAAGCTAGGGGATCACAAGGTATGTAAAATCTTGATGTTTGGTGAAGTTGTAAAAATTTGATAATCATCCTAATCGCGAATTAGGCATGGATTAGAGAAGCTATGGCTAGATTAGTGATGTATATTTGCTTAGAAACAAAACCCTAAGTGAAAATCATACATAACATGCTATGAATTGAAGGATTTGATGAATTAACACACTTAGATAAGTGAGTTTTAATGTTATGATGAAACTGATGATATAACTATGCTTAGAATCAACATGCATGATAACGAATAGAAGGTGTTTGATTAACCCATGAAGTTGGGTACAAGATCATACTTCTCACGAAATGGGTTTTGTATGATATAAAAGAATTGATGTTAAGATCGTGATATAGATGCTTGAAATCATGTTACCTAGTAGTTAGTGTGTAAAATTTGATTTCGTTAAGAGTTCGGATGAAATGCCAAAGCGAAATTCAATAAACCAAATATGCATTGAATAAGTTGATAAGTCGATTGACTTTAAAAAGTCAAACCGACCAAGTATATGATCGAATGATAAGTTCGATATAAGAAGCGTAGGATGGAATGGTCGTAAATGATTATGACTAACCTAACCATCTTACAATTACAATGATAGTTTGACGCTTGGCAAGCTAGGTGAAAGCTTGGGGAAGGAAGCGGGTCAAACGAATCAAGAATGAAGGAAAAGCGTAATTTGGATGCAAGGTAAGTATATCTTACACTAGTCATATATTTTAGAATATTCTTTTGTCGTATTAATTACGAAAAAGACAAATACCTAATTGAGATATGGTGTTCCGGCGTGTAGTCGTACGGAACAAGACAATCAAATATGATAAGCAACCATAGTGATGGCTAAAAATGAGTTAAATTGGTAATTCGTTCATATTATGACGAATGAAACATGTACTTTTAATGGTTACCATATAAGGTAAATCATAATAACCAATAAGGGCAAAATGGTAATTTGGTCACATGTTGACCATAACCGTTAGTTTTGAAAGACAATTATGACGTAAGCCATAATAGGCCAAAAAGTGTTAAGAAATGAATTTATAAGTAAAATGACCGCACGGTGTAAACCGGAGTGAGTCATATATACGAGGTGGTAATAAATGTAATCTCACTAGTTTAATCGGTCATTTAGACCAAACGGGTCAAAAGGTGAAATTATCACCTTTGACGATATTGAATAATGGGTTTTCGAGTTGTATGATTTTAGGAAATAAATAGCACATGGATGTTTACATCGCTATTACTTAGCAGCCTCTAAAGCAAGGTATTGAAACGGGTCAATATATTGATCCAAGCCAGGTATGTAAAATGATACAACTCATCATGTAGAATTTGGAGTTCTATAACAGTTAGACAAGGTTAAAATAAGATATTCGGTTACCTTTTAGGTAAAGCGAATAAATTGAGTTATGATTATGGTGTTTTAGAAACATATTGGTTTCTAAATAAGATTATCGTTAAAAGGTCGGATTTTGGGTCAAACAGGTATTTAAAAGTCATTCGTCGTAAAAGAATGGTGAAAATTTATCAAAAAGCCCTTACAAGCTAAATTGAACAAACGACCTATAAAGGTTGTTTGAAAACGAGCTTTATGAGTAAATAAATACTTAGGATAAGTATAGAAAGTGAAAGATGTAAATACTTGGGTCAAATGACTATAGAGGAGTCTTTGCCGTAAAACAATGATCCGAGGGGTAAAACTCAGAATATATAGATCTCCACATTAAATCCACCACAAATACAGTTGTGGTGGAAGATTACTTGGTAAGAAATGTGGAAATATAAAGCTAGGTACGAATGAAAGCGATTCATGTTTAAAATATACTTAAATACCCTTAACGGGTCAAAATAAGCATATGAGCGAAAACGGGTTTAATTTGTGTAAGAAACCTGTGATTAGAACCTAACATGGTAGATAACATTAATTTGAAGAGGTTCATGTGAAATAAGGATCAAACAAATATGTTTGTTTGATAAAATGCATAAACGGGTTAAAATTCGGTAAAAAGGTAATGAGTCGAAGGCTTAGAAGTCTCAAAATTTATTATGTCGGATGTTGGCTTTTAACTCCATAAGATGGAGAATTAAATTACGGACGCGTAGGAAAAAGAATCGCGTAAAACGGATCAATAACGAATAAGTTATGGCCGTTTCCGTAAAAACTGGCATAGATGGTAGAGTGCAGGTTGCAGTAACGAACCTGCTGGAAAAGGGTCTACCTCGCGCCACGCGAGGGAGCAAGTGGGTTCTGTCGCGTGGCATGACGGAGTCAGTTTTTAAAAATTTGTTTTTTTTCAATTATTTTGCCTCGCGAACTCGTTTAAACACGTTCTAAACTACCTATGACTAATTCAATTCTTGTTTTATGAATTGTAGGTGTTATATACAATACTGGGGGACGATCAAGCTCAACGAAGAACCGAACACGATCAAGTTACAAGCTTCTGCACATTGTTAATCGTTAATTTTAAACGACGAATGTAGTCACATTATGTGGTGTACTTGAAAATTGTAAAAGTTTCAATTAATCCGTATTCTCTAATGTACATGTACTTATAATTAAATGATTTTGTTCGAAATAAAAGTCGAAATCCGTTTAAAAATAGTAAGGGTGTTGCAATATACCTATGGGGAATTGACCTGTAATAATCCCATCTAGACCTTATTGGCCATTAATAATTCCACCTCGGAATATTCCCCCCACGAGTCCCACCTTTCACCTATTTTTCCTACAGTGGTCCCCCATTAAATAAACTTAACGAAATTAAGCTTTTTTCCAAATTACAAACAGATTTTTAGGGCTTTTCATCAAAACGATGATACGAGTCCATTGATGTAAAACTTACTTCGAAATGGTGCTCCAAGTGACTTCATTTTGGTTAATTGGAAATTTAAACACCCGAATTGAAGCGCCGTTTTCATCGTTTGGAGCACCGTTTCAAGGTAAGTTTTACATCAATGGACCCGTATCGTCGTTCTAATCAAAAGACTTAAAAAATCTATTTGTAATTTGGAAAAAAAACTTAACTCCGTTAAGTTTTTTTTAACGGGGGGCCATTGTAGAAAAAATAGGTGAAAGGTGGGACTAGTGGGGGGAATATTCTGAGGTGGGATTATTTATGGCCAATAAGGTCTAGGTGGGATTATGACATGCCAATTTCCCTATACATATTAAAATGTATTTACACAGAATAACACAGAAGTTATATAAATTTCCTAACACAATTGTTTAAAATTTAGGTATTTAAAAGAACACTTAAATGGCTTAAACCAGTGGCTCTGATACCACATTTCTTCGCTATAAATAGCACTCCTAATCTTCATAATCTTCATCCCAAACTCAAAAACACAACACTTCACTTAGAAAGTCTTGAGAGAGTTTCTTTACTTCTTCTTTACAAGCTTCTCTTGGCCTTTTGAGAAAGTCTCCTAAAGTTGGTAAGTCCTTTTCCTTAAGCCATTTGTATAGCAATTAGTTTCATAGCTTAAATTAGTCCGAGCGTCGAGAATTTTAAACAGTTTGACCAAATTGTTTGACGTTCAATTCTGGCCACTTTGGTAAATCAATTTCACCCAAATAGTCTACATAATGTAAGGAATAAAACCTTATGTCTGTATATCATGATTATCCCGTCTAAATGGGTCAACATGGCAAGTCAAACATGTATTTCTAAAAAGTCAAACTCAGCTTTATGTAATTACCAAAGATAGAATTTTGAAACATATGTAATGTAATATTTGACATCAAAATACTTTGTACAACATAACAAAATTATGTTATAACATATTTGACTTATCGCGAACTCGTTTTCCTGTCTGAACCTGTATTTACGCATACAACTCGTTAAAATGGCGTAAACCATATAAACAAGTAGTACTGGGTCAAAACCATTTCCAAACACTTTCAAATCAGAATGTAAGGTTAACCAACCATAATACACGAGACTCCTCACTCATATGGTTACAACCAACATTCTATCCGGTAAACGCTTAATCTAGAAGAACCGTGGTTTAATCCATGTTAACTGTTCAAGTCTAAATGACTTATAAAGACCCGTAAACAATTCTTATGGATATTATTTCCATTCACTCTGGACGATTGAGCCCTCCAGTTATCTCCCCGTAAACAAAAAACTAAGTCCAGTTGTACAACGAACTGTATACATTGTGTTCTACGCTAGTACAGATAAATACTTTTTAGCTTTTTTTTTTTTTATCAAAACTTGGGATATATAGTATATAATCCCTTGGTTCAGGTTTGGTAACAAGCTAAATGTCTTCATAATGTAATAATCCGATTAATCTATATTGTTATTGTGTGATAACAAAAACAATGGGTGGTTGAGAGTACCATATCCGGGTTCCATGTGAGAACAAAAACAATGGGTGGAATGACCGTATATTTCAAATAGGGTCTGTATGTGAACGAGTATAAACCACAAGGACAAAAAATGTACTTTGCTCTATCTTATTTAATATAAATTTATTTAACCCGTACAATACAAGGGATTTTTAAAGATATAACTTTTTTATAATTTAATATGCAAGATTATATTTATTTAACCTGTGTAATAAATAAGATTTTTAAAGTTATATTATTTTATTTTATAATTTAATATATAAAATTATATTTATTCAATTTGTGTAATACACCGGTTCAAATTACTAATTTATATATTTAATAAAATACATTTATATCAATACATAAAAGTTGTCATGATACATTATATAAACTAGTTGATTTTCCGACCCCGCGTTGCGGCGGGGATCCAATATCTGTAAAACGCGTGCCGACAACGGGAAGCGGATACCAAGTATCAAAACATAGATAAAAATGACGTAGTAACGATAGTTACTCCGTACTAAAAACGATTTTAAATAATCTAATATATAATAGTAGGACCAACACGTCCTACATGTTGGAAATTCGGTTGTTTTCAGTTCAGATATGACGTGACTAACACGTTAAAATATGGATGAGCTCGGTACTGGTAATGGCACCGAAAGTACCGATCTCAAAAATAATCGAAATTAGGTACCGGCACCGAAAATGCTCGATACTATACGGTATGGTATTTGAAGGTAAAAATAAGTAAATGCAGATATGGTGCTAGACCGAACTGAAAGAAAACGCCAAAAGGTGGGTACCAAATTGGTACCGGAAATGTTTTGGTATAGTAAATTTGGTACCGATACGATACTGGTTTGATTATAGGATTTGATACCATTTGCTCATTAATAATTTAAATATTCAAGTTAAATTAAATGTTACAATTCATTAATTACAGAAAAAGACAAAAAAGAAAACAAAAGAAGTTGTGTATATAAAACCTCATTCAAACGAAATTCAATTTACTTACCTTGTGTATGAAAAGCAGTCTAAACGGTGAAATTACTTGTGTTGCTACGTGGCATGAGCTCAAAGGCGATGTTAGAGATGAGCTCGGTACCGAAAACCCCCAAAAGTGGGTACCGGTACCGAATATACCTGGTACGGCACCGGTACGGAACCGGTACGGTACCAGTATTTCAGAGTAAAAACCGGTACCGAAAATGTCAAAAGTCGGTAATGAATCGGTACCGAAAATATACCCTGGTTGGTAAATTTGATATCGGTACCGGTACCATTTGTTTATCCCTGTGTGTTACTATTCATTTGGTTATTTGGTTGTGTTTTTAATATATAGGTAAATTAGATGGTTAGTTTAAGCCGATTGATGAGATCCAATATATGTGTCGTCTTCCAAGTGCAACTTGATAGCTACGCAGGTTTCAAGTATATGAATATGATATATTGAAAGCTGCTCCATCTGCGCACCTCTATTTTGTCTCCTAGGTGTTATATATATTTATAATAATATTGATAGATATACTGAAATGTAGATGTATATATAATATAGACAATTTTTTGTATCATAGATATACTAATTATAGATGTATATATAATACAGATAAAGAGACAGGGTGACGCAAGTGGGCAGGAAGATGAGGAGGTGGGGAGAGTTTGGTCATGAGGTGGGGAGAGTTAGTGTAATCGCGGCACCGATGATGGTGGTGGCGGTGGCACAGTATTTGATGCAAATGGTGGTGGTAGTGATGGTGGGGCATATTGATGAACTATCTCTGTCTAGCGTCGCCATAGCTACCTCTCTCACCAATGTCACTGGTTTCAGCCTTCTTGTAAGTGCATTCTACTTCAAGCTTAAATCTTTCCTTATGTAAAATAATATTGAAACATGCCTAACTCTAACTCTTATAATCTTATCTTTGGTAATAGATAACTAACAAGTTTTTCTTTCCTGAAATGTCATGATTTTGTTATTTCAAAGGTAAATTAAATCTACAAGATAACTGGACATTTAACCTTGTGCTATCAAGGTGTGTTCTAAAGCTGTTACTCCCTAGGTGGTTGAGGATTGTAGTTTCATAGAGGTCATTGATGTGGACATAACAGTAGACTTAGAAGGTGTGTGAGTTTGCTATTCTAAAGAAAAGATAACTGCGCATTTGAGACCATCTTTTTAATCACAAAGTGGTCGTATATGGTCTTTAACGACCACCTTTCATTCCGGGGGCCAAATTATCCATGTGTAACTTTTTACACCCGACACTGCAACCAATGAATAAGTGCTACCGATTTTATGGTTTGACCTGACGGTCATATACTTGTGATTGGTTTTGCGACGGCCTTTGTTGTGACCGGGTTGCGATCACCCCAAGTTTGCAACCGGGTTGCGATGGACTCTTTTGCAATCACTATGATTTTGGTTGCGAAACGGTCGCTAATTTTTGCCGCCCTTGTTTTGGGTCGCAATTATCCAATGTAGTGGTATACTATTATTTAATAAGAAGATCTTGTGAATCAAACTTTGATATTATCATTTTTTATTCAGTTAATGATATTGTCATTTTTTTGTTGATATTGTATACTATCCAGATTTTGTATTAATTAAATAATTGTAATATGATTCTTTTCATACATAATGTTTATGTATTTCTTATGTCTTATATGGTTAACAAATAGTCAGGGCTTGTGGGAGGACTGGAGACCCTTTGTGGCCAAGCTTACGGAGCCAAACAATACAACAAAATTGGTATATATACTTGCAGTGCCATAATTTCACTGCTAATAGTATGCATCCCAGTCTGCATCTCCTGGATTTTCTTGGACACATTTTTAATTCTAATAGGCCAGGACACTTTGATAGCACTTGAAGCCCGAAAATACTCGATCTACCTCATTCCAGCCTTGTTTGGAGGTGCGATCGTTAAGCCTCTAGTGAGATTGCTTCAATCCCAAAGCTTGACTTTGCCATTGCTTGTGAGCTCTATGCTTGTTTTATGTCTCCATGTCCCCCTTTGTTGGGCTTTTGTGTTCAAGCTTAAGATGGGAAGCATTGGTGCTGCGGTCGCATTTAGTTTGTCAAACTGGATTTATCTTGTATTAATTGTCTTTTATGTCAGTTTCTCGTCATCGTGTGAAAATACGCGTGTGAATATCTCCTCAGACGCACTCATTGGTGTCAAAGAATTCTTTAGGCTTGCTATTCCATCAGCTGTAATGGTTTGGTAAGCCCAACATGTGGCATATATACAGGGGAAAATGTGTTTTTATTGTGTCCATCTTTGTTGACCTGCATTTCTGATGGTAATTTATATGTTTTCAGTCTCAAATGGTGGTCAATTGAAGTGCTTGTCTTAATCTCAGGCTTGTTACCAAATCCAAAGCTTGAAACATCGGTTATTACGATATGGTACATTTTCGTTAATCACTCCCACTCTTCGTGTGTAGTCAAAATAATGTATTTAACAAAATTATTGTTTCGAGCAGCCTAACAATCACGACATTACACTTCACCATACCATATGGATTTGGAGCTGCCGCAAGGTAACGTATTAGCAATATTAAAGCACACCAAGACACCAGTTCTGTTCCATCATTATAAAGCAAATTCTTATACTAACTGATATCTTTTTACAAAGCACTCGAGTTTCAAACGAGTTAGGGGCTGGGAACCCACAAGCAGCTCGGCTAGCAGTCTCCACCGTGATGTTTCTAACCATCATTGAAGCCATAATAGTTAGCATGACAGTATTCAGTTGCCGTCATTTTCTTGGAAAGGCTTACAGCAATGAAAAGCATGTTGTGAGTTATGTTGCAGCAATGGGTCCTTTTATATCCCTCTCGATCATTACAGATAGCCTACAGGGAACAATTTCTGGTACAAAAACAGAATATGGGTCGGGTATATAGAATAACATTAAATTGTTCAATATAACCCAAAAATCATATTTCAATATATATAATAGAACGAAAAAAAACACATTTTACATATTCAATGCTGCATCCCCGCATAGAATTCTATGTTGCATGCACACAAAACACGCAGAGGACTATTATAAAGTGTATTTTATTTCAATTTTATATAATGGACTATGTTTTCTGTGTTATATTTAACGCTTTAATGTTATTTTATTAGCATTTGTTGATTTTTACCTGACCCCTATTTTGCCCCATTGTCAAAAATTTTGTACTCCCCATTGCTTATAAATTTTTTAAGGTACTAAAATGTCAACATTCGGTTTGTGTTTAGGAATCGCTAGGGGAAGTGGGTGGCAACATATAGGAGCTTATGTAAATCTTGGAGCATTTTATTTGTTTGGGATCCCAGCAGCTGTTTTACTAGGGTTCCCTTTACATCTCAAAGCAAAGGGACTTTGGATTGGGATCGTGATTGGATCAGTTATTCAATCTACATGCTTGTCGCTGATAGTGGGATTCACTGACTGGCGAAAACAGGTTCGGTTTTTAAGCTGTTTTAATTTTTTATATAGCGTTTTCTAGCTCATGTGACGAATATGATTACAATGATGTCTCTGCAGGCAAACGAAGTGAAGGAACGAATGTCGAAAGTGACATTATACGTAGACAAGGATGTAGACGTTATACAATGAGTTCCACATATATATAAATGCATATATTTTTCATTAATGTTGTTGGTTTTAGAGTCACCTAGAAATGAAGAAAGAATTTGTCACGGGACATTCAAGACCGGCAGTTGGCTTACCATGGCCTTGGTTGTTAAGGTTTTTCAAATATTGAACGTTGAAGCGAGCCATTTGAAGATTTAATGAGTCAAGAGTTGCTATTTTTTTTTTCTTTTTTTTTTTTAAATCTTCTTGTAATTCAGAGACTTGAGGTGCCAAAGAGAGTCATTTGAAGATTTAATGGGTCAAGAGTTGTCAGTTTTGTTTGTTTAATCTCCTTGTAATTAATGGCCTATTAACAAGGTTTCTGTTTATTGACAATTGACAAAGTACTAATTTTTCCAGCTTATAACTTAGTATTAAGATGTTCATGTGAGTGTTGTGCAAAATCTTGCTCTGTAAGGGCACCCGGGGTGGAAGGTTTTCCCCGTAATGAAAGAGTTTCACGTGTGAAACATTGCAAAACACCGCCGCCACCCACACTTTTCAACGCGTCAAATTAAGAACGCGTGATATTTATCACGCGTTAACATTCGAAAATTATACCGTTGGGCTTGAGTCTGTTGGGATATTTGACCGTTTGAAAGGTTTTTTTATATATACAGACCATTTTTTAAAATCCAAATAATTCTCCAACTCAATCCAAACATTCTTCCTTCAAATCCAAACATTCTTCCAAATTCAAAAAAGTTCAATACAAAGATGGATGGTTCAAGCAAGAGAGGTTCGGGTTCTAGCAAAAGAGGTTCGGGTTCGAAGAAAAATCCCGTACGACCCAAGGTTCGAGCGAATCTTGGCGAGCCGGCGCGCTTTAGGTTGCAAGAAGAACCCGACCAAATCCCACATTTTCAAACCCAACAATTCCACCCTTTCAATCACAACCGTATCAAAACCAACCGTTCGTTCCACCGTTTCAACCTCACCAATTTCAACCCAAACCGGTTTCACACTTTCAAACCCAATCCCACCAAGTCGACCCACAAGAAGATGATATCCTCATCCATCGTTTTGCACGTGAGTACCGCGAACCACAAAAAAGTCTGGATGACGATGAAGATGAGGATGACGTTCCAGAAGAAGAAGAAGACGACGTTCAAGAAGTTGTCCCGACATCCGTTCGGAGACCATGGAGTAGCGAGGAGAAGATCGCCTTGGTCAAGTCGTACTTGCACACCTCCGAACACAAGAAATATTCCAACGAGCAAAGAAAAGAGATGTTTTGAGACGAGTCATGGCTCATTTTAGCAAACTTCCCGGTTCAACCGATCGAAACATGGATCAATTGACGTTGAAGTGGGGCAATTTGAAACGGAAAATTAGCAAATTCAACGTTTGTTTCATTCAAGTGGTACTTTTTTTAAATTTAAAACTGTTTTTTTAATTTTTATAACATAAAACTGTTTTTTTTTTTAATTTTAAAAACAGAAAACTGTTTGTTTTTTTTTTACACAGAAAACTGTTTGTTTTTTTTATAAAAACAGAAAAACAGTTTAAAAGAGAACAGAAAACTGTTTGTTTTTATAAAAAAACAATTTACATTTTTATAAAAAAAACAGTTTACAGTTTTAATAAAAAAAGGTTTACAGTTTTTATAAAAAAAAGTTTACATTTTTATAAAAAAACAGTTTACAGTTTTAATAAGAAAAAAAAACAGTTTTAAATTAGATAAAAAACAGAAAACTGTTTTTTAAAAAAACAGAAAAACAGTTTTGAATAATTTTTTTTTTATTTTTTGTACAACCAAATTCACAAAGTGGAGAAAGCGAGACGACTATCATGCAATCCGCCATCGCCGCGTATATAAAAAGAGGAGTTTTCCACACATGGCGGCATGGGAAGTTGCGAGAAATCACCCGAAGTGGGTACCGGTTGATTTGGTCGACATGGGTGGGCCGACGGCTCCAAAACAAAGGGGAGGTCCCAAAAGATCAAAGACATCCGACTCGGGGAACTACACGACTTCCGATTCGGATAACTTGCCCCAAATGAATTTGAACGACGACCTCGTTGACGAACCCAATCAACCCGTTGACGATCCCGTTCAAGAAGATACACCTACAAGGCCGCGCCGCAAGAAAAGTGGTGATTCGTCAAGTAAAGGAAAGGAAGCGGTGGCGGAGTCGATCTCTGAAATCAATGAGGCTAAATTGGTGGAAATAACCGAATCCAAAGAAAGAAAAGAAAAACTTGTGACGACAAAACTTCAACGCGAGGAGGCGTATATTAAACACTTAAATGCAATAGAAAAACATAATGATTTAAAAATCTTGTTAGAGCTGCACATCAATCTCGACGAACCGTTTAAGTCGGTCGTAATTCAACAAAAACGAGGGATATGTGAAAAGCGGGGGTGGGAGATGCCATCCGTTTAAGTCGGTCTTTTTAGGTTTTTTTTATTTCCAATGTTTAGTTTTTTTTTTTAAATTTTAGTATGTAATTTAGGTTTTATTTAAATGAAATTTATAATTTATAGTTTTAATGTTTTATTGTTAATTTATAATTTAAAAAAAAAAAGGTTGTGAGTGATGGATTTCCATCATAAATGATGACCATTTCCACTAAAAAAAGGTTCTGAGTGATTGAATAATGGTTGATGAAATGGCGAAACTTGATTGGATTTTGTGAGTGATTAGTGATTAGTGATAACCACCCCTACCTCTAATGGTGACTATTGCATGATGCAGAAGCATCTTCAGGCCTCAACGCCAACTAAAGAGTGATCCAAAGAGCACCGGCCAGTAGACGAAAGGGGGATCCCCCACTTGTAGTGGAGTGGTGGAAAGAACTTTGGGTTTCCTTGGAGACCCGGGTTCGATCCCCACCTGTTGCATTTGGGGGTAAATGACCCCAACCTTGGTTGAGGGGTCATGGCAATGATGGACAAGAGCCTTGAGTGCGTAATAGCCCGGGTTCGAGTCTTGAGCCGCACACGAGTTTTCTATTACAGTGCAGTTACTCCGGCTCTCGAGTGCGGAGGCTGCAACGGCAGTCAAGTGGCTGTCGGCTGGAAATTTTCTCGTGGAGCGCCTATGGTCAACCTCGGATGTCTCACCCGAGGGGGACTAGGGACCCATGCAATGTGGGTGTGATCCTCTCGACTGTTGGAGTCAATCGCCGTTCAAAAAAAAAAAAGTAGACGAAAGGGGGCCCAAGAGGTTCGTTCCAAGGTGGCAATGGCACATGAATAGGAGGGGAAAACATTTAATCAAATCTTTTAATTGTTTTAAAGATTCAGTTTCCTATTTTATGGTATGCTTTATAAGGGAAAAGATCAAATAGGAAGTTTATTTTGGCTAGGAAGTGTAGGAAGCAATAGGATTAGGACATGTGGAAACATTTAAAATAAAGAAAAAGGGTATTTTAGTCAATCCAACCCTTTCTTCTACCTTTTCAAAACCCAGTAACTTCAAAACCCACCATTTTCAAAACCCACAATCTTCAACCATTTCTTCACTTTCTATCTCAATAATCACTACATTATAGTGCGATTTTCATCACCAATCAATGATTCAAACACCCGATCAACGTTTTCTTCAGCTTTTTTGAAGAAAACCCAGTTTAATTTCATAAAAAATCTATTTTTTTCCGGTGATTTTGGAGATAATAACTCGATTCGTTCGATTCGAGCGCTGATAAGTGTTTCAATCATTCAAAATTCGTCAATTGTTGAAGAAATCACTTCGATCCATGTAAGAAATTCTTTAATTTCATTTTTACGATCTGGATTTTTGATTTACTTATTGCGTTTTACGATCATGGCGGGGGTCCGGGGATAGCGCCCCTGGTAGCGGGGTCCCAGGGGCGGCAGCCCCTGGCGGGGTCCAAGGGGCAGAGCCCCTGGCTGGGGTTGAGCTCATTTCGACGATCAGCTGCGATTCGTCGAGGAACCAGTAGAGATTACTGATCGAGATGTTAAGATTCTCAAGCGTACTAGAATACCTCTTGTTCGAGTTCGTTGGAACTCCCGTCGTGGCCCAGAGTATACCTGGGAATGAGAAGACCAAATGAAACTCAAGTATCCCCAGTTGTTTAGGAAAAGTGCAACCACTACTGAGACTGAAGCTACTGCAGAATTTCGGGACGAAATTCCAAACCAACAGAGGGATGATGTGACACCCCAGGAAAAACCAGGAAACCACGCAACTTAACTAGCTTCCTCAGTAACCACGTGCTAAATTTCGGCACGAAATTCTCTTAACAGGGGGAGAATGTGACAACCCTCAAAAATTTACATGTATCCGTACGATTTATTAATGATAATTAAAGTGCTCGATGATATAAAAATCATTAGAAAAATTAATTTTCCAGAAATTGGCTCATTTCGAAGACAGTAATTCGTAGACAATTCAGACAGTTCACAGTCACAGACAGTTCCCAGACAGTTTTATATGTCCATTGCGTTTTAGAAATAAGAGAGTTTTATGTGTTTTCTGGCTATTGCGTTTTAGAAAAAAACAAATTTTTAAGTGTTTTTAATCATTGCGTTTTAGGTAAAACACATTTTTGAAGTGTTTTTAGTCATTGCGTTTTAGGTAAAACACATTTTTAGGTGTTTTCAGTCCATTGCGTTTTAGAATGAGTCATTTTTAAGTGTTCTCTGGCCATTGCGTTTTACAAATAAGACATTTCTTTGTGTTTTTGGTGCATTGCGTTTTAGGTAAAACACATTTTTATGTGTTTTTGGTGCATTGCGTTTTAGGTAAAACACATTTTTATGTGTTTTTAGTCCATTGCGTTTTAGAAAGTATATTTTTTTTTGAGTTTTCTGGGCATTGCGTTTTACAAATAAGAAATTTCTTTGTGTTTTCTGGCCATTGCGTTTTACAAATAAGTCATTTATTTGTGTTTTTGGTGCATTGCGTTTTAGAAAAATGTCATTTTTTAGGTTTTTTTTTTCATTGCGTTTTACATAACTGGGGGTTTTATATTGCGTTTTACGCAATTGGGTTTTAAATTTTTTTTTAAATATAGCAATAGTATACTCGTTTTAAAGATAAAAAAACGCTCGTTTTTTTTGTGCAATTTTTATAAAAAAATAATGTCGTATGAAAGAGTTATTAATGTTTAAAAAATGGGGGGGGAATTGGAGGAGAGAGAAACTATTGGCTTGGATTGACTAGAATGCCCCTAAACAAACTCACGCGCCTTTTTTCTTCCCTTCAATTTCCCTGATTTAATCTTAGCCCTTGATTAACTAAATGGATGGTCAAGAACACTTCCTAGCCTTCCTAGCCAAATAAACTTTCTGTTGTATCTCCACCCTGCTTTATAAACTATAATTTTACCTTATAAATTGGGATCTAGGGTTTGTTGTTTTTAGTAGACTTTTGATTATTTTACTATTGATAATGAATCAAAGCTTTGGACTTTCGAAGATATTGCCTCTGCGTTCTTGATTGTCATGTGAGTGTGCTTCCATTTTGCATTCAGTGGTATTAAGGCTATGGTAATCAAATGATTGGATGTGGAAGAAGCTGCCCTCCCTTGCATAGCAACGCCAAAGCAGGAAATGAAGGGATCTGTCCGATCCACATAATTAATCGATCACATGGTTGCAAGAAAGAATCAGGGAGTTAGAGCTTATAACCAATATCAACAATGCTAATAAGGTACGGTATAAATAGTTAACTTCGGGCAACGAATCAGTTAAATAGTCCAACACAAAAACGACGAGTGAGAATAAGTTATTGGTTGAATAATTCATTTCAAGTGTGGGGTTTATTTATGAATAAATAAACTTTAAGTTTTAATAATTAATTAGTTGTAATAACATTACATGTTAATTAATTATTAAATGTTAATAGTGTTGTGAAACTAGCATAATATCAAAAGAACATGGGAAAATAATAGAGAGAAAGAGATTGATATTATTGATTGGATGTCTTTTACAAAGGAATACAATGAATATATATAGGAGATGAAGTCTTGGTGAACAAGCCAATCTATTTAAGGAGTTGATAACCACGTTATTATATTTATAACACTCCCCCTTGGTTATCAACTTTAATACGCTTGCCTCGTTAAAAACCTTGCTTTGGAAAACCCAGTAGGACAAAATCACAGCTAAGGGAAAAAGAGTGTAGCGCATATTTTCTTCTCCTTATACTTCTGGATCAGATATGTTGACTCATTAAAAACCTTACTAAGAAAACTCAAATGGGACAAAACTTAGTGAGGGAAAAAGAGTGCAACTTGAATAAATCTCCCCCTGATTATAATATGCATCCTTTAAGTGACGTGTGTCAATCTTCCTTGAAAGTTGCTCAAAACTTTTGTAGAATGACTTGTCGCTTGATGCCTTAAAGTGCAATCCTTTATGTCGAATAATGTTGTCAAATCTTCTTGTGAGACTTCTAGTGCTTCCTCTTGCGAACAAATACCATAAGATCCATGACTATATTGTGTTAC
Source organism: Helianthus tuberosus (assembly GCA_030545235.1). NCBI lineage: Eukaryota > Viridiplantae > Streptophyta > Magnoliopsida > Asterales > Asteraceae > Helianthus > Helianthus tuberosus. The sequence continues at coordinate 59,911,174 of CM060436.1, forward strand.
ATTCTTTACATCTACAAGACTAACAAAACTTGTTTTCATGGGTTAGGAAAATCTAGGACCATATCATTCTTACCTTTAGGGTATCGACATATCTTCTTTACCATTTGAATGTCTTCACACTGGACATGTGCTATATCATGTTTATAAATTCAAATAAAAGATATATATAATCATGCATAGCTAGGAAGAAATATCAATGCATAATTTCACTTTAGCCATGGTACTTTTGGAATTAGAATCCTTAGTTTAGTAGGAGATGATGATAGTCATTTCATATAAAAAGTGTTTGAACAACTTTTAGCATACTTTAAGGTTCAGTTTTATCCATACTAAAATGTCCCAGCGTCTTTCGGGATGTATTTTGATCAATGGTTAAAAATATGATCACAAATATACTTGAACTATAAGTTGAGTAGTAACTAGGCTGAGCCAGGGTCATTCAAAATTCCCCCTATAAAAGCTCGACAGTTTCTCTTGATGGTGCCTTGACATCATCACTGTAAACTGCAGTTATAGTGAACTTTTAGGAGAGGACTTTTGATAAAGATGGATGATATTATCAAACTCATATTGCTCTTTATCAGAATATTTCATGAGTTATACTACACTCAACCCACCTATTTTATCCATACTATCTTTTTAAGTTTATAAAGATACATTCATGAGATTTTGAAATTAATGCTTTAGGCATTTACAATCGTTCACTTACTTCTTTCCACTTTGAAAAACAATGTATGTGCATACACTCTTTAGGAGTTCTGTTACATAAACATCCTCATTAATTTCTATATCATATGCAAGGATGTCTTGAACACTTGCTTCATTTGTATAATACATATTGTACCATGCTTTTATACTGTACATTGAGATACCATAATCACCAAGTACAGGTTTTCTATGTTTGTTTATTGGTGCACAAGAATTACATCCATAAGATGTTTCAACTAACCTTATAAGCCCTTAAATGCTTTAGGATACTCATCAGGAGTTCCAATTATATTCAACATATTCAAATATGAATCTGGATACAACGATCATATCGTTCTCGAGAACTTATTTTACATGATTTTAATAAATTAAATCCTTGAGTGACTTTCATGTAAACTTTTAGTATCCAGTGATTCATAACTTTCATATAAGACCCTTACTTTAAATATCGGTTTTACATATAATTTTCTCATATAAAAGCGTTCATTCGATTACACATACATTTGAATATACGAGTTTCTTAAAACTTATTGAAATTTTAAACATTTCAACTTAAAGTCGTCATTTAATCTCGTATTGATGAAACGTAATGCGGAAGCTTGAATCTTTGATTGTGTTCGGTTCTTCTTTGAGCTTCATCGTCATCCAGCACTTCAAGATATCCTACATTTCATAAAACATGAAATGTGTTAGTTATATGTCGTTTAAAACGTGTCTAAAGGAGTGCGCATGACAAAACAAGCAAAACAAACAATTTTGCAAGTTATAATGGCCCTCGCGGGCCGTGACCGGGTTCAAGTATGGCCCTTACGTAGCGCGACAGCCGTGGCGGGGTGCGCCGGTGTTTATCATTTCCCGTCGCATAGCGCGACACCTCCATTTCGACAGAAAGTTGTTTTCCTGGTGCTGCATATTCCTAGCAATCCCATTTTCCACTTAAATGGTTATAACTTTCTCAACTTTATCCGTTTTAGGTTCCGTTTCTTCCTACGTGATCGTAATTTGTTCTCCATCATATGGAGTTAAAATCCGACATCGGGATTAATAAAATTCTTGATTTTAGCCCTCGTCTTTATATTCGATTGTTAAACTTTTGACCCGTTCGTGATTTATCAAGCAATCTTATTTCTAAAAGGTCATAAAGCCATGACCTACTTAACTCGGTTACATAAATTTTATGAATTACATAGCCATTAACTAAGTTATGCGCATAATTCATTTTGACCAGTTAAGAGAATTTAAGCATTTAAGCTTACTTCTCGCTCCTTCCTTCTTATCTCCTATTACCATACTAAGACTTCTTTTATTTTCCACCACAACGATATTTGTGGTGGATTTCATAAGGTAAAATCATATTTTCCGAATTGTACACTTCGGTTTAGTAATTTTTACGAAAAGACTCGTTTCAAGTCCTTTGACCAAAAAGGCTTATACCTTAAACTTTTACACTTATCAAAAGAACTACTCGATCATAAAACTTACTTTCAAACAACCCTTAAGGGTTATTTTCCCTGTTTATCATTCAAGGGCGTTTTGGTCAACTTTAGTCCCTTCTTTTACGACAAAGGACTTTCAACAACATGTTTGACCAAAATCACACATTTTAGCTATAATCTTATTTACACATACCTGGGTCGGGTCAAGGTATTGACCCGTTTTAATACCTCATTAAATAAGTTTATAGTTAATAGCAACGCATATTCCATACGCAATTCACCCCTGTGATCATAATACTCAACAAACAATCATTAGTCGATATTGTAAAATGGTAATAACATCATCATTCGACCCGTTTGGCCTAAATGACCAAACATTTTGTATTTATAATTGAATGGTATTTATTTAGCATTTCACTCATTTGACCCATTATGGATTTTCACCATATGGTCAAAATTCTTAAATCCTTTTCTTACGCATTTAACCCATCGTGACTTACGCCATGGGGAGTCGTTTAAACTTCAACTTTTATTCATCTACACGTGACTTAAGTTACCATTTTACCCTCGTTATTCATTTTGGCTTACCCAATAAGGTAACCATTAAAAACTCATTATATGTTTTTCATCTCATGACCAAATTACCGTTTTGCCCCTTTTTACCATTAAACATGGTTTTCATCATTTTCACTTGTTTCGACCCGTATCATTTCGCGTCGGAACCCCATATTTCACATATTACCTTATCGTATTTATAACCCATAAAATAAATAAGTATTATACGAAAAGGGTGTAAGCTTTACTTAACTTGCATTCAAATTATGCTTTTCCTTCATACTTGATTCGTTTGACCCGCTTCATTCCCAAGCTTCCGCCTAGCTTGTCAAGCGACAAACTATCATTATAGTTCGTATGATGGTTAGATTATGTGACACCCGGCCTCTTAGGCCGTACCAGACAATCGTAATCTGTGTAGTAGACATGTACTATGACTAATTGTCACTGAATGTGATATTAATATGTGATATTTGATGTGTTGGTAAAGTTAGATGTGTGTGTAGAAATTATGTTGGCAACGATAAAACTAACGCTTATCGCATAACGTTTAAAATACAAAACGAATGTCGGTGACCACCCGATCAGTGTTAAAATCCTAAAAATAGTCTGTTATGATTAGAATAATAATTTTAATCATATCCGTGTGGAAAAATAATTTAAAACGCTAAGAAACTCTATTTTTCGAATTTGAGCGCGTACCGCGCGATACTGCGCGAATTAAACAAAATACCATCAACGCAGCCAGTCAAGGCAACTAGTAATAATTTTAAGTGATTATTTTTATAGAATGATAAAAATAATTTAAAACGCACTAAAACGGGATTAAAACGCTAGATAAAATACCCGCTATTCAGTAAAATACCTGTTTTTGAGTCTATTTACATATAACATGTATATGTAAATATATATTTGTGAGAGAGGGGACATGTGGGTGGCACATAGGGCAGCCACATTCCCTTGGTTCCTTCCCTTTGAACACTTGTCCACATATGGTGAGAGGTGGTGATGATTAACCTTGATCCATGCACCATAAGCTTCCAACTTCCAAGATCACATTTCAAAATTCACATTCTCTCTCTCTCCTTCAAGCTCACGGCCGAACACCCTCTTACACACTATCACTTTCATTTTCAAATCCAAATCTTGGAGAATCATGTCCATTCCAAGGTGATTTCAAGCTTGTAAGAAGGTTTGGAGGTGATTTCAAGCAAGAACAAGCCTCATATCACCATCTTTTCTCAAAAACCCACTTTGAAAACTTGAAGGTATAAAATATTTCTTTAAACATTGTTCTTGATTCATATTGATAATGAAGTTAGTAAGAAGTTTCTCTTGATTCTTGAAATCTAACCATAAACTTGAAAATTTCAAACAAATGAGTTTTGAATAAAATAAAAATGGGTGTATGCATGTATGTATATATGGCCGAGAATAGTGTGCGTATATGTGTACATTATATTTTGAAATTTTGATGAAAGATTTCTTGATTATTTGAATTCTTGAAAAATAAGATGATTAAAGTAAGTGTTAGTTGTCATACAAGAATGTTTTAAAATGATATGTGTTATATTTTAAAAACATGATGTTAATATGTCTAGAATAAGATTGGAGCATGAATGATGATGATAAAATTTGTAGAAGCACATTAGATGCACAAATGTAAACATGCATGATGATATATGAACTTGAAAAGATGATTTGAACATGATATGATAAAAATCCATTTTGATCAGAATATAAACACTAAAATAAAGTTATTTTGAAGTGTTTAATGAAATATAACTTTGTCATAATGTTTACTAGCTTTGCATCTGGTACAAGGTGCATAAAAAGTTGTAAAATACGTGAAATCGCATGATTTATGTGACTTATATAAAAACTGCAGTAATCTGATTATAACCACTATTTTAATCAGTAAATAACATATATTGTGTTAAAATATCAAGTCGTTTCGAGTTGGGATGGTTACGGTAACGTTTAACGCAAAACTATGCGTTAAAACGGTCAAAAATCGGCTTTTCGGGTGATTTTTGTAAAACTGAAATTAGATCAGTAAATAAACAGATATTTTTAGTTTAAAAATAAGTATTTTAACTAATTTTAAGTTTACTTGGTGTTTGGTTGGTCATACGTGACTTCCGACGCCCGAAAACGTTACCGAATCGCTAAAATATGCATTTTTCAATGAACATGAGTATGGGTGAATTTGAGTGAATCTTATGATATAAAATGTATTAAGTGATTTGAACATGTAAATGTGATTATATGTTAAGTGCTAATTCGATAATGGGAAAATTAGACTATGCATGTATGTATGCATGTATGTTATGTGCGTTAGAAATGGTAAATTTGCGTTAAATGTGTGTGACTTGTTTGTCGAGCATGAAATTTAGTATATATGAGATGTTTTATGTATATTTGCTTTAAAAATGACAAAATAGTTAAGTTAGTAATGTTTCACGTGTTTCGGTGTTAGATTATATGAACATTTATGTATATATGTTACGACGCGCAAATCATAGATATATTACGTATAAACGGGAGAGTTAACGGATTTACACAATAATGGTCACCAATAAAACCGTTCAAAACGCAAAATCATAAAGATATATATATATATATATATATGGACTCATATATATATATATATTGACACGCCAACATAATAAAAAATGACAACTTTTTGAGAAAATCTCAAAGTTATGTGATAATTCTAAGAAACGGAGAAACTTAGGATCTTTGTGATTAAATGTTATTTTGATTTAGAATTATTCCCATATTAGGACGTATATAATCAATTTCTGGGATTGCGGTATTAAAATACGCACCCAAAGGTGAGTGTCACTACACCCCTCTTTTTACTGTTTTGTATATATATTTTGGGGGTGGAACACGTTGTTAAAAGGGTTTAATAATGTTTTTGAAATAAAACATACCTTTTACTATAAAATATATATTTTCGCTGAAAATATATGAAATTTGATGAGTTATACGTTTCACAGAAAAACATTTTTGATGAATAAATATTGGATGTACGGTTTTTCTTAAGAGATACAGGATCGTACAGTTGGGGTACGGATGCCGGCCTGGGTCTCGAATGATGGAGATTCAGGGGATTCGTACACATCGTGTATTAAATTTTCATATTAGTAGGATATATATATTGTACGTGAGGCTGTTGGTGCATTACGTCTGTCGACTTCGTCTTGTATCAAGTCTTGTACTAGAATTGTTAGATCAGGGCACGTAGTACGAGAAATCTAGGGTTTGAGTGTGAAAAGCTAATTTCGCATGAAACAACATCTAGCTATTTCACACGAAATAGCAATCTACTATTTCGCACGAAATAGCAAATGTTAATTCCGTGCGAAATTACATCTCTATAAATAGGCTTGATGCTAGTTCATTTGTAAGGTTCGTGATTCCGGTACCGAAGTGCTGCCGACGTGTCTACTGATCTGTAAACGTGTTAAATCAATAATACAAGACAATTAAGTGTGAATTGAGCTGTTACAAAGTATAATCAATGAATTCCGCCTCTGATTAGACCGAGAACTCTTCTGATCGACTCGTTTGGGTCACAGAACGATCCTACAAGTGGTATCAGAGCTCAGGAGGAAGAGTTCTTACCAAAACAGCTTAAAAATCTGACTTCTACACCTTCTTTTCAAAATTCACAAGTTTTTACGGTAAAAATGACTTGAATTTCACATATTAAGTGCGTAACAGTGTTTTAATGAATCCTTGAAAGAATTAGACCTTAATTCGATCTAAAACTGGTAAAATTGTCTATTTCGCTTGAAAAACAGATCGGTCATGATGATGTCAGCAGTATTTCGCATGAAATAGGCAATTGATTTCGCTTGTAAATTCACCTTATTTTGCTTGAAAGTGGGTATTTCACACGAAATCAGGGTATTTCGTTTGAGTTGGTGGTATTTCGTTTGAAATTGTTGTTAATTTCATACGAAATCAGATTTTGTTTGAAGTATTTCATACGAAATTAGTATTCCGTTCCAAAGAGGCTATTTTTGTTTGAATTCAAGTTAATTTCGTACGAAATCATATTTCGTTTGGTGATTTCGCACGAAAACATATTTCGTGTGAAAAGGTCTGATTTCGTTTATGTTGTTATTTCATTTGAAGTTTGCTATTACAGAATCATGGAAGAGGAATTCTACAATGCGTTTGCTACACCGATTGCTCCTGTTACAGCTGCTGAAACTCTTTACAGTGAGAATGAGACGGGAACTTATCAAAAACCGCCAAAGCTTATGTACATCGAAGATTTTAGAGGATGGCAAAATCGATTTGAAAACTGGGTGCAAGCTTATAAGTTTGATGCATGGTGTTCATTAGAGAAAGATTACGAGAAACCGAAAAATGAACGTGGGCTTGAAAAGGCTTTTTGTGACTTTTCAGAGGTTGAAAAATTGAAATATACAAGTGAAAAAATGATGATCAGTATTCTTCAACAAGTAGTTAAAGAAGATATCTTTGTTTTACTTCAACATGAGGGTACTGCAAGATCAATTTGGACTGCATTGATTCAAAAGTTTAAAGGAAGTGCAGATATGATCAAGAACAAAAAGGCTTTACTGAAGAAATCATTTGATATGTTTGTTGCTTTTGAAAATGAAACAACAAAAATGACCATTGATAGATATTGTCATCTGGTTTTGGAAATGGGAAGATTGGACATAAACACATGAGAAAATCTGAAAATATGAATCTGGCACAGTTTATTCAGAAGATTGAAGAGCATGAGTTGGACATTCAGAAAACTGCTATCATGTCTAATCCAAATGCACAACAAGATGTCAGTTTATACTACAGAGGAAATAAATTTGAAGTTACTCCAAGCCCAAAGATACAAACTGGTTTCAGTGCTGATAGTTCTTCTGGAACAAAGGGAAGTACCGTGACTCAAAGTGGTGGGTCTTCGTCTTCGTATTCAAGTTTTGATCGAAATGTTACAACACCAAGTCCTCAATGACAGAATTCTACAAATCTGCAGTGCAATGTTACCTTGAACATTCAAAATGGTCAAAATCTTTCTCCGGAAATAGCTAAGCAACACATGGCATCACTCGTTGCTATGCTGGAATCATATGAAAGTTTGATTGCTGGTAGAATTGGAAATCCGATGCTTACCAAAGAAGATTATGACCAAATTGATGCAGAGGAACTTGATTTGATGGATATCAAATGGTGTTTAGCCAGTGCTGTTCGAAGGGCAGAAAAGTTTCAACAAATCACTGGAAGAGATGAGTTTAGTGAGATGTCTAAATCTCCAATAGGGTTTGACAAATCAAAGGTTACGTTTTTCGTTGTCGAGAAAAAGGTCATTTTAAGCGTGAGTGCAAAAACAAAGAAGCAAATGGAAGACAAGATCAGTCTGGAAAAAACAATTATTATCAAAAATCAATTTTTCATCAGATTGCTCAACAACCACAAACTGCACATGCACGTGCCATTGAAGAAAAAGATAAAAGAGCTTGTTATGGTATAATTGATCAAGATGATGAAAAGGTTGCAGAGGGATTTAGCTGGGATAAATACATTCCACCTGGTTCAGGTCTTGTTGCTAGAATTCTGGAAGAAGATGAAGTCAAAATTAGTCCGAAAAGAATACCGATTTTTCCAGATTTTGGAAGTGATGTAGATACTGATGATGAAGAAGAATACATTAATAAAGCCAGAAAAGGTATAGATCCTGATAGTTTTAATTTGTTTTTTGCAGATAAAGTTGAGATGCTGAATGAGAAGAAGATTGCTAGATTGAAGAGAGAACTGGAAGTAAATAGAATAGCTGATGAAAAGGCAAAGATGGAAGCTAAAGAAGAAAATGTTGAACCAGTAATTGAGAAGGTGATAGAAAAAATCGTTGAAGTGGAGAAAGTGGTAGAGAAAATTGTTGAGATTGAAAAAATAGTCGAAGTTGAAAAACTCGTCGAAGTTGAGAAAATTGTCGAGGTAGAAAAAATTGTTGAAGTTGAGAAGATTGTCGAGGTTGAAAAGATTGTTGAGGTCATTAAACCTTGTCAGAAATGTTTAGAATCTTGCAAAGATTGTGATGAGAAGGATAAGAAGATAGCTGAATTAGAAAAGATGAAAGAAAATTTATTGCCTGATGTGAAGTATGTGAAGGAATCTTATGATGTGCTGAACAGAACAGTTGATGGTTTGAAAAAGACAAATACAGAAGTTGATGCTGCTATGACAATGATGAGTTCTACTTTAATGACAAAGCAGAAAGTCATCAATGAGTATATTGAAGACTGTGCAAAGCTAAAGCAAGATTTGGAACTTGAAAAGATTGAGAGTGAAAGAATCAAACGTTTGTTGTTGAGTTATACAACCTGTGATTATTTGATTGATAGAGTTTATCCTACTGTTGCAGGTCTTGAAGCATTTCAAGATAAAAAGACAGAAGATACGGATACTGGTAAGAAACAAAGTGCTAAGTATAATAAGTGTCCGCCCCCGATCTATGAAAGTTATTCTCCCAGAAAGCCAAATGAGGAACAATTAAAAAATGCACTTAACATAAAGTTAAAGTCTGAAATCTTTGTGAGTTACCAGACAATATTGATGTCACACTCACAGCGTCTGACACTGATCATGAGTCTGAGTTGTTAAAGAAAGTGGTCGATCAGGTGTTGGATATAGATGAAGAGTCAAAGTTGGAGTCTAAATCTGAAAGTTCGAGTTCGTCAGAAAAGAGTCCGAGTTCACCGGTTAAAAGGGTTTACAATAAAGAATTCTTGTTATCAAAAAATAATTTGAATGATGAAACGTTTAAAGTTGCATATACTTTGAATGATTCTGACAAATTATTTTCTGATGAGGAATTTCCAATAAGAAGTGTCAAATCTGAAATGATCAAACAGGTTTTCAAATTGATAGAAATTAATATTTCTGAAATAAAAGATTTAAATCTTCATGAAAAACCTAAAAAGTACACTTCAAGAGTTCAATAGAGATTGAACAAAAAGAAAGGTTATAGTTCTGGTTCAGGTTTTCAAAAAAACCAAATCATTACAGTAATTTCAAAAAGAAAGGTTTAGGATTTACTGTTCCAGAAAATTATAAAAATGAGAAAAATTATAAACCAAAAACAAAATTTGTTGCAGGAGGAAGTTCAGAAGAAGAACAGAAGAAACATTTCTGGAGACAATCAAACCAAGAGTTTCTTGCTGAAAGGAAGAAGAAGTTGGTTCAAAGAGTTGAGAGAAGAACATGTTTTAAATGTCACAAGATTGGACACATTGCTTGGAATTGCCAACAGTCCAATAACACTAAACAGGGAGTTTCTTTTAACTCAAGATTGGAAGAAATACATGTTAATGGAAAGAAACAACTAACTGAGAAATCTAAAGTGTTTGAAAATTTGACTTTTGAAACAGATGATGTTTCAAAACATTTTTACAAAAGAAAAGTTGATTTGAACAAACAGAGATGGGTTGTAAAATCTAACAGTAGTTCTGACAATGAATCTGATTCCATAAAATCAGAAGAGTCATCTGTTGAGAAACGTGAGAAGAATTCCATTCCAGAGATGAACGATGAAAATTTTCCTAAATTGTCAAGGGAAAATTTGAAGTCAAAAGGTAAGATTGAGATTTCAGATCAATTCTTCCCTGGTAAAGGAGAATTTGATGCTGAAAAGGTTTTCAATGGGAAAGACAAACATATTTTCGGAAAGATGGTAGATGGGAAAGTGAAAAGTGCAAAAGATTTTTACAGATCAAAAGGAGGTTGGGATAGCGTTGAATCAAAATCACCCAAGGCTAGTCAGGCTTGGGTGACTGCATTTTCAAACTAAAATTCTGACTTGCCGGAGCTTCCAAGTTGGTAATTGTGGAGCAGGAATCGGCATCATTCTTGAAAAGTTTGTTTGGTAAACCTACAAGTGTTAGTTTTTTCTTAAAATTGTTATATTTTGATTTTACCAGTGGTTTTGGTTGATAAGTGAACCTAAAAGTGGTTGAAGAAGGTTTTCACTTACAAGTGGTTAATCAAGGTCATTAAGTTGAACTTAATTTAACTCTCATTCAAAATGTTTGGAAAACAAAGTGATGATATCCCCTAACCTACAAGTGGTTTTATGAAATCAACAAAACTAATTTTCCGGAAAAACCATTTGATTAAAACAAACTTAAGTGTTTTGAAATCATAATGGGTAAATAGTTTGTTGAGATGGGAAGTTCTGATTGTTTATGCCAAGTGAATGGCGATTTGAAGCGATTCGATATCAGTTGTCATGTTACTTGTACAGTCTGTTTTTCAAATTTCCTTTAAATGATTTTGCATTTTAGGGAGAGTAAGAATTTTCAGAAAATCCAAAAAACATTAGAAAATTTGAAAAAGTCAAAAACATGATAAATCCAAAAATCGATATTTGTTGTGAAAAAGAGGAAATGATAGTACATCAGTAGACAATCACAGCATGCTAAAGAATTGGAAAGTCAAATGCGATAAACGGTCTCACCGATGATGTGCCAGTAGGTTTTTACACATTTAGTAGATTGTGTCGAGATATAAACCTAAATTTCAAACTTGCTTATATCGTGGGGAACATCTCTCGAATATATGGGTAACCCCCGAAATCTTGTTTGAAAGGTCCCTCTTTCTGAGATACTAGGTCTTTATACTCAGTGATATCTGGGGTATTATCCCGGGACTTCTGATTTTGCAGAAGTAATGGCCTAGTCCCCGAATAATACTTTACGGTTGCTTGAAATATAGCATCACCCTCAGTACAAAAAATGATGAAACATTGAAAAATGCTAATCATGTGCTGTTGAAGAAAAGATTCTCTAAAGGGAACACACCTAAAGTCGAAGCCATCATCTCTCTGATTTTGCGGAAGCAATAGCCTGAGCTCTCATGGCCCTCGCATTTTAACCCTTTACAGATATCATCTAGGTATACTCACCTGTAAGACTGAATATTGGGATCTGGATACGGGAGTATATTCTGAGGTGGGACACGCGAATAAGTTTAAGTCTCTAAAACATTAATCTCGTATCTCGAAATAGTTAAACTTTGTGTGAAAATTTAAATGGATCAGTATACTGACAATCTAAGTGAATCGTTTAGAACTTAAAATGTTTAAAGCTTAACGATGTTGGTGATTTGTCTCAAAAACTGATATGATCCTCTTACACAAACTCACAAAAATATTGTTTGTAAATATTTCTTTACTGCATTTCTTTAAAATCATAAATCCAAAAAGAGTTTAAGTGTGTTTTAGCATAAATCTTGAAAAATACAAAAAGATTTTCGACAATTGATATTGAAAAGCTGATTTTCAAAATTCTAAGTGCTGAACAAGACGAACTGGTTTGGGGGAGTGTTGTGAGAAAAATGTTTTACCTACAGGTGCTCATCAGAGTGTGTTAATTGATTAAATAAATTGTGAATTTATTTCTACAAGTGATAAACAGAAGAGTTTAAATTTGTCAAAATTTAAATTTGTGAAATTTACTTTGAGGTAGAGATTTGTGCAGGACTCCATGTATAAACCTGAGCAGAAAGTGATCTAGGTTTTCGATCCCGGAACAATTTAAGGGGGAGTCTGCTAGTAGATCAAATTCCGAGGAGGAGAATAGTCTATGGATGCTAGAGCCAGTGTTTGATCCTGAATCTGATCAAGAGAAATAGAATGAGATAAGAGCCAGATGGAGATTCGGGAGAAGAAAAGAAGAGAGGATAGAGGGTGCTTACTCTGTCAGATATTTTGAAAGAGCCCAAAGACTGATAAAGACTGAAGACGGTGAAGACTCGACACTGAAGACTTCGTCAACATCCGAGGGGGAGTCTGTTGGTGCATTACGTCTGTCGATTTCATCTTGTATCAAGTCTTGTACTAGAATTGTTAGATCAGGGCACGTAGTACGAGAAATCTAGGGTTTGAGTGTGAAAAGCTAATTTCGCATGAAACAACATCTAGCTATTTCGCACGAAATAGCAATCTGCTATTTCGGACGAAATAGCAAATGTTAATTCCGTGCGAAATTACATCTCTATAAATAGGCTTGATGCTAGTTCATTTGTAACGTTCGTGATTCCGGTACCGAAGTGCTGCCGACGTGTCTACTGATCCGTAAACGTGTTAAATCAATAATACAAGACAATTAAGTGTGAATTGAGCTGCTACAAAGTCTAATCAATGAATTCCGCCTCTGATTAGACCGAGAACTCTTCTGATCGACTCGTTTGGGTCACAGAACGATCCTACAGAGGCAGACATCATATTGTTCTTTGAGAAAGAACCATACGCCATGATGTCGTTTAATCAGTTTAAGTATTGCACGCGAGGAATTGTTGGTAGATCTATCGGGTTGACAACCCCATCGTGACCGGTCGCCCCGAGTCAATGTCAAACGACGAATTTAAATTCTGTTTATTGTCTAGTTTTGATTATCCCTGCTTGGTTAATATATAGTTCGTATCGTCTAGCTAACTTACGAGTCTGAAAATTGACGCTTTAATTTAATATACAAAACCTGGGTAGTATTACTATTGTCGGAGTAATGACCCGATGGAAGGCCCATGGATTTTATCAAAGGAGTAAAATGGACTTTCTAAAACTACATGGATGTTTTCAAATAAACACCTAATCAGAAAGTTTTCCTTGGAATAAAATTTGTTAGTAAACAAATAAGTGAACTCACCTTCCTTTGTGTTGACACTTGATTTTAACGTGTTCTACAGGTATATGAAATCGGCTTCGGGAAATCATGGCGAATCTTGTGGATGATGATGCATGTTGTTATGTTTAATTATGTTGGACAACTTTTAAACTATCTGGGACGTTTGTAATAAGATCCGTGAGGATCTAAACAACTAAACTTATGTGGCTGTGACGTGACTTTTTTAAAAAAATGTAATGTTTAATAGTTATGTTTTAAAATATGTTAAAATGTCCAACAAAAGAGTGCATCGATCGACAAGATATAAATGGGCACCAACTTCCGTCTCCACTACGTTTAAATATTCCGCTGCGACGTTTTTGGGGTGTGACAGATTAGTCATTATCAATCATGACTAGTCCACCTTACGGGTTTTTATGTCGAAATTATTATTCGATCTTATCTTTGGTCAGTTTGACTTTTAAAAGTCAATTGACTTATTAACATATATGATGTGTGCAAAATGTAACATATAAATTACATCAAGTGAGGCATAAAACTAACCCTTCTTTAGTACTAATGTCGGAAAAGTGTGTTTTTGTCTTCCTTTTGAATTTACAGGATCAAATGAGCTTAAACGAACAAAAGGAATAAATATACAGCTAAAACCAATATAAATACAAAGAAAAGGAAGAAACGTGACATGCCTGACCCCTCGGCAGCATCTCACAAAACAAAAACAAGAAGGCAGAAGCTGACCATGGGGCTGTGCCCAACTCACCACGGGGTGTGGTCAGCTCACCACCGAGCGTGGTCTGCCCTGATAAGAAGACAAAACCTGTAGAAGCTTCTACGCCCACCACAGGGCCGTGCCCAGCTCACCACGGGGCGTGGTCAACGCAAAGATACGCAGAATCTTGCCAAATCTTGATAGTACAGATACGGTACTGACCACGTGGCCGTGCCCGTTGAACACAAGGCCGTGTTGGGCCCTTTGCTGACACTTGCAGTTAATGAAGGAAGAGAAAATGTTGACCATGGGGCAGTGCCCAGCGGGCACAGGGCTGTGGCCAGAGCTCTATATTGGCTATAAATAGGGGTGCTTGGTTCACTTCAAAGGCATCCCTTGGCAAACCACTACTCTCCCACTTTGCCACCACTCCACCACCACTACACCACCAACACCCACCACCATCATCCATCTTTAGAGTGTGTAGTAGTCTCGGGATCCAAGATTGATAGTAAGAGTTCTTACCAATCAAAGGCCATGTTTGGTTAAACCTCTAACATCACTTGGTGAAGATAAGTCTTTTATGTATTACTTTTGATTTTTAATCTTTCGGCACTTTTTATTTGGTTTTGTATTAATGACTTTAATAACTAGTTTCTTATGTTGAAGGTGAATTTTCTTTATCATTTGTCTGTGGTGTCTTGGCATTACTTTACTGTCTATATAAAGTAAAATATTTACACCATTCATGTCTCTACGGTCTATATAGAGGCATGTTGGCTACCTGGTTGGGGGTTAAGGGAATGGTTTAGTATGGTTCTTGCCTTGTTCAGTGCATAGATCCTGCAAGGACCTGGGTCAAGCTTACTAGGACCTCCTTCAATACCCACTGGTATTGGATGGCGGGGGTGCGAATAGTTTGATCCCCTCATATGTAAACTACTATTAATACATTAAACCGGCTACTTGGGATTGTATCCCTACTGACTCAAACCACTTAGCCAAGGGTAACGTCACCTTCAAAAGAGGGGACTACCACTTTTCGCATTAATAACTTAATTAATTATCTTGCAATATTCCGACCCTTTGGGATTGTATCCTTGCTGACTCAAACCACTTGGTTGAGGGTAACGTCACCTTCAAAAGAGGGGCCTACTACTATAACTAAGATAATTTCTTAAAAAGTCCAAAAGTGCGAAAATCATCAAAGGGTACATTAAAGACGAGTCGAATCCAAGTGATTCATCTTGTCTATCTGTTTTTTATTTTATTTTATTTTTATTTCTGCATTTTTAGTTTTTATTTTCATGTTTAAAACCTTTTCTCAAAATTTTTAGATTGATTAGACGTTGAGGATAAACCGGTACTAAAAGCTCTTGTGTCCTTGGATGACCTCGATATCTTACCAATGCTATACTACGCTCACGATGGGTGCACTTGCCCAAGTGTGTGTTTAGTGTTAGTAGAATATCGTGTTTTATAAATTTAAAACTTGACTAATACGAAAAATGGGCTTAAAATATCAACAAAAACATATCATGCTGAACGCACACACCAAGTTTTTGGCGCCGCTGCCGGGGACACAAGTATTTTAAGAAAGCTTAAAATCGACGGCCTAATTATTTTTCAAAACCTTTTTAAAACTGCGGGCACATTTTTACATTTTTAGGAATTTTTACATTATAGTAGTCTGAACACAGGGCCGTGCTCACTGAACACGCCCCCGTGCTGCATGAAAATAACAAAAACACCCAGATACAGGGTCTGAACACGAGATCGTACTCGCTGAACACGCCCCCGTGCTAAACCAAACCAGTAATAATTTTTAAAACGCCCAGATACAGAATTTGACCACGAGCCGTGCTAGCTGAACACGGGGCCGTGGTGAGCCTCTGTTTCCGTTTTTATTTTGTTTTCTGGTCCCGAGACTCTTTTGTGGTCTGCTGAGTGATTCTTATGGATCAATACTCAGGGGGTTACAATTACCACTATGAAGAGGATGATTATGAAGAAGAGTATTGTACCATTTGCGGTAATCCTCACTCGGTTCAATATTGTGACCTCTTCGAACCATCCACTTCGTATACATACCATGAGGAGGCTAGGTACGACCCAACCACTTTATACACATACTATGAAGAGCCAAGGTGTGAACCTTCTCCCTTATACTCATATCTTGAAGAACCAAGGTATGAGCCTTCATACTCATATCTTGAAGAACCAAGGTATGAATCATCTCCATCATATGCTCACTACGAGGAACCATGGTGTGAACCACCTACCTCATATGGGTATTATGAAGAACCAAGGTATGAGCCTTCTCCATCATATACTCACTATGAGGCACAATGGTGCGAACCACCTACCTCATATGAGTATTATAAGGAACCAAGGATCGAACTTCCACACTCAAGCTTTTGGGATACTTATCCCGCTCACTTTGACGAACGACCAACTATCCTCCCCGTAGCCGAAAGAATAATAGAACACCTCAAAACTATTGAACACTATATAAAAGAATCCCGCGCAAGGTAAGAGAAATCCTTCGCAAGGGAAGAGGTAGTTTGTACTAAAGAGGTAATAGTAGAAGAGGTAAAAATGGAAGAACAAGTAAGTGAAAGACCGACGCATGAACTAAACAACGAAAAAGGTAAGTCCAAAAAAGCTAATCTTCAAAAAGAGTCTAATTTTCAAGAAATTAATCTCTTAACACGTTCTTTCGAAAACCATTGTTTGGTACCTACTCATGCTAAGTTTTTAAAAAAGTTAAACACAAACACTAAAATTGACGAAATGGTAAGCATTAAGTTAACAAATGATCAAACTACGCCAATAAAAGATGATCCATTTGAAATTAACATTACACCAGTTCCATGTTTCTTTCAAAATTCCTTTATTAGTAATATTACAATTAATAAAGATCTTTGTGTTAATATAATGCCAAACTACATTTTTGAAAAGTTAAGTATTAGTGATTTTTCTCCACTTCAAATACCCATTTTTCTTTCTAATCGGAAAATAATAAAATCAATGGTAGTAGTTGAGGATGTGTTAGTGCAAACAAATCAAACGGTAGTCCCAACCGACTTCGTCATTCTTGATGACGCTCCACTTGTGTTTGGACGACCTTTTGTGAATACCCATCAAGCCTTGATCTATCAGAAGCAAAACAACCTACCCATTCAATTAGGGGTCTATAAAAGGTATGTCGATCTTGAACAATCAATGAAATATCCAATTGGCAATGACGACCCCATAATTGAAGATGAGCCAGAACCACCCGATAAGGTGGGTCTAGCCAAGGACCCTTATAAACGATATTTGTGGTGGATTTCATAAGGTAAAATCATATTTCTCGAATTGTACCCTTCAGTTTCGTGATTTTTACGAAAAGACTCGTTTCAAGGCATTTGACCAAAAAGGCTTATACCTTAAACTTTAACACTTATCAAAAGAACTACTCGTTCATAAACCTTACTTTCAAACAACCCTTAAGGGTCATTTTACGACGAAGGACTTTCAATAACATGTTTGGCCAAAATCGCACATTTTAGCTATAATTTTATTACACATACCTGGATCGGGTCAACGTATTGACCCATTTTAATACCTCATCAAATAAGTTGCTAGTTAATAGCAACGCATATTCCATACACAATTCACCCTTGTGATCATAATACTCGACAAACAATCATTAGTCGATATTGTCAAATGTTGATAACATCACCATTGGACCCGTTTGGCCTAAATGACCAAAACTTTTGTATTTATAATTCAATGGTATTTATTTACCATTTCACTCATTTGACCCATTATGGATTTTCAACGTATGGTCAAAATTCTTAAATCCTTTTCTTACGCATTTAACCCATCCTGACTTACACCATGGGGTGTCATTTAAACTTCAACTTTTGTTGCTGACAGAAGCTACTAAAGCTGAAGCTATCCAAAGACCAAAAGACATGCAAGATTACATGGAGAATGCAAGATGGCTAAAGACAAAGTTGTTTTATGAAGCTATTGTCAAGGGGGAATTTGTTGGTGCGTATTTGTGACAACAACTTTTAGATTTGGTCTTTGGATATCTTTTAATTAGTAAAACGATAAATGGTTAGCGGGTTTAGCTTTGTATTAGTCAAATAATAGTGTTTGGGCTATACGACCTTTGAATATTTTGGTTTTGGTACCTTGAGTTTTGACTCCAAGAAGCTTGACTGTTATAATTTCTAAAGCCATTATTATAAAAAGTTCGACCACCATTATTTTGGTATCGATTTTTATATTTACCTTGACTTCTGAAATTACTTGAATTAAAGTTGTTCATTCTTGGTGAACTGCTTCTAGGTCTCTCATATCTGCCTGATGTATATTCAGGCTAAAATCTTTGTTGATTTCTTTGAAAACGAGGAACTTGTGGGGTTCCTTTTTCATTCTTATCTACACCAACAGCAATACCCTCTTGTTGCTTAGGAGTAGATTTCTTTTGAGAGTTGGACACTCTAGCTTCATTATCACCACTCTTCTCTGGTGATTTTCCCTTTTGTTTCTCATTAACTTGTGTTTTCTCACTAAATTGTGCTTCATTCTTTTTGTTAGGACAACAGCTTGCTACATGTCCCTTTGTATAACACTTGAAGCATGATCTCTTTGCCAAAGACTTCTTTTCAGAAGCCTTAGAACTAGATCCTTCATTTGATGATGATGATGCCTTAGATGATTTTTTTTCAGTTTGCTTAGATTCAGATTTTTCTATGTTTTTATTTTTAGCAAACTCTACATTTGATTCATTTTCAATAACAGTTGTCTCATTTTTCATGTCACTACCTTTAACAAAAGTAACCTTTTTAACAAAAGTTTGGTTTTTTTTTTTTAAGGTGAATTTTTCTTTTTCAAGACGGGTTCACTGTTATTTTCCTTCTCAACACTAGCATCATCACTCTCAGACACATCACCTTGACTTAATGAGGAACTACTTGGTGCGGTTGACACAAAGTTTGTTAACTCATCTTCATCAGGCAATAAGGAATAATCATGACTAAGAGGAGTTGGGATCTCATTAAAGCCTTTGAAGCCCACACTTGTCTTGTCATTACTTTTCTTCAAGCCACCTATCATGTGTTTCATTACAAATGTAGAATCTCTGAATTGATTTAATTTCTTTTCAAGTTCAACGATTTTGAGTTGTGCATCTGACAACTTTTTGCTTTTTTCAGAAATCTCTTTTGTTTTCTCAGTCATCGTATCATGAGCTAAGTCTATAATTCGAAGCTTATCATTCAATTTGCAAGTTAAAACATCAATTTCAGTTTCGTAACCCTTAATTTTCTTCAAATACATAGAGTCATTCCTCTTTACGAAAAAGTTTGACTCTTTTATGTTCACAACCCATCATGTGTTTCATTACAATGTAGAATCCATGGTGCTTTCATATTATACAATTTAATAAACGTACACACATATTACAAAATAATATTGGGGTCATGAACCAACAATTTAAATAATGCACTTTAAGTAACTTAGTAATAAAAGATGATATCAACTTGAATATGTAAGTTTGGTTTGATTATACACATTTGAAGCATACGTAATTGAAGTAGAAACAAAACAAATATATTAAAATTAATTATCATGCGCTAGCCAATTTTTCATAAAGTAGCGGAACCAATTTTTAAACGGCAACCAATCTTATTTAATTTATTTAACTAGTTGCAAATCTGAATAACAATAAACATTTAAATTGAATCACACGGATGCATAATTTTACAATTAAGGAAATAAAAATGTTCAACCAAAGTAACCCAAAATTTGTGTTCACTATCTTCTTAACCATCTTATAGTACTAATCGGAGAAAATATTTTAGTTCAACTATTATATTGTAATTGTTTTATTTGAGATTTTTACGTGATTCAAATCTATTGATGATAACATGATCATAAAATAAGATAAACTATTATTTAGGAGTTATCACAGTATTCAAACATATAATCCACTAATTAAATCATAAAATATATTTGAAATCAAGATAATAACACAAATCATAACCATATATACCATGTACCATCTACTGGCAAACTTTTAGTATTATTTAAATTAAGACTCAACAAACTTTTAAAGAGACATCATAAATACCGATAAAAATCATAAACAAAAAAATCCTTATCTTCTACGTTTTAATAAAATAAAAAATTGATCAAAAACAAACTTTCATTTGATAGACTAAGTTAATAAAAGGAATTTATCTACTCTTAATTAAAACATCAAACGACACAATTATGTTTTTATTCGATGAGGTAACCCCATCTTTCCCATAGCCCTATAATATGTCTCATGCTCCCATATTTTATGAGTGAAAACTAGCTGATGGGGAATGTGAAACATGGGCCTTAAGTGTATTAGATTGTGTGATTTAATGCGGTTTATGCAATTATATTCGTTGAATATAGTAACTAAGAGCATTTATGATGTTACACGTTAATCGGCGTAATTCGAAGGAATTAAAGTGCTTAGAAGCGAAGAGGAACAAGCGTGGATGATAAACACAGCGAAACAATCCTCCTCTGGTTCGATATCCGACTTATCCTATCTACATAGTTTAGTTGGTTTTTGCATATTCTTAACGACAGATATCAAAATGGCGCCGTAGCCGGGAAGGCATGCGCAAAGTGTTTTAAGTTTTAGTAAAAAAAAGTCCAAAAATAGTGTTAGTTTGGTTTTGTTTTGTTCAGATTTATGCTTGGTGCTTGTGTTTCTGTGTTTCTGCAGGATGGCAAGTTATTTGAGAAGAAGATTTCCCGAGTACTCTACATCTACACTTTGCAAGAATCCGCTGCATCCGGGAATTAACTGTTGGGAGGCTCGATATAGGCATAAAGAAGAACAGATGAGAGAAAATGAGTTGGATTTTTATTCTGATGATCATGTCCACCCATACTATTCTATTCTGATTCACTACGAGTTGCATATGATTACTAATCGGATGCGGATTATTGTTATGATGAGCAGACATGGGATGAGTAGCTATGATCCGGGGATGGTACAAAGCATGAGTTACCAAGAGGAGTATGACGATTGTTATGATGAATACTCTCAATTTTCTAATGAAGACCATCAGGTACACTATCAGGATGCCTATCAAGCCCAGTATACATTTGATCAGGGTGAGTCTGAATGTGCACCCCAGTCACATAGTTACCATCAATCACCCCAATTTGGAAGTCTTATTGAATATATGAGACAACGAGACCTGGCATACGTTGAAGAGCAATTGGTGGGACCTGACCTGTCAATAGAGGACCAATTGGAGATGTGGATTCAGAAGTATGACCTTTTGATGGCCGAAGTGAAGGATGATGGGCCAAGAATGACTCCAATGGAAAAACGCCAAGCCAGGGATAGATGGGTATCTCTACAGATGTCCCCTTCTCAAGTAGGGGACAAGGTTGTGGAGGTTAATACCACACCGGTGATTCTCTCAATTGCTAATGATGTGCGGTAAAGTGTCGTATATATTAGGTGTATATTTTAAGCCCCTTTAACACTTATTTTAGCCAAGTTTTAAATTTATAAAACACGATATTTTACTAACACTAAACACACATATGGGCAAGTGCACCCATCGTGAGCGTAGTATAGCGTTGGTAACATACCGAGGTCGTCCAAGGACACAAGAGCTTTTAATACCGGTTTATCCTCAACGTCTAATCAAAATCAAAAGTTTAGAAAAAATGTTTTTAAACTAAGAAAAATAAAAACTAACTAAAATGCTGAAAATAAAATAAAAATAAAACAGATAGACAAGATGAATCACTTGGTTCCGACTCGTATCTAGTATAACCTTTGATTATTTCCGCACTTTTGCACATAATTAAGAGATTATCTTAGTTATTGTAGTAGGCCCCTCTTTTGAAGGTGACGTTACCCTCACCCCAGTAGTTTGAGTCAGCAAGGATACAATCCTAAAAGGGTGGATTATTGGAAGATAATGAATTAAGTTATTAATGCAAATTATGGTAGGCCCCGCTTTTGGCGGTGACGTTACCCTCGACTAAGTAGTCTGAGTCAGCAGGGATACAGTCCTAAATAGCCAGGTTATAGTATTAATAGTAGTTAACTTATGAGGGGATCAAAGAGTTTGGACCCCCGCCATCCAATACCGTGAAGCATTGAAGGAGGTCCTACTAAATTTGACCCAGGTCCATTGCAGGACCTCTAAACGCTGAACAATGGCAAGACCTTTACCAAACCGTTCCCTTAACCCCCGACCAGGTAGCCAACATACCTCCATATAGACCGTGGAGATATGAATGGTGAAAATCCTCTATTTTATATAGACAGTAAAATAATGCCAAGACACCACGGACAAACGATAAGGAAAGATCACCTTCAACATAAGTAACTAGTTATTAAAGTCATTAATACAAAACCAAATAAAAAGTGCAAAAGATTAGAAATAAAAAGTATTATACTAGACACTTTGTCTTCACCAAGTGATGTAAGAGACTTAGGCAAACATGGCCTTGATTATCAAGAACTCTTACGATCAATCTTGGATCCCGAGACGACTCACACACTCTACGATGGACAATGGATGATGGTGGTGGATGATGGTGTTGTGATGGTGGTGGGTGGTGGATGAAGTGTGAGAGAGGTGGTGTGCCAAGGGATGAGTTGAAATGAAACCAAGCACTCCTATTTATAGGCTGAACAGAAGGCTGGGCACGGCCCCGTGTCCGCTGGGCATGGCCCCGTGCCTGTCTGACACTCTCTCTCTTCATTAATTGTAATTCGCAATTACAATTAATGCGCCTGCAGTACTTTCAACACGCCCCCGTGTTCACTGGGCACGGCCCCGTGGTGGGCAATAGAAGCTTCTATTGATTTGTCTTTTCTGCTGCTTCTTGGGCACGGCCCCGTGCTGGCTGAGCACGGGGCGTGTTCAGTCTTCTGCCTTCTCTATTTTGCTTGGGAAGATGCCGTTGAGGGGTCGGGCAGTCCACTTATGTTCCTTTCCTTGTATTTATGTTAGATTTAGCTGTCTTTTTGCTTCTTTTGTGAATTTGAGCTCATTTAATCCTGAAAATACAAAAGGAAGACAAAAACACTCTTTTTCCAACATTAGTACTTAAAAAGGGTTAGTTTTGTGTCTCATTTGATGTAATTTATATGTTGCATTTTACACACATCAAATACCCCCACACTTGAACTTTTGCTTGTCCTCAAGCAAAACTCTTTAATATGTGGCTTACACTCCCAAATGGAGTAGGTAGAAGAGAAGGTTTTGGGCTTGTCGTAGAGTGTCGGGATTTCCAAGATTCTTTAGGAAGCTTTATTTTTATTTATTTACAATCCTATTCGTCATGATTTATTTAAAACTTTTCATAAGAGAAATTATTTATTAGGGCATAGCATGCCTTTTTAAAATTCTATTTATATACAAGTTCACATACCTCACGGGAGAAATCACTCACACTCGGCCGAAGGTGTATTTTTAGTGAATCACTCGAGAGCGGCATGGAACTTATTCCTACCATAGGCTTGCCAAGCAATCAATCCTCCTCCTTTTTAACTTTTATACCTTTGTAAATATCAAGAGGACTTTGTGGGTTAAGGGTTAGGCTCGGGTTAATGGTAGGTGGTTGGGTTAGTGGTTAGTAGCAAAAAGGGTGAAAAAGCGTAACAAGTGTCGGTTTTCGTAGGACTTTCTATTTTTGTAACTCGTATTTTGATGAAGCTATTATTCAAACAAAGTTATTTTCGATAAACTTGTTAGTTTATTTTCTTTTGCTTCATCATCAACACAATTTTTTTTAATCGATCATACGAAAAACCGAACTTGTTACTAAAACAAAGGGTAAAAAAAAATGAAAAAGGTTTTGGTGGGTGAAAGGGTGTTGGGTTATGAAATGAAAAGGTTTAGGCTCAAAGGGGCTAACTAGGGGGATTTTTGGGTAGGTGGTAAAAGAAAAAGAAAAATAATGGTGTAGAAATAAAAAGGGTTAGTCCTAATGCCTCCATCATTTACTTACTCGGTTTTAAGTTGATAAGGACCGGGAATGTATCATCATGGCAAGTTCTAGAGTCGTAAGAACCAAGCGGCTATTCACACAAGAAACGAAAAATGAGCATTTAGTCTAAAGATGTAATTTTGTATGCTCAATAAAGGCTCAAAACTCACTTTTGTGGGAATGGGTTTTTATGTGACCAAGTATATATAATCAAATTTTAACTAAGCTTGTCATGCCCTTTTTTATAATTTTCTTATGTTGGTTCTTTTTATCACGACGCTATCGGTTGTAAATTCGTAAAAATATAACCTTTTTGAGAACTTGGATTTCCCGAGTTAAACCTAGACAAGTAAGAAAAAATGAAATTTTCGAAAAAATTTGGGGTGATTAGCGGTTCCAATAGAGTTTTGTGTAAGGCTTGTATTTAGGACTTGCAAAATTTCAAGGTTTTAGCATCCCCCCCCCCCCACACTTAAATTACACATTGTCCTCAATGTGTCCCAAAAATAAATTTTTAGGTTGATTAGATGTGTAAAATGGTGTTAAAAAGCAAAGATTTATGTTACTGGTAGTCTGGACACGGCCCCGTGGGGACCGGACACGGCCCCGTGTTCAGGTGCCAGTAACAGAAATTAAAGAAAAGAAACAGAAGCCTGGACACGGGGGCGTGTCTGGTGAACACGGCCCGTGTCCAGTTACCTGAACTGGGCATTTTTCTGCAGGGGGTTCAGCACGGGGCCGTGTTGGTTGGGCACGGCCCGTGTTGAACCTTCTGTAATGGAGAAATTTGTCGGGTTGCCTTGTTCTTGTGCATGAAGTCATTTTTCTCGTTCCCCTTTTCATCCCTTACCACCGTGAGTGTGTTTTATTCAATTTGAACCATCCAATCTTTGAAAACCATCATTTCATTGCATCATAGAGATAACTTACATAGTCCTAAAATTAAACAAAAACTTAACTAAATAGGTCAGGAGGTACACGAGGTTATCATAGAGAGTTCTACTATTCTAAGAAAATTTCGAGAATAGTTTCCCGATATAGTAGGACTTTTAGCCGAAGGATTTCTTCCCTAAATGTTGTTTAAAGCCATTCTTCGATCTCCCTAGGAAGAAAGAATGCGGCTTCATTTTCTTCCGCAACCGGTGGCTGAGGAGGAACATTCACCGGGACTCCTTGCACCACTCTTCGCGGAGGCTCTTGGTGCATGGCGTACCATTCGGCTGGAATGACAACTTCGGGCACCACGTTCCACGCCCTTTGGGTTATTACAGGTACCAAAGGCGGGGAGGCGAGAAGGTTCAACCTCTGGTGCAAGAGGTTTACTTCTTGGAGACAGCCCTCCAGCCCCACTGTAAGATGGTTGATACGGTCGACCAATGCTTCCTCCACTCCCGTCATTTCGTCAATAGCCTCCCTTAGGGCGTAAACATAGTTTACAAGAGAGTCTTCTGCTGTAGAAGATCTCCTCCCATGTCGGTTACTTCTTGAAGATGATCCGCTTGTTCTGCTTGCCATTTTCTGTGAAAGAAACCGAAGAAAGCTAAATTTTTACAAAACAGTGCCTCGGACACGGCCCCGTGCTCGCTGAGCACGGCCCCGTGTCCATTTGTTTGCAGGATTTTAGGCTAAGGAATCTTGGAGTTTTAAATTATTTCCATGATTTTTATCTGGGTTTTGAGCTTAGATAATTTAAAAAAAAGTTATACAACTAACTTTAAACAAGAATCCTTAGCAAATAATCTTACAAACTCCTCATAGAGGGTTGGAATCAAGAGATTTCCAAGCTTCCATGGAGGAAATGTTGAAAAAATTTTGAAAGAAGAGGAAATGAATAAAAGTGGAAGGTACAAGATGGTCCTTGGGAACCTTCTTTTAGCACTTACCTAGGATGGTATGAGTGAAGATCCCAGGAATCTCTGTCTTTTGAAGTGGTAAAAAATGAGCAGGATTTAGGCTGCATTTAAAGAAAATGACAGCGCACTGGACACGGCCCCGTGTTGACTGGACACAGCCCCGTGTGCAGAGGAAATCCTGACACATTTTGTCCGTATTCTGACCAAATCAGCAGAGAATCTTTTTGGTGAGCACGGGGGCGTGTTGACCTGGACACGGCCCCGTGTCTGGAGGCTGTTTTATGGAGTTTTGCTTCTTCTAAGGATTTCGTCGAAATCGGGTGGTTCCCGATTGGTTGGGACAACCCTAAAGTGCCTAAGATACCTTAATTGTCCTAGACTAAGGCGAGAACGCAAGAGGTTGTTGGTGAGGGTAATTCCTATTTTCATTCTAGGTGGACAAGTCCAACCCTTTCCCGGGCTCTCGTTAAAGAAGGTGTATGCGGAATCGCTCAGGTCTATGTATGCACCGAACGAAGTCGATGGGGAGTCCTTCACGGCACAATCGGCACAGGGACGACTATCGTCCACGTCTTTGCTAGGTATGAAGGTATTTTTGGGAGCAACGAGGTTGTCAGAATGCGGTTCCAACATTTCTTCATGGTTATTGTCTTGGGGTGGATCAATAAAGTCCTTCCCAAGCTCTTCTAACCAATTCAGAATTAGCTCTTCTAGTTGAAATAACTCGTCAAGGAGCATTTCTCCTAGAATATCTGGCTGGGCGCATTCGAGGGAGAAATAGTGCTTATTTTTACTTTCGCCCCTCTTAAGGTTATAAGGAATCGGTGGGTCTATGTAGTGGGGCCTATAATTTAGAAAGTAACATTTTAATTCTTTATGTTCGCCACCACATAATTGACACCACGTACCATAAGAGTGCCGAAAGTAAAAACAATTACTATCACTCATGTTTATGTCAGAAATTACCAACCGCCGGGATCTAACGGTTCTGTTTTCAGTAACTGAAACTTGGGCACGGGGGCGTGTTGATTGGGCACGGCCCCGTGTTCAGCTTACTGTCGGACTTAAAACAGGATTGCCAGTTCTAATGATTTAGCACGGGGGCGTGTTCAGCGGGCACGGCCCGTGCTGAGCTCTGCAGAAGCTGAAAAACTAAGAAAAATCCTAAAAAAATGAAAAATAAAAAGAAAAATGATTAGGACGTTGATTCCTAACTTTCTTAAAATCCTTGTGTCCCCGGCAACGACGCCAAAAACTTGATGTGCGGTAAAGTGTCGTATATATTAGGTGTATATTTTAAGCCCCTTTAACAATTATTTTAGCCAAGTTTTAAATTTATAAAACACGATATTTTACTAACACTAAACACACATATGGGCAAGTGCACCCATCGTGAGCGTAGTATAGCGTTGGTAAGATACCGAGGTCGTCCAAGGACACAAGAGCTTTTAATACCGGTTTATCCTCGACGTCTAATCAAAATCAAAAGTTTAGAAAAAATGTTTTTAAACTAAGAAAAATAAAAACTAACTAAAATGCTGAAAATAAAATAAAAATAAAACAGATAGACAAGATGAATCACTTGGTTCCGACTCGTATCTAGTATAACCTTTGATTATTTCCGCACTTTTGCACATAATTAAGAGATTATCTTAGTTATTGTAGTAGGCCCCTCTTTTGAAGGTGATGTTACCCTCACCCCAGTAGTTTGAGTCAGCAAGGATACAATCCTAAAAGGGTGGATTATTGGAAGATAATGAATTAAGTTATTAATGCAAATTATGGTAGGCCCCGCTTTTGGCGGTGACGTTACCCTCGACTAAGTAGTCTGAGTCAGCAGGGATACAGTCCTAAATAGCCGGGTTATAGTATTAATAGTAGTTAACTTATGAGGGGATCAAAGAGTTTAGACCCCCGCCATCCAATACCGTGAAGCATTGAAGGAGGTCCTACTAAATTTGACACAGGTCCATTGCAGGACCTCTAAACGCTGAACAATGGCAAGACCTTTACCAAACCGTTCCCTTAACCCCCGACCAGGTAGCCAACATACCTCCATATAGACCGTGGAGATATGAATGGTGAAAATCCTTTATTTTATATAGACAGTAAAATAATGCCAAGACACCACGGACAAACGATAAGGAAAGATCACCTTCAACATAAGTAACTAGTTATTAAAGTCATTAATACAAAACCAAATAAAAAGTGCAAAAGATTAGAAATAAAAAGTATTATACTAGACACTTTGTCTTCACCAAGTGATGTAAGAGACTTAGGCAAACATGGCCTTGATTGTCAAGAACTCTTACGATCAATCTTGGATCCCGAGACGACTCACACACTCTACGATGGACAATGGATGATGGTGGTGGATGATGGTGTTGTGATGGTGGTGGGTGGTGGATGAAGTGTGAGAGAGGTGGTGTGCCAAGGGATGAGTTGAAATGAAACCAAGCACTCCTATTTATAGGCTGAACAGAAGGCTGGGCACGGCCCCGTGTCCGCTGGGCACGGCCCCGTGCCTGTCTGACACTCTCTCTCTTCATTAATTGTAATTCGCAATTACAATTAATGCGCCTGCAGTACTTTCGACACGCCCCCGTGTTCACTGGGCACGGCCCCGTGGTGGGCAATAGAAGCTTCTATTGATTTGTCTTTTCTGCTGCTTCTTGGGCACGGCCCCGTGCTGGCTGAGCACGGGGCGTGTTCAGTCTTCTGCCTTCTCTATTTTGCTTGGGAAGATGCCGTTGAGGGGTCGGGCAGTCCACTTATGTTCCTTTCCTTGTATTTATGTTAGATTTAGCTGTCTTTTTGCTTCTTTTGTGAATTTGAGCTCATTTAATCCTGAAAATACAAAAGGAAGACAAAAACACTCTTTTTCCAACATTAGTACTTAAAAAGGTTAGTTTTGTGCCTCATTTGATGTAATTTATATGTTGCATTTTACACACATCACTAAACAGTCAGATGTGGAGAAAATTGTTGAAGGTGATGAGGTGATGAGGTGAAAGAGGACATTCCAAAAAATAAGTATGGGGATGCGGTAATAGAGATGAGGAAGGTGACGGTGAAGGATATCGGACGGATTATCATAAAGTGGTTGTGCAATAATCCAACTTATCTGCAGATATTGAGTATAAAGAAATGCTTGTGGAGAGTTAACTACCGAGTGTATGTTGGGAACTCGATAGGAAAGTGTGGATTGAGGCCGGACTGCAATGCGTCAGTGGACATCTTGATAAAAATTAGACCCTGCTGGATCAGTAATGTCAGGTACCGTGCATTCATGGGAAATACAAGGGGTAAAGGTGCACTTAGACCACCGTAGCGCATATCAGGTACGGTCTGGCTGAAGACCTTTAAACTTAGCGCTCTCGGGAGGCAGCCCGAGGATGTAGACTATTGTATTTTGGTTTGGTTTTGTTTTGATGTGTTTGTATTTTGACAGGTTTCTACGATTTAATCATCATGGATGCAATGAATCAAGTGTGGGGATGTTCGACAACATCCCCGATGAGATCTCAAAGAATCTATGAGGAGCGTATGTTCCGGTTAGATCGCAGTAACTACACCGTTACAGACACTCACTTGTTTTCTGATCAGGTGCATGTGTTTCTCTATCTTGCGGTTTATTTGTTTTTGTGTATTTGGTGGTGTGAGTCTTTGTGTTGGGAGTGGTGTCATTTGTGAGTTGATTTGGTTAATAGCCGTTCATGGTTTATAGGTGGTATCTCTGGATTTTAGATCTTAAATTGCACCATACATTGGGGACAATGTATCCCAAGTGTGGGGATGCGATAACTCGAGAGAGGGTTGGTATAATTGTTGATCTTAAATGCTTGGATGGCTAAAATTGGGTTAAAATTGAATAATTTTTAAAATTTTTGTCTCAAGTATTCTTGAACTACATCAAAACCAACATTTTCAATTGCTAAAGGGTTCCTACTGTTATTAAACTAACTTAGATCCCTAGTCATGGTTGTCCCTTTAAGTTTCATGATAGTATTTCTGACAATTTTTAGAGAATAGTTGAGAAGAGATGCCAAACTAGGGGTAACATGCTTTAGGAATTACACGTACTACGTGTCGGTAACCCATATTCCTTCTATTCGGCGAGATATTTGAGCCTACCAGATTGTTAGTTTAAATTGCAATAAATGTTCATTTGCTGACAGTAGGCCATATGTTTCTTTGTGTTAGAACTTGTGTAGTTTGATACGTGCCGAGACTGTGGTTTAGCGTATGCACATAGATGATAAAGGCATTAGGATCCATTCATTGTGCTATATTTTTATTGTTGATTTCACCCACCTTAGTTAACCATGTTGAGCCTTTCTGTAAGGATCGTGATCGCTAACTAAAAGAGTCGGTTCAGAGGAATTCCATCAAATACAGGTGCGGAAAACAAGTATTTGACGTGTAAACAGCTTAATCTTCACTTTAACACTGATTTGTATTGATTAGGAAGCAATTACAATCAGTTCTCACATCGGCAGCACCTCGGTATGGAAATCACACAAAAACAACTTATGATTTCGCTTGACCTAGACCTCCTATATATAGACATTGAGGTTTCGCTTCAGCATCTTCAAGCGAAATCTTAACATGTTGATTTCGCTTGAGTAGCTTCAAGCGAAATCTCTTCAACATTCAAATGTTCAAGCGAAATCTTCTCATCTCTAACACATATTCTCATTCTACGAGCCCTGATCTATTCTAACTAGACTAAGACTCGATACAAGACGAAGTCGACAGATGTAGTGCACCAACAGACTCCCCCTCAGATGTTGACGAGTCGACTATCGAGTCACAACAAAGCTGTGTCTTCATATCTTAAGTCTTGATCAGTCTCTGGGCTTTTCTCTCTCTATCATCTTTAACAGACTCCTCTTCACGATTTGCTGGCATTCATTTGTTCTTCAGCAATATATGCTTTAGGATCGATGTCTGACTCAAATTTTGTCTACAAGATCATTGCCTGGATCTCATATAATTCTCTTGATCAGATCTCTTGATTCCTTAAGTTCATCAGCATTAGCAGCTAGCAAACTTTAGATTCATGATCAGAGTCTGACTTTCGTAATCTTTGAATGAATTAACCTGGCTCACCTGTAACAATCTTAACCCAGAAATAAATTTTCTAACTTTAACAAGTTAAATGCACCAACAATCTGATATAATCAGATAACTCTCTCTCCTATCACCAACCACCGATGAACCAAATGTAGGTTTTAAAATATCAATTGTAGGATTTATCAAACCTTTTAGCATTTTCAGATTCACTCCCCCTCACAACAATGTCATCATGTCTAGCACTCGGAATTTTGAAAATTAGCTCTCCAACACCAGTTGTCGAAAATCTTTTTGAATTTTTTAAAATTTATGCTAAAACACACTAAAATCTTTTTGGATTTTTCAATAAAAAGAAATACAATAAAGAAATATTTACAAACAATATTTTTTGTGAATTTGTGCAAGAGGATCATATCAGTTTATGAGATACATCACTAACATCGTTAAGCTTCATTTCATTTTACGTTCTAAACAATTCACTTAGATTGTCAGTATATTTGTCCACTTAAATTCTCACACAAAGTTCAACTGATCCGAGATATGATGTTAATGTTTTAAGAGACTTAAACTTATCCGTGTGTCCCACTACTTGAATATACTCCCGTATCCAGATCCCAATATTCAGTCTTACAGGTGAATATACCACAGATGATATCTGTCAGGGGAATAAATTATAGTACGAGGGCCATGAGAGCTCAGGTCGATACTCCCGTATACGCAGAGAGATGACGGCTTCGACTTTTGGTGTGTCCCCTTTAGAGGATCTTTTGATACAACAGCAATGACTATCAATTTTATTGTTTCATCAATTTGCTGAGGGCGGCGCTATGTTTCAAGCAAGCAGAAAGTATTCTCCGGGGACTAGGCCATTGCTTCCGCAAAATCAGAAGTCCCAGGATAATACCCCAGATATCACTGAGCATAAAGACCTAGTATCTCAGAATAAGGGATCTTTCAAACAAGATTTCAGGGGTTACCTATATATCCAAGTTTGTGTTAACCCACAGAACAAGCAAGTTTGAATTTTAGGTTTATATCTCGTCACAATCTACTAAATGTGTAAAAACCTACTGACACATCATCAGTGAGACCGTTTATCACTTTTTATCTTACCAAATCTTTAGCATGTTGTGATCGTCCACTGATGTACTATCATTTCCTCTTTTATGCAACAAAAACTCATTTTTGAATTTTATCATGTTTTTGTCTTTTTCAAATTTTCAAATGTTTTTGGATTTTCTGAAAAAAAAAATTACTCCCCCTAAAATGCAAACACATTTTAGGAAATTTGAAAACTAAGACTCTTGACACAATTGAAACATACAAACTGTACAAAAACTTGACAACTGACACTGAATCACATCAAATCGCCATTCACTCGGCATAAGCAATCAGAACTCCCCCTATCACAAACCATTTTCTCATTTAGATCTCAAAACACTTAAGTTTGTTTTAATCAAAATGATTTTTCCGGAAAATGAATTTGTGTTGATAAAAACCATTTGTAGGTTAGGGGTATGGTTCATCATTTTGTTGTCAACCATTAGTAGGAAAAAGCAAGTACAACTTAATGTTCTTGATTTTACCACTTGTAAATGTAAACCTTCATCAACCACTTGTAGGAATGTTACGTCTACATCACCATTTTACCAATCAGGATGCCGATTCCTGCTTCGCACTTACCAACCTGGAAGCTCCGGCGTAGTCCTTCAACCTGTAAACATTCAAACACTATCAAAATTTTTCAACTAAAATCTTCAAACATTAGAAAGATGCCGATTCCTGATCCACGATATAACCTTGGGATCTCCGGCAAAGTCCTAAGACTTTAAGGAAAGCAAACTTCCACCCAAGTCTTATTTGACTTGGTGGCTTCCAATTCCTGAGCAGTAGGGTTGTAAGTTGCCTTTTTAGTTGCATAAAAATCTTTAACCCCCTTTACTTTCCCATCAAGCATTTTCTTAAAAATTTTCTTAACATTTTCATTAAATGTTTTTTCAATATCAAAATCTGAGATTTCTACTTTACCAACCATTTGTTTAATCTCTTCCACACTCAGTGATTTAATGTCAACATCATTCATCAAATCTTTGATCTCATCTTGTGACTCCTCTGATTTTGTGAAATCAGATTCATAGTCAGATTTTTCATCTGATTTTTTAACAATCCATTTTTGGTTGTCTTTTGCCTTCTTTTTGTACACTTTTTTTATAATTTTCACCAACTTCATTTTTTGAATTATCAGAAATTTTGAAGTTTGTAGTTGGTGATTCATTCTTTTCAACCATTTTTTCTTTAAATTTTTCAGAGACTCCCTGTTTTCTGTTGACTTTGTTTGGACAATTGTGAGCGATGTGTCCAACAACTTGACATTGAAAACAAGTTCTTGTATCTCTCGGAATGTCTCTTGAATGAAAAACTCCAGTTCCTGTTCTTTTTCTTTCAACAAGAAACTCCTGGTTTGTTTCTCTCCAGAAAGGTTTCTTCTGTTCATCTTCAACACTTCCACCTGAAACAAATTCTGTTTTTAGTTTAGAATTGTTTATATTTCTGTAACTTTCTTGCTGAATGAAACCTAAACCTTTTCTTTTATAACTACAATTTTGGTTTGTTTTCTTTTGAAAACCAGAACTAAAATTGTAATCCTTTTTCCCTTTTTTCTTGTTTAACCGTTGTTGAACTCTTGAAGTATATTTTTTAGGTTTTTCATTAAGATTTAAATTTTTAGTGTCAGAAATATTAATTTCAGTGATTTTGAAAACCTTTTTGATCTTGTCAAATCTAACACTATCCATCGGAAACTCTTCATCAGAGTATAATTTGTCAGAATCATTTAAAGTATATGCAACTTTAAATGTTTCATCATCCAAATTTGCTTTTGATAACAAAAATTCTTTACTGTAAGACCGTTTTTCAGATGACTTTGAACTGTTGACTGACGAACTTGAACACCCAGACTCAAATTTTGACTCAGACACCTCCTCAGTATCCAACACCTGATCAACCACCCTTTTGATTAACTCAGACTCATGATCAGTATCAGACGCGGTAAATGTGATGTCAATGTTATCTGGTAAAACGTCAGTTGTCTCTGATTTTAACTTTATATTGACTGCTTTTTCGACTTGTTCCTCATTTGGTTTTCTAGGAGAATACCCTTCCCAGATAGGAGGCGGACACTTGTTGTATTTAACAGTCGATTTCTTACCAGTCTCATTCTTTTGCATCTCATCCTGAAATGCTTCAAAACCTGCAACAGTAGGATAAACTCTATCAATAACATAATCAGAACAAGAATAACTCAGTAATAACCTTCTGATCCTTTCATTCTCGATCTTTTCTTTCTCCAACTCTTGCTTTAGATTAGCATTTTCTTCGATGTAATGATTAATTGCCTTTTGTTTTGTCATCAGCGTAGAATTCGTCATCGTTAAAGCCTTTTCTCTTTCAGAGTTCGTTGTTTGAAGACCTGTCACTGTTCTGTTCAACACGCTATAAGATTCTTTCACATAGCTGATGTCAGATAGTAACTTTTCTATCAGTCTTTCTCTATCAAACAAAGTCACATCTTTTTCTTGGCAATTTTTGCAAGCTTCCAAACACTTCTTGCAAGACTTTTCAACTTCAACAATCTTCTCAATCTCAATTGTTTTTACTACTTCAATCACTTTTTCTTCATCAGTTACCTTCTCAGCTTCAATCACCTTTTCTTCAACAACTACTTTAACTTCCTCATTCTTTTGTTGTTCTTTAACAGCTTGTTTCTCCTTCAGTTTCTCCATGCGATCTGCAAAATAGAAATGAAAACTTTCAGAAGAAAGATGATTTTTAGCAATATTAATATGTTTCTCTTCCTCATCATCACTGCTAATCTCAATCGGTGTTTTATCAAACTCTACAGATTTGTCAGAATCATCTTCTGATACACCAGAATCAGATGGTGTTTGATCAAATGTAACTTCCTTTTCTGAAGTATCATCATTTTGTACACTCTCATCTGTAGTTAATGACTCAGAATCAGCACTTTCTGAACTTTCTTCAGATGTAATCGATTGATCTTTCACTTTTTCACCAATTGATCTCATCCAAGTAGCAAACAAATTTGGTTCTCTAACAATCTTTGCAATGAAAGCTTTAAAGTCACCCTTTTCATCAACAAACATATCCCAACTGAAACCTTCAGGTAATCTCTCATCATCTTGATCGACTATGCATGCTTTGCTATTAGAAGATATATAGTTGCTCCAGTTGAAATCTACCAAACATCCTCTCTTTGAATCTTCAATCTTTCTACCATGAGCCGTTTGTGAGTCTTGTGACTGACCAACTTGCTGATAAATTGCTTTCCGGTAGTAGTCGTCTTTTCCAAATGGATTCTGAGCACCACTAACTTCTCTGTTCTTGCACTCCCGCTTAAAATGACCTTTTTCCCTGCATCTGAAACAAGTAACTTTAGATTTATCAAAACCTAAAGTAGAAACACAAGCATCAAGAAAATCATTTCTCCCGGTGATTGTTTTGAACTTTTCAGCCCGTCTAAGAACACTTGCAAGACACCATTTGATATCCATTAATTCCAACTCTTCGGCATCTATCTGGTCGTAATCCTCTTTGGTAAGCATAGGATTTCCAATTCGACCAGCCACTAAACCTTCATATGAAATAAGTACGGAACCAAGTAATGCCATATGATCTTTCGCAATGTCTTCAGAAAAACTTTGACCTTCTGGAAGATTTAAAGCTATGTTGCATTGAATCACACAACCATTTCCCAACTTTGTGCTTTGAGACTGAAAACTTTCTGATGAGTTTTTCGGATTGACACTCGGATACAATGAAAAACCACTGTTACTTTTGTTTGAGTTTTGATCAGTCTTTTCTGTAGAATCCTCAGCACTATACGCAGTCTGAATTTTCGGACTTCTCTCAGCTTCTGGAGTCGGAACACTACCCTTATAATACATCTTTATGTCCTGTTGACCACTTGGATTGTTCATCCTCGCGATTTTCTGTTGTTCCAAATCTTGACTTTCAATCTTTTCAATAAACTGAGAGATTGACAACCCATCATAAACTCCGGTATTCTTCAGTATCATCAAATAGGTTCCCCACTCTTTCTGAGGTAATGCATCAGCAAGCTTATCCACCCATTCCTCATTTTCTTTGTTAATGTTCATCATCGACATTGTTCGAACTAAGTGACAATATCGTTCAATGAGTTTCTTCGTATCTTCTCCGGGCAAACTTGTGAACAAGTCAAACTCCTTTTTAAGTAACGCCTTCTTGCTTTTAATCATGTTTGCACTTCCTTCAACCTTGACTTTCAAAGCATCCCAGATTGACTTTGATGTTTTGTCATGTTGAAGAAGTATGAAGATGTCTTCTTTGATAGCTTGTTGAAGCAAACTGATCATCATTTTTTCAGCTCGGTACATTTCTCGTTCTTCATTACCAAAATCTGAAATCTGTTTTACTGTCTGCATTTCAGTTCGTGGTAGCACATACTTTTTCAGTATACATTCCCATGATCTCAGATGATTTGCTTGCACCCAGTTTTCAAAACGATCTTTCCAACCGTAGTATTCCTCAATGTTCATTAGCTTCGGGGGTTTCTGAGTAGTCCCCATTTCATTTTCAGAATTCATGTTCTGAGCAATAGAAGATGAACTAGACGATGTTGCAAAAGCGTTGTGAAAATCGTTGTCCATGTTTCAGACACTTTCAAGCGAAATATGATATTTCAAGCGGTACCCTTCAAGCGAAACAGTCAAACAGAACAACTCTCAAGCGAAGTCCTTGAAGCGAAATACACTGATCTTTGAATCGAAAACCTTGAAGCGAAATAGTTCAAGCGAAGCTGTCTGAAGAGAGAATCTTGAAGCGAAAACTTCCTGAAGAAAGAACCTTGAAGCGAACACCTTGAAGCGAAAATCTTGAAGCGAAAACGACCTTTGTTTGAAGCGAAATGTTAAGTGTCGCTTGAAGATTCAAGCGAAATCTTCCAATAATACTGAACTGTTCAAGCGAACTCCATTCGGATGTCGATTTTGATCACTTTTAGGTCGAATTTTGCTGTGAAACTTCCAAGGGTTTGTTATCTTGTACTTTTAAACAATCTGTGAGAAATTGAATTGATTTTGACCGTGAAAAGTTTCTGAACTGTTAAAAGAAGGTGTAGAAGTAAGAGATTTTGATCGATTTTGGCTGAATATTGCAGAACTCCTCCTCCTGAGCTCTGATACCAATTGTAAGGATCGTGATCGCTAACTAAAAGAGTCGGTTCAGAGGAATTCCATCAAATACAGGTGCGGAAAACAAGTATT
Source organism: Helianthus tuberosus (assembly GCA_030545235.1). NCBI lineage: Eukaryota > Viridiplantae > Streptophyta > Magnoliopsida > Asterales > Asteraceae > Helianthus > Helianthus tuberosus. The sequence goes on from CM060436.1 coordinate 59,948,503, forward strand.
TGACGTGTAAACAGCTTAATCTTCACTTTAACACTGATTTGTATTGATTAGGAAGCAATTACAATCAGTTCTCACACCGGCAGCACCTCGGTATGGAAATCACACAAAAACAACTTATGATTTCGCTTGACCTAGACCTCCTATATATAGACATTGAGGTTTCGCTTCAGCATCTTCAAGCGAAATCTTAACATGTTGATTTCGCTTGAGTAGCTTCAAGCGAAATCTCTTCAACATTCAAATGTTCAAGCGAAATCTTCTCATCTCTAACACATATTCTCATTCTACGAGCCCTGATCTATTCTAACTAGACTAAGACTCGATACAAGACGAAGTCGACAGATGTAGTGCACCAACACTTTCACCTTTCGTTTGTTACACCTTGTTGACCGTTTGATTACCAACCATGAGTGGCAATTGTGTGTTAGATGTTTGTTGAAAAAAAAATAAAATAAAATTGAAAAGAGAAAAAAGAGAAAAACAAAAACAAAAATCATTGTTATATTCGTGTTAAATAAATGGGTCGAAAATAACCCAAAGTGTTAGTATAATTGTGAATAAGTGTCATGGTTTGGTGTATTCAGTTGTGTTCGCCATATAAACATAAAAACCCAAAGATATTTCCCTACCTTTACCCTTAACCCAAAACCTAAAAAGTCCTTTTCATATGTGCTACGTTATTTGAAACAGTGGAGGTATGATTGTTATACAAGCTAATGATTGCAAGGTAGCATATTTGGTTTTGAGCGAAATATATACTAGCACATTACATGCTAGTCTTGATAAAACCGAGAGGAGTGATTATTGTGAGGGATGTGTGGCATGTTTGTAGTATCATAAGCATGCTAGTTTTAGTTAAGCAAGTCTTAAATGCTTTAATTGTGCATCAGCTACGTGTCAGATTGTCAACCTCGATTGTGTCAGTCTATGGGACGGGTATGACTTGGGACCTTAAATTTCTAATTCGGTAAGGGATTTAATGGTGATTTGTTAATAAGGTGAGTAATGTTTGCAATGGTTGCATGAGGACAATCAATGATAAATGTGGGGATGTGATGGGGAGTGTGAAACATGAGCCTTAAGTGTATTGGATTGTGTGATTTAATGCGGTTTATGCAATTATATTCGTTGAATATAATAACTACGAGCTTTTATGATGTTATAGGTTAATCGGCATAATTCGGAGGAATTAAAGTGCTTAGAAGCGAAGAGGAACAAGCGTGGATGATAAACACAGCGAAAGGCGTTATTCGGAAGTTATTTCGGGTTAGAAAATGGCTTAGAGTCGAAAGAAACGAGAAGGAATGAAGTCCAGGGGCCATTTGGTTATTAATTGAAAGTTGCAAAGTAATTAAGTATGGGTTTAAAAGCATCGACGTAAGCTACTTAATTCTAAGCGTAGCCTACGGTTGGAATAAGTCACTCAAACAAATTGTACAGTAGGTCTAAAATGTAGCCTACATTTGGAGGCGTGGCCTACGGTTAGAGAAAAAAGAAAAAGTCAGCGTATGTTCAAGTTTGAAGGTATTAAATGGGTTTAAACCCTAGTGCATGAGGGGACTTCTTTTTGGGCTGACATCATCATCATTAATCGTGGGTGGAGGCTTTTTTTTTTGAGGATTGAACATAAAATCACATCCAACATCATCATTATTTTGATACTAGAGCATCACGTGACATAGGAAAAAAAAGGAGAAACTTTTGGATTTTTTGGATTGGGCCGATAACAAAACATATCATCATCACTTGGCGGCTGACTATTGGACGGCCCATGCAAGGTACACGTGAGGGCAGTTTTGGATTTGGTGGAGGATGGAATTGATTTTCAATAACATCATCATCAATCTTTGACGGCAGAGTGGGAGAAACAAGGAAGCAACAACATCATGGTTGGGGGTGGCAGAACTCACGTGGATCCTTGATGTGTGTGAAGTGTATATATAAGTTTATGTATATTTTAAGCCCTTTTACACTTTTTAGCCAAGTTTTAAATTTATAAAACACGATATTTACTAACACTAAACACACATATGGGCAAGTGCACCCATCGTGAGCGTAATATAGTGTTGGTAAGATACCGAGGTCGTCCAAGGACACAAGAGCTTTTAGTACCGGTTTATCCTCAACGTCTAATCAAATCAAAAGTTAGAAAAATGTTTTAAACTAGAAAAAATAAAAACTAACTAAAATGCTGAAAAATAAAAATAAAAGAAAAAACAGATAGACAAGATGATTCACTTGGCTCCGACTTGTGTATAGTGTAACCTTTGATTATTTCCGCACTTTTGCACTTATTTAAGATATTATCTTAGTTATTGTAGTAGGCCCCTCTTTTGAAGGTGACGTTACCCTCAACCCAGTAGTTTGAGTCAGCAAGGATACAATCCTAAAGGGTCGGATTATTGAAAGATAATTAATTAAGTTATTAATGCATATTATGGTAGGCCCTCTTTTGAAGGTGATGTTACCCTCGGCTAAGTAGTCTGAGTCAGCAGGGATATAGTCCTAAGTAGCCGGGTTAAAGTATTAATAGTAGCTTACATATGAGGGGATCAAAGAGTTTGGACCCCCGCCATCCAATACCGGTAAGTATTGAAGGAGGTCCTACTAAATTTGACCCAGGTCCTTGCAGGATCTATACACTGAACAAGGCAAGACTCTTACCAAACCGTTCCCTTAACCCCCGACCAGGTAGCCAACATACCTCCATATAGAACGTGGAGATATGAATGGTGAAAATCTTTTATTTTATATAGACAGTAAAACAATGCCAAGACACCACGGACAAACGATAAGGAAGAATCACCTTCAACATAAGAAACTAGTTATTAAAGTCATTAATACATAACCAAGTAAAAAGTGCGAAAAGATTAAAAATAAAAAGTATTACACTAGACACTTGTCTTCACCAAGTGATGTAAGAGACTTAGGCAAACATGGCCTTTGATTGTCAAGAACTCTTACGATCAATCTTGGATCCCGAGACGACTCACACACTCTATGATGGACAATGGATGAAGGTGGTGGATGATGGTGTTGTGATGGTGGTGGGTGGTGGGTGAAGTGTGAGAGAGGTGGTGTGCCAAGGGATGGTTTGCAAATGAGCCAAGCACCCCTATTTATAGCCTGAACAGTAGCTCGGGCACGACCCCGTGTCAAGTGGGCACGGCCCCGTGTCCATCATCTTCTCTGTCTTCATTAATTGCAGTTTGTCTGCATTAGTTGATCACGCCTCCGTGTCCGTTGGGCACGCCCCCGTGTGCAGAAGCATATCTGTACTATCAAGATTTGCCTGGATTCTGCGAATCTTATAGTTGACCACGACCCCGTGTCCGCTGAGCACGGCCCCGTGGTGGGCGATAGAAGCTTCTATAGCTTTGTCTTTTATGCTAGCACTTGGGCACGCCCCCGTGTTCACTGAGCACGGGGCGTGTTCAGCCTTCTGTTTTCTTGTTTTGCTTGGGAAGATGCTGTCGGGGAGGTCGGGTATGCCACGTTTGTTCCTTTTCTTGTATTTATGCTAGATTTAGCTGCCTTTTTGCTTCTTTTGTTAATTTGAGCTCATTTAATCCGGAAAATACAAAAGGAAGACAAAAGCACACTTTTTCCAACATTAGTACTAAAAAAGGGTTAGTTTTATGCCACAATTGATGTAATTTATATGTTGCATTTTGCACACATCAAATACCCCCACACCTGAATCTTTGCTTGTCCTCAAGCAAAACTCTTTATAATGTGGCTTTTCACTCCCAAATGGAATGGGTAGAAGAGAAGGTTTTTGGGCTTGTCATAGAGTGTCGGGATTTCCAAGATTCTTTATTAAGTTTTTATTTTTATTTATTTACAATCCTATTCGTCATGATTTATTAAAACATTACATAAGATAAATTACTTTTTAGGACATAACATGCCTTTTTAAAATTCCATTTATATACAAGTTCACATACCTCACGGGGGATCACTCAACACTCGGCCGAAGATGTATTTTAGTGAATCACTCGAGAGCGGCATGGAACTTACTCCTACCATAGGCTTGCCAAGCAATGAATCCTCCTCCTTTTTAACTATATACCTTTGTAAATATCAAGAGGACTTTTTGGGTGAAGGGTTAGGCTTGGGTTAAAGGTAGGTGGTTGGGTTAGTGGTTAGTAAAAGGGCGAAAGGCGTAAAAAAACGTCGGTTTTCGTAAGACTTTTTATTTTTGCATATTTTTATTTTGATGAAGCTATTATTCAAACAAAGTTATTTTTGATGAACTTGTTTTTCTTTTTCTTCATCATCATTTTTTTTAGTCATACGAAAAACCGAGCTTGTTACTAAAACAAAGGGTTAAAAGTAAAAAGGGTTTTGGTGGGTGAAAGGTTGTTTGGTTTTGGGTTAAGAAATGAAAAGGTTTAGATTCAAAGGGGTTTAACTAGGGGGATTTTGGGTAGGTGGTAAAAAAAAATAATGTTGTAGAAATAAAAAGGGTTAGTCCTAATGCCTCCATCATTTACTTACTCGGGTTTAAGTTGGTAAGGACCGGGAATGTATCGTCGTGGCAAGTTCTAGAGTCGTAAGAACCAAGCGGCTATTCACACAAGAAACGAAAAATGAGCATTTAGTTTAAAGATATATGTTTGTATGCTCTATAAAGGCTCAAAACTCACTTTTGTGGGAATGTGTTTTTATGTGATCAAGTATATATAATTAAATTTTAACTAAGCTTGTCATGCCGTTTCATAATTTTCTTATGTTGGTTCTTTTTATCACGACGCTATTGGTTGTAAATTTTTAAAAATATAATCTTTTTAGAACTTGAAATTCCCTAGTTAAACCTAGACAAGTAAGAAAAAAAATGAAATTTTTTTTTTTGAAAAAATTTGGGGTGATTAGCGGTTCCAATAGAGTTTTGTGTATGGCTTGTAATTAGGACTTGCAAGATTCAAAGTTTTAGCATCCCCCCCACACTTAAATTACACATTGTCCTCAGTGTGTCCCAAAAATAAGTTTTTAGGTTGATTGAATGTGTAAAAATGTGTGAAAAAGCAAAAAATTATGTTACTGGGCGTCTGGACACGGCCCCGTGGTGTCCGGGCACGGCCCCGTGTTCAGGTGCCAGTAACAGAAATGAATAAAGAGAAACAAAAGCCTGGGCATGGGGGCGTGTTGGGTGAGCACGATCCATGTCCAGTTTACCTGAACTGGGCATTTTCTGCAGACTGTGCAGCACGGGGCCACGTTGGGCGGACACTGCCCGTGCTGAACTTGCTGTAATGAAGAAATTTTGTCGGATGGCCCTGTTTTCGTGCATGGGGTGCTGGTCCAAGTTTCCCTTGTTATCCTTCACCATCCCGAGTGTGTTTTATTCCTGAAAATTAAAACTAAACTAGAAAACATAAAAATTAATCTAAACTAAGGATAGTTCCGCGGAATGCCTCCGTGGTGCGCCACGTTTATAAGGGTCCTTGGCTAGACCCAAAGCCTGGTCATATGTTACCCAAGTGGGATGTTTTGCATCCCATGCTACACCGTCGGAGAGCATCATCCAAGCTTGAGTCTATGACCTTCATGTAGTTGACCAGCTCTTCATCTTCTATTCTTTTTCCGACTCCAAACTTCACTTCCTCGTCCCCGAACTTCAATGTTAGTGTTCCGTCATTCATGTCTACCACTGCTTAGGCAGTGGCTAGAAATGGCCTCCCTAGTATGAGAGGGACTTCGGTGTCTTCTTCCATGTCTAGTATAACAAAGTCGGCTGGGAAGACGAAATTGTCTACTTTGACCAATAGATTTTCAGCAACACCTTGTGGATATTTGACGGATCTGTCGGCAAGTTATATACTCATCTTTCTAGGGCTCGTTTTTCCTAGGCCGAGTCGTTTGAACATTGATGCGGGCATGAGGTTGATGCTAGCCCCAAGATCGGTTAGTGCATTGCGAATGGGGGATTCCCCAATCGAGCAAGGAATCGTGAAGCTTCCAGGATCAATCTTTTTCTGTGGGAGTTTGTTGAGTAGTAAGGCGGAGCATTCTTCGCCTAAGTTAACTAATTGCAATGATTCAATTTTCCTTTTATGAGTGAGGAAGTCCCTCATAAATTTTGAATATTTAGGCATTTGAGTTAGGACTTCGATAAATGGAATATTAACAGGCAATTGTTTTAGTAAATTTTCAAACTTTGAGAATTGCTCATCGGTCTTTTGACGAATTATCCGACCGGGGTATGGAACAGGAGGAGTCTTGGTAGGCTATTGAACTGGTGGAGAAGCCTTCTCTTATTGGGGTGCGGTTGGAGTTGTGGTTTGGCTAGACTGGCTTCTTTCAGTTGGTGGAAGTGGAGCCTCTTCGGGACCTACGGTGCGGTTTCTCAATGTGATGAGATGTACTTGCGCCTTTGGGTTGGTTTTGGTATTACTTGGTAATGCGCCTTGTGGTCTCTCGGAGAAATTTTGAGCTATTTGATTTAATTGTTTTTCAATGTTTTGAATGCTAGCTTGTTGATTTCTAAAATTCGATTCCAATTGTTGAAATCGATCCGAGTTTTTCTTTTCGGTGTCGGAGATGAGACGAGATACGGTATCTTCAAGCCTTTCTCGTCACCCTTGTTGTTGAGAGAAATTTTGTGGTTGTTGAAAGTTAGTTCGTTGGTTTTGTTGGTTACTACTATTGCCGGAATCTCTCCAACCAAGGTTAGGGTGGTTACGCAATCCTTGGTTGTAGGTACCCGTTGGAGGACCCGACGGCCTAGGTCTATTATCAATGTAGTTTACCGTTTCCGTTTGTTCATCTAATTCTTTCATACAACTCCAATTTTCATGTGGCCCACCACACCCTTCACAAGCAATTACCGAGACTGTTTTTGCCATTTCTAACTTTTTGGTTTTTGAAGAAAGGGCCTCGATTTGAGCTTGCAAAAAAGTGCTTTCATCAACCTTATGGGCGCCCGGGGCAATAGATTTATTGCCTCGGAGAGTGTGCCACTGAAAATTGGTTTGAGCAATTTCCTCAATTTGATTATCTATTTCATTTGGGCGACGATTACCTAAAAGTACCCTGGAGCTAGAATCAAGTGTTTGTCTTGTGTGTGGCAACAACCCATTGTAGAATGTGGATACTTGTTGCCATACCGCAAGACCGTGATGAGGACACTTTCTTAGTAGCTCCTTGAATCTTTCCCAAGTTTCATATAAGGATTCCCCATCCTCTTGTGAATATGTATTAATTTCAGTCATTAATTTAGCCGTTTTAGCAGGAGGGAAATACTTATATAGAAACTTTTGGGCTAGTTCATCCCAGGTGTTTACCGAGCCAACTGGGAGGGTGTTAAGCCAAGCCTTAGCTCGGTCTTTTAGTGAAAATGGAAACATCCGAAGGCGGATGGCGTCGTTTGATGCTCCATTGATCCGAAAGGTATCACATATTTCTAAGAAATTAGTAATATGTAGATGGGGATCCTCGTCCGCAAGCCCATGGAAGGTTGCGGAGTTTTGAAGCATTTGTATCAAATGTGGCCGAAGTTCGAAGTTATTGGCTTCGACATTCGGTGCATTGATAGCGGCGCCGAGATTACCTACGGTGGGTCGTAGGTAATCCATGAGGGTACGTTGGTCCGCCATGGGTAGTGGATCCCCCGAGACTATCTCTTGGTTTTTAGCTTTAAGTCTTTTTCTGAGAAAGCGTTCGGGTTCTTCAAGAGGTTCTTTTATGTCTCTACTAGAACTGGAGCTCATGCACTACGTAGAAAGTTCAGATGTGGCGCCTGGGTTCCAAGTCCTGCAATAAAAACAGAAAAGAACGTTGGTCAGAAGGTTCACCACGGCCCCGTGCTCAAGTGAACACGGCCCGTGGTCGGAGATACAGTGATTGTTTTCCGGATCCCTGTTACTGGGGAGCTGGACACGACCCCGTGCTGCACCGACACGGCCCCGTGCTCAGCTCTCTGTAACTTCGGAAAATAAAAACTGCCAGTAACAAGGCTGGGCACGGCCTGTGTCCGACCAGGCACGGCCCGTGCCGAGCGTCTGCAGAAACTGAAAAACTACGAAAAATCCTAAAAAAAACAGAAAAATTAGAAAAACGATTAGGCCGTTGATTCCTAACTTTCTTAAAATCCTTGTGTCCCCGGCAACGGCGCCAAAAACTTGATGCGTGTGAAGTGTATATATAAGTTTAAGTATATTTTAAGCCCTTTTACACTTTTTAGCCAAGTTTTAAATTTATAAACACGATATTTACTAACACTAAACACACATATAGGCAAGTGCACCCATCGTGGGCGTAGTATAGTGTTGGTAAGATATCGAGGTCGTCCAAGGACACAAGAGCTTTTAGTACCGGTTTATCCTCAACGTCTAATCAAATGAAAAGTTAGAAAAAGGTTTTAAACTAGAAAAAAATAAAAACTAACTAAAATGCTGAAAAATAAAAATAAAAGAAAAAACAGATAGACAAGATGAATCACTTGGCTCCGAGTTGTGTATAGTGTAACCTTTAATTATTTCCGCACTTTTGCACTTATTTAAGAGATTATCTTAGTTATTGTAGTAGGCCCCTCTTTTGAAAGTGACGTTACCCTCAACCCAGTAGTTTGAGTCAGCAAGGATACAATTCTAAAGGGTCGGATTAGTGAAAGATAATTAATTAAGTTATTAATGCATATTACGGTAGGCCCCTCTTTTGAAGGTGACGTTACCCTCGGCTAAGTAGTCTGAGTCAGCAGGGATACAGTCCTAAGTAGCCGGGTTAAAATATTAATAGTAGCTTACATATGAGGGGATCAAAGAGTTTGGACCCCCGCCATCCAATACCGGTAGGTATTGAAGGAGGTCCTACTAAATTTGACCCAGGTCCTTGCAGGATCTATACACTGAACAAGGCAAGACTCTTACCAAACCGTTCCCTTAACCCCAGACCAGGTAGCCAACATACCTCCATATAGACCGTGGAGATATGAATGGTGAAAATCTTTTATTTTATATAGACAGTAAAATAATGCCAAGAAACCACGGACAAACGATAAGGAAGAATCACCTTCAACATAAGAAACTAGTTATTAAAGTCATTAATACATAACCAAGTAAAAAGTGCGAAAAGATTAAAAATAAAAAGTATTACACTAGACACTTGTCTTCACCAAGTGATGTAAGAGACTTAGGCAAACATGGCCTTTGATTGTCAAGAACTCTTACAATCAATCTTGGATCCCGAGAAGACTCACACACTCTATGATGGACAATGGATGATGGTGGTGGATGATGGTGTTGTGATGGTGGTGGGTGGTGGGTGAAGTGTGAGAGAGGTGGTGTGCCAAGGGATGGTTTGCAAATGAGCCAAGCACCCCTATTTATAGCCTGAACAGTAGCTTGGGCACGGCCCCGTGTCCAGTGGGCACGGCCCCGTGTCCATCCTCTTCTCTGTCTTCATTAATTGCAGTTTGTCTGCATTAGTTGACCACTCCTCCGTGTCCGTTGGGCACGCCCCCGTGTGCAGAAGCATATCTGTACTATCAAGATTTGCCTGGATTCTGCGAATCTTATAGTTGACCACGGCCCCGTGTCCGCTGAGCACGACCCTGTGGTGGGCGATAGAAGCTTCTATAGCTTTGTCTTTTATGCTGGCACTTGGGCACGCCCCCGTGTTCACTGAGCACGGGGCGTGTTCAGCCTTCTGTTTTCTTGTTTTGCTTGGGAAGATGCTGTCGGGGAGGTCGGGCATGCCACGTTTGTTCCTTTTCTTGTATTTATGCTAGATTTAGCTGCCTTTTTGCTTCTTTTGTTAATTTGAGCTCATTTAATCCTGAAAATACAAAAGGAAGACAAAAGCACACTTTTTCCAACATTAGTACTAAAAAAGGGTTAGTTTTATGCCAGAATTAATGTAATTTATATGTTGCATTTTGCACACATAAATCCTCATCATCACAAGATCATTATTCTCCTCATATTAATTATGTTGGAGATGTGTTCAACCGGGTGTCAAGCTTGTGAAGATCATTTAACCAAGATTAGCGGCTAAACCTTTTGTGGTTTCCTCCGGTTGGAGGATTCTTGTAAGTGAACTAGGTTACATGTTTGAAACATTGTTAAATCCGGTAATCTAAGCATTTGATGCTTGTTACCGGTTGATTTGATTTGGTTGATTTGTAAACGATTGATTTTGCTTAAACCTAGTTTTGACTCTTTCAATTCCCGAGAGTTCTAGTAATTGGGACATATTAGATTGGGATTGGGTTTGGTAATTTTCAATTGATAATCATGTGATAACCTCTCGTTGTTAATCAATCAGAGTACTTAGTCCTCTTTTATCACAATCAGTTAAATCAGATTATATAGTTATGTCTATGTAATTGTAGACAATTAAACACAAACCGAATTTGCTTTGAATCTGAAATCCGGAGGAACCATTGTTCTCTCCCATTATTTACAACTTGTTTTTTCGTAATTTGTAGTTTAATCAATCAAACCATCAATTGAGTTTTACTTTTTAGTAATAGTTAGTTAATACTTAGCATCGTGACACTTTCCACAATCCTCCTCTGGTTCGATATCCGACTTATCCTATCTACATAGTTTAGTTGGTTTTTGCATGTTCTTAACGGCAGACGTCACTTGCCATTGTAAATTACTCACATAAAAACCAAATTCCATATTATGTAGTAAATGATTAGAATAATACCTTGAACAATATGAACCACTCAGTTTTTGGTGGGTAACGTTGCTCCGTTAGAAATTCGGGATGACCAGGGTGTCGCAGATCTACGATGATTTCGTCAACGGAATAGAACGCCAGGTACCTCTTCTATTTGTGCCTAGAGAAAGTGAAACGATTTCTTTAAAACGAAATCAACGAGCAAACTCGTGCTGATAATGTGTTGTGAAACTAGCCTAATTGCAAAAGAACATTAGAAAATAAAAAAGAGAAAGTGATTGATATTATTGATTGGATGTCTTTTACAAAGGAATACAATGAATATATATAGGAGATGAAGTCTTGGTGAACAAGTCAATCTACTTAAGGAGCTGATAACCACATTATTATATTTATAACAAATAAATATTAAGTATTGAATAAACAAAAATAATTGAGATATGATGGATTCAAATTAAATATGGGATAACTATGAAATCAAATCCTAACTTTGTCAACCATAACTAGTGCTCTAGTGGTGGCCACGGGTATTTAAGTTCAACCTATAATGGGCCCAGGTGAGTTTTCCCCTCCAGGTCTCAAGTTCGAGTCTGGGTGACAGGGGTTTCTCCTTGAGGGGTTTAAATTGGGGTTCTATTATGCAAGGGGGCTCTTTAGCGTGGACTCGGTTAAGACAACATATGCTAGACCTCCCGACATTCGCGAATAATTCACACCTTTAAAAAACCCTAACTTTGTCCTTAAGCAAAGAAGCTCATAACTAAAGACCTAGAGTTAATTGGAAACTGCAACAAACTGAAAACCCATCTCCCTCTCTTTCTCTTCTTTGCATTGTCACCGCCCACCTAGGTGGCCACCGCCATTGCCATTGTCAACAGGCCACCACCGTCACCGGCTTTTTTCAAAGTCGGCCACCACTGCATCCACCATATCCGCTGGAGATTGACTTTGTTTCAGGTGTTTTCACGAGTAGAATTCGAAGCTGTTCGGATCAGGGGTTGTTTCTTGTTCACGGATCTAATGACCAATTTGTTATCTCAAAATTTTTTAACTTAGTAAAGCTATGTTCTACGAAGGGTATGTCTCGTTAAACATCCTATGGTTGAATCTTTTTCTTTTTTTTATTTTGTTTAGATCAGTTCGTTCACATGCGTCCACTCAATTAATTTTACAGGATGTTCGATTAGAGGGTTTACGTCTCAAGGTAGATATTCCAAATTTCATGGGAGTATTCTAGCTGACGACTTTACTGGTTTAAAACAACATTGTCGAACGGGTTATTGTCATCAAAGAGATTCCGATCAGTTGAAAGTCAGATAGTAGCCATCAATCTGAAGAAATCAACTTCTATTTGGTGGGACATGTAGAGACCAATTTCCTCTAAGATTCTTCTAATCCATATCACTTGACATGTAGCACCAGTTGTTGACAGGTATTCTGCTTTTGTGCTCGATAAGGCCATCATATTTTGTTTTTCGAGCTCCAAGCAAAAACTCCTCCATTTCCTACGAAGAACACGTTAGAGGAAAAAAAAATTTGGTCATCTAACCATGATGGCCAGTTACTATCAGTAAAACCAAGCAGCTTCGCTTCTTATATTTCTGAGTAAACTGCCATTTTGGTCCCTGAGTTTTGGTCACTTTTCATATTTTTGTCCAAAACTCAAACATTTTGCATCTAGGTCCTTGTGGTTTCATTTTTTTTCCCATTTTGGTCCAAAAGTGAAATTAGGTCATATTTCTCAAATTAAATCCTGCTATTTTGTCCTTTTCCTCAAGGGCAAAATGGTCATTATATAGAAAATTTATATAATATATAAATATGTAAACACCCCTTAAACTCTGCACTCTCTCTTTCTCTCTAAACACCCCTCTTTCTCTCTCTCTTCTCTCTCTCTCTATCACACACACCTGCAATTTCTCTCTCTGTATATAAAGACCCCTACCACCTCCATTAACACCACCACACCACCACTGCACCACCACTATCCCCACCACACCACCACTACACCACCACCACCACCATCCCCACCGCACCACCACTACACCACCACCACCATCCCCACCACACCTCCACCACTATCACCACATTCCTCACCTAACAAGTCAGAACACGGAAGCGTATAACATTAGATTTGATCGGCAAACTCCAATCCTTCCATCAAACCTCCAGATTTGGTCGGGGAGGTGTTTGAATTTTAGTGCTCTGATGATGACGACGATGCTCTGATGGAGAATCTGATTAAAGGTGTTTGTAGATCGAATTTTAGGGTTTTGTTGTAGGTTTGAAGGTGTTTGAACTGAAATTGAGTGATCTATGATGACGACAATGCTTAATGATTGAAGGCGATGACAATGCTGAATTTTAGGATTTTGTTGTAGATATGTTGTTAATTTATGTTGAACTATTGAAGGTGTCTTATGGCTGTTCTAAGGCAGTGCTCGATGGTGAACACGGTGCTTAAATTGTTGTAGGTTTGAAGGTGTTTGAACTGAAATTTAGTGATCTATGGTGCTTAAAGGTCGAATTTTAGGGTTTTGTTGAGAGATCGATTGTTTCCTTTACCGGTCATGAACAGGGGATGGTGGTTTGGTCGTGATGGCAGGGACGACGGTGGTGGTGGCGGTAGCGTTGGAACAAGTGACGGATTGGAGGTGTGAAGGTGATGATGGTGGTTTGGTCGTGTAGATCAGAAAGGGAAAGAGAGAAGAAAATGAGAGAGGGGTGGGGGTCGGGGTGGGTAGGTGGGTAGATGGGCACAATGACCAAAATACCCCTCACTAAATTGAGGAAAAAAACAAAAAAACCAGGTTTTTTTAGAAATCTGAGCTGACTTTGCTTTTGGACGAAAATGGCAGTAAAACTGAAACCAAAAGGACCAGATGCAAAAGGTTTGAGTTTTGGACTAAAGTGACAAAAGTGACCAAACCTCAGAGACCAAAATGGCAGTTTACTCTATATTTCTTGTATCATACTCCAAAGTTATTGTACCTCCGATGTACCTTAACACTTTTTTTAAAATAACAAATCAAATTTTAGATGGTGACTGTACAAATCTTGATAGAATCCCCATAGTAAAGGAAAAATCTGGCTTAGTATGAGTTAAAAAGATTAACCCACCAACTAGGCTTCTATACAATTTTTCATCAATCTTTGCTTCTCCATTTTCTATTTGCGTCTTTTCCTATGGACTCATAGTCACCTCCTCACTTTTACAAATCTACATCCCAAAATTTTCTAATAAGTTACCATCATATTTCTCTTAACATATGAACACCGCATCCTTTGACTGTTTCACTTCAAGGCCCAGAAAGTACTACATATGACCCATATCGGTCATTTCAAAACCATCTTCAAAATTTGCTTGAGTTCTTTAACTAGATTGCTACATGAACTTTTCCAGATGATATCATCTATGTATAGGCATACGTAAATCATATAATTAGTTTATGTTTGCTTAACATAAAGAGTAGGTTCATTTAAGCTTTGGTTGAACCCATGGCTTGTAAAATAACTATCAATCATTTCATACTAGGCACGTGGTGCATGTTTCAAACAAAATAAGGCTTTGTTTCGTCTATACCTTTGATATCATACCCCTCTACTAGTTCAAAATGGATCTCCTCAGAAAGTTTGCCATTTAAAAAAGCTGATTTAATATCTAGTTGATGAGTTAACCAACCTTTAGAAGAAGTTACAGCTAACATAATCCGGATAGTTTCAAACCTTGCCACAAGAGCAAAAGTTTCTTCAAAATTGATTTTTTTTTAGAGTATCCCTTGGCCACTAGTGTAGCTTTCTACCGAAGAACCTTCCCATGTAGGCACAATTTGATCTTGTATAACCATTTGAGCCCTATAATATTCTTTCCATGTGGTAAAGAAACAAGGTCCTAAGTTTTGTTCATCTTAATAGTAGCTAACTCATCAAATATAGCTAGTTGCCACTCTTTTTCATATGTGGCTTCAACATATGTAATAGGATTAGTAACAATCAAAGAAAACTAACACTTATAATACTTATATGGGATGTCCTTGATATCTTTAGTTGTGGCATAGAAGTTGCCAAAGCTTCCAACTTTAAGTGGATGAGTAGAAGAACTCGTCGGACATTCAGGTTTAGCAGAACTAGAAGCAAAGCTTGATGAATTTGATATCATAGGAGTATGTGGAGCATCATTGTTGCTAGAGGGGCCACATCTGATGCATCATAAGAGTCATCTGAAGAAGTGCAACAGGTTAATGCCATCTCACCTTGATTAACTTGTGACAATTGTCAAATTTCCATGTATCCGTACATTAATTAAACAGTAATACGTGCCTTAATGACTGTGCTGATTTAAACTAATGACATGAATGTTTTCTGATTATTGTCATATACATACATGTGCATCACATAATGCATAATGTCATATCATTATTGCATACAACACTCTATGATTCAAATGATGCATGAAACAAAGTTAGCACTGTATCAGACAAATCAGAAGTACTGACGGGAATTCAGTAATCAGACAAACATGGTATTGAGACACAGAATGAGCTTGAAACCAAGAGTTACACTAGCATAGTATGTAGGAAAATAAGGATCATGAAACTACCTTCCTAGTGATAGTTTAAGTGCCGGAAAGTGCCTAAAACTCACATAAACTACAGAATTTAGTAAATTCAGCAAAAATCAGCATTTAAACAACTTAATATTATGCAGAATTATGATTTAGTGGTCCAGAATACTTTCCCAAGTGTCGGGAATCAAAACTGTCACAAAAGGGAACATAAAGCACACTAAACTGCGTAATTTAGCACCTTAACGAACCGGTAACCAACCGAACAAACGAACACTACCTGAAACACCAAATTTTCACTAGAAGCATTGTTTTATCATTTTTGAGCTAGTAATGGTCCCCGAACATCATAACATCTCTTATAATTACATAACAACTAAAAACATTAACTAGACACTTGAGATCTAACTAAATATCATAAATTACCATTACATGCTAACCATGAAACCCCCCCCCCCCCCATGGAGACGGTTACAAGGGTGGCCCCCACTCTTGATTTGTTGAAATATTTTAATGGATCTTGTTTCAATCTTTAGAAGCACATAGACCTACAGATTAAGTTGTGTTGGGAGCATGCTAATGTCCTTCATAATCTTTCATTTTCTCACAAAACAACTCACTCAAACTCTCTCCTTTCCTCTCCTCACTCACGGCCGAGAACACCACCACCATTACCATCATTTTCAAGCTTTGTTCATCCAATCTCAAGTGATATAAGGGTGCTAGGAGCTTAACTAAGGAGCTTGGTGCCATTTTAGATTGAAGGACCTTTCTCTAGTGCTTTTAACCACCAAGTTCATCATCTTCATCATCTTGAATCTCTTCCCTAGCCTTGTGCTAGTAGTAAGAATCTTATAATCTCATTTTACTTCTTGTTATGTTGGTTAAAAATATATGTAAAAGACTAAACATGAAGAACATCAAAGATTAAGAACATAACTCTTAACATAAAGTTGAAAATCATAATAATCATTTTTGTTTTAGTGTATGTATGCTTCTTGATTGTTGATTATTTATGTTTATGATGTTAAACATCATATGGAACTTGCTAGATTGTGATTAAACACATGATCTAGCAAGTGAGTGTATGATCTTGTGAAAAACCAAGATGAACATCCTTTATGTAAACATGGACTTGAAAAATGAAGATGTTTTTATGAATGATGATGATCAAAACATAATATAAATCTTGTAGATGGATGATTTCAAAACAAGTTTTCTCAAGAAACCAAGTTTAGTAACAAGATTTACATAACCATGATTTTTAAAGAAATTAATCACATTTTTAGTGTTAAATCAAGTGCAGAAACATGTTATTAACAAGAAAAATCCCAAAGAATGATTTTTAGAAAAATCACTTTACAAGTTGTAAAAGTCTAAAATCATCAAGAATGTGATTTATAAATAAATAACCACACTTTAAAGGGTAACTAAGCTTACTTAACAACATACTAAGTTTTTACAAAAATTTCAAGTTCATGAAGTAGTGTAAATGGCATGATTTTGGCTTATGGTAAGTGTTGTTTGATTTGTTGTTGAATTGTGATGATTTTAAAAGAAAATGATATGCTTTGAAAACATGGAAACCTCCATTTTTAAGGGAAAACTATTGCAAAATTTTCCTAGAATTTAAACACTTAGAAAACTATTTTTAAACAAGTGTTTACAAGTATATTTTAACCATGATTTTCATATAAAATTTGCCATAATTTTTGTTACAAAAATTATAATTGTTGGAGGTTGTTTTTGATAAATAAAAGTGACTAAATATGTATTTAGGAAAATATATATTTAGATGTCACAATTTGTGTGATTACTTGTGTATTATGTGTATTAGTTATATTATTAAAAGAATTATAACACAAAGTTTACCAAAATTCCAAGAAAATAAACATATAATTTATACCCAAAAATTGGACAAACCGAACAAGGAATATGAACTACATAAATATTACGGAATTAAATATATATATATATATATATATATATATATATATATATATATATATATATATATATATATATATATATATATATATTGACAAGTGAGTAAAACGGTATTTTGGAAACCAAGGAAATGAAAAATATGATTTTTATAATCATTACAAGAATATATCATATTTTTGTCAAGGAGAAAATGTATTATTTTTAAGTAAAGAAAAAATATATATGTTTTCTTGAATAATTAGAAAATATAATATTTTTTGGAGAAAATATATATTTTCTTAGACAAATTTAGAGTACATTATTTTTCGGGTGAAAAATTGATTTATAAATATTTTCTAAGTTAAACTTGAAAATATATTATTTTTGGGGTTTATATGAAATTTTAAATATTTTTGCCAAGGAAGAATTGTAAATAATTTTCTATAAAAGTTTTTCTTAAAATATATATATTTTAAGAATGAAAATTGGTGATATTTATTGGTAAAAATAATATTCCGGAAACTGTAAATACAAAAATTAAGTATAAGAATACTTGATAAATAGAATAAGAATACATATTCTCGTATGCATAAATACACACCGGAATACGCCACCAATACTTGACGAAATACACAAGTCTAAGAATACATGTATAAGTAAACCCATCCTCGGGGACAAATATTCGTGAAGGATTACAAAACGAATAAGTTAAAATATATTATTTTAACAAATATTCCAATAAATAATAAATATAATTTAAGTTAAAATATTATTATTTTAACAAATAATTATATACATTGGAATAATATCTATGACACCAAGAAGTGTAACTCAAAGATACTAAGTCATAACAACTAAGTCAAATGGTCAAGGCACGACCCATCCGTCTATTAAACCGTAGCACGTGTGTAGGTAGTCGTGCGACCGCGGAGAAGCTTTGAGTTACATCAGTTTACGAGACGCAAGATTGTGAGTTCATGTCTCCCTTTTCTTTTAACTGTTTTCATTTTTATAACTTCGGGGGTGAAATACATGTTACAAATGATTCAATGATTACAAATGGTATGGTTAGCTAAGGAATGAACTGTTAGATCATGTGAATGGGTAGGCGATTAACTTAAGACCATTAATCCTTGGATTAGGACCGAGGGGCATGAGTGATAGATCTATTGGGTGTTGCGAACCCCACCCATGAGCCCGCGGGTTGGACCATGTGGTGACTATGTCGTTCCCGCCGGATGGCCCGGTACGAAATACGCATAAAAGGGTTGAGCCTTCCTACACCGTTGCACACATATTAATGTATTAGCTATACATTAATTGATCTGTTCATAGACGCTTTCATACCGGTTTACAAATACAAACATACAAATGTTTACAAGGTTATTCGTGCACACATACAAAACACATGAACTCGCTCAACTTTTGTTGATGTTTTCAAACTACATGTATTTCAGGAAATTGAGAATGGATCTGGCGGGCGTTTAAAGTTTACAAGTTGTGTCTACAATAAACGATGTCATCCGGTCTTGGAGGGTTTGAAACATGTATTTTATCTTTGATAGGATACATGGTTCAAAGCCTAGTTTTGTTAGTGTCTTTTGTTAGAGTCCGTTATGGAACTTGAAACTTTGGTTTTTATGTCTTTTAAACTTGAAGTCTGTGTTGTTTCTAAAACAATGTTGGTTGTATTATGTTGAAACTCTTTAATGGATGATCATCTTGGTTTCTATCATATAGTTGTTTGTTATGGTGGAATGCAATGATATTAAGCAAGTCACACGTAACACGATTCCGCAAAAGTCAGGGTGTGACTGTTTGGTATCAGAGATTCGATTGTAGCGAACTAGGATTCCTTCTGGAGTCTAGACTACAATCATTAGGGCTCTCTCACAAAAATATTTTCACAACATATTTTTTCATTGCATACGTAAAACGCCAAGATCCACGGAACAAACATTTTACAAAGGAAAGATAAGGAACACAATGCAAGGTCACCATGGTGGTTTAGTCTGCATGGGGTAGACTAGGAAAGATAGAAAAAGTTTCATGAAAGATAATGTGAATACATGATTAAGTGATGATTGTCTTTGTTTGCATATACTGAGTGTTAGGAAACTTTATTTGTAAGTATTGAAGAAAATCAGATTCAATTGGATCTATGAAGAAGATGACAGTCCTGAAGATCAGATAGGACAACTGAAATGAACAGCATCTACTTCAAAGGATCACAAGTTGATCAAGAGCTGAAGAAGATTATCAGAGAAGGTCATTTCTGATGGATCTGATGATATTTCTGATGAAATATCATCAGTTTCTGACGATTCTGATCATCATATTTTCTGATGATTTGTTCAACAGAATTTCTATTGAAGTGGTTTATTAGAAATTCTGATGAATACCCCACTTGTCTAAAAATCAGCTCTATCCTGCCACAATAACCGAAGCAACTTGACATTATTGGATATCATGATTACAAAGGGAACTTGACTGTTGGATTCAATGAATATGTCAAATGGCTACTTTTTGCAGGACTTATTGCATAAATAAACAATTGTTTATTCATGTACCCAGCCTTCTATAAATAGAAGGCTCACCAAGCAAAAGACAATGAGTTAAGCTTAACATTCATACATACTACAAAACTCCATTGCCCTCTCACCCACAGAATTCAAGATTCATTTGTATTAGATAATAATCTTACAATCACCTTGTAAACTATTTTGTGTCAAAGTGATATAAACTTGATAATTCTGTAGGTCTTGTGTCTTGAAAGTCTGATTTCCATTTCCGCGCATCTTTTTCACATCTACCGAAATCACTTGCCATATTACGTGAAAAGAAGTTTTTAAGTCCAAAACTGGGACGAACAATTGGTATCAGAGCAGATTGAATAAACTATTTTCAAACGATCAATCGCTCATCTTCTTTTCTCTAAATATGGCCAGCTTTCAATCCTGGAATAATGCTTTTAACATTGGTTCTATGTCTAAACCTCCGACTCTGGTCAGAGAGGAATACCCCCAATGGAAAATCAAGATGGTCAATTTCCTAAATGGTCATGAGCGAGCTCTGTTTCAATCCATTGAAAGGGGTCCACATATACCAATGACTGAAATGCCAGCTATTCCAGCAACTGACCAATCACCAGCAATACCTGCCTCCCGTGCTCCCAAAAGTGAAATAAACTGGAGTGCGGAAACTGAAAGAAACACTGAAGCTCTAAAGTCTCTTTAAAAGATGAAAGAAAAGGCACCAGAATCCAACATCTCTGCATCAGAAATCCAGATGATTCTCACAGAAATAGAGAAGATCAAGACACAAGTTGCAAATGCTATGGAATCAAGACAATCAAGCAGTGCAAACAGAGTTTTGGAGGAAGTCACCATCCTAAGGGCAAGCAACAACAGTATCATAGATGCCCTTGAGAAGCTGTCAAAAGAATGGGTTGTAATACAGATGAAAGCTCAAACTGAATTTACCAAAGTTCAGAAAAGCGTGGCCAGCAACTCAAATCAGGTGAAAGAGGTGCAACAACTGGTGAAGAAAATGCAATTCAACATTGCAAGATTGGCCAAAGTGGATCCCAAGGAAATCACTAAAGAAATTCCTGCTGAAAGTTCACATCAAGAAGCTCCAAAGTCAACCCCACAACAATCATCAGCCACACCATTCACCAAAGCTGGAACCACAATGATGGTTCCACCTCCAAATGTCCCAAGAGATGAAATGGTGAAAAGGTTAGCAATTGCAAAACCTCAAGTTATTACAAATTTGAAATTGTTAGCATCTGTCCCAAAGCCAACGTTGTCTGATGACTCAGCCATAAGTAAATTTAAGAATCTGGAAACAATGAATGAGTGGGAACAAGAAGGTGATTCAAGAAAATCAAAGATTGTTAAAAGAAAAATCTCTGAAACTAAGTCTTTCATGGTTAAAGAGATTGCCATGGATGTGATGATATTCCCTGAGTACAATCTGGTGAAATATTATTTAAGAAAAGAAGATGAGCCATCAAGATCACTGTCTCCTGTCAGACTGGCTTTAAGGGAAGAGAGAATAAAAAGAGGTTCAAACAGCATTCACTACAAGAATGAGAATCCTGTAAAAAGAATCTTAAAAGTGGATGAAGTAACCATTGCAACTGATGATATTGGAGGAACCCATGTGCAGAACAGATACACACTTCTCAGAGCAAATGGGAAAGAAGAAAGAGTGACTGACGAAGAAATAGCTGACAAGTTACATCCTTTAGACATTCTGTTTATGAAGGAACACTATTAAATGGAAAAGAAAAACACCAAGAAGTCAGAAGGGCACTAACGGGCATATCAAAGGCTGGAATACTGCTGTTTGAAAGAATGACTTTTTCAGACTTTGATTTGTGCATCAACTATGAACATGTGCACAACAAAAAGGTGTATGTCAGATCACCAAAGACAAAAGTTCCCTCAGACATATTGGAAGATGCAAGATCTGGAGACATCATTGTACTGACAAGTAAAAATGAAGAACATAACTATGGTGTAATCTTAAGAGATAATGAAAGAAACAAAGCTCTATTCAGAAGTGTTGATATCTGCAAGTACTCAAATCAAACTCTGAAGTTTATCATGAAAACCATGAACAAGAGACAAGAACATCTTCAGAAGATAGGAAAGAATTTGGAGGGACACAGGAAAGAAATTGAGCAAATGATTGAAGAATGGATCCAAGCAAGAACATGGTATAAAGACATGTATGACATCTGCAACAAGTATATCTCCTACAAGAAGCAGCCCATTGGTCCCCCTCCTATTAGAACAAAGTTACTCATGGGTCCTCCACCAAACATTCTAAAGCCAGATAGTTCAAGGGTCCAACAGAAAGAACCTGTTCCAGTTCAGTCTTCTTCCACAGCTCTCACAGGAGAAACAGAGTTCAGCATAAGATGGTTACAAAAGAGAAGATAAGAATGGAACATGAAGTGACCACCTAAAAAAGGCCAAGAAAAGTGATGAGAGAAGATTCAGATGGAAACATCAAAGAAATGGAAGTGCTGAAAGGTGATTTACACACAATTATGTACCCTGAAGAACACCTAAAGCACTACTACTGGAAAGGTCCAGAAGACAACCCAAAAAGGCCACTCTCTCAAATGAGTAAAGGTATTGTTGAAATCAGGAACAATGGAAGCTGGGAAATTCTGCACAAACAGATGACCAATCCAATAGTATCTATTGAAAGAATTGATACTCTGACCACTGGAGGAGGTATCTTAGGCAATGAAGGGCAGAACAAGTATACCTTGATCAGAAAAGATAACAGTGAACAAAAGGTTACTGATGGAAATCTAGCTGATGATATTCACCCAATGGGCAAAGTCAAAATGAAGAATATCATTGATAGAGATAAAAGTGGTTCAGTTGTGATCAGAAGAGCCCTTGACAACTTTAAAAGTGCAGGAGCAAAATTATATAAAAGGGCTGCACTGGCAGAATTTTGATCTGTGTATCAATTTTGAGTTTAGCAACATAGTAGTGTTACCTCCTCCCAACAACACAATTCCAGCTGAAATTCCTTCTAAACTGGTAAGAACTGTAGCAATCTTTGACAAACCAGAAATGTGTGTAGTCTTCAAAGATGCTCATGATGAGAAAGCTCTATTCAGAATCAGTGAAATATGCAAGTATTCAAATCAAACTCTAAAATACATAAAGAACTGCATGAATGATAAGCAATAGCAGCTCAAAAAGAAAGGAAAGAACAATGAACAGCTGAGAAAAACAATTGAAGATTGCATTGATAAATGGATGGAATCCAGAGGATGGTACAAAGAAATGTACAAGGAAACTCAAAAGGCAATTGATCACAAGAAAAGACTGAAACCAGGAGACAAATACATAAGTGGAGTGAAGATCAATTGATGAATTGATGAGACTAAATTTCTGTTTTTCAGAACAATATGTTACAGTTGTCTGTTTTGAACATTGGTTGGTTTGATTATGTTTTTGTTTCTGAATTTAGTTGTTTGAACTTTCTTTTTCAAGAATTAGTTGAAGTTGTTTATGTTAGATATAGATAGTTAATTTTCTTACAATACTTAGGGGGGAACTGTTAGGAAACTTTATTTGTAAGTATTGAAGAAAATCACATTTAACTGGATCTATGAAGAAGATGTCAGTCCTGAAGATCACAACAAGAAGAAGAAGATCAGATAGGACAACTGAAATGACCAGCATCCACTTCAAAGGATCACAAGTTGATCAAGAGCTGAAGAAGATTTTCAGAGAAGGTCATTTCTGATGGATCTGATGATAGTTCTGATGAAATATCATCAGTTTCTGACAATTCTGATCATCAGATTTTCTGATGATTTGTTCACCAGAATTTCTGATGAAGTGGTTTATCATAAATTCTGATGAATACCCCACTTGTCTAAAAATCAGCTCTATCCTGCCACAATAACCGAAGCAACTTGAAATTATTGGATATCATGATTACAAAGGCAACTTGACTGTTGGATTCAATGAATATGTCAAATGGCTCATTTTTGCAGGACTTATTGCATGAATAAACAATTGTTTATTCATGTACCCAGCCTTCAATAAATAGAAGGCTCACCAAGCAGAAGACAATGAGTGAAGCTTAGCATTCATACATACTACAAAACTCCATTGCCCTCTCACCCACGGAATTCAAGATTCATTTGTATTAGATAATAATCTTACAATCACCTTGTAAACAATTTTGTTTCAAAGTGATATAAACTTGATAATTCTGTAGGTCTTGTGTCTTGAAAGTCTGATTTCCATTTCTGCACATCTTTTTCACATCTACTGAAATCACTTGCCATATTACGTGAAAAGAAGTTTTTAAGTCCAAAACTGGGACCAACACTGAGTGTTAGTGGTTAATATATGTGCACATGTTAAGATTATTATGTTACAGGCACCCATGTCATCCTCTAAGAGTGGGTTATCTGACACCCACAACCCGATGGCCGTTGTTTCGGACGATGAGCTCATGCCTGAGCCAGAGATATTCACATCGGACACTGAGAGTGATCCCGAGATGTTGTCCGAGGATGAGGACGATTTTCAGCCGTTCGCATTACCGGATTTTGGCGATAATTTACCTATAGCTGATGGTGTTCCCGTTGAGGATCCTTTTGATATTCCTGCTCCTGTCCATGACCATCTCATCATCGGTCATCCCGATGGTGAGCACATTGTGGCACCGATCCTTGACGCCGTTCCCCTTGTGGTCATTCCTCCCGAGGATTGGCCATTCAATGACTTGTTTGATGATGATATCGACTTATTTTTGGATGGTCCCCCAGCTGATGCCCAGGGCGATGGGGAGATTGATGATGATGTTGTTGTGGTACCACCTCTTGCTATTCAAGTTATCGAGTTGTCTTCCGACTCCAGTTTACATTCAGTTTCAGACTCCTTCGAGTTTGTGACTTCTTCAGCCCTGCGGGTGGCAGGACTGCAGCTATATGCCACTGATTCTGAAGACGACACCACTATGTCTGCTGCACCCCTATCCCCTGCTCGTGTCCCCACACCTCCACACGACCGAGAGCATGTCCCCGAGCCGGACCCTCTTCCTTTTGGCCAGCCCGATATTGCACCTATTGACCCCGAACCGATTCTTGATCCTGACCATGTCCCATTTGGGTTACCAGATATTGCACCCCTTATTCCATAGCCAGTACCTGTACCTATTGATCTCCCACTTGTTGAGCCATTCATTCCTCCACGCCCACCCGCTAATGTTGCTCCCCTGCCTCCTATTGAGTCTGATGTTCACCGCACTGACCTACCGATTGTTTTCCTTCAGGACATCCCTGCACCCCGACTAGGGGAGGGCACTTCGGGCCAGCCCCAAGTTATGACCCATTAGCTCCAGCAGTTTTCCCTCCGATTCCACCGACTACACCTTTCACTCACTTCACATCTACACTGCTTGACAAGCCATTCCGATGGTTTCCGCCATATACTATGCCCATCTCCGACCCCTATCATCCCTCACATTATGGAGGCTATACACAGGATGAGTTGCTTTTGTCTTGAGTCGTAGAGTTCTGGAGCTCGAGCTGACTCCTCCATGCCCTCCACCTTGTCCCTGTCAGTCTACTTATGTCCCTCCACATTCATCGTCATCTTCTTTTGTACATCCACCTGCTGCTCCCGCACCTGTCCCGGGTTTAGATGCCCGTTTCCTTACTGTCGAGCAGCAGATTAGTTATTTGCTTCGCCGTGTGTATGAGCTCGAGGTGGAGCTTACACATGTCTGCAGTTTACTTTTCTTCCCTCCTCCTCCTCCGCCATTAGCATATTAGGTTTTTGGTTTTGTGCAGATGCATTACTTTTGGTGAGAGCACTACAATTGAGCCGAGATTGTGAAGACTTTGCAGACCACTTTTTGACTATGATATTTTTGTATAATGACAGACTCATTGGACAAGGGTAGAGTGACCCTATTTCCCTTTTGATGTGACACACTTGGTAAACAATGATACTTGTGGTTAGTAATTAATGAAAGCTCAATCGTCATGTTCTCACTAAACACTTTGTTGGATTACATGTTCATGCTATGATTGTGTTGTTGCATGATTGTTTGGGATAATGATTGCTTATATATATGAACATACGACCTCTAGACAATTATTTATTTATTTAACGTATAAGACCTGGCCTATCCGATCTTCTTCTTAGAAGAAGGATGCCGCCGCAAAGGAATACCGATACCAACAACCCTCTACCCACGATAGAGGCGGAATTACAGGAGCGCATCTCACAGGCCATCGCACAGCACGAGGCCTTTCGCTCCGAACACAGCGGAGGTACCTCAGGGAATAACCCACCCAACGGCTGTACCTATAAACAGTTCTTGGAATGCAAGCCCCTGAATTTCGATGCCACTGGGGGTGCCATCGCTTTCGTGCGTAGGGTGGAAAAGACGGATTGTGTTTTGAGAATGAGTAAATGTGCCCCAGAGCAACAAGTCAGGTACATTTCTAGACTGTTTCTAGACGGAGCATTGTCATGGTGGAACCTTCAGGTTCAGACGTTGGGGGAGGCGGCTGTGTATGCGTTGACGTGGAATGAACTGAAAGAGCTGATGCGTAAAAAGTATTGTTCTCGGGCAGAAATCCAGAAGTTGGAAATTGAATTCTGGAACTTGAAAATGGAAGGTACAAAGGTGGCTGAGTATGTGGAGAGATTTCATGATTTGTCCAGAGTTGTCCCTTACTTGGTGGAACCCGAGTTTAAGAGGATAGAACGTTTCATCTGGGGATTGACCCCTCAGATTCTAAGCATGGTGACAGCCTCTAAGCCTCCAAAAATTACTGAGGCAATTGACTTAAGTGTGGCACTCACTGAAGAAGCAGTTAAGTTGGGAAAATTTTTGATCACTGAAAAGAAGAAAGAGACTCATGTGGAGTCGTCAGGTGATAACAAAAGAAAGTTTACCAATTTCAAGAAGGGTACTCGGGCGAATAACAACAACAATGCTAATAAGCGAAGAAACACAAATCAGCCAGCTGAGGCACAGACTGGCGCTGGGAATGCTGAAAATAAGGGAAGAGGGTATATGGGTACCCTACCTAAGTGCGGCAATTGCCAACGTCATCATACCGGACGATGTAGGTATGGAAAATGTGATAACTGCGGCAAAGTGGGGCATTCCAAGGAGACGTGTTGGCATGGTGCTGGACATGGAAATGGAGGTCAAGGTGGTAATGGAAACAGCGGTGGGTATGGAAATCAGACAGGAAATTGAAATTAGGGAGGAAATGGTAATTTCAGAGGTAATGGAAATCGTGGTGGATATGGGAACCAGGCTGGAAATGGAAATCGCGGGGGAAACAACAACTATCAGGGCGGAAATGGTAATGATCAAGGACGTGGTCAAGGTTGTTTTAACTGTGGTGACATAGGGCATTTCAGGAAGGATTGCCCTAAAAACAATCAGGCACGTGGAAGGGTGTTCAACATCAGAGCTAGGGAAGCACTCCAGGATCCAAACGTGGTTACTGGTACGTTCCCTATTAATCAACGTTATGCATCTGTGCTGTTTGATACTAGTGCCGATTTTAGCTTCGTGTCCCTAGACTTTAAGAACATACTTGGTTTAGTTGCAAGTAATTTAGACGTCCCGTATTCGATAGAACTGGCTAATGGAAAGCTAGTAGAAGCTAATGAGGTGATTAGCGGTTGTGTTATAGAGCTTGGAGAGCGTGAGTTCTCGATAGACCTACTGCTAGTAGATTTGGGAAGCTTCGATGTCGTGGTTGGGATGGATTGGTTGTCTAGCAACCATGCAGAGATTGTGTGCCATGAAAAGATAATTCGCATTCTGATGACGAATGAAGAGAAGATTGTGATTCATGGAGAGAAGTAGGATACGCCTTTGCGGATTATTAGTTGTTTGAAAGCGTGAAAGTGTCTACGTAGAAGATGTGTTGCCTTCTTAGCTCATGTTATGGATAAGGAAGACGAAGAGCCGAAGCTTGGAGATATCCCTGTGGTAAGGGAATATCCTGAGGTCTTCCCCGAAGACTTGCCAGGATTACCTCCTTAACGACAAGTCAAATTCCACATTGACTTGGTTCCAGGCGCCGCGCCTGTAGCCAAAGCACCTTATCGACTTGCGCCATCAGAGATGCAGGAGTTGTCTACGCAGCTTTAGGTATTATTGGAGAAGGGATTCATAAGGCCGAGCTTCTCGCCTTGGGGAGCTCCAGTACAGTTCGACAAGAAGAAGGATGGTAGCTTTCGAATGTGCATCAACTACCGGGAGCTGAACAAGCTAACCATCAAGAATCGGTATCCCTTGCCGAGGATTGATGTTTTATTTAACCAACTGTAAGGATCAAGCTACTATTCCAAGATTGATCTTCGATTGTGTCACACCCCCAAAATCCACCTGCGGAGTATAACCGCTTGGAGGCGTGACTGACCAGGATCCAGCCACCAATCATATTGAACAAGCATGTAAGAAATTATAAAATCCAACCAATACAATTGGTGTCCAAACAAACATAATTTAAGTTGCAAGCGGAAGCATAATGTTTAAAACCAAAACATAAGTTTAGCCGTTTCAAAGTTTAACATGGCACACAGCTGTCCATGTCCCACAACAACTCTTCCCCATGCAAGCTCCGGCTAAGTACCTAGTGACCTGCAAAGCATGTAGTAACGAGTCAACAACTAAGTTGAGCGAGTTCGCAGTTGGGTGTTCGTTTTAAGTTGTTCCAAAAACAGTTTCCTTTAACTGGCATCCCTGCCGTGGGGGTTACCCCATAGTTGAAAACGTGTTTTGTTTAATCCCGTTTACTCTGGCTATCTAGCCGTGGGGGCTACCCCTTGTTTAATTTTCTGGCTCTCTGGCCGTGGGGGCTACCCCATGTATATACTACTAGACTCGTTACCATATCGACCGCTGACTGTAGTCATGTTTATGTGCCCTTAGCGTCAATGTCTATCATCATTGACGTGCCCAGATCCATTAGTTCACGCCCGTCCTCTGCGGCACGGTATGAGGCTTGTCAGACCTAAATAGCGCTATCTAACTAATGACCCGCTTGCCATTGGCCCGACGATTAAGTCGATATAAAAAGGAGGGACTTCGTGATAGAGTTTTGGTCTAGTGAAGTTTAACTGTCCAAGAGGACGAGGAATTATATTCCTTAACCCGTACTGTCCTACACAAAGAGGACGAGGAATCCATATTCCTTAACCCATTCCCAACCCCTGGGAATCCCATGCTTTGTAGAAAGTGTGAACTCACCTTGATTTGCTCGGCAGATAAACAAAATGGTCACTCGAGCTCTATGGGGTCAACCACGTCCTAACATGGTTACCATACAAGTCAGGTCTAGGTTCAAGTAGTGCACGTAGGTTTACACAGAACTAACAGGTTACTAGCACGTAACGATCATGGTATATCCAAAGATCATGTTAAACAATAACTGTTTAGCATACACAAGAAGCCCAAACATAACTCGGCCCAACATGTTGTGCGATCAGCACAACCTTGTGCGACCCACAGCATGTTGTGCGGTCCAACATAAACCCGGCCCAATAACATAAGTAACCCAATAACATACACGGCCCAAACAATAACATAAATCAACTTGTGCGGTCCAGTTCAGCTTGTGCGACTAGACAAAACTTGTGCGACTGGGTTCTATACTTTAAGGCCCAACAACCAAAGTGTTCGTGTGTGTGGCCCAAGCCTTGTGCGATCGGCACCATCTTGTGCGATCCACAAGGTCTTGTGCGATCATGCAGATGCTGTGTTGTACACTGTGTTTAATCAATTGCACTTTATGACTTGTGCGACTGTGTTGTGCGATCAGACACTTGTGCGATTGAGCCCTTGTGCGATCAGATCAGATCTTGTACGATCTGATCTTGTGTGACCAAGGAGTCTTGTGCGATTAGTTACTTTCTTTCCTTAATTCATGCCATCAATTAACTTGTTTCCTTTTATTTTGCAAGATTAACTCTAACAGTTACCAACCACAACATATTCGATCAAACTAGAGTTTTAACATCAATTCTTATGAACCCTAAACATAATCAAAACATGGACAATAATCATAACACTTAAACATATCAACATGATTCATATTCTTGATCACTAGCATACATCTTATCATGTCAACACAAGGAAATCATCCTTAGGTAACCATATCACAGCCGATTAACAAGCATTCGGTTTTCATTCATCATCAACAATCCAATTCATACTAACACAACCATACATCATTATCCGAATAACAACACATCACAGCCGGCAATCATGCATTCAATCGGTTCTTAGCTCAATATTATGAAATCCGATTCACATAAACATCACCACATAACATCATCGTTCATTATACATGTAACCCTAACCATTCTATCAAATCATGGAATCATAACATCATTTACAAACACATATCATGAAACACTAACCGATTAACGATGTATGAGGGTGATCCGAATCAAAAGCTTCGATGGAGAAGGGATGTTGTTTGCCGTCGGCTTTGAGGGGAGAGAAAGAGAGTAGGGTTTGCTAAACTTTTTGTGATTTGGTGAAGTGTGGGAGTTATACTAACACCCTATGTGTTATGCGAGTTGATGGAGTGGGACGAACCCTTCATGGGCTGCCCTTATGGTTCGAGTACAAGTATGTGGCCCGAATGGGCTTGTGCGATTGGGTTGTGTTGTGCGTTTGGGCTCGTTCAATGCTATCATATTATGTACATACATTCGTTACACAATAAACACATATCAAACATAACATTTCATTAATCATCAAACTTCATGTAATCACGTAATGTTCACACATGCTACACTTAGCACAAATATAGGTTCGGAAATACGAGTTGTCACATTATCCCCAAGTTGAAAGAAATTTCGTCCCGAAATTTGGTACGTACTCACTGAGGAAGCTAGTTAAGTTGCATGGTTTTCCTGGTTTTCCTGGGGTGTCACATCCTCCCCCCGTTGATCTGGAATTTCGTCCCGAAATTCCGCAGTAGCTTCAGCCTCAGTAGTGGTTGTACTGTTTGCGAACAATTGGTGATACTTTTGTTTCATTTGGTCTTCGCATTCCCAGGTGAACTCTGGGCCACGACGGGAGTTCCAACGAACTCGAACGAGAGGTATTCTAGTGTGCTTGAGGACCTTAACATCCCGGTCCGTGATTTCGACTGGTTCCTCGACGAATCGCAACTGCTCGTCGATAGTGAGTTCCTTCAAAGGAACTATGAGGGTCTCATCTGACAGACACTTCTTCAGATTTGACACGTGGAAAACGTTGTGAACTCTAGTGAGTTCTGCTAGTAGGTTCAGTTTGTAGGCCACTTTGCCAATTTTCTCTATGATGTCGAATGGTCCAACATATCGTGGATTAAGTTTGCCTCGTTTGCCAAAACGAACAACACCCTTCCAGGGTGAGACTTTGAGTAGCACTCGATCCCCAACCTGGAACTCGAGTGGTTTCCTGCCCTTATCGGCGTAGCTTTTCTGACGGTCACGAGCTGCCGCCATTCGTTGTCGTATTTGAGCAATCTTTTCTATTGTGTCTACCACAAGTTCTGGGCCAGTGATCTGACTATCCCCCACCTTTGCCCAACAAAGAGGTGATCGGCATTTACGCCCGTACAATGCCTCAAACGGAGCGGCCTGGATGCTGGTGTGGTAACTGTTATTATATGAGAACTCCACTTATGGGAGATGCTTTTCCCAGCCGTTGCCAAAATCGATAACACATGCACGAAGCATGTCTTCAAGTGTCTGGATAGTGCGTTCAGACTGCCCATCCGTCTGCGGGTGATACGCTGTGCTCATATCTAAACGTGAGCCAAAGGACTTGTGCATTGCTTGCCACAATTCAGAAGTAAAACGTGCATCACGATCAGAGATAATAGAGGTGGGCACCCCGTGCCTCGAAACCACTTCCTTCAAGTAAACGTCTGCTAAAGTAGAGAACTTGTCAGTTTCTTTGATAGCCAAGAAGTGTGCAGACTTTGTGAGTCAATCCACAATCACCCAAATAGTATCATTTCCACGTTGAGATCTAGGTAGGCCAGTAACGAAATCCATGGAAATTTGCTCCCATTTCCGTTGTGGTATCTCTGGTTGTTGAAGTAGGCCTGATGGTTTCTGATATTCTATCTTGACTCTCGCACAAGTCAAACATTTGCTAAGGTAAGTTGCTATGTGAGCTTTCATGCTAGGCCACCAGTATGTAGTTTTGAGATCGTGGTACATCTTATCCGAACCAGGATGTACAGAGTAGCGAGACTTGTGTGCTTCATCTATCACAAGCTCTCATAGGTTGCCATAGAGTGGGACCCAAATACGTCCTGTTACATAGTATGCACCGTCTTCCTTTTGCTCTAACCGTTGCCTTGAGCCACGTAGGGCTTCAGCCCTTACGTTTTCTGGTTTCAATGCTTCTATCTGAGCATCTCGTATCTGGGAAGGAAGACTAGATTGAATGGTGAGTTGCAATGCTCGCACGCGCTTAGACGTAGTGTCCTTTCGACTGAGGGCGTCAGCCACAACATTGGCTTTGCCTGGATGGTACTTGATTGCGCATTCGTAATCATTCAATAGCTCGACCCATCGACGTTGACGCATGTTCAACTCCTTCTGTTTGAAGATATGCTTGAGACTGCTGTGATCGGTGTAAATGGTGCACCTGGTACCGTACAGGTAATGTCTCCATATCTTGAGTGCGAAAACAACAGCTCCCAGCTCTAAATCATGCGTAGTGTAGTTCCTTTCGTGAATCTTAAGTTGACGTGACGCATAAGCAATGACCTTGTCACGTTGCATCAACACACATCCAAGTCCCTGAATGGATGCGTCGCAATACACCACAAAATCGTCTGTGCCTTCAGGCAATGAGAGGATAGGGGCGCTATAGAGTCTATCCTTTAAGTGCTAAAACGCAGTTTCCTGTGCATCACCCCAACGATATGTGACACCTTTCTGAGTTAGTAAGGTGAGAGGTTGCGCAATCTTGGAGAAATCCTTGATAAACCTTCTGTAGTATCCTGCCAAGCCCAAGAATTGGCGGATTTCCGTTGGTGTTCTAGGTGCAGGCCAGTTCTTGATCGAGTCTACCTTGGATGGATCAACATGAATCCCATCCTTGTTTACCACGTGGCCTAGGAAATGGACTTCGCGAAGCCAGAAGTCACATTTTGAGAACTTAGCATAAAGTTGTTCTGTTCGAAGGAGTTCCAAAATAAGTCGTAGATGCTGCTCGTGTTCCTCCTGACTCTTAGAATAAATCAGGATGTCGTCGATGAAAACTATAACGAACTTATCTAGGTAAGGCTTGCACACTCGATTCATAAGGTCCATGAAAACCGCAGGTGCGTTTGTCAGCCCAAAAGGCATGACCAAAAACTCGTAGTGTCTATAACGAGTTCTAAAGGTTGTTTTGGAGACGTCCTCTTCTCGGACTCTCACCTGGTGATATCCCGATCTCAGATCAATCTTCGAGTAGTAGCTCGACCCTTGCAGCTGGTCGAACAGGTCATCAATATGTGGAAGAGGATAACGATTCTTCACAGTCACATTGTTGAGCTCGCGATAGTCGATACACATCCTGAAGGTACCGTCTTTCTTCTTCACGAATAGCACTGGAGCTCCCCATGGCGAAGAGCTAGGATGAATAAAATCCTTATTCAAAAGCTCTTGTAGTTGCGTGGACAGTTCTTCCAACTCTGATGGGGCTAAACGATAAGGTGTTCGAGCTATGGGCGCTGCTCCAGGAGCCAGCTCGATTTGAAACTCGACCTAACGATGAGGCGGAAGGCCAGGTAGTTCCTCAGGAAATACCTCAGGATAGTCGCGTACAATAGGAAAATCTTCTATCTTCTTTTCTTTCTTCGAGGTGTCAGTAACGTGAGCCAAAATAGCAGTGTGACCCTTTCGCAAACACTTCTGGGCCTTAAGGAAAGAGATGATGCTCACAACAGCACCACTCTTGTCGCCACGAATCATGAGAGGTTCATCACTTGCCCGAGGAATACGGACAATCTTCTCGTTGCAAAGAATCTCTGCTTGGTGTTGGGATAACCAATCCATCCCAATGACAACGTCGAAACTACCCAGAACGATAGGAATGAGGTCGATAGAGAAGGTCTGATTAGCAAGAACAAGATTACAATCTTTGACTACATGTGTGGCCTCTAAACTCTTACCATTAGCTAGCTCTACAGTGTGCTTGGTGTTCAAAAGTGTTGGGGTACGCTTAAGCATTTGGCTAACTTTTAAGGACAAGTAGCTAGTATCGGCACCCGAATCAAATAAAACAGTAACATAAAAGTCGTCCAGTAGGAACTTACCCGTCACGACGTTGGGATCATTCCTCGCTTCACCCTGGCCAAAAAACGAACACACGACCCCTTGCACCATTGTCGTTGTTACCCCGGTTGTTTCCATTCCCCTGGTTGTTATTATTGTTGTTGTTGTTCTGGTTCCGGTTCAGTTGAGGACAATCTTTCTTGAAGTGGCCTTCAGCTCCACACTGAAAGCATCCCCTGTTGCCTCGCTGTTGCTGCTGATGGTTCTGTGGAGCTGGTGGTTGTTGTTGTTGGTTCTAATTCGCAGGTCGTGAGCTCCTGCAATCCTTAGCTTCATGACCCATCTTGAGACACCTCTGGCAACGACCCTTGTTGCACTGACCCCTGTGGTGTCTATCGCATCTGTTGCACTTTGGAAGGTTTCCTCGATATCCACCCTGCCCTTGACTACCAGAAGATTGCTGACCAGGGCTCTGATAGTCATCAATGTTTCGTTGCTGTGCCTGGGACTGAACTGAAGTCGAACCCTTGCTGGAGGTTCCATCCCACTTTCGTTTGTTGTCACTGGAAGTAGCAGGAGTAGTAGTAGTAGTAGTAGCACCTATACGCTTAGGCAGCCTGTTCTGTTCCACTGCCTGGTCTGTGAGCCGATGAGCCAATTGAACAACTTGCTGGATGGTGGCGAGGTTAGCTGAAGTCACATGACTTAGAATCTCTGGCACTAAACCCTTAAGGTATAGTTCGATACGTTTGATGGGAGGGTCTACCATAGTAGGACACAGGATAGCCAACTCGTTCGATCTTTTAGTGTACGCTTCAATTTCTGACCCCGTCATCTTCAAGTTGTAAAACTCGACCTCCAGTTTATGAATGTCATCACGGCTACAGTATTCTTCTTTGATCAGTTCCTTGAAATCGTTCCAGGGGGTGGCGTTAGCAGCAACTAACCCCAGCATTTGGACTTGAGCGTTCCACCACGTGAGCGCTATCCCCTCAAGGGTACCAGTAGCATACTTCACCCTGCGAGCCTCAGGGCATTCACACATCTCGAAGATAGATTCGAGCTTCTCAAACCAGTGGAGGAGACCTACGGCTCCTTCAGTGCCGCTGAAAGTAGTGGGTCGGCAGTCCATAAAAGTCTTGAAAGTGCACACAGGTGGCTAAGCATGTTGACCTGTCGTGGGTGTAAGAAAGGACAAAGTTTAACACAAAGGTTGGTTCACGAGAGTAGGACCTAAAGATCCTAGAGTGAGTTTAGACTGCAGGGTATACCTCCTGCTTGTGCGGCTGCAAGTGCCGCAGCAACTTGTTGGTTAATCAGAGCCATTAACTAGGCTTGAGTCATGTTAACGCGTCCACTCATGATCTTCATATCAAAGGAAACATGAGTGAGAGAGGTTCGCGAAAGTGCGATGACAGAAGAGAGTAAGCACACATGTGTTTTCAAACTATCGTTGCTACGTTTATCTAAGCATACCATAAGCAAAGTTCTATGAAATCTAGCAAGTAGGCAATAAGACATAAACAATATCACCAAGAATGTCGAGTCTTGCACGTGGAGGGAAGCGTCGTTGTGGATCGTTGAGCACTGTACAGGTTATAGTCTGGTTTTAACAAAAACTTTTTCCCTTATTAAAACCAAGTTCACTATAACCAATGGCTCTGATACCAATCTGTCACACCCCCAAAATCCACCTGCGGAGTATCACCGCTTGGAGGCGTGACTGACCAGGATCCAGCCACGAATCATATTGAACAAGCATGTAAGAAATTATAAAATCCAACCAATACAATTGGTGTCCAAACAAACATAATTTAAGTTGCAAGCGAAAGCATAATGTTTAAAACCAAAACATAAGTTTAACCGTTTCAAAGTTTAACATGGCACACAGCTGTCCATGTCCCACAACGACTCTTCCCCATGCAAGCTCCGGCTAAGTACCTAGTGAACTGCAAAGCATGTAGTAACGAGTCAACAACTAAGTTGAGCGAGTTCACAGTTGGGTGTTCGTTTTAAGTTGTTCCAAAAACAGTTTCCTTTAACTGGCATCCCTGCCGTGGGGGTTACCCCATAGTTGAAAACGTGTTTTGTTTAATCCCGTTTACTCTGGCTATCTAGCCAAGGGGGCTACCCCTTGTATATACTACTAGACTCGTTACCATATCGACCGCTGACTGTAGTCATGTTTATGTGCCCTTAGCGTCAATGTCTATCATCATTGACGTGCCCAGATCCATTAGTTCACGCCCGTCCTCTGCGGCACGGTGTGAGTCTTGTCAGACCTAAATAGCGCTATCTAACTAATGACTTGCTCGCCATTGGCCCGGCGATTAAGTCGATATAAAAAGGAGGGACTTCGTGATAGAGTTTTGGTCTAGTGAAGTTTAACTGTCCAAGAGGACGAGAAATTATATTCCTTAACCCGTACTGTCCTACCCAAAGAGGACGAGGAATCCATATTCCTTAACCCATTCCAAACCCCTGGGAATCCCATGCTTTGTAGAAAGTGTGAACTCACCTTGATTTGCTCGGCAGATAAACAAAATGGTCACTCGAGCTCTATGGGGTCAACCACGTCCTAACATGGTTACTATACAAGTCAGGTCTAGGTTCAAGTAGTGCACGTAGGTTTACACAGAACTAACAGGTTACTAGCATGTAACGATCATGGAATATCCAAAGAACACGTTAAACAATAACTGTTTAGCATACACAAGAAACCCAAACATAACTCGGCCCAACATGTTGTGCGATCAGCACAACCTTGTGCGACCCACAGCATGTTGTGCGGTCCAACATAAACCCGGCCCAATAACATAAGTAACCCAATAACATACACGGCCCAAACAATAACATAAATCAACTTGTGCGGTCCAGTTCTGCTTGTGCGACTGGACAAAACTTGTGCGACTGGGTTCTGGGCTTTAAGGCCCAACAGCTCAAGTGTTCGTGTGTGTGGCCCAAGCCTTGTGCGATCATGCAGATGCTGTGTTGTACACTGTGTTTAATCAGTTGCACTTTATGACTTGTGCGACTGTGTTGTGCGATCAGACACTTGTGCGATTGAGCCCTTGTGCAATCAGATCAGATCTTGTACGATCTGATCTTGTGCGACCAAGGAGTCTTGTGCGATTAGTTACATTCTTTCCTTAATTCATGCCATCAATTAACTTGTTTCCTTTTATCTTGCAAGATTAACTCTAACAGTTACCAACCACAACATATTCGATCAAACTAGAGTTTTAACATCAATTCTTATGAACCCTAAACATAATCAAAACATGGACAATAATCATAACACTTAAACATATCAACATGATTCATATTCTTGATCACTAGCATACATCCTATCATGTCAACACAAGGAAATCATCCTAAGGTAACCATATCACAGCCGATTAACAAGCATTCGGTTTTCATTCATCATCAACAATCCAATTCATACTAACATAACCATACATCATTATCCGAATAACAACACATCACAGCCGGTTATCATGCATTCAATCGGTTCTTAGCTCAATATTATGAAATCCGATTCACATAAACATCACCACATAACATCATCGTTCATTATATATGTAACCCTAACCATTCTATCAAATCATGGAATCATAACATCATTTACAAACACATATCATGAAACACTAACCGATTAACGATGTATGAGGGTGATCCGAATCAAAAGCTTCGATGGAGAAGGGATGTTGTTTGCCGTCGGCTTTGAGGGGAGAGAAAGAGAGTAGGGTTTGCTAAACTTTTTGTGATTTGGTGAAGTGTGGGAGTTATACTAACACCCTATGTGTTATGCGAGTTGATGGAGTGGGCCGAACCCTTCATGGGCTGCCCTTATGGTTCGAGTACAAGTATGTGGCCCGAATGGGCTTGTGCGATTGGGTTGTGTTGTGCGTTTGGGCTCGTTCAATGCTATCATATTATGTACATACATTCGTTACACAAAAAACACATTGGGTTATTATCAGCTGTGGATTCAGGAGGAAAGTATACCGAAGACTGCCTTCAGAACTCGTTATGGACATTACGAGTTTCTAGTGATGTCGTTTGGGCTGACTAATGTGCCAGCAGTATTTATGGATTTGATGAATCGAGCGTGCAAGCCATATCTCGATAAATTCTTGATTGTGTTTATTGATGGTATTTTGATCTATTCGCGGACGAACGAAGATCATGAGCAACACCTTAGAGCCATTCTAGAGCTGCTAAAGAAGGAAAAG
Source organism: Helianthus tuberosus (assembly GCA_030545235.1). Taxonomy (NCBI): domain Eukaryota; kingdom Viridiplantae; phylum Streptophyta; class Magnoliopsida; order Asterales; family Asteraceae; genus Helianthus; species Helianthus tuberosus. The sequence goes on from CM060436.1 coordinate 59,986,668, forward strand.
CTCTACTCTAAGTTCTCGAAGTGCGAGTTTTGGATTCGCAAAGTACAGTTCCTCGGTCACGTGGTAAACGAGAATGGTATTCATGTGGATCCCACAAAGATCGAGGCAATCAAGAACTGGGAGACTCCGAGGACACCGACCGAGATCCGACAGTTTTTGGGTTTGGCAGGGTATTATCGCAGGTTCATTGAGAATTTCTCCAAGATAGCTCAACCGTTGACCTCCCTTACTCAAAAGGACAAGAAGTATGAATGGGGAGATAAGCAAGAAGAAGCTTTTCAGATGCTCAAGAACAAGCTATGCGATGCACCTATTCTATCCCTACCCGAAGGCACGGAAGACTTCGTGGTATATTGTGATGCCTCGCGTCAGGGACTGGGTTGCGTGCTTATGCAACGCCAAAAGGTTATCGCATATGCTTCTCGCCAATTGAAGGTTCATGAGAAGAACTATACCACTCACGATCTGGAGTTAGGTGCAGTGGTATTTGCTTTGAAGATGTGGCGACATTACCTGTATGGTACTTGATGTACTATTTTCACGGACTACAAGAGCCTTCAGCACATATTTGATCAGAAAGAGCTTAACATGAGATAGCGACATTGGGTTGAGTTGCTAAATGATTATGAATGCGAGATCGAGTATCATCCTGGAATGGCGAATGTGGTAGCAGACGCCTTAAGTCAAAAGGAAAGGATTAAGCCCATAAGGGTTCGGGCTTTAGAAATGATTATTCAGACGGAACTCACTTCATGTATACGTGCTGCACAACGAGAAGCTCTTAAGAAAGAGAACATTAAGGCTGAATAACTCCGAGGAATGGAGAAGAGGTTGATGCCAAATGAGGAAGGAACCTTGTATTTCATGGGACGTATATGGGTTCCGCTTTATGGTGGTATTAGAGAGGTTATTTTCAATGAAGCTCATAAGTCGAGGTACTCGATCCATCCAGGATCGGACAAGATGTACCAAGATCTGAAGGATTACTATTGGTGGCCAAGACTCAAGAGTGACATTGCCATCTACGTTGGAAAATGCCAAACCTGTGCCAAGGTAAAGGCCGAGTATCAGAAACCCTCAGGACTTCTGCAACAGCCGGAAATACCCATGCGTAAGTGGGAACAGATTACAATGGACTTCATAACAAAGTTACCCAAAACCCCTAGAGGACATGATATGATATGGGTAATAGTAGATCGATTGACCAAGTCTGCGCACTTCCTACCGATTCGAGAGAAAGATAGCACAGGGAAGCTAGCTGAGCTTTACCTCAGGGAGATAGTGGCACGTCATGGAGTGCCTATCTCGATAATATCAGATAGAGATGGACGGTTTGTGTCAAGGATTTGGCAATCCTTTCAAGAAGCTTTTGGTTCTCAGTTGAATCTGAGTACGACCTTTCACCCGCAGACTGACGGACAGAGCGAAAGAACTATTCAAACGTTAGAAGTTATGCTCCGCGCTTGTGTAATGGATTTGGGTGGCAGTTGGGATACTCATCTACCTCTGGTTGGGTTTTCCTATAACAACAACTACCATACATTCAAGCCACACTGTTCAAAGCTCTCTATGGACGTAAATGCCGCTCACCGTTGTGTTGGGCAGATGCTGGTGATAGAAAGATGGATGACCTCGAACTAGTCCACGAAACGACTGACAAGATCATGCAGATCCGAGAGCGCATCAAGGCGTCTCGCGATCGACAAAATAGTTATGCGGATCAAAGACGAAAACCCTTAGAATTCGAAGTAGGAGGTATGGTTTTGTTAAAAGTCTCACCTTGGAAAGGTGTAGCGCGGTTTGGGAGTGGCAAGTTAAACCCATGTTACATTGGGCCATTCAGGATATTGGAAAGGGTTGGTACCGTTGCATACAAGCTAGATTTACCAGAAGAATTAAAGGGTGTTCATGATACATTCCATGTATCGAACCTGAAGAAAAGTCCAACTCAAGAGATAGTTATCAGCCAATGATCCTTTGGTGGAGTGGTGGAAAGGACTTGGGCCATGTGAGTGGTCTCAGGTTCGATCCCCACCTCCATTAAAAGGTGAGGCATTGGGGTTATTCCCAACCCAAGGATGGCAAGGACTCCGGTTCAAGCCTGAGGGAACCCGAGTTTTCTATTACGGCGCATTTACTCCAGCGGGTCGCTCTGTCACAACAGGCGGTCGATTCGTGTGGAGGGTGCAACTCCTGTCAAGTGGCAGGGGGTCGGAAATTTTCTCGGGGAAAGCTATGTGCCATTTCTACCGAGGCGTGGGCCCCGTTAAGACAACATAGTCCTTGGAATAGAAATGGGGCGGGCCTGCGATTTACGGGTGTGTATTAACCGTCTGTTGTGAATTACACCTTTCAAAAAAAAAGAGATAGTTATCATCCCTGCGGATGAAGTGCTTATATCCGTACATTAATTAAACAGTAGTTAGTGCCTTAATGACTGTGCTGATTTAAATTAATGACATGAATGTTTTCTGATTATTGTCATATACATACATGTGCATCACATATTGCATAATGTCATATCATTATTGCATACAACACTCTATGATTCAAATGATGCACAAAACAAAGTTAGCACAGTATCAGACAAATCAGAAGTACTGACGGGAGTTTAGTACTCAGACAAACATGGTATTGAGACACAGAAAGAGCCAGAAACCAAGAGTTACACTAGCGTAGTATGTAGGAAAGTAAGGATCATGAAACTGCCTTCCTAGTGATAGTTTAAGTGCCGGAAAGTGCCTAAAACTCACATAAAATTCAGAATTCAGCAAAAATCAGCATTTAAACAACCTAATATTATGCAGAATTATGGTTTAATGGTCCATAAAACTTTCCCAAGTGTCGGGAATCAAAACTGTCACAAAAGGGAACATAAAGCACACTAAACTGCGTAATTTAGCGCCTTAACGAACCGGTAACCAACCGAACAACCGGACACTACCCGAAACACCAAATTTTCACTAGAAGCATTGTTTTATCATTTCCGAGCTAGTAATGGTCCCCGAACATCATAACACCTCTTATAATTACATAACAACTAATAACATTAACTAGACACTTGAGATCTAACTAAATATCATAACATACCATTACATGCTAACCATGACCCCCCCCCCATGGCGACGGTTACAAGGGTGGCCCCCACCCTTGATTTGTTAAAATATTTTAATGGATCTTGTTTCAATCTTTAGAAGCACATAGACCTATGGATTAAGTTGTGTTGGGAGCATGTTAATATAAACCATAAGCCCTTCATAATCTTTCATTTTCTCACAAAACAACTCACTCAAACTCTCTCCTCTCCTCTCCCCACTCACGTCCGAGAACACCACCACCACCACCATTACCATCATTTTCAAGCTTTGTGCATCCAATCTCAAGTGATACAAGGGTGCTAGGAGCTTAACTAAGGAGCTTGGTGCCATTGTAGATTGAAGGACCTTTCTCAAGTGCTTTTAACCACCAAGTTCATCATCTTCATCATCTTGAATCTCTTCCCTAGCCTTGTGCTAGTAGTAAGACTCTTATAATCTCATTTTACTTCTTGTTATGTTGGTTAAAAGTATATGTAAAAGACTAAACATGAAGAACATCAAAGATTAAGAACATCACTCTTAACATAAAGTTGAAAATCATAATAATCATTGTTGTTTTAGTGTATATATGCTTCTTGATTGTTGGTTATTTATGTTTATGATGTTAAACATCATATGGAACTTGCTAGATTGTGATTAAACAAATGATCTAGCAAGTGAGTGGATGATCTTCTGAAAAACCAAGATTAACATCCTTTATGTAAACATGGACTTGAAAAATGAAGATGTTTTTATGAATGATGATGATCAAAACATTATATAAATCTTGTAGATGGATGATTTCAAAACTTGTTTTCTCAAGAAACCAAGTTTAATAACAAGATTGACATAACCATGATTTTTAAAGAAATTAATCACATTTTTAGTGTTAAATCAAGTGCAGAAACATGTTATTAACAAGAAAAATTCAAAAGAATGATTTTTAGAAAAATCACTTTACAAGTTGTAAAAGTCTAAAATCATCAAGAATGTGATTTATAAATAAATAACCACGCTTTAAAGGGTAATTAAGCTTACTTAACAACATACTAAGTTACTACAAGTTTTTACAAAAATTTCAAGTTCATGAAGTAGTGTAAATGGCATGATTTTGGCTTATGGTAAGCGTTGTTTGATTTGTTGTTGAATTGTGATGATTTTAAAAGAAAATGATATGCTTTGAAAGCATGGAAACCTCCATTTTTAAGGGGAAACTATGGCAAAATTTTTCTAGAATTTAAACACTTAAAAAATATTTTTAAACAAGTGTTTACAAGTATATTTTAACCATGATTTTCATATAAAATTTTCCATAATTTTTGTTACAAAAATTATAAATGTTGGGGGTTGTTTTTGATAAATAAAAGTGACTAATTATGTATTTAGGAAAATATATATTTAGATGTTACAATTTGTGTGATTATTTGTATATTATGTATATTAGTTATATTATTTTAGGACTTGAAGTAATATAACTTGCCAAAATACCAAGAATTATAAGCAAAGTATTACCAAAATTCTAAGAAAATAAACATATAATTTATACCCATAAATTGGACAAACTGAACAAGGAATATGAACTACATAAATATTCTGGAATTAAATTTATATATATATATATATATATATATATATATATATTGACAAGTGAGTAAAACGGTATTTTGGAAACCAAGGAAATGAAAAATATGATTTTTATAATCATTACAAGAATATATCATATTTTTTAAAAGGAGAAAATGTATTATTTTTTAATAAAGAAAAATATATATGTTTTCTTGAATAATTAGAAAATATAATATTTTGGAGAAAATATATATTTTCTTAGACAAATTTAGAGTATATTATTTTTGGGGTGAAAAATGGATTTATAAATATTTTCTAAGTTAAACTTGAAAATATATTATTTTTGGGTTTTAAATGAAATTGTAAATATTTTTGCCAAGGAAGAATTGCAAATAATTTTCTATAAAAGTTTTTCTTAATATATATATATATATATTTTAAGAATGAAAATTAGTGACATTTATTAGTAAAAATAATATTCCGGAAAGTGTAAATACAAAAATTAAGTATAAGAATACTAAATAAATACAATAAGAATACGTATTCTCGTACGGATAATACACACCGGAATACGCCACCAATACTTGGCGAAATGCACAAGTCTAAGAATACATGTATAAGTATACCCATCCTTGGGGACAAATACTCATGAAGGATTACAAGACGAATAAGTTAAAATATATTATTTTAACAAATATTCCAATAAATAATAAATATAATTTAAGTTAAAATATTATTATTTTAACAAATACTTATATACTTTGGAATAATATCTATGACACCAAGAAATGTAACTCAAAGATACTAAGTCATAACAACTAAGACAAATGGTCAAGGCACGACCCATCCGTCTAATAAACCGTAGCACGTGTGTAGGTAGTCGTGCGACCGCGGAGAAGCTTTGAGTTACATCAGTTTACGAGACGCACGATTGTGAGTTCATGTCCCTCTTTTCTTTTAACTGTTTTTAGTTTTATAACTTCGAGGGTGAAATACATGTTACAAATGATTCAATGATTACAAATGGTATGGTTAGCTAAGGAATGAACTGTTTGATCATGTGAATGGGTAGGCGATTAACTTAAGACCATTAATCCTTGGATAAGGACCGAGGGGCATGAGTGATAGATCTATTGGTTGTTACAAGCCCCACCCATGAGCCCGCGGGTTGGACCATGTGGTGACTATGTCGTTCCCGCCGGATGGCCCGGTACGAAATACGCATAAAAGGGTTAAGCCTTCCTACACCGTTGCACACATATTAATGTATTAGCTACACATTAATTGATCTGTTCATAGACGCTTTCATACCGGTTTACAAATACATACATACAAATGTTTACAAGGTTATTCGTGCACACATACAAAACACATGAACTCGCTCAACTTTTGTTGATGATTTCAAACTACATGTATTTCAGGAAATTGAGAATGGATCTGGCGGGCGTTCAAAGTTTACAAGTTGTGTCTAGAATAAACGATGTCATCCGGTCTTGGATGCTGATTCCAGGATCCGGTGAGTTTGACGGAGCTTTGGTCCTGATCCGACGTGTTCGGTGCGTTTATTACGACTAAGAAAGGAGTAGAAACAGAATACGACATCGAGCAGTCAATTTCAATCTGGTCTCTATTGATTATTCAACGTTTACAGCACCACGAGACCAGTTGGACAACATTTCCCCTCTGGGAAGCAAAAGCTTGTCCAAATGGGAGCCCCGACCCCCTATTTATAGACAATTAACACTATGTGCCATCCGATCAGATTGCCATCCTATCGGATTGACTTTGACAATTACAAAACCTGTCCAACTTTCTCTATTCTCTACAATATTCAACACATGCTCTATCTAAATATTCGCACAGTGGCAGACGTACGAAATATGCACCAAAAGATTCCCCGTCGGATGTCACTGTCGAATCGTCTTTAAAACTTTGAGAACCTTGAGCCGTGTTTGAATATTCTGTAATCTTCAACTTTTCGGCAACTTAAATCGGGTATCTTGAAATCTGACTATCTAAATTCCCCCTCGATTGATGATTCGGGTTTGCTTTTACCAAAGTAAAGCACAAATTCCCCCTGGAATGAATCTTCAAGTCTTTTGCACAGTTTACGACTCTCCTTTGATTTGCTAAACTACAACCTTCACGAACAATCACCAACTTGAAACTAATCAATGCAGCATCCTCTGTTTCAACTTTAACCGCATCCGAGCTCAGTTTTTGATATCACAAGATAGCACCACGATCTTCGCATTCCGCCTGCTCGATCTAAGAATGTAGAAAAACTCAACTGGCAATTGATAGAAACTTCAAATACCCCACTGGTTAACTTCAAATCCGTGATTCCCCCTGAAGATCAGATATCCCATTAAACGTGATCCACGTTAATGCACCATAAGAATGACAGATCCGTGTAAACGGTATTCTCCACAATCAGCAAACCTTCATCGGAAAACAAATCATCTGGTAATGTAATCTGATCTCCGAAGCATTCGTCCACAATCAGATTCATTTCCTCTGATAATCTAGATCTCGGAAGCTTTCACCCACGATCACTTTCAGATCTTTGAAGCATTCGTCCACGATCAGATATCAACACCTTGGATCATCTTGATCTCGGAAGCTTACACTCACGATCAGATTCACATTCCCCCTAACAATCTGAAGTCGAAAACTACCAGAATACTGTTGCAGTGTCACGAATTTCAAAAATGCCGGAATTTCAACATATGATAGTGAAATTTTTATTCCCCCTCATTTTTACAAATTCTGACGTCTCTAATACTGAATTCCCCCTCAAACTGAATTTAGTTTCTAAATCTCTTCTCCGAAAAACTTGACCAAACTAGAATATCACAATATTCGCCACAATTGTCAGTTTTACGCCTTTGCGGATTTTACGTTTTGGCCCATAAATAGTCAGATACCCTAAACGATAAACATTCTGCACCAGTATCATGACTACCCCACTAATTCCCACAATCTGTGATCGCATCATCAAATATGTTCACTGAAGCCCCCCGACGGTGTCCCCGAACAACCCAGCTTGGTCGTTAACAACCCGAAAAAATTGTCAATCACCAAATTTTTTCTGGAGACTCTCTTCGTCGTTGCGAAAAAAAATTCCTTTTTTTAGCATTCGATCATCTGGTCGAATGTCAAGTGTCGGATAGCACAAGTGTTGAATGGCACAAGTGTCGGATGGCGCAAGTGTCGAATGGTCATCCGATTGGATTGTCATTCGATTGAAGGACAAAGTGGGCAGACATGTGTTTTTGGATCGGATGGTCATCCGATCAGATTGCCATCCGATCAGATTGCCATTCAATTGAAAAGCAACTGATCTTTCAAACACCCCATAATGACATGTCGAAAATGTTCTATCAGCTCAAGAACACCATGAATCGCATTTTTTCGATCCGGAATCTTTATTTGTGTGAATTTCATTATGAAATTTCACAGGATTGTGCGCGAATCAATTCCGAACAGAATGATGTCTTCAATTCCAAAATCCATCCGTGAATTGACCTTTATGTTAATGATTTTCTCTGTTTTAACGTCAAAACTCCCGTTTAACCCAAAATTGATGAGATTTGGGTGATTTAACCGACTGTTAGATCGATTAAATCGGTACCGTAGCTCTGATACCACTGCTGATTCCAGGATCTGGCGAGTTTGATGGAGCTTCGGTCCCGATCTGACGTATTCGGTGTTTTTATTACGACTAAGAAAGGAGTAGAAATAGAATACGACACCGAGCAGTCAATTTCAATCTGGTCTCTATTGATTATTCAACGTTTACAGCACCACGAGACCAGTTGGACAGCATTTCCCCTCTGGGAACCAAAAGCTTGTCCAAATGGGAGCCCGAACCCCCTATTTATAGACAACTAACACTATGTGCCATCCGATCGGATTGCCATCCGATCGGATTGACTTTGACAATTACAAAACCTGTCCAACTTTCTCTATTCTAAACAATATTCAACACACGCTCTATCTAACTATTCGCACAGTGGTAGACGTATGAAATATGCACCAACATTGGAGGGTTTGAAATGTGTATTTTATCTTTGATAGGATAGATGGTTCAAAGCCTTGTTTTGTTAGTGTCTTTTGTTACAGTCCGTTATGGAACTTGAAACTTTGGTTGTTATGTATTTTAAACTTGAAGTCTGTGTTGTTTCTAAAACAATGTTGGTTGTATTATGTTGAAACTCTTTAATGGATGATCATCGTGGTTTCTATCATATAGTTGTTTGTTATGGTGGAATGCAATAATATTAAGTAAGTCACACGTAACACGCTTCCGCAAAAGTCAGGGTGTGACATAGCTGGAAAAGGATCTGAATATGAACGCTCATAAGCCTGCTTATCCAACATGAACATCTCTTTCCAATTTTACTTCGCTTCTTGTGACATTTTTCTTGGACTTGGATTCAAAATTTTGATAATGGGATTGAACAGGAGATACCCAGTCCCATGTGTAGAGTAACCAATAGACACCATCTTCTCAAACGTATTACAAAGGTTGTGCACGATTCAGTTCAGTTTTATGGTAAAACCATAACCGAAACGTTTGTTTTTCAGTTTTTGAAAATCGTTCTGTTTTTTCAGTTTTAGCAATAATTCAGTTCGGTTTTTTCGGTTCTTGGAAAAAAAATTACGTAACATTAAAAAAATAAAAAGTATAATAAAAAATTTAATATCAAATAAGATATAAAATCAACCCTTTTTAGTACTAATGTTGGAAAAAGTGTCTTTCTTCGGATACATTTGATTTTCAAGATTAAAAGAGCTTAAATGTACAAAAGGATCAAATTAACGGCAAAAACCAACATGAATACATAAGAAAAGAAGTTGATACATCATACCGACCCTTAGAGCTACACCCCTAGACCAAAAACAACAAATTAGAAGACAAGCATGGGGTCGTGCCACCAAGGCATGGGGTCGTGCCCCACTCAAGATTCTAGAAACAAAAAGACAAACCGAAGCAAACAAGAGACACGGGGGAGTGTCCCATAGACAGGGGTCGTGGTCAACTCCCAGATATGCAGAATCTTGGATAGTACAGCAAGTAAAAGGGCCACGGGGCCGTGCCATTGACACACAGGGCCGTCTGAGCATACGGACTGACATAACTCATTAAATGAAGACAAAGAAGAAGGAGGCACGGGGCCGTGCCCACTGGGCACCGGGCCGTGTAAATCGTCTGTTTCCAACTATAAATAGGGATGCTTGGTTCAATTTCAATTCATCATTTGGCAAACCACTTCTCACACACCTGGCACCACTCCACCACCACAATACCACCATCATCCACCTCACTCATCCGTCATCCATCTTTAGAGTGTGTAGTAGTCTCGGGATACAAGATTGATCATAAGAGTTTTGTCAAAAAAAGGCCATGATTGGATAATCTCTTACATCTTGGTGAAGACAAGTCTTTTATGTGTTACTTTTGATTTCAAGCTTTGTTTAGCTTTTGCTTGGGGGGGGGGGTATCTGATACATAAAATAGAGAAAAATTTTGTACTTCACTGACAAAGTTGAGGGGTAGATCGACTTAGTTGAGGGGTATTCTAATATTAGCTTGTGGTGTAGCCGAGACACAAAATAGGGATATCCTAATATTAGCTCAGGGGGTATCCAATACATAAAACATAGAAAAATTTTGCAATAATTTTGTACTTCACCAACAAAGTTGACAAGTTCATCGCAATGTACAGGTTCTAGATCGACTTAATTATTATCTTTTTCGTTTTATGTTTCGGTCTAATTTATTCGCATTAACATGCCTCAACTTCAGTGCTCGTGGACGCTGGCGGTGGTGTGGCATTGGTGTTATTTTGCACGATTTTACGCCCTCTTCACAAAACGCAGGAACTTAATACTAGTTTTCTTTTAGTTTTTAACATAGTTAAACTGTTTGTTTGAAATCTGTCACGGACATACAAAACTAATTAGTTCTTGCTTTTTTGTATTTGACATATCCATTCCGGCAGTGATGTTATGGGCTGATCAACAACTCCTTATAGTTCGAGTGTGTGAAATGATATGGTACCACACAACTTCCGTAGATTTTTAGCACATAGAGTTCTAATTACACAATCAAAGCTAAAATTTTATGATGTGTAAAATTGGGTTTTTGCCACCACGTTTTTGGTCGCAAAACGGTGGCAATTGCCCTTTTGCCACCGTTTTGCTACCAAAAACTCAGTAAGAAATACACACGTAGCAATTGCCCTATTGTCACCTATTTGCTACTGTTTTATTTTTTGCTACCATCATTTTGTCTGTGTTTTGCTACCTCTTTTTGTCGCAGTTTTTCCACCGTTCTATTTTTTTGCTACGGTTTTGCTGCCATCATTTTGTCACCGTTTTTTTGTTTTTTGTCACCATTTTGCTACCGCATTTTATCATTTGCCACCATTTTGCTACAGCTTTGCCATTGTTTGGCCTTTTATACCTATTTATTTGCTACCATTTCTTAGCCATTTATATTCTTTTCAAAGCTTTAAAATGTAACCATTTATGAAATTTCAAAATCATAACAAACATACACAATGACATCCAGATTAAATCATCGAATAACCCAAAATATATATATTATTTCTGTACATATGTTTCAACAAGCTAGTACAACAGAATCTAAATTTTCTTCAAAGGTTTATAATGATCATATGTTTCAGCAAGCTAGTATTCAACAAGCTAGCATTCAGTAGAATTTATCCACTTTACCAATTTGGAAAGTCTCCTATGCATTTAGTGCAAAGTAGTAACCCTCTAATGCTTCAAATCTCTAGTAGGTTGTGCGGATATATTTATGTTAGACATTATACCGAATATAGTGGGAGCCAGTTAGTCGAGGAAAAGAAACTAGCAGCCATAGGCATGCTTAAATAACAAACAGGGGAGCATGTTGAATACCTGATTTTGTTGCTTTTCCATCATCTCAACGTGCAGAACATACACAATGTCATCATAATAGTTTCAACACACTAAATTCTTCAAAAATTCCGTTTTGTAACTTTATTTTTTAGTACTTTAACTAGGCTATCAAGCTGATACGTTTCATAAAAAGTATGGGATTTCTTACCTTTCTTTTCAATTTTTGATTTTGTTCTTTCAGTTTTGCCACATCTGTATCCAGTTCCATGGTGTAGGCCTACAGAAAGCTGAATATGAGTAAAAAAAAAACAAATCACTAGTGATGTTTTCGCCACCAGATAACATAAAGGCCTACATGGACAAATTATACATAGATACATGCAACAACATACACATACATACATTTGGGACCATCAACACTTCAACTTCAAGGATTTTACACCTTTCGAGAACATATAGACTATAGTCACAGTTTTGCATCAAATGTAATTGCAACCGACGTAACAAATACAACTTAATAGATTATAAACCTTAGCTAATCTAAGGATCAAAAGTTCAAGCTATAAAAATAGAAAATATAAATTTCACCAGTAATCAACATAAACCGCAACTCAAAATTCACCGGTAATCAACACAAACCTACAGTAATCTGCTCATTCAATCATCCAAATAACAAAAAAAAAAATAATACTTCAAACAACATAAACTACAATAACACATCAAGTTTGCATTGAAGTCAATAGGAACGGATGAAACAAATACAAATTATAAACCCTAGCTAACCAGATAATCAAAATTTAAGCTATAAAACTGAAACTATACCATCGGTGAGCAAATTTACCTTATAATCGATGTATGAACAACATCTGTTAACAATGAAGCCTCCTGAATCACCAAAGTATGAATGAAGAGAAGAATTGATTTGAAAGTAGTTGAGTGTAACACGTAATATAATACCTAAAATATTCATCCATACTTGCTTATTGCTACTTGGATTGGATGTTAGATCTCCAATCACCAGAGCAAACCTTAATTAATTGATCCATACCTTGCAATCAATCGAGTTCTAGAGGAACAGAAGATGAAATCGGTCAATTGGATGAGACGAGTGTTAAGATTATTTAGAGTTTAATCAGCGGAGATAAATCTAAGGCGATGAATCTGAAAAGAGATTGGAGATGATTTAGAGTTTTAACAGGCGGAGATGTTTAATCGATACATGGTGGCGTTTGATCGATGATTTAGGCGGAGATAACTAGGGCGCACCCCTGGAAAATTGATACTTTATTTTGCTACCGTTATTTTTGGTAGCAAATTTTGTGGCAATTGCCCTTTTTTGTAGTAGTGCTGAAACCAGAGATACTTTTAAGGCAAATATATGATAATCACAGCATAACAAATTATTGAGAGCAAATTCAGGTAACTACGAAATGTTTTTGTGTTATTGTTATCAAACTGGAGTTACAAGTGGGTATTATATACAAGTTACATTTAGAATTTCTATCCTCATCTATATGGGCTAGTGTCTAAAATTCCCTCACAAGCTAAGGACGAAGAGTGACTTGCAACTTGATGTAAAAATAGAAATCTTTGTATCTAATATAGCCGGTTCCATTTGTGTCAACCCAAATTGATATTTCATAACGGTATTTCTATAAACGGTTTCTCTTTCTAGTTCTGTTGAAACACAGAATCACCGCCGGGATGATTGGACCGCTTTCTCAATGAGGGTGAAGAATCACACCTTGTTCTTCCTCTTGAACCTAGATCTGCAATGGAGAAGACAAGAAAGTGGAGCTGTAGAGATGACCGGTAGGGGAAAGAATCCCCTGTTTCCAGTAACAAAAGTGTGGCGGCTCCATATCTTGTGCCTTAATAATGAGGTGAACCCCTCTTTATATAGGAGATATGGGTCTCCCCTAACCTCAATGGGCCAGGCCCAGTTAGGGGTTATCTCTACAAGCCCACAACCTAGTGTAGTATAAACTACAACGCGCTAGGCTTCGCGGGTTAGTACGCAATAATAATAAATATTATAATAAAAGGCGATAAGTAACGGATATGTCCGGTCGTTCGGGTTGGGTCTAATACCATACCCCATCATGTCCCCCAGTCTAGTGCTGCTCCCGCGTGCAAGCGTGGGAGGAGTACTAGACTTGTTAGGAGTGCACGAAAGTAAAGATTGAGTTTTAGGCTTACCTGTCGCCCGGGTGCGGGAGAGTTGCTGGCCTTGCTGGTTGCGTCTGTCTTCAGTTGTGAGTAGAGATAATGGAACAGTGAATATCCCACGATTGTTCATCGTGGAAATTGGTTGGGCAAACCAGGCGCATGCTGATTGGTTGCAGTCAGTTGCCATTTGTACTGGCGCATTACCATGAGCTTGTTAAGGTTGCGCGTACGTGGTTAGGTCTTGTGCACGAGTCTTGGAACTGGCTGAGTTTTGACGGTTGAGTGTGGTTAGGGCCCAACGTGCGTATGACTGATGCAGCATTTGGGACCATACCCCTTCAGGTCCCCCCTAGTCCAGTGTTGCTCCCACGCGCGGATGGCAAGTGGGTGGAATTCTGGACTAGATGAGTGTCTTCCCTTCGGATGATTTTCGAGTGTGGCCCAGCTTTAGCGGTGCGCACACAGTCGTGTGGCTACTGTAAAATATTCACCCTTTGGTGTGACTTCTATTGGTTAATGCAAGGCGAGCGCGTGTTTAACCTTGTGGGATACGTATACTTGGTGTTTAAATCTTTGTAAACTGTTGTCTACAATATTTGCATGTGTTAATCCACTTTGAGCAGGTTATCGCGAATGAGAATTGGCATAAAGTTGCGTCAGGATAATGAAGTGGAGACCCGAGCCTGCGCTAATCCTCCGCTGTGCCACAACAACAATGTGGCGTGAAGCAAGGAGATGTGGCTTGTCTTGAAGATTGTAGGTGTAAACGAAACTTTATTTTAGCCAATGTGTTTTTGTGTATACCCAAAGTGGTGCGTGCATTTGTAGCACAGTTTACGTTTTGTAAGCGTTTTCATATATGGCTAAGCATGCGCGCGCGGGCGACATACACACTCGTATGTGAAGGCAGCAGGGACGCATGGAGGTTAGCATGCTTGCATGTGTAGCAGCAAGCTCGCCTGGAGACTGGCGTGCTCATATCTAAAGGAGCATGCGCGTATCGCGACTTGCATGCTCGTATGTAGAGCAACAGTCTCACACGGAGACTGGCGTGCTTATGTGTCAAAGGAGCATGCGCGTATAGTGACCTACGTGCTCATGTGTGGAGCGTCAGGCTCGCATGGAGACTGAGATGATCGTGTGTAGAACAACAGACTCGTATGGAGACCGACGTGCTGGTATGTAAAAGAGCTCATGTGCATGGCGACTTACGTGCTCGTATGTAAAAGAGTATGCGACTGCTAGCGCATGTGTGCTCACTCGTAAGTAAAGGAGCATGCATGCGTGTCGACTTACGTGCTCGTATGTAAAAGAGCATGCGACTGCTAGCGCATGTGTGCTCACTCGTAAGTAAAGGAGCATGCGCGCGTGTCGACTTACGTGCTCGTATGTAAAAGAGCATGCGCGTATGGCGACTTACGTGCTCGTCTGTAGAGGAGCATGCGCGTATGGCGCATGTGTGCTCACTCGTAAGTAAAGGAGCATGCGCGCGTGGCAACTTACGTGCTCGTATGTAAAAGAGCATGCGCGTATGGCGACTTACGTGCTCGTAAGTAGAGGAGCATACGCGCATGGCGCATGTGTGCTCGCTCGTAAGTAAAGGAGCAAGCGCGTGTGGCGACTTACGTGCTCGTATGTAAAAGAGCATGCGCGTATGGCGACTTACGTGCTCGTATGTAGAGGAGCATGCGCATATGGCGCATGTGTGCTCGCTCGTAAGTAAAGGAGCATGCGCGTGTGGCGACTTACGTGCTCGTATGTAAAAGAGCATGCGCGTATGGCGACTTAGGTGCTCGTATGTAGAGGAGCATGCGCGTGTGGCAACTTACGTGCTCGTATGTAAAAGAGCATGCGCGTATGGCGACTTAGGTGCTCGTATGTAGAGGAGCATGCACATATGGCGCATGTGTGCTCGCTCGTAAGTAAAGGAGCATGCGCGGGTGGCGACTTACGTGCTCGTATGTAAAAGATCATGCGCGTATGGCGACTTACGTGCTCATATGTAGAGGAGCATGTGCGTATGGCGCATGTGTGCTCGCTCGTAAGTAAATGAGCATGCGCGTGTGGCGACTTACGTGCTCGTATGTAAAAGAGCATGCGCGTATGGCGACTTACGTGCTCGTATGTAGAGGAGCATGCGCGTATGGCGCATGGGTGCTCGCTCGTAAGTAAATGAGCATGCACGCGTGGCGACTTACGTGCTCATATGTAATGCGTCACCAAACCTGCAAAATTCATTATCAAATGCTGGTGTATCATGAGATGCCCAGTCATATATTAGTATTTCTCGAACTTAAAATAAGTTGACAAGATATATTGTAATAAAGAGTGACATATGGAACACACTATACCGAAACTTTGTCCTTAGGAGGAGTTCGTGTTATGCATCCATACTTCACAATATGTGAAAGCAACTTCGAACTTCGGAATGGTGTTAGACTATGCTAGTCCTTTTGTTTATTGCAGTGCTAAAAAAAATGTCAGTAGCATTGAACTTGAATAATAATAAGCAATGATACTAATGTGCGCCGGAAATATCGCCAGGTCAATACTCGTTAAAACGATGAACTACTAGCCATGCCGTTGAATAATTTCATTTGCTAGACGTTAGCCGGTTTGTGTTATCGGGGAAAGCGTGTAACAACGCCTTATTAAATAATTCAAGTGTTCGCATCCGATTACATATGAACATTGTCCATATATTAGCTAAAATGATATGTGCCCAAATGCATATTTAAAGGTCGTACACCGACTTTTGTAGCACATAATAATGTGTTTGAGCCATAATTGTCAAATCGTTTTTGCAAACCATGACATCATGGCTTGTCAGTGTTTTAATTGCATGGTTTATTTTTTAAAAGACCCACTTATAAGCATATGGATTGATAAAAGTAACTGTATATTTTATTCAATAAACAAATTCAGTCACACAAGCCACAAATCAAGTAATTCACTAGAAAGCGTTCAAGCCATAAAGTGTTAGTTTAGGATATTGCAAAGGTCCTTATTGTAAAATGTTGTAAAATGTGATGTCAATTTGTAAAGTACATATGTGAACATATAAGATCAGACACATGCTTTCTTCGTTTTCCACAAATATTAAAGAACACTTTATCCTTGGGTTGGGTGTATATCATGAATTTTAAATTCATATTTAAAAGTTGAAAAATACTGTTGTCTTTTAGCCATTGCTGTAAACATAAAAGGTCGCCACTTGTACAGAAGTAAACAAGAAGCTCACTAAATGACTCCTGCTCAGGCGCGTGAACGGTGACCTGCGCGCAAGCATGGCGGCGCAACTAGTGGTGCGCGAGGACTGGCAAGACGCGGATCTCCGCCAGAATGCGCGGCGCTCCGGTGATATGTATGACAGTTCCGCTTGGACGCGCAGCGTTCCGTAGATGATGCGCGCGGTGTCCAGTTATATCATTATGCTCTATTTCAGCCGTGAAGATGTACTAAATTTAAATAGAAGAGTTATTATTACACATTCTGGGTGAACAAGGGTCTCTATCCAACAAAACAAGCATAAAATCAGTAGCAAAGGTGACCTCCCGTCCTGTTTTTATCTATTTTAAAGGGAACGCAAAAAGATGATAACTTGTACAAGACAATCGATGCACCCAAGTTACCCCCGCGTCATAACGCCCGGTAGGGTGTTAAGAACAATAAAGTTTGTTTGTAGGTGAGAATGCTCGCGTGAGAGGCGGAGCACCTACAACAGCAAACGTATTGGATTTCCGACAAGCGCGGGGTGATGGAGCTTGTGCATACCATGCGCCGCCGCGCGTTTGTGTTTATCCGACGGGGCTTGCTCGATGCGCACGGGGTGTCGGAGCTTGTGCACACCATGCGCCGCCTCGCGTTTGTGTTTATCCAACGGAGCTTGCTCGATGCGCACGGGGTGTCGGAGCTTGTGCACACCATGTGCCGTGGTATTTTCACTGAAACCTTCTTTTTAAGGTGAAGTATGGACATCGTTTGAAGATTCATTATACCTTGGAAAAGCCTTGTAAGAAAACCGATCTGCACCTCTTTGTAGCTGAGATTGTGTACCCATTTTAAACAAATGTAGATTTGAAGGGTTTAGGCACTAAAATCTTGTACGGGTAAAGATAGAGGTGATGCTCTCATTTCCGGGTGAAGACAAAAATGTGCAAGTACATGTCATACAACTTTATATAGTTGTTTACAGCTGTCTTGTAGATTGTTTACAACTGTATATGTATTGAAATTGAACGTATGACAGGGACAGTATTTTTTATTATTTACCAATCTAAAATATCCTGACATTATTAATAAATTGTTCGCCGCGAAACAACCGTCAGTCAAAACCACGTTCAAGTAGATCCTGACCGTAATAATTTAGGTGGTTACCTTCAAGATTTAATCTCATCCGTTCAAACCCAAAAAAATTGGCAGTTTGTTTTTTCAACGCCAGTTAAGTTTTGCTGTGTTTTCTGCATGTTTCTCGCTTCGTGGGTACGCTCCCTCAACCTTGTCGGTTCTTCTTGGATAACTTCTACGTGGTAGTTAGCATACAAGATGTATATATATGTCCGTGCATGCTTTGCATTACATCCTTTTCAATAAAGCATATCACTGTAAGGTGGTTACATATTTTATGTGTTTATGATGTTTGTTATATTTCGATAATAGTTTCTTATTTAGTTTGTTTGTTTTGCTTCAGTTATGATCGATGGATAATGCTGTGTATGATGAGGATTCAATTACGGGGAAAAATATAAGTTGTTAATTTATATGGTATTGTGTTTATTTAATCATGTTTGTTCATTTGAATAATGATGCTTAGTTTTTCAGTTTGCTGGGTTGGACAGCGTTGTGGAAATGAAACAGCCAGCAGATATGAAGTCTTCTAATATAGTTGGAAATGTAATATCATTTTGTTTTGTCAAGTATTGTGATTTAGATAGCATTGTGTTTTTTACAATCGTTTTGTGTTTGTAGGAATCCTTTGTGTTATTATAGTAAAAAATCATTGACATGCTTTTTTTGTCAGGTTGTAGCTGACGAGTGTGTGGATGGTCATTTGCATGAATTTTCTTATTGCTCTAATGAGAATGTACATTTAGAAGCAAGTTTATGATGAAGTTTCTGTTATTATTTATGATATTGTGTGTTACTTAGAATCATTGAGTTATTTACAGCTATTGTGTTTTTTGTGATGGTTTTTTTGTTCTTTTTTTTTTTTTTTTTTTTGTAATATACTATGACAACAGTGGTTGACAGTTGTTTTTTTTTTCTTTTCCAGGTGGTGGCTGACAACATTTTTGTGGATGATCATATTCAAACGTTGAGCAGTACATGTGATGAAGTTGGAAACGTGCGTAATAATTCTTGTAAAATATTTTATCATGTTGTTTATTTTTAAAAATCATTGTGTTTTTTTACATATACTGTGTTTTTTGGTTTATCTTTGTAATATACTATGCCAACAGTGATTAACAGTTGTTTTTTTTTTTCCAGGTTGTGGCTGACAACATTTTTGTGGATGATCATTTTCAAAAGTTGAGTAAGATATCTGATGAAACTGGAGATGTATGTAACAATTCTTTTATAACTGTAAGATAACATTTTTTTAGTTCAACATGGTAGTTTATTTTATTAATGAGTATATTGTTTTTCAGTTTGAAGAATTGTTTGGAGTACTTCCTGACTTGACTATGTCTTCAATCGGAGCTGCAAAGGTAAATCGTTTATGTTAAAGTATGTAAATTATTTTGTTAGTGATAGATGGTGATGTTTATGCTGAATCTTATTATGTTTGCTTATATTTTGTTTTGTAAATTTCAGAACAAATCTAAAGGATTTGACTTGGAGTTTGGTGCTTTGGTTGGATGTCCCAATAATTCTATAAAGCATGAGATCAACAAGGTTGGTTCCATATCTATATGTTTAGTTGTGTTTAGTTAATATTCTAGATGAATGACTGACATATTATTCTCTAGCCTCGTAATTTCAGAAGAATTAATCAAAGGGTAAAGGCGCTGAAGAATTGGAAGTGGGATGAGGTGATTGAAATCGACAATTTTGGCGAAGATTAGTTATGTTGTTTTTTTATGTATGATGATGGTTATTATATTTTGGTAATGATACTTTGTTGAGTTGGAGTTTTTTTATGTGTGTATTTTCTTTTCTCTTAAACATGCATGTTTTTCTTTGTTTGTAATATTTTCGTTATAATTTAAGGGTAATTAATATTTTCGTTGATTGATGCATAGTTAGCCGTGTACCAGTTTAAGTTTCCCGTGTTTAATTAATGGTTTGTGTGTTTATAGTAGTAGATGTATGTAAACGTGTGTCTCTTCAGTTTTTTGTATGATTGTATCGTTTGCCAGACCAATTTTTACATCTTGTAACCGTTGATGCCATTAATGGTTTCGCGTTAGTGTCCTTAAGCCTTTTATATATATATATGCAGACATTTCATGTATATCGTATCTCAAGTTATTTAAGTTTTACCGATTTCTAATTAAAAAGTTAACTTTTTTCAATGGCTTCATCAAGTAATCAAGGAGAAGATTTGAAGGAACTGTTTTATAAAGCAGTGATGGAAGATTTGGAAGCTGAGTTAGAGTTTTCTAAAGATCTGAGGAAATGTTTTCAATCTTTGAAGACTGGAGTTGGCTCTCGTGATGATGTAACTGAGACGTTGCGTTTATTGCCTCCAACTGCTGTTCGTGACCTGGCACTGTTGAATAATGGTGAGAGTGGGAATAAATATGTTCAGTTAATGGCACAGATGTTAGAGATATATAGACAAGTTAATGAGTCAATGGAGTTGAAGCGTAGGTTTTTAGTTTCCTTATAAGTAGTTTTGTTAAGTTTAGTGATAGTTGTTATAGTGAAGTGGTTTGTATTCAATTATTATGTATTTTTATTTTAATGGAATGTTTTGTTTTGTTTCTTGAAAGTCTGTTTCCTCTTTTCTTTGATAAGCACTTTTATTCAAATTCATTTTTATTTTAATGGAATGTTTTGTTTTGTTTCTTGAAAGTCTGTTTCCTCTTTTCTTTGATAAGCACTGTTATTCAAAATCAGTGTTTTTATCCACTGATATGCTATCCACTGATAGTAAAAATCACTCACTGCTTTCATTTGTCACCATTACAGCCACTGGTCTTCTTCTATCAGTGGTTTTCATAAAATACTTGTCCTTCATTTCCATCAGAGGTTGTCACGTGGACAGTGTTTCGACCATCAGATCTTTGTAACCGCTGCCATGTCAGCATTTACCTTTCCTGTCTATAAAACCCTGATCAAAAATCCCAAACAGGGTTTTTACTGTAATTCAAAATTCCCTTCTAAAACAGTTGTCCTCAAAACTTTCACATAATCCTCTTCGCCTTCATTTCATCTTCTTCATCCCCGATTCAATCATGGTGAAAAAATCCTGTAAAACCACACAAAAGGATTCACCCAAAATTGAGATTCCATTTAAGTTTACACACAATTACTTGGGTATCTTTGAAAAACCCAGTGAAACCAGAATCTTTGATTCCATCATCGACAAACTTTCATCCACAAAGTGTACCAAGTTTGTTCATTTAAATATATGGTATTTTGTTTATTTAACCATGTTTGTTCATTTGAATAATGATGCTTAGTTTTTCAGTTTGCTGGGTTGGACAGCGTTGTGGAAATGAAGCAGCCAGCAGATATGAAGTCTTCTAATATAGTTGGAAATGTAATATCATTTTGTTTTGTCAAGTATTGTGATTTAGATAGCATTGTGTTTTTTACAATCGTTTTGTGTTTGTAGGAATCCTTTGTGTTATTATAGTAAAAAATCATTGACATGTTTTTTTTGTCAGGTTGTAGCTGACGAGTGTGTGGATGGTCATTTGCATGAATTTTCTTATTGCTCTAATGAGAATGTACATTTAGAAGCAAGTTTATGATGAAGTTTCTGTTATTATTTATGATATTGTGTGTTACTTAGAATCATTGTGTTATTTACAGCTATTGTGTTTTTTGTGATGGTTTTTTTGTTCTTTTTGTTTTTTTTTTTTTTTTTTGTAATATACTATGACAACAGTGGTTGACAGTTTTTTTTTTCTTTTCCAGGTGGTGGCTGACAACATTTTTGTGGATGATCATTTTCAAACGTTGAGCAGGACATGTGATGAAGTTGGAAACGTGCGTAATAATTCTTGTAAAATATTTTATCATGTTGTTTATTTTTAAAAATCATTTTGAAATATACTATGACAACAGTGATTAACAGTTGTTTTTTTTTTCCATGTTGTGGCTGACAACATTTTTGTGGATGATCATTTTCAAAAGTTGAGTAAGATATCTGATGAAACTGGAGATGTATGTAATAATTCTTTTATAACTGTAAGATAACATTGTTTTAGTTCAACATGGTAGTTTATTTTATTAATGAGTATGTATATATATATTTTTTTTTCTGTCTATAAAACGATGATCAAAAACCCCAAACAGGGTTTTTACTGTAATTCAAAATTCCCTTCTAAAACAGTTGTCCTCAAAACTTTCACACAATCCTCTTCGCCTTCATTTCATCTTCTTCATCCCCGATTCAATCATGGTGAAAAAATCCAGTAAAACCACACAAAAGGATTCACCCAAAATTGAGATTCCGTTTAAATTTTCACACAATTACTTGGGTATCTTTGAAAAACCCAGTGAAACCAGAATCTTTGATTCCGTCATCGACACACTTTCATCCACAAAGTACAAAACTTTGTTAACTTGTGATGCAACCGTTTACTTGGCTACACAAAGGGAGTTTTGGAAAAATGCAACCCTAGAAAAGGTGAACAAAAAGGTTGTAGCCATAAATTCTTCAATCAAGGCTGTAAAGTTCTCCATCACACCTCAATCGATTTCTGAAGTTTTTGAACTCAATGATTTGGAAGCTAAAAGTTATTTTCCTAAAACAGAGTACCAAAGGGATTTCCTTGAAAGAGGGTATGAAGAAGAAATGCAAAAAGATACTTTAGAAAAAGGCAGTTTTCCATCTGCTACAAGGTTTTTATTTCATACCCTCCTTATGTGTGTATCCAACAAAACCACAACCTTTAATGAAATCCCCTTGAAGATTCAATATTTGGGTTATGCTATCCTGTAAGGAGAAAATTTTAATTACTCCCAGGAAATCTTTAATTACTTGGTCAAAAATGTTGATAAAAAGGCTTTCTTACTATTTCCAAGGTTTTTGAGTTATTATTTTGAGAAAAAGTTTTCAAAAGATAATGCCCATGTGCTTACACAGGGGGTTCCTTTTCAAATAAACAGTTTAACTGCAGAAACATTCACAAGAATGTTGAAATCTTCCAAAAGACAAGCAGAGGTTCCTGAGCAGACTTTAGCAGCTACCACTGCTCCTCAGGTATCTGCTGCTGAGCCCACTGCTCCAGGTGATCATAGTAGCACAACCACTGCTGTGAAACCCACACCTATCATTACCAAAAAGCCCAAAAAGAAATCATCCAAAAATCCCCCCAAACCCACTAAAAAGGCAACTCTGGAAGATGAGATCCCAGAGCCACTGCCAGTGACAAAACAAATGTCATCAACAACCACTGCTGCTACTTCCTCACAGCAGATGGAAGAAAGATCTTCATCCTTGCCTCAAACTCCTCCTACATCTTCACAAAAAGATCAGGTTGTAAACACAGGGACACTAAATTATGATGCTCTAGGATCACTTGATTCCATCATCCAAAGCTCACTTCCCAGGGCAAATTCTCTTTCCACCCCTATCCTTACCTCACAAATTCCACCATCAATAAAACCTTTGTTGGAAGCAGTTGATATTGCCCAGACACAAAGCAGTTCTTCTCAATCACCTGTCAACGAGAATATACATCAACAAGTGACTGAGTCTGGTGTTTCTATCACTGTTAACCCACCAACAACAAATGAGGAGGCTACACTGCTGGAATTACCTGAAATTCCAGTCAGTAGTTCAAGTGGAGCAGCAACTACAAATGTTGGATCAACAGATCTACATTTGGCCAGTTGTTTCATCAATCAGACTCCCTTGAAGGCAATTCCTTCCATAGCACCTCTGATATCCACCAGTGAGTTTGTTATGACCACTGGTACCATCAAAAGGTTATCAAGTGTTGAAGGAAGAAGACCCCAGTACCAAGAACAAGGGGCATCAATGGATGACTTTTGGAATTCGTTCCCTAAATCAAACATTGATACAACCACTGCAGGTGGGAAATCAGATGATCCCATTAACTTGGGTGATGGTTTGAAATATCAAGAATTGATGGAGAGGGTAGACAGAATTAACTCAGCTGTTACAGACATCAAAACAATGCTGCAACAGTTGTTAAATTCACAAAAGTCCATACCTACTGCTGCATCACATGTTCCATCTGCTTCCACTACCCCATCCTCTGATGCTCTTTGGGAGCTGTTTTAACCACTGCTCCACAAGCAAAGAGAGTATGCTGATTTACAACATGAACTCCACATCCAACAAATCAGAAATCACATGGAGTCAAGGTTTAAAGATACTCAAGCTGATATCAAGGCTATAAAGGCCCACATTTTAAACACCACTGGCACTGCTCCTCCCACTGTTCTCTTTATTGATAACCCCCCCTCCAGATAATGCCAAAAAGGGAGAGAAAATCAAGCAGTGGAAAAAGAAGGGAATTGAAGATGGTATTTATGTTGAACCACAAAAACATAGCATGATTAAAGACATTCCCTTGCCAGATGGTAGTAAAAAGATTGATGTTACCACAAATGCACTTGCTGAAGCAATAGCAAGTGTAAAAAGGGATAGAGAGGCTAAGGATAAATCCAGGTGGAATGAGGAGAAAAGAGCTTTTATGGAGCTGAATGAGCAGGGTATTTCTGAGCCAAAGGATGATAAAAATCCTGAGCCAAAAAGAAAGAATCCCACTAGAAAAGTGAGGGAAACACCTTCCAAAAGCTGCAAACATCAATCTTCCATCCAAACAGCTGTTGTCAAACATGCTGTATCAACAACTGCTGATACTTCAGTGGTTTCAACAGCTGTTAGGCAAACACCTGCAACCACTTCATCACACCCCACAACCACTGCCTTACCACCACCACCTAAATCATCATCAACACCACCTTCATCTCCTGCCAAAAAGCAGAAGACAACAAATGTTAGTCAGTCACCTATCACTTCCATCATCACCATTCAACCAACTATCACACCAAACTCAACACCACCTCAAAAACCATCTGCTCAAGAGCAGAAGACATCTGCTGACACATCATTAGCTGTAATGACAACAGTAGATGAAACACCTGTTGTTTCAACACCTGTTAGTCAATCTCCCAAATCAACAGTTGTTGTTTCACCTGCTGTATCAACAACTGTTGGTACTTCAGTGGTTTCAACAGTTGTTACCCCAACAACCACCACTTCAACTAGAATCATTGCTCCCACTTCAACCGCTGCCCCACCAAAAATACCATCACCACCAAAAACCACATCACCATCAAAAACACCTTCATCACCACCATCACCTCCTGCTAAAAATCAGAAGACAGCTGATGACACATCATCAGTTGTAGTGACAACAGTGGTTGAAACACCAGTTGTTTCAACAGCTGTTTGTGAACCACCTTCCACTACAATAACCACCACTCAAATCATCACCACCACTAAACCAACCAAAACACCACCAGCCTCTCCCAAACCAACAACTGTTGTATCAACTGTTGTATCAACTGCTGTATCATCAACTGTTGGTACTTCAGTGGTTTCAACAGTTGTTAACCCAACAATCACCACTTCAACTACAATCACTGCTCCCACTTCAACCACTGCCCCACCAAAAATACCATCACCACCAAAAACCACCTCACCACCAAAAACAACTTCATCACCACCATCATCTCCTGCTAAAAATCAGAAGACAGCTGATGACACATCATCAGTTGTAGTGACAACAGTGGTTGAAACACCAGTTGTTTCAACAGTTGTTTGTCAACCACCTTCCACTACAATAACCACCACTCAAATCACCACCACCACTGAACCAACCAAAACACCACCAGCCTCTCGTAAACCAAAAAGAGAAGGATGATTTTAAAAGATGATGATTCTCCACCACCACCATCATCTTCACAACCATCATCACTTGCTATAATTCCAAACCCTGTTCCATTTTCTTCTGCATAGGCTTTTAACACAAACACTGCCATTGTTTCAGCAGCTGTCTAATATCCTCTGGAACTTATAGCAGTCAGAGAAGAAATTATATCTTTTTATTTTGAAGATGACCCTGCTAAAAGAAACCTGCCATCTGTCCAAGGATATTCAAGGCCTAATAATATTGAAGAATACCTGAAAGTCAAAGTTCAATAAGCAGATGATATCTCTAAAAGAGAGTCACAAGGAAAATCTGATAAAGAAATTCAAAGGCACGATCAATTCCTGTTCACACAAGTCAGAAAATTGGAGGAGTTTGCAAAAAATTTGTGTCAAAAGCTTTCAGAAAGAGATGATGAAACCTTGAAGAAACATTATATTGAGCATATCATGGCCTTCAAAAGGTACAAAGGTGACAAAGGTCAATATAAAGATTGGACAGTGGGTGAACTCAAAGAGGAGTTAGAAAGGATTGAAAAGATGAATAAGGACAAGGTTAAACATACTCCACCTGTCTGGTCAAAATACATGAAAAATCTTCCAGACAAAGTGCTAGAGATGAAAAGAATGAAAGAGGAACTTATTACTGCTGATTTTGGGTCAAAAAATCAAGTAACAAGATGGAAGGAAGACAAGGTCAGGGCAAATTACCAAAGGCTGGAAGAACTAAGGAAGAAAAATCTTGATATTCCCCAAAAGCCTGATTATTCTAACGAAGTGGTTCCAGAAAAGCCACAAAAGCAACAATTCAAAAGATCCACTGCTTCACCAGCTGCCTTCTTTCATCAAAGAAGGAGACAAAAACAGATGGATAAAGTAACAGCAGCAGATCAAGAAGCAGAAGAGTATCTTGTGAAAGTAGGAGTTAAAAGAATGATTGTAGAAAGTCTTGAGTTTGAACAACCTTCAACCACTGATCACCTTTGAAGAAAGCACTGATGCTCATCATCAGTGCTTAGACTACAATAGTGGAAAGTTGAAGCAGTAGTTTTCTTATGTTTTGTATTTTTCTTATAATTAGTAATTTGTAATCAGTGGTAATAGATGTAAGTTAAGTTGTCCTACAAACCTGATAACATGAATTGTGTTTTTTACAATGGTTTGTGTTTTATCAACGAAATTATATATTATAGTTTATATTGTGTTTTTTTGGCTTTTGTGTAATATCCTTGGGAGATCTTGATAACATCAATTGTTTTTTTTTCTGTATATGTAACCTGCATGTTTATCATTTATTACAACTCATGAATGTGTGTTAAAAAGTAGTTGTAGAAGAGTGAAAACTGTTAACATCAACAGTTGATTTTTATTACTTTTACTATAGATGTAGGTGAAGTTGTCCTACAGACCTGATAATATGAATTGTGTTTTTTACAGTGATTTGTGTTTTACTTACGAAATTGTATATATATCCTATCTTTTATGTTTACAGGATGATGGTCCTGTGCGATTTCCAAACGAATTAAAAACTTTGGTGGATAAACTGTTTGCATTCAAGATTGAAGTCAGTGAGACTAACTTGACATATTGTGATGAAGAATACGAGATTCAAAGAAAAACTGACGATGAATCAGTTGTTGATCTGGTTAAACAAATGTCTGGGATTAGTCAGGTACTATGAACTTTTAACTGAAGTATTATAGTTGTCTTTTCCATTTTGTTGTCTTTTGTTAATAAACTTTTTCAATTTTGGTTTAGGGCTGTATGCCTGATGATAAGAAGAATGGTACTCCAATTTCGCTTGTGTTGAGTTCTGATGGTGATACAATTGATAAAAAAAATATGTTCAATGTATAACATATAAACTAGAACTAGAAAACGTATATATTTATAAACACGGTTACATAGTAGCCGTCCAAACTATGTAAAGTTTGGAACTAACAAACATGTTAACCTACTTACAAACAACTATTTTAACACTACAGAAGCTACGCTAAGTTTCTTCGTTTGCCAAAACTACCATATGTTATGGTTCAACCCTGTTTCAAAGTTTCAAACATCACCACTAGCGAAAAACATCGGTAAGGAAGAAAGCACGAATATCTGGAAAGTACTGGAACGTGCAATGATCACCTTTTTTTATGTTGTTATCTTTATGTAACACCTGTGCCTCCACGGCCATCAAACAAATACCGAACCAATGAAATATTGTATTTCATACTTGGGATTTGTAAAAATATGTGTATCATTTGCACATATAAATTCTTATTTGATTCCATACACTAAATCGCTTTCTGGAAGGTTATACGCGCACTGATGCGTAAATATAACCAGTTTAATGCAACGAACACTCTGGAATAGTGACATTGGCTTAACATACCTTAAATAACCTTTACATAACTTAGGAATAAGTTTTGAAGGCTTTGGTATGGCAAAAACAAGTTAATTTGCTTACAGGGACTAAACTTGACAAACTGCGAAAGTATGCCAATTTGAACTGTAACAGACATTCCGGAACATGACCATAAGTTAAACACACCTTAAATATCCTTTATATAGCTTAGAAATAGGCTTTGAGGGGTTTGGTGTGCTAAAATAAACTTTTGGGTCATTCAGGGACTAAAAGTGTCAAAAAGTGCACAAGTTTGCATTTTCGCGCATAACTTACGTTCTGAATACATCTGGACATCCAAAAATTTATATAAGCATGACTATATTATGTTTTAGTGTTCGCCATAAGAAAAATCCATTCGTGGCGTCATTTGGATCGTTTTTCGCGCTTATGCGCATTCCGTCGTAATTAAGCGAACATCGCGTTCGTACGACCAAACGAACCATCATCCGGCATATTTTTGAGCATGTTTCATGTCCACAATGTTTAGGCAACATTTTAGGGCCTTAAAGTTGGCTTTACGGGCCTTGGAAGTGTCGGAAATGGCCTTAAACACGTGCAGGGACTGAAACTGTAATTTCTGAAACTTATTGCTGATCTGTGACTGCTAGGCGGCCCGCCTCAGTTCCTGAGCATCCTTAGGCGGCCCGCGAGGCACCTTCTGACCAGGTTAAATGTTTCTAACAGCAGATTGCAGCTGTTTGTTTCACCACCACACAATCCCAATTGTCTAGTCAGCTGATAAGGATCACATTTTAGTCACCATATGGTCCCGACACTTGTACGGGTGGGATTAAGGCACGTTTTCCATGAAACGATCTTAACGGTGGACCTTTTACTATAAATACCCCACCCCCATGCTTCAAAATTACAAGAACTTTGATTTGAGAAACTCTAAGTTGAAACTATTGTTTCATACCTGAGATTTTTGAATCGAAGTTAGCATTCGGGGACCCTTCGTAAGTATTCTTTCGTTCTTTTCCTTATTTTATTGCTTTTCGAGTCAGAAAGTCAAACTTTGTTTGACTTTCAGCGTTGACCAGTAATGGTCAATGCGAAGTTCGTTTGAACTTCGCAACGTGAGTGTAATCACGTTGGTTATAGTCCCTTGGGACTATGTCCACTGATTACCACGTTGTCTAGGGTCGTAGGGTAGGCGATCTAATAAATCGCCTATACCTTCGAACCCGACCCAGTTTGGTCGATCATTAGGATCCGACCAAATACATTAGGTGACCATAGTAGGTAGGGAATAACCTTCCGAGGTTATACCCTATGGTCACATCGTTTAAGTAGTTGTATGATAGGTAGTTTATATGCCTTAGGTAAATTACCAGAATACCCTTTTCATGTATAATTGGTAATTAAGCATATGTAACCTAAACTTTTGTCACATAACTGATTATGTAACATGTTTAGGCATATAACACTTGTCATAGGACTAGTTAGGCGGTCCGAACGCGTTTCACGCGAACGACGCGTTAAAGTAGCATAAGCTACCTAAACGGGTCGTAATGGGTCGTAAACAATTATGTTAGGTTTCAATTAGTATGTAGGCTTTGTTGAACCATACTACACGAGTCTCAATACTCGTTTGGTTTACAAACCCTCATCCTATCCGATCTCCCGATTTATGTCCGGTTTATTTATATAGTTTTAGATTGCCGACTGATTCCGTGCTCCTTCTAGCTTTGTTTGGTTGTTGTTCAAGACTTCTAAGCATTCTCAGGCGAGTACATTATTCCCCTCTTTTACTGTTTTCAACTGTTTTGGGGTGACTCATATGTGCTAAATGTCTTAACAATGATTTCAAGAACGATTACAATAACAATTACAATGTGGTTTCAAGAACGATAACAATGGATTCAAGAACGATTACAATAGTTTCAAAAACAATTACAATGGTTTCAAGAACGATTTCAATAAAGTGAACAAACTTGTTGGTTGTAGTTACATAACCAATGACATTCATTAGCAATGATCAAGCCGACCAGTATTAGGTTATGGTACCATAGGATCTGACAAATCCAGTTATTCTCTATACCCATGGTTATGTGTGGGTATTTTGGGTAACGACTGAATCTGTAATTATTAATTTACCCTTTGGTAAGGGTTTGTTAAGAACGAGAGCGAGTTGGAACGAGGATCGAGTCAAGAAGGTTTGAATGTTATTAGAGAATCGACCATAAAGTAGTTTCACAATTAAAACAAGAACGATTTGAACAATTAAAACAAGAACAACTAGAACGATTTCACAAAATGGTTTAACGATTGGGTAAACATTGGGACATGATTTACATTTGATCATGCATTTACACGAAACATAGTATTGGTTTAAACCAAGTTTTATTTCAATACTTTGTTTTGTGCTTTTCACCTATGGTTTAGTTGATGCATTTCACTAGCCATACATATCATTTTGGTTATACATATTACATGATTTACATTGGACATGAACATTACTTTGGTGTTTTGGTTTGATTAAGTAACGATGCGTATGTAATATGATATAAACATGGTGGATACGCCACTGGTACTTCCTATATATAAGTGTTTGTATGGTATTACATATTGTAGCGTTATTTGAATCATTTCAGTTTGAGACATAGAACATTTTATACAAGTAACATACTTTTCACAAGACACTGATTTACAAACAACTTATCTTATACAAACTCATTTTACATGGTTATTCATTTAATCATGCATTATTCTCTTATTTATACATATCATCTAAACTTATTATTTTTCAAATGATTTACAAAGACAAAGTAAATTACAAGGTTCATGACTAAACATTTTTCTCAAACAGAAGTCATGAATCTTATTTTCAACAAAACAAATGTATTCGCCAGCATTTCTTTGCTGACCTCGTTTTCACATATGTTTCAGGTATTGTTGGATGATATCGATTGATAAGATGCATGCTCACATAGGACTGGACAAGGCCTTAGTGACTCAATAACAATGATAGACTATGTTTAAATAGTGTATTTAGATTTCAAGACGATGTAATTATTCAATGTTTAATAAAACGAAACACTCTTTGGTATCCATGGTTATGAAACATTAATTCTGTTACAACACTCCCCGACGTTTCCGCCGCGATTTGTTGTTTTACGCGGTCGGGGTGGACAGAAAAGATGGTATCAGAGCCAATGGTTATAGGGAATTAGGTTATTAGTAATGCTTTGACCTAGTCTATAACCTTTCTAGGACCCTAACGCGAGTTTACTTGCGTTTAGTCATAAAACAATACCGTCACCTATCCTTAGGCGACGACCACAACAAGAACATAAATTTCAAAACCGCTTTGAAAACTAATCATCTGTTCTAGGATGATTGATTACTAGGTTTTGAACCCTCTATTGTAAGGTTTTGAACCCTCTGTTATATGGTTTTGAACCCCTTTGAGTTTTCAAAATCTCGTCAAGGTTTTGGGTTTTAAATAATGTGAACACGTGCAAACTGGAAGGGTGAATGCCTGTATTCTGGGTTTTCTGTCTAGGCAAGCACTTCGTATATATCTCATCAGACGCGAGACCAGTTGTGCTTACCTGGGAATTCTTGGGATGAGTGTTCACTTATAGGCGAGCATGTCTTCTCGATACATTATTTTTAATCCATTTACTTTGGTTAGTCACTGTGTGTCGGTTGTTGCTTTGTAGTAACAAACAAATGACCACTATCCTTACTTTCATCAGATTTGTTTCATCTCATTCTTTTCGTCTATTTCTCTCACTCGTTTCCTTTCATGTTTCCTCTTTTAGACAATGCCTCCTCGACGCGAAAGCCAGATAGAGACTGCCGAGCTGGCAGAAATTATTGCGCAGCAGATGGCTGCTCAGTTTCCAAACCTCTTTGCTCAATGGATCCAAGCCAACAACAACAACAATGTTACATGCAAATACAAGGATTTTAACCAGGCTAAACCACTCAAGTTTAGTGGTTCTGAAGGAGCGACTGGGCTTCTTCAATGGTTCGAGAGCATTGAGAATACTTTCCGCCACATGCAGTGTCCGGATGATCGCAAAGTCGAGTTTGCTTCGAGCGTATTTCAGAAGAGGGCTTTGACATGGTGGAACGGGGTTATGAGAGATAGGGGTGCTGAGATTGCTTTGGCACAGACGTGGGCTGAACTAAGAGCTCTTATGATGAGGGAATTCTGTCCTCGTCATGAGCAGCGAGCTTTGGAGAAGGAATTTGATGAGTTGAAGCAAGATAGTGGTGAGCACAGGGCGTATACTGACAGGTTTGAGGAGTTGAGTCTGCTTTGCCCGACAATGGTTACCCCACTCGACAAGGCTATCGAAAGGTACATCGACGGCCTACCTGACTCGGTACAAGACATCCTTACTGGTAGTAGCCCTGCCACACTCCGTCAGGCGATCGAGTTAGCTGCGACATTGACTGAGTCGCAGATTCGGAAGAATAAGTTGCACAGAAAGGGTGACAAGGGTAAGAAGCAGGGGTCTGACAAGGAGGATAGCAAGAAAGATCAAAACAAGAAGGGTAAGGAAGGTGAGACGTCAAAGAAATCAAGAAAACGAAAGGGTGGTCAGAACTTTGCTGTTACAGCACAGACTGCTCAGAACCCGCGGAACCAACCAGCTCAGCCACCTGCAAAGAAAGCATATGCCGGTACCGCACCTTATTGTGCACGCTGCAACGGTCATCACGCAATACAACAAGCTTGCTGGCAATGCACGACGTGTGGTAAACTTGGGCATTTGGCCAAGGTTTGTCGTTTGGGACAAAATCAGGCTGCTCAGGTTCAAGCTCCGGTTCAAGGGAATGCTGTGAGATTTCCATTGGGTTCATGTTTCAACTGCGGAGAGGTTGGTCACTTCCGCCACAACTGCCCAAGACTGATGAATGCAAATGCTAACGTAAACCCGAATGCGAACGTCAATGTCAATGTGAATCCAGCACGTGGACGAGTGTATAACATCAATGAGGCAATCAATGAGGAAGAACAAGTAGAATTTTGAAATTTCTCTGGTTGTTATCTTGTAACATTTAAAGACAATGCGGTTGTTATATAAATAAAAATTTGTGGTTTTATTTTCTAACTAATGCAATTGTATGAATGTTTGATCCAACCTTATGATGTCAACACAAAGACAAAACTACTCGTGTGGTTCTGTCATTTTTACGATCACTTGTGATCTCCCTAAGAACCTCAAACACTTGTTTCTTTTAAATCTAAAGTATCTTATCGTCTTGCACCGTTCGAGATGCAAGAATTATCAAAACAGTTTCAAGAGTTGTCTGATAAAGGATTCATCCGTCCGAACTTTTCACCTTGGAGAAACTCCTGTTTTCCTTGTGAAAAGAAAAATGGATCTTTTCGAATGTATATCGATTAACGTAAGCCTAGTAAGCTTACCATCAAGAATCGATATCCCCCTACCTTAAATCAACGATTTTCTCCGATCAACTGCATAGCGTTTCATGCTTTTTCAAGATCAATTAGCGTTTTGGGTATCATCAACTTTGTATTCTCGAAGAAGATATTCCCAAAACGGCTTTCTGCATGAAGTATGGCCATTACGAGTTTACAGTCATGCCTTTTAGGTTGACAAATACTCCAGCCATCTTCAAGGACTTAATAAATAGAGTCTGCAAGCCTTATTTGTATCAGTTCGTCATTGTTATTAATGACATCTTGATCTAATCATATCCCGAGCTGATAACGAACAACACTTTCATTGACACTGGAACCCTTAAAGAAGGAACAAACTTTTCGCTAAATCCTCCAAGAGGAAATTTTGGCTTAAAGAAGTTCAGTTTTTGGGTCATGTAGTCAACAAGCAGGATATTCTTGTGGAACCATCCAAATTGCTGCAATTAAGGATGTGGTTCCCAGTATGCTTTAAATACCCGTGTTCAAAGATAACAAATTAAACAATTAAACAATTATGCGATTATGTGTTTATGTGTTCTCCTCTATGTTTTTGTGTGATACGATTTTCAAATCCTCATAGAATCTTTCATATCTTCATATGAGGGATTCATAGTAGGATATTTAAAAGGTACTACCTTAATCTTTGTGGGCTTCTACGTAGTAGTTAAGACCCTTGGGTTATATGGTACCATTCCATGGTTCGATAAGAGACCCTTTTAGTGGTCTAGTCTAAAAGATTGATTCACAATTTGGTTAAAGAACGACATCTAGTGATGTAGCTGAACAGACTCCTTGATAGTCTATTTAGATCATTTATTGATTTAATTAAAAGGACTCTACGGCGGTCTAGTCACACTCATCATAGGAAAGTTCATTTGGTTTTACCCTACACATTATAAAATAGACTGTGTGAACTATGCAAGAAATTGTCTAATTATGGACGCGTACATAATTATGAAATTTAGTGCACAGAAACCCAGTAATATTTTTTATGTGTAAGAACCGATAGTGACAACAATAACAAAATGAGAACGATGTAATGGAGGTACGGTGGACGCACCAATGACGCTTTATATACTTGTATATAAGTATCCCTCTTACATTGCAAGCATGATGTTATTAAAGTTACTAGAAGTTCAGAACCCTAACCAACGTTGTTTGATCTTTTCAACTTCATGTTTTCAAGCTCTCACAAGTTTCCTCTAAATAAATTTCGGGACGAAATTTCCTAAAGTAGGGGAGACTGTAACACCTGTGCCTCCACGGCCATCAAACAAATACCGAACCAATGAAATATTGTATTTCATACTTGGGATTTGTAAAAATATGTGTATCATTTGCACATATAAAATCTTATTTGATTCCATACACTAAATCGCTTTCTGGAAGGTTATACGCGCACTGATGCGTAAATATAACCAGTTTAATGCAACGAACACTCCGGAATAGTGACATTGGCTTAACATACCTTAAATAACCTTTACATAACTTAGGAATAAGTTTTGAAGGCTTTGGTATGGCAAAAACAAGTTAATTTGCTTACAGGGACTAAACTTGACAAACTGCGAAAGTATGCCAATTTGAACTGTAACAGACATTCCGGAACATGACCATAAGTTAAACACACCTTAAATATCCTTTATATAGCTTAGAAATAGGCTTTGAGGGGTTTGGTGTGCTAAAATAAACTTTTGGGTCATTCAGGGACTAAAAGTGTCAAAAAGTGCACAAGTTTGCATTTTCGCGCATAACTTACGTTCTGAATACATCTGGACATCCAAAAATTATATAAGCATGAATATATTATGTTTTAGTGTTCGCCATAAGAAAAATCCATTCGTGGCGTCATTTGGATCGTTTTTCGCGCTTATGCGCATTCCGTCGTAATTAAGCGAACATCGCGTTCGTACGACCAAACGAACCATCATCCGGAATATTTTTGAGCATGTTTCATGTCCACAATGTTTAGGCATCATTTTAGGGCCTTAAAGTTGGCTTTACGGGCCTTGTAAGTGTCGGAAATGGCCTTAAACACGTGCAGGGACTGAAACT
This sequence comes from Helianthus tuberosus, assembly GCA_030545235.1. Classification (NCBI taxonomy): domain Eukaryota; kingdom Viridiplantae; phylum Streptophyta; class Magnoliopsida; order Asterales; family Asteraceae; genus Helianthus; species Helianthus tuberosus. The sequence continues at coordinate 60,022,307 of CM060436.1, forward strand.
GTAATTTCTGAAACTTATTGCTGATCTGTGACTGCTAGGCGGCCCGCCTCAGTTCCTGAGCATCCTTAGGCGGCCCGCGAGGCACCTTCTGACCAGGTTAAATGTTTCTAACAGCAGATTGCAGCTGTTTGTTTCACCACCACACAATCCCAATTGTCTAGTCAGCTGATAAGGATCACATTTTAGTCACCATAAGGTCCCGACACTTGTACGGGTGGGATTAAGGCACGTTTTCCATGAAACGATCTTAATGGTGGACCTTTTACTATAAATACCCCACCCCCCATGCTTCAAAATTACAAGAACTTTGATTTGAGAAACTCTAAGTTGAAACTATTGTTTCATACCTGAGATTTTTGAATTGAAGTTAGCATTCGGGGACCCTTCGTAAGTATTCTTTCGTTCTTTTCCTTATGTTATTGCTTTTCGAGTCAGAAAGTCAAACTTTGTTTGACTTTCAGCGTTGACCAGTAATGGTCAATGCGAAGTTCGTTTGAACTTCGCAACGTAAGTGTAATCACGTTGGTTATAGTCCCTTGGGACTATGCCCACTGATTACCACGTTGTCTAGGGTCGTAGGGTAGGCGATCTAATAAATCGCCTATACCTTCGAACCCGACCCAGTTTGGTCGATCATTAGGATCCGACCAAATACATTAGGTGACCATAGTAGGTAGGGAATAACCTTCCGAGGTTATACCCTATGGTCACATCGTTTAAGTAGTTGTATGATAGGTAGTTTATATGCCTTAGGTAAATTACCAGAATACCCTTTTCATGTATAATTGGTAATTAAGCATATGTAACCTAAACTTTTGTCACATAACTGATTATGTAACATGTTTAGGCATATAACACTTGTCATAGGACTAGTTAGGCGGTCCGAACGCGTTTCACGCGAACGACGCGTTAAAGTAGCATAAGCTACCTAAACGGGTCGTAATGGGCCGTAAACAATTATGTTAGGTTTCAATTAGTATGTAGGCTTTGTTGAACCATACTACACGAGTCTCAATACTCGTTTGGTTTACAAACCCTCATCCTATCCGATCTCCCGATTTATGTCCGGTTTATTTATATAGTTTTAGATTGCCGACTGATTCCGTGCTCCTTCTAGCTTTGTTTGGTTGTTGTTCAAGACTTCTAAGCATTCTCAGGCGAGTACATTATTCCCCTCTTTTACTGTTTTCAACTGTTTTGGGGTGACTCATATGTGCTAAATGTCTTAACAATGATTTCAAGAACGATTACAATAACAATTACAATGTGGTTTCAAGAACGATAACAATGGATTCAAGAACGATTACAATAGTTTCAAAAACAATTACAATGGTTTCAAGAACGATTTCAATAAAGTGAACAAACTTGTTGGTTGTAGTTACATAACCAATGACATTCATTAGCAATGATCAAGCCGACCAGTATTAGGTTATGGTACCATAGGATCTGACAAATCCCATTATTCTCTATACCCATGGTTATGTGTGGGTATTTTGGGTAACGATTGAATCTGTAATTATTAATTTACCCTTTGGTAAGGGTTTGTTAAGAACGAGAACGAGAGCGAGTTGGAACGAGGATCGAGTCAAGAAGGTTTGAATGTTATTAGAGAATCGACCATAAAGTAGTTTCACAATTAAAACAAGAACGATTTGAACAATTAAAACAAGAACAACTAGAACGATTTCACAAAATGGTTTAACGATTGGGTAAACATTGGGACATGATTTACATTTGATCATGCATTTACACGAAACATAGTATTGGTTTAAACCAAGTTTTATTTCAATACTTTGTTTTGTGCTTTTCACCTATGGTTTAGTTGATGCATTTCACTAGCCATACATATCATTTTGGTTATACATATTACATGATTTACATTGGACATGAACATTACTTTGGTGTTTTGGTTTGATTAAGTGATTAAGTAACGATGCGTATGTAATATGATATAAACATGGTGGATACGCCGCTGGTACTTCCTATATATAAGTGTTTGTATGGTATTACATATTGTAGCGTTATTTGAATCATTTCAGTTTGAGACATAGAACATTTTATACAAGTAACATACTTTTCACAAGACACTGATTTACAAACAACTTATCTTATACAAACTCATTTTACATGGTTATTCATTTAATCATGCATTATTCTCTTATTTATACATATCATCTAAACTTATTATTTTTCAAATGATTTACAAAGACAAAGTAAATTACAAGGTTCATGACTAAACATTTTTCTCAAACAGAAGTCATGAATCTTATTTTCAACAAAACAAATGTATTCGCCAGCATTTCTTTGCTGACCTCGTTTTCACATATGTTTCAGGTATTGTTGGATGATATCGATTGATAAGATGCATGCTCACATAGGACTGGACAAGGCCTTAGTGACTCAATAACAATGATAGACTATGTTTAAATAGTGTATTTAGATTTCAAGACGATGTAATTATTCAATGTTTAATAAAACGAAACACTCTTTGGTATCCATGGTTATGAAACATTAATTCTGTTACAACACTCCCCGACGTTTCCGCCGCGATTTGTTGTTTTACGCGGTCGGGGTGTGACACTTTAAGCCATTTCGCCCAGCCTTTGACAATGTATTTGATAGTGTTTTTATTTGGCTCCGTCCTAACATCATGTTTTGTCTCCACATGTTGTCTGTTGACGATCTTAACTTTCAAGGTTTCGTCAATTCCTGTCATCTATGCTACTGCAACCGGTATGCGCTATAAGTTACAAAGCATAATAATAGTTTCCATTAATGATGTTGAAGTATTAAAAAAATACAAAAGTTAACCAAATTATGTAAATATATTAGACGCCTATTAACATATAATTTTGTTGGTACTTACAAACCGTTTGGTGTATGGCACAAAAAATATGAGCGGATCAGTCTCATCATCATCAAACTCCTCTGATTCAGCCGAAGAGTCTTCAGAATCTGATATGACGATAACATCGTTTTCAGCTCCAGCCATTCTAAGAAATATTTAAAACGTTGACCCATTTTAGTAACGCGGAATTTATTTATTTTTTTCTTTTTGTTATACTTTAAAGGAACGACAAACATACATAAGCTGCATAATACCATTCCTCGCTATTTTACATCTTTATTCTACTTTGGTGACTTTCTTTTATTACATAACCATATCTTATATTTCTATCCCTTTTTATTCAACCTAATCATATAAAACACCTCACTATTGTTGAAAGTTTTACTTTAACAAAATGATGCTTTTGTTAAGTACAAAATTTTTCATACAGTCATTTGTTCGAACACCTGGTGTGCATCTTATATTTAATGTCTTTTAGCATTTCCCCGTGTTCAGTTGATTTCCTAAATCTGCTTTTTTTTTTATACCCGAAGACATGTATGTAGTCAATACAATAAGAACATATGTATGTTATGTAACTGAATCAAGGTAAATATGTCAACCGAACAAGTTACATCTACGTTTCTGTATACAGATTGCCATTTTCATTAACTTATTCCAACCAACAAATGGCAAATGAACATCAACATTGAAAAAAAAGGAATTACTTTACCTGATTTTTGTTGACTTAGAAATCGTATGTTGGAGAAATGAGCAATGCAAATGAGAGAAATTTTGAAACCCTTATCACAAATCCACTAACCGAAAGGATCTTTGTTGGAAGGGTAGTCATAAAGAAGTTCAGGTATGATGGATATTTTGACTTTTTGATACACCTTTAATTATGAGAGAGAATATGGCTTTGAAGAGAAGATTTCATAAAATCTGATATATTGTTGCTGCCGCCGTTTTGTTTTTTTTTATATATATTTTTTATTATTCATTTATCTTTTCATATAAAAGATTAAAATTCACATATTCTGTTTTGGTTGATAATTTACAAAAATGAAATTTCATAATATATTTAGAGAATATTATAATAGTAACTATTTTTGATGTTCTATTAACAGGTCCTAAGATTTCGACGACTCTCGTCTTCTTCCACGCGATTTCATTCTTTCTTTTGTTTTGCAGATCGGCTAGGAAGTCGCAGATTTTCTGATCCTGTTTCAACAGTTGTGTGATAAACTCTTCTGAGTTGTTCATGAAATCTGATGGGGGAGAGTGGAGGTCTTCATCAAGCTATCCGATGCTGCTCCAGGTTTGCTTGTAATTGTTATCACTGATGATGCCGACTTTTCTGTTTAGTACTTCATATGCTGCCTTTCCTTCGAGCGACCATATAGAGAATTGTAATTGATTTAGTTTATGTTGATGTTGAATTGTGCCTGAATATAGAGTTGCAAACATGAAAAAAAACCACTATCTATACCATAAACATCTAATTTTGATAGATCTCATCTATCTTTATTTAATGGTGTTAGTAATTGCTGTGTTAATCAATTTAAAAATAGTTACTTAAAAGTTTTAAATTGTGTGAATTAGATGTAAGATTTTAAGTTAGTATATATGACAATTCGATGTATGAGAATATAAGAACAGTTGTAGTTACTACTTGCAATCGAATAAAAAGTCATTATTATCTTTAATGTAGACACTGTTATTGATGTTCTTAATAGTTGAAGTTCAAATAGTTTTTTGTGTAGATTTTTGAATACATTACTTTGTGGTTATTTATTCGTATATTATTTAATATCTTCAGTTTAATTTATTTTACTATAGATATAGGTGAAGTTGGCCTACAAACCTGATAACATGAATTGTGTATTTTACAATTTTTTTTTGTTTTACCAACGAAATTGTATATTATAGTATACTTGCTAACATCACTAGTTGTTTAAGATTGTGTTAATACAATGTTAAACTGCCTTCATTATCAGTTTTTTTTTATATAAGTTAGTGGTTGGTTATTTTTATTTTATCACATGGTCGTGTATGAAAAGCGGTTGTATACATTGTGTTTATATATAATCATTTGCATATCAAATTGTCTGAATTGTATTTCATTTATTATATTTTATATTGTAGCCCCAAAGATCATAAAATGGAAAAGCTTGGGTTTGCAATGATCGTTGATGAAATATTCACAAGGCTCCCTGCCAAAGCTATTGGTTGTTTGAAATGTGTTTGCAAAGATTTTCGTCAGGAACTGTCAACTCATTTGTTTGAGATGATGCATTCTTGTCGAGTTGGAAATTCATTACATAAGAAGTATATCTCTCTGCAAGATATGTCAATTGTTGTTGACGACGTAATAGGTGAGAATTTGGATGTGGTTACAATCAAACACATCACTTTTCCTGACAATGTTCAACCTAGATTCTTACGTATTCTAGCATCACTTAATGGGTTGTTGTTAGTGTGCTATGAACCGAGTTACTGTGAGCTGATCCTTTGGAATCCAACAACCATGTGCCATAAGTGGTTGTCCGACGACTACTTTCGTCAGTGGTATGGTCGAAACTGTGATACAGGTGGAATGTATTTTGATGAAACCAACGATCTTAAAGTGCTTCACATCAAAAAAAAAATTTTGATGATGTTATTGCTCGTGTTTATTCACGACGTCGTGAGACGTGGAGAAAAATACATTTCTTGAGGGGAGCTAATTTCAGTGGTCGGGGTTATTCATGGTCTTGCGGAATTTATTCTGGCAAAACCATATATTTCGTGTGTTCAAATAATTGGTATCCACCTTTGGAGAGGTATATAGTTGTTTTCGATGTTATTTCCGAAACTTTTAGAAGCTTTCGTTTTCCTGAAAGTTTGGAAGTTTCTCCTTGGCGAGGACAATTTCTGAGCATTGCAAAGAAGCTGCATTTTATTGTTGTTGAAAGGTCTCCCGAGTTATCTGCTGATTTGTACAAAGTTGAAGATGAGGCCTTTATCAAGGTGTTTTCTATCAATAATCTTCATATAATTGATTATGAAGAAAGTCTCCAATGGTCCAATATATTTCAAAACAACAAGTGGTTGCTTAGAAACGTTTGGGGTGGTGTTGTTGAAGCTGACGTGAGCAATGAAGTTATTAAATACCTCCATCATGTTGATTGCAACAACGGTTTGAAACGAGCATTATTTATCGAGACCACTGTTTCGCCGATCGATTAGAAATTATTATGCTATATTATAGGGAATGGTGGTCGTTTTTTGTAATTTTGTTTATTATTTTAAGTAGTTCCGTATGTATAAGTGTATTAACAATTGTCTGCATGGATATTTAATTCCGCTTGGTGTTATTTAATCATTTATTATTTCGAACTTTTAATGTTTTCAGTTTAATTTGTTTTACTATATATGTAGGTGAAGTCCTACAAACCTGATAACATGAATTGTGTTTTTTCCAATGGTTTGTGTTTTACCAACAAAATTGTATTTTATAGTATACATCGTGTATTTTTTGGCTTTTGTGTAGATTCTGATAACATCAATTGCTTTTTTTTTTTTTTTTTTTTTGTATATGTATCCTGTATGTTTATCATTTAGTACAACTCATGCTAAAAGGCAGTTGTAGAAAACTGCTAATATCAACTGTTGTTTTATATATATGTAACGTGGGTAGTTAATAGTTATTATATTGGTTGTACGTGTGTTAAATTCAGTTATATACGTTTATTCAGAAGGTATATTGGACTTGGTACTATCCTTCTTTTGTATAATATCGTGTTATTATTTTAAATGAAATATTTAATATGTGTACTTTTAATATATGGTTTGTGCTAGCGGTTTATAATACAGGATTTTAGGTTAATAAGTTGTAGTCTTTCTTGCACGTTCTCCAACAAAGATGGTAAGGTAAACTGCTGTGTTTATTTCAAAATGTTTGTAGAAAGGTCAATATTTGCTAACATCAGCAGTTGTTTAAGATTGTGGTAATTCAATGTTAAACTGCTTTCATTAATAGTTTTTTTTATATAAGTTACGTGGTTGGTTAGTTTTATTTTATCACACGGTTGTGTATGAAAAGCGGTTGTATTCATTGTGTTTATTTATAAACATTTACATATCAAATTGTCTCAATTGTATTTCACTTATTATATTTTATATTGTAGCCCTATAGATCATAAAATGGAAAAGCTTGGGTTTGCAATGATCGTCAATGAAATATTCACAAGGCTCCCTGCCAAAGCTATTGGTTGTTTGAAATGTGTTTGCAAAGATTTCCGTAAGGAACTGTCAACTCATTTTTTTGAGATGATGCATTCTTGTCGAATTGGAAATTCTCTACATAAGAAATATCTCTCCTTGTCAAATATGTCAATTGTTGTTGACGACGTAATAGGTGGGAATTTGGATGTGGTTACAAACAAACAGATCACTTTTCCTGGCAATGTTGACCCTAGATTCTTACGTATTCTAGCGTCGCTTAATGGGTTGTTGTTAGTGTCCTCTGAACCGAGTTGCTGTGAGCTGATCCTTTAGAATCCAACAACGAGGTGCCATAAGTTGTTGTCCGTGTCAGACTTTTGTCAGTGGTATGTTCGAAACTGTGATGCAGGTGGAATGTATTTTGATGAAACCAATGATCTTAAAGTGCTTCACATAAAATATTTTTTTTAATGTCGTTACTGCTCGTGTTTATTCACGACGTCGTGAGACGTGGAGAGAAATAGATTTCTTGAGGGGAGCTAATTTCGGTGGCCGGGGTTATTCATGGTCTTTCGGAATTTATTCTGGCAAAACCATATATTTCGTGTGTTCAAAAAATTGGTATCCCGCTTTGGAGAGGTATATAGTTGCTTTCGATGTTATTTCTGAAACTTTTAGAAGCCTTCGTTTTCCTGAAAGTTTGGAAGTTAGCCCTTGGCGAGGAGAATTTCTGAGCATTGCAAAGAAGCTCCATTTTATTGTTGTTGAAAGGTCTCCCGAGTTATCTGTTGGTTTGTTCAAAGTTGAAGATGAAGCCTTCATCAAGATGTTTTCTATCAATAATCTTCAAATTATTGGTTATGTTGAAAGTTTCCATTGGTCCAATATATTTCAAAACAACAAGTGGTTGATAAAAAACATTTGGAGTGGTGCTGTTGAAGCTAACCTGAGCAATGAAGTTTTTAATTACGTCCAACATGTTGATTCCTACATTGGTGCGAAACGAGCATTATTTATCGAGACCACTGTTTCGCTGATCGATTAGAAATTATTATGCTATATTATAGGGAATGGTGGTTGTTTTTTCGAATTTTGTTTATTGTTGCAAGTAGTTACGTATGTATAAGTGTATTAACAATTGTCTGCATGGATATTTAATTCCGATTGGTGTTATTTAATCATATATTATTTCGAACTTTTAATATTTTCATTTTAATTTGTTTTACTATATATGTAGGTAAAGAAGTCCTACAAACCTGATATCATGAATTTTGTTTTTTCCAATGGTTTGTGTTTTATCAACGAAATTGTATTTTGGTAGTATACATCGTGTATTTTTTGGCTTTTGTGTAGATTCAGATAACATCAATTACTTTTTTTTTGTATATGTATCATGTATGTTTATCATTTAGTACAACTCATTCATGGGTGCTAAAATGCAGTTGTAGAAATATATGGTATGTTTATCATTTGGTACTATCCTTCTTTTGTATAAGATTGTGTTACTATATTAAATGAAATCTTTAATATGTGTAATTTTAATATATGGTATGTTCTAGCGGTTTATAATCCAGGATTTTAGGTTAATAAGTTGTTGTAGTCTTTCTTGCATGTTCTCCTACAAAGATGGAAAGGTAAACTGCTGTGTTCATTTCTTAATAAACCTCTCTTAACCGATTCTAACTCAATTTTGATGTAGAGGTAGTTAACTGGAATGGTTATTATTGTGTAATTTTTTAAGAAATTGTGTTGTTTTATGAAGAGTGATATTTTCTCTTATTATATGACAATGTATGTGTTAGAACTTTTGTATTCAGGTTTAACTATTCTTTTGTAGTTGTGTGTCTTATCTTATCTTATTGTATATCATTAAATGCTGTGTTTATAAAAGATTTTAGGTTAATAAGTTGTTGTAGTCTTTCTTGCTTGTTCTCCTACAAAGATGGTAAGGTAAACTGCTGTGTTGATTTCAAAATGTTTGTAGAAAGGTCAATATTTGCTAACATCAGCAGTTGTTTAAGATTGTGATAATACGATGTTAAACTGCTTTCATTAACAGTTTTTTTTATATAAGTTACGTGGTTGGTTAGTCTTATTTTATCATCCGGTTGTGTATGAAAAGCGGTTGTATACATTGTGTTTATTTATAAACATTTACATATCAAATTGTCTCAATTGTATTTCATTTATTATATTTTATATTGTAGCCCCATAGATTATAAAATGGAAAAGCTTGGGTTTGCATTGATCTTTGATGAAATATTCACAAGGCTGCCAGCCAAAGCTATTGGTTGTTTGAAATGTGTTTGCAAAGATTTCCGTAAGGAACTGTCAACTCATTTTTTTGAGATGAGGCATTCTTGTCGAATTGGAAATTCACATAAGAAATATCTCTCCTTGCGAGGTATGTCAATTGTTGTTGACAACGTAATAGGTGGGAATTTTGATGTGTTTACAAGCAAACAGATCACTTTTCCTGGAAATGTTGACCCTATATTCTTACGTATTATAGCGTCGCTTAATGGGCTGTTGTTAGTGTCTTTTAATGCGAGATGCTGTGAGCTGATCCTTTGGAATCCAACAACCAGGTGCCATAAGTTGTTGTCCGTCTCAGACGTTTCTCAGCGGTATGTTCAAAAATGTGATACAGGTGGAATATATTTTTATGAAACCAATGATCTTAAAGTGCTTCACATCAAATATAATTTGTTGAATAATGTCGTTACTGCTCGTGTTTATTCACGACGTCGTGAGACGTGGAGGGAAATAGATTTCTTGAGGGGAGTTAATTTCGGAGGTCGTGGTTATTCAATGTCTTCCGGAATTTATTCTGGCAAATCCATATATTTCGTGTGTTCAAGAAGTTGGTATCCTGGCCCTTTCGAGAGGTATATAGTTGCTTTCAATGTTATTTCCGAAACTTTTAGAAGCATTCGTTTTCCTGAAAGTTTGGAAGTTACTCCTTGGCCAGGAAAAATTCTGAGCATTGCAAAGAAGCTCCATTTTATTGTTGTTGAAGGGTCTCCCGAGTTATCTGTTGGTTTGTACAAAGTTGAAGATGAAGCCTTCATCAAGATGATTTCTATCAATAATATTCATATTATTAGTTATGAACAAAGTTTGCGTTGGTCTACTATATTTCAAAACAACAAGTGGTTGCTTAGAAACGTTTGGATTCGTCCTGTTGAAGCTAAGATGAGCAATGAAGTTTTTAATTAACTTCAACATCTTGATTCCTACATTGGTGTGGAACAAGCATTATTTATCGAGACCGTTGTTTCGCCGATTGATTAGAAATTATTATGCTATATTATAGGGAATGGTGGTCGTTTTTTCGAATTTTGTTTATTGTTTCAAGTAGTTCCGTATGTATAAGTGTATTAACAATTGTCTGCATGGATATTTATTTCCGATTGGTGTTATTTAATCATATATTATTTCGAACTTTTAATATTTTCAGTTTAATTTGTTTTACTATATATTTAGGTGAAGAAGTGCTACAAACCTGATATCATCAATTGCTTTATTTTTTTTTTTTTTTTTTTTGTATATGTGTCATGTATGTATATCATTTAGTACAACTCATGAATGTGTGCTAAAAGGCAGTTGTAAAAATAGATGGTATGTTTATCATTTGGTTCTATCCTTCTTTTGTATAATATTGTGTTATTATATTAAATGAAATCTTTAATATGTGTAATTTTAATATATGGTATGTACTAGCGGTTTATAATCCAGGATTTTAGGTTAATAAGTTGTTGTAGTCTTTCTTGCATGTTGTCCTACAAAGATGGTAAGGTAAACTGCTGTGTTCATTTGTTAATAAACCTCTCTTAACCGATCCTAACTCAAATTTAATGTAGAGGTAGTTATCTGGAATGGTTATTATTGTGTAATTTTTTAAGAAATTGTGTTATTTTATGAAGAGTGATTTTTGAGTAAATTTCCGTTTTGCTCCCTGTGGTTTGGTCACTTTAACGATTTTGCCCCAAACCTTTAAAAATAGCCATTTTCCTCCAATAGTTTGCTATGGTTTATCCATTTTGCTCCCTGCGGGGAGCAAAATGGAAATACAGACAATTTGGATGGAGTTAGAAGCGGGGAGCAAAATGGAAAAACCATAGCAAACTATTGGAGGAAAATGACTATTTTTAAAGGTTTGGGGCAAAACTGTTAAAGTGACCAAACCACAGGGAGCAAAACAGAATTTCTTATTATATGACAATGTATGTATTAGAACTTTTGTATTCAGGTTTAACTATTCTTTTGTAGTTGTGTGTCTTATTTTATCTTATTGTATAACATTAAATGCTGTGTTTGATGTGTAATAAATATTTTGTGGCAGAGAAATTAATAAATTCCATTATTGGATTATAAGCTAAGTATCCGGAGTGTTTATGATTGTGTGTTTATATAGTATTGTGTTTTTTATTTTATATGGTATTATGATTGTGTTTTTTCTATATTATTGTTTTTTTATTTTACATATGTCTTAGCGGTTTACTACTTATGTGTTGTCGCCCATGTTCCTACAAATCTGGTGTCATCAACTGCTTTTTATGGTTTATAAATATCGTATTACTTGATTATTTAATAAACATATCGTACTCGATTATGTCCAGTTTTATTCTCAAGGTTTGTTTAGTTCATATTCTTTCTGTTTTGAAAACAAGTGCATTGCATTATGTGATAATTGTCTGCATTGTTTTTGTATTACATTCTGAGTTACTGACAGCAAAGTTGATGCATTACGGCTTTCTAATTCTATCGGGTTGCAGGTGGTTATGGATGATTTTCTAAAGAATGTTGTTTTTAGTAACATCGATGATGTGTGGGAAATTAGTGAGGTAATCACAGACCATTTCAAGTTTGATATTTCAATACAGTATTTACATTAGATGTAAGTGGATATATTTATATTTTTTACAGCCACGATCTGTTATCATACTGGGTACCGTAAAGGAAATATCCAAGGAGGTTGGTTGGTTTTCTTTGAAGTGCCCTAATTGTTTAAATGAGGCTTGTACAAAAAACATGGGTTTAACTAAATCTGACGGAGGTTGTGATCAAGACCAACATACGTTGTATGTGTGCACTAATGAATTTTGTCGAAAAAATGTTATTGATTAACCGGTTTTAAGGTATTGTTATTATTCTGTTGTTATTTATGTTGTCATTTTGACATTGTAACTTTCTTCATCAGTTACCTTATTTTAGTTTATGTGATCCGTTTGAATTCAAATTTATTTGTTATGTTATCAATTAGATTGAAGGTTCGTGTTGAGGATAGCAGTGGTGATGTATCTCTTATTTTGTTTCATAATACGGCTAACCATGTTATCAAGAAGTTTGCAAAACAGTTGGTTCAGGATAACACATTGGTAGTATGCATGTGTATGATTTATATTTAGTTTCTATTTCTCAAATTATATTTTTTTGTAAGCTAACTTTTTGGTTATATATCCTATCTTTTATGTTTTCAGGATGATGGTACTGTGCGATTTCCAAACAAATTAAAAACTTTGGTGGATAAATTGTTTGCATTCAAGATTGAAGTCAGTGAGACTAACTTGACATATTGTGATGAAGAATACGAGATTCAAAGAATAACTGACGATGAATCAGTTGTTGATGTGGTTAAACAAATGTCTGGGGTTAGTCAGGTACTATGAATTTTTAACTGAAGTATTATAGTTGTATTTAGTTAATAAACTTTTTCAATTTTGGTTTAGAGCTGTATGCTTGATGATAAGAAGAATGGTACTCCAATTTCGCTTGTGATGAGTTCCGATGGTGATTCAATTGATAAAAAAACATGTTCAATGGTTTGTAAAGATACGACGTCTAAGCGTAAATTGCTTGATCTTTACAATTTGGATGTCATTTCGAACTCGAGCATCTGTGAAAGTACAAGTAATAATATTGTGGAGAGCGTGAAAGATGTTGGTAAGAAAGAGATTAAGTTTACCCATTTTAATGAGTGAGATGTAGTTTCTTTTGTTTGTTGCATTTTAGAGCGATGGTTTTTATGTTTCGTGTTTGTTCAATGTTTTTTATTCTGGACATAAACTTTCTCTTCTGTTTTTTTTAATTCTCGTATGTTTTGATACTGTTCAGATTTCTTATGTGTGAGTATCTGAAGTTCAGTTTTGATATTGGTTGTTAATAATAATATGCTACATTAGTTAAGTTGTATATATAAAAACTTATAAGAGGAACATAAATATAACCATCATTCATTGACAAAGTTATAGATAATAACAAAATTTGTCAATACATTAGATGTGGAATCATGTTGGTCGTTAAGTATGAGATCAAAAAGCGAAAACATAAGGAAGTGTCCTACTATCATGGAAAGAAACCTCATACCAACAGCTACATGCACATTAAACAAACTAATTTGCATTCAGTCTAAGAAGCCAGAAATTTAGTAAGAGCTTGCTTTCCTTGGTTGGTTTTTGCCGTGTATTGGTCAGCTAAGCTGTTTGCTTTATCAAGAAGATCCTCTGTGTCCCTTTCTTCATCAGACAGAATCAATCCAGCAATGTACTGTTCATGTGAAGGTGGGTTGCTCATGATCTTCATTCTCATCTTCTTATTTTCCCGTAGTTGCTGTTGAAGTAGTCGTGTTATGTTAATCAAGCTGTCTCTGATCTCTCTTTCTGTGTCTTCATGTTGACCTTTGAATCCTTCATAGATATCCCTTTTAACTTGGGACAGTTCAGACCAACCTTTGGAGTTTGATGTATTCATTGTAGTTAGAATAGAGAAGAGTTGAGTGAAGATAGAGAGTCGTTGAAGAGGTTAGACAAGGATGTAGTTAGGAGGTATTATATATAATAGGATTAACAATTTGTGTGAAAGAAGAGTAATGATTTCTTATTGGCATATGAGCTTAGATGCAATGATGATTTATTGAAATGGTCTTTTCATTTGCAGTTGAATCTTTTCAAGTAATTAATGTAAAGTGGTTTAGAAAAATATAAGATATAAATATATAAATTGTGTTTTTCCAATGTCAGTTATTTTTATAGTCTAGATAACTTAAGTGATGATTAGTTACATGTTATATTTTAGTTGTATATATATTCTAAATTATAGTTGTGTTTTTTTTTTCTCTATGGATTGTGTTATACGCAAGCCAATTGTTTGTTATGGTATGATGTTGTGTTTTTTTTTTCTAATCTTTTTTTTTTGTTCTACTTCATTGTGTGTTTTATTGTGTGAGTTGAGTGAAGATAAACAAAGGTTGAAAAGATGATAAAAAAAGATGTAGTTATGAGAAGTATTATATATAATAGGATTTAAGATTGAGTGAAATGATTACTATTGAATTTACGTTGGGCTAAGGGTTATATGCAATTATTGAGTATGGAATGGTCTTTTTTATTTACAGTTTAGTTGTTTGATAATACTTTATGTAAGGCGTTTTTTTTTTTTTTTTGTTAATATATTGTTGGATTTTATATTCAAAACTTATTAAGTCAAGTGCTGTGTTTTTTATATGTGACGTGGTAGTTTAGGAGTTACTACAATAATTGAACGTCTTTTACTAAGTAGAGTCCCAGTTAAGGTAGTTTCTTACGGTTATTTGTGTATTTACTTTATGTATAATTTTATCTTTTTAATGTAGGTTATAGCATGGCAGACCTTGGAATCAAGGTTGTAGTTTCTGAAATACTATCTAGACTCCCAGTTAAGGCAATCGGTCGTTTCAAATGTGTTTGTAAACAATGGCGTGATGAGTTATCAAGTTGTCAGTTTGCTGCTTTGCATTCTAGCCGGATTGGTAGTTTAAAATGTCGGAAACGAATCACCATTCAACCACTATCAATATTTATGGATAGCATAGTGGATGGACAGGTAGACATTGGTGCAAGGAAAACTATTTGTTTCCCTGGTAAAACTCGGCCTTTGTTGTTACATATTATTTCTACTGTTGGTGGGCTTTTATTAGTTTGCAACGAAAGGCCTTCATATCAAATGATGCTTTGGAATCCAACTACTATGAATTTCAAAATTTTGTTCGATGAGGACTCTGATCGTATATATGATTGGCAATCGGATGCAGCTGGTATGTATTTTGATACATCCTCCGATCTTAAAATTTACACATTAAACGTCGTCGTAATTATGATCTTGCTCGTGTTTATTCACGACGACTCGGCACTTGGAGAAATGTAGACTTTTTTATTGGCAAAAAATATGCAGCGGGGTGTTATATTTGGTCTGTTGGCTCTTTTGTGAACAATACCTTATATTTCACTGTTAAACAAGTGAGGGTACGGGGTGACATTCATATAATTGGTTTTGATGTAATTACTGAATCGTTTAAGAGGTTTCCTTTTCCACCAGTTAATGACCTGTATGTTTATGACAGACATTTTCTCACTGTTAACAATAAGCTTCATATGTTTGTTGTTGAAATCTGGCCTAATGTTAATGCGAGTCTTTTCAAATATCAAGATAATTTATGGTCTAAGGTGTCGTCTTTCCCAAATGTTGAAACATTCTCATTTGTGGAATGGTGTGGAGCATCGGATGTGGCAAATGGCAAATTGATTTTGCTCCCCAAATTTGGGAATATTGCTGAAGTATACATGAGTGTACAAGATTTTGAATACCTTCAACATGTTGATTCTTTTTGTTGGCTTAAAGGAGCATTATTTGGTCGTAAAGGAGCATTATTTTTAGAGACTGTTGATTCAGCTATTGGGTAGTGCTATTTTCTTGTATTTTTATTTGCTGTTATATTGTTAGCAATTTTGTTTATTGTGTTTATTATTTTAAAAAGTGTTTCAATTTTATTTAGTTTTATTTTTCTATTGTTATTTGGAACATTTTTGGGACTCCATTGTAGTATTAATTGTGGTTAGCTATTTTTATTCGTTTTGAATATGTATTACTTATCATTTGTTTGATGATTTATGTAAAAGTAGAAACATTTGTAAACCAGTATATATTTTTTAATCCATCACACTTATAGACATGTTTACATATTAAACAACCATTGGCATCAAATGCAGTTTATTACTGCTATTGGGTTATAGTAGTTGATATATGTTTGAGTGGTCTGTATTTTGTGGTGATTATTACAGTGGTCTATAGCAGATGCTATATGTTACGTTAACATGTTAGTTCATACAAAATTATTATTTACTATTTGTTTGCAAGGACATATTCGTTTTGAAACAATATGATAAACAGCAATGTAAGTAGAGCAACGATGATTATCATTGTGTACGGGTATTACCAATACAAAATACATTGTTTTTTGAAGTTTAGGGAAAGTGTTATAAGCCTTCATGTTTAACGACGGTTAATTTAAACAAAAAAAAACTATCACCAACCATACTGCATATTAGTTGTTGCAAAAAGAAGTCAAGTTGGTTCTGAATCTGCTTCTGGCTGTGTGAATTAATTTAACCTGCAAACGTTTGAAAGTAATATCATACCTTCATCTTCTAAGATCTTGAAAGTGCACTTATCTCCAAAAGATATATCATTCTCTGCCATAAATTGCAGCCATTCATTCACCAGATATTCCTTTCGCGCTCTACGTGAATGAATTTTGACTCCCAGGTTATAACAACTTCCTTCTTGATTTTTTATTATCAAAGTGCGTGTCTGAGCAATTTTCTTCTTTTTAACAACTTCATCTGGGATGAACTGTTTTTCAAGTAGTATAATAAACAATGTTAGTATATGGAATAGTTGGTTAGAATTCAATGCATATAAGTGAACTGTGATTATAGTTAAAAATTGTATCGGATATCTTACGAATTTCTCTGTGGCAGTCTTTTCAAATGTGTTGTTGTCTGCAGTAGATGATGGTGCTTTGTTGTGGCATCCTTGGTTATGCGTGTGCGCTTCTTTTTGTTCAACAGGTTCTTTTTTTGGGATTATAAATTCACTTCCATCAGGATGGAAAACAGTCATCGTCAGCTTTGGATTTTGAATTATGTCAAACACGAGAATGTAGCCGAATTTTAGCTGCATGTCTTTTATAACATTCATCCATCCATCTGTCAAATAGTATCGTCTTCCTCTTTTCTCTATCTTTAATTCCCATGTATGTCCTTCACCTGCAGATAGTTGTATTGACATGTTTGGGGGTTTATTTTTCATATTGTCTTTGAGAAAGTTTTTAGGGAGCCTCTGCAATAATTATATTAGACAGATGAGATGCAGTTATTTGTTATGTAAATTAGAACACATTTGTGGTTTTAAGTTATTTTGGGAGTTCATGGTTGAGAGTGTACAATGTGTTTCTCCGATCGTTTGGATATTGCATCGCAGAATGATGGTCCCAGTTGACGTGAATCTTTAAAGGCTTTGATTTTGTATTTGCATTCATTGTGAGCTTCAAATACTATCAAACAAACATCATCAAGCCCTAAATCATCAACAATATTTTTCCAGCCATCTGCAAAGTAGTATACTCTGTTTATTTTCCTGATGTTGACGTCCCAATGATGCCCGTTATCTGCCTGTATACAAATTTTGCTTTTGTTTTGTAGTTCTTTGTCATGAAAGAACCCAATTGATGGAGGTAGTGGCTGAAAGATTTACGATATAAGTGTGTGAAAGATAAACAAAACCAGTAAGCAATTATTTATATTTAATTGTATTCTCAGAGGATGTGTACCAGTCGAGAACGTGATGGTCGTTTTTACACTACGCAGAAAGATGGTGCCATTTGCAGACTGCAATTCCAAATGCACGCAAAGTCATGTCGTTTTGTAAGATATATGTTGTAGTTGTTATAGTCAGCTAATAAAGTGTAATGCTATAAACTAAATTTTTTGATATATTATGTTGTGAAAACTAAACAAGTGTTTCTACTGTCAATGTATTTTGCACTACTATGTTAAGTGCTACGGATGTCCTTATTCATTGTTACTTGCTATCTCATATATCACATCGTATTTTATCAAATCTTTAAACTTAATATCATTTTCAAGTCTATGAATATCCTTATTATTCGAAATGTTCAGCTCAGGAAATTCTAACTGCATGCAATAGTTAACTAAAGTTTATTCCTTTTAGTTTGTGCCTATGTTATAAGTTATCAGTAAAAGTAATTCATTCATACATCCATGGTTAAGACATATCTTATCAGCTATCACTAAAAGTAGTACAAACATACATCCATGGTTAAGGCTTGTATTGTTAAGGGTTCATAAGGGCATACTTGATTGAATGGTAAGGGCATGACAGGTTTTAAAAATTACAAGAGTGTTAATGAACTATTAGAGATATATGTTCTTTAATCACGGATAAAAGTGGCTATAGTTTTTGACATTAAACATTGCATGTATAGGTCAAAAAACCAGCAAACTCAAGGTTGTCATAAACATAGAAAACCCATATCATAAACCATTCTAGCAATAAAATCAACAAATATCAAAAACCTAATCTATCATAAAACACTCAACCACACATCCAAAATATGAGAGTCAGAGTGCAATATACAAAAAAAATCAGATCCCTATATCCAAAAAATAAAATAAATAAATAAACGAAAAGCATACCTAAATACAGAACAAAATATCAAAAAAATTATAATCGGAGTAGAATCTTCACATATACGACAAAGATAATAACATAAAATACATGAACTTCACACAATTGATACAAAATCTTACAAGTCTTACAAAAAAAAAAACATATACGGTAACCATAGTTTCTCGGGGAAGAATCAACTGATGCAGATTGTGAAGATAATCCTCACTTAATCGATGAAGATAATTAGAAATAAACCATGAACATCATCCAAATCATAAAAATCTTGAAAGACAAACATATAAGGTAACCATACCTTCTTGGAAAAGAATCAAGTGATGAAGATTGTGGAGATAACCAGGTTTAAGAGAAGAAATGTTTCTTTTGTGTTGGAAATGAAGATTTGATCGATTGAAGATTTGAGATATGAAGTGTAGATTTGGTGATGATGAAAGGTTTTGTGGGGAAACGTGAAGAAGATGTGAGGATTGTTAGAGATGAACAAATATTTAGAAGACTTTTATAGGATCCGAAAAAATGGGTCGGGTTTTTAGGCTGGACGCTCCATTCCATGTTAAAAGATTGAGAAGGGAGTTTTGGAGCCAAAAACCATATTTGATGCCTTATTATTGAGTGCCACATCAGCCCAACTTACTTTCAAATATATGGTAAATATATATATATATATAAAATATAAGATATAAGATAATATAATCCTTAATGAAATCTTTTGGGAATTTCCTGTATAAATTTTTAAAGTTATATTTGTTTTTAGTTTAATTTTATTTTTGGCCTTGTAGTTTGTTTAGTTATGCCAATTCAGACCAAACTTCAAGTTTTTTATCATTTTTGTCCCTGTCATTCTTGAAAGACGCCATCTTTGTCCAAAAAAATTAAGGTGAATCAAATGATACAATTTTCAAGTTTGACCTGAACTGTAATAATTGGTCAAGGTGTAATGACGATGAATAAAAGGGGGTTTGTAAATGTAACTGTTAAAATGAAGGAAATAAGCGGTAAAAGTAGAGTTTTCTGTATGGGACTACTAAAAAGAGAAGTAAATAAATGATGGTGTGAGAGAGAGTCGATGTAAATGGGGGAAAGTCTTAGTCGTATGAATATGTTGCAGGGATCTTAAATAGTGCTGGTTATTTTTTAAAAAAAATCTTAAATTAGGTTAATTTTTTTCTTTTCTTTATTGTTTAAAAATTATTAAATGGATGACATTATGGTTTGAAAAATTGAGATAATCATTTTGAAATTTGTGTGTTAGATGTGGTGAGTTTGACTTTGTTGCGCCAGCCTTTATCGCTATTTATTAGATAAAAATGATGTTACATTAGATTGTTTTATCCATTTAATATTAAATTATGGTAATTTTGTACGCTGTTGTGCTTTTATAAATTGTTGATAATATATTCTTACGATGTTTTTGTTAATGGTTGTTGGTATATACTTGCAACTAATATATAATATATAAAGTAAAACATATATGTTAATTAAAATTATATAAATTAAATTGTAATAAAGTGGTATTTTAACAACAGTTATTTGTATTTATTCCGAGCATGATATTACGTTAAATATAGCTAGATTCATATAACACAATGTTCTGATAGTGAGACTATGTATATATAATTTATAATAGGAGACGTTAAGCTGATGTAGGCAATCTCTAACATTTGCCACATGTCAATGCTGATGTCATAATTCCTTTTGTATATGATAGGATTTTATTATTATGACAAATTGGTTTTATTATTATGATAAATTTTTTTTTTTTTTTGAGGGAATTTTGAAATGCATAATGCACCTGTGTGAGAAGTAATCATATCCCAACTCCCTCTTTCTTCACACTTTAATCTCCATCTCTTTCTTCTTCACACTTTCTTTTCATTCCAAAATCGCAGCCGATTCTAGGGTTTATTTTCCTCATCTTCCACACGAACCATGTCATCCGCAAAGAAATCCCTCGGTGAATCACTATCTTTGTTACTCAGACCGATGAAGATGATTTTGTCATCTAAGGCTACGATGGCGAGATCTGGCGGTTCCGATTGGGATTATGACGGTGACTCGGTAGGTAAATCGAATGTGTTTTTTGTAGATTTATATCTTCAATTTTACTTTTTTGATTTTGATGTGGCGATGATGGAAGCTTTTTGTTTTAGTATCTGATGGTGATGATGGGTAGCACAGACTCGCCGCCCCCACCTTTTTGTTGTTCCGTGTTCGTCTTCGAACCCTTTAGGGTTTCTGGATGGTGGTTGACGATGGTGGCTCTGGTTTCAATTGGTAATTTATGGTTGTTTAATGTTTGAATTTGCAATTTGATTAGATGAGGCATAATTTAGATGAATCATTTACTATTGTAGAATACTTGCTAATTTTGCAATTTGGAGATTATTTATAATTTGGAAATTATTTATAATAAATTTTGATGCCATGAGGTAATGAAAGTAATTGATAGTTGTTTTGTTAGTATTTAGCTGTATCTGAGGACGCTGGTAAGTTTTCCATTTTTTCGTTTGTAGATCGGTCATATAAATTGACGTTTGGACCTGATTCCTGTGAATTTGTCACATTCTCCTACAGATCAGGGCGGTTAGTCTCAAGTCTTTATTGTTGTTCACTCTGAAAGATAAGGTACTTTTACCATCGCTGAAGATGTTCTTGTTCTGTTTGTTCTTAGTCGTGATTGGTCATATTTAGGTGTATCTTTTTTGGTTGGTTTTGTTTGTGGTGATGATTTTTGGGTTATTGTAGATGATGTTTATAGATTCAATGAAGGCAATCTGGATGATGTTTATAGATTCAATGTTGTTTGTTTGTTTTTCATTCATTTTTCTTTTCTCTTAAATGTGTTTTCATGATAATAACAATTTCTTGATTACGATGACAGTTAGTTTGATAAGCAACAAACCGGTGTACACATGTGGAGGCTGTGGTGCAACACTTCAAGGTTGGTAGCATATAACTAACAATTTGTGTTTTGTTTATTTTTTTTTTTTGCAACATTTTGTTTGTTTTTATGTTTTAAGATTTTAATGTGTTAATACAGCGAAGAAGCGGAATAACAGTACAATTGACACCACATTACACAGAGTGGACAACAATTCTTCAGGAAAAACCGGTTAGTGCATTCAGAAGTTAATAATCTGAATTATGGAATGCTATTAAGATGTTTGTAAATTGGTTCTTTGTTGTTAGGTGATGTTGAGATTCTTGAATCAGTGAAAATCCGGTGCCATATAATTAAATACAGGTTATACTTCAAGCTTTTTCGATTTCTTTGCAGGCGGATAGGTGGCTTTGGGAGGTATGAAAAACAGAATTGATAAATTTAGGGAAAATGTGATTGAAGGATGATTAGCCAACAGTAGAGGATCTCATTCTATAGCCTCGATAAATTCAGGGGTGTTTTCAAATAATGCTTCCTAGATGTTTGAAGACTGATAAATGTCCAAAGAAGCAGCACTGTGGACACTTGTCGTTCTTTGTTGGTTTTCAAACATCTATGAAACCATTATTTAAGAACACCCTTGCATTTATTGGAGTTGTAGAATGAGATCCTCTACTGTTGGGTTATCATCTTTCAAACCCATTTTCCCTAAATTTATCGATTTTGTTTTTCATGCAGGGACATAATCTATTTTTTAGTATTTCATTTGGCCAATGACCCATGTTCAAAGATAACTTATGTTTCAGACTATACAAAGATTGCCTCTTGGTTATCATAAGGTTAAATTTGAAATTAATATGGTCTCATTTGTTAATAAGTTTATAATTATACTTAAGCAATCACATTCTTTGTGTTAGGTGTCAATGCACCTAATGACAGCAACCATCATTGAGCCATCACATTCTTTCCGTTTACATATCAGGTAATGGTTTTCCTTAATACATCTCAAAAATTAGGTTATGTATGATTTTTCAATGTGGTTTTGAAACTTATTGGATAGTAATTGTCTCCACAAAAACATAGAAATATTTTGGTTTTGTGGCGCAGATTGTTTACTACATTATCAAGCAAAGAGAAAGAAGAAGACTTTATGGCAATGAAAGGGTGTAAAATCCCTTAAAGACCTAAGAAAAGAGCCAAGATGATTCAAAGAACCTTACTTGCAATGGAGGTAGAAGACAGGTGTGTTATTACTCGTGTTCAAGATAACTTCTTTCGTGTTCATGTGAGCAAGAAAAGAGGAAGACACAAAGGATGTGTCAAACACAATTCAGATGATATAGGTTCAGGTAATAAGAAGAAACCCTCTGTTTAAGAAGCAACCAGTGATAGTGTTTTGGTGGAAAACGTGGAGGGGTCGGTGACATTGTCGAGGGTTGTCAGAAATCAAATAGCATTTCCTGACAACGCTCGACAATATGACCGACCCCTCCACGTTTTCCACCAAAACACTATCACTGGTTACTTCTTCAACAGAGGGTTTCTTCTTATTACCTGAACCTGTATCATCTGAATTGTGTTTGACACATCCTTTGTGTCTTCCTCCCTTCTTGCTCATATGAACACGAAAGAGATTATCTTGAACATGAGTTATAACACACCTGTCTTATACCTCCATTGCAAGTAAGGTTCTTTGAATAATCCTGGCTCTTTTCTTAGGTCTTTGAGAGAGTTTACACAATTGGCGATAAAAAGTAACGGAAAGAAGGTGCTCATGTTCCATATTGTGAGAGCAAACTTACGCGCCTCTTACATGGAATATTGTGTTTTGATCAAGTGAATGAAGCTCTGTTGAGAGTGTGAGGGTTTTTTATAATAACCTCCCTTTTACCCTTTGATCTTCTGATCATATATGAGTTGATGATCTTCTTATATTGTGTTTTGATCAAGTGAATGAGGCTCTGATTGCTTTACTGTTTTGTTGCTTTTAATTGTTTGAAAGTAGGAAGTTGTGATGATAAAATGTAACATCATATTTTACATATAGATGTAGACAAAAACTTTTATCATTATACTTATAATACTAACACATATTGTTTTTAACATTGTTTTATAAATATATGTAACTAAACACAAATAATTTAAACGATGTATTATAATCTATTTTTTAATATTTGATTTCGATAGTTATTAAACCTACCCGTGTGTTCACATGGGTCCTACAATTAGTGATCTACTATAGTAAGTATTTTATTTTAGATAGAATGGATTGTGTTTTAACGAAAGCTTTTGATTTTGATGGTATAACATTGTGTTTTTTCTTTTGTGTCTTTTGTTTTTGTTAATATAATTGTGTTTTTTATATTCAGACTCATCAAAACTTATTACATCAACAGTTGTATATTTTTTTATGTGACACGGGAGTATAGTAGTTACGGGTAAATGAGCTTTTGCCCGTAAAACTTTTGATAATGAATAGAAATATTACATGTTAACTAGAGGTATACTCTAGAACTATCTAAATCCCATGGGCTTTCAAAAATCGGATAACATGGGCCTTGAAAGTGTCATCCTTATTAGGTGCAACATAGGTTTTAAAGAAGATAAAAGAATAGGTCCATCTCAAACCAATCATTGAGTGAGCATTGGGTTCATCTGGTTTAACATGAGAGGAAAAAATGGGCAGCCAGCTCATGCCAAACGATAGTCCAAATCCCTATATGTAAGAATCTTTGTGTAACTAATAGATGAAGTGTTCTTTTATTTTTTAGAAGATTAAATAAAACAAGGTATACCTTATTAAAAGTAGTCTTTATATCCTTCCCAGTATGTATGATTTCTATCAATATGGTTACTTATACTAGAGGGTATGGGGGCCGGCCTTTCCTCGGCGAGCCCCGACGCCGGTCACCCACACCGTCTCCTGAGGATTGTCCCGGCTTCTCAGTCGCCTGAAGACGACATCGACGGGCCTCTTTTTCTCTCCTCTCTCTCTCTCTCTCTCTCTCTCTCTCTAAAATCAAATCAGTTTATTTTTTCTTAAGTGTTTCTATAAATAGTGTGGGAGCCCATCCTCCACCCCCTTGGTCCATCCTCTTTAGGTCCATCATCACTCCTGTTGATGTGGCGTCCTACGTGGTGGCCCTGGGGATGACCCTCCCCATACCCTCCAATCTTATTTTAGTAACTTTCCAATTCCTATTCTCCCATTATATTAGGTCTTTATGTTAAGTGTTTTTTTTGTCTCCTTTACCATTTTTAAATAAATGTGCTTCTTCTAAATGACGTCAATATCTCATTCTTTTGAATAACAGGTATGATGTCTATAAATTCTTTGGTTTTTTGTTCTAATTATTGAATTACGTTTTGGTGATATTGTTAGTTATTGCTTATTTTTCGTGAGTACTTAGTATGTTGTATATAGGATGATGAATGAGAATAAGAATGAAGTTTCAGTAAATTTTTTTTTCTATATTTAAAAAAAATGAATATATATTTAAATAATTATGTTTTTTTATGCATGTTATATTTGGGTTCGGTTTATTAAGTGGTACTATTTTTTGTAATAAGATTTGAATAAGATTAAACATTCATTTAACTGGTATTCAGTGTGGGGGGGGGGGCAAAAAGGGAATTTCTTATTATTGTTTTGAGATTAACTGTATAATAGTCAAGAAAAGGGAAAACGATGAACATTCGGTTTTAACGGAAACTTAGGGCTCGAAGTTATACAATTTGCGATTGTGTTTGTTGCTTTGTGTACTAATCTTAATCATTTGGAACTACATTTGCAATGGCGTCTACTGCAAACATTGACTTGCGATTTACAAGTAAGTTGTCATGGTGTTGTTGATTGCTATTTTCATTGTGTTTTGATTTGTTTTAAGTCTATTGGTTAAATAGGTAAGAAATCGTCAAGAAATTACAGTGAAGATGAAGTAGGTGATACTGTTAGAGGAAGTAAAAGCCAAGAGGTTGAAGTGGAAATTGCAAAGAAACATATAAGTGGAAATAGAAAGAAGTCATTCTGTACAAGCAAAGCTAATAGATTCGTAAGAAGAGGTAAATGCGTTTCATATATTTTTGGTATGGTTTATTTCTTATTTTTTATTTTTAATGTTTAAACAGAAGTTGTTCAAGTATATTGTGTTTTTAGATTTGTGATTTTGTTTGGAATATTGTTTCTACAAGTCGGTTAGTTTTTGTATAACTATAATGTGTATGTAGACGTTTGTTTTTGTTGTATAAAGTTGTATCCACTATGTTTTTTATATTAATTATGCTTTTTTTTAATATTGTGCTTTTGGAAATCATTGTGTTTGCATATGTTACTTGATTATTTGCAGTATCTTGGTGCATGTTGTGTTTTTTACATATGTGGTAAACTATAGGATTGTGTTTTTGTATTGATTTTGTATGTTGAATATTATGTGTTGTTTTACAACATTGTAATGTTATAGTTCCTGATAGTATTTTGTTAAAATTGGCAGAATAAGTTGGAGAAATGTAATCAAACTTGGGTCTATCAAGTTTAAAATCATCAAATCAAGTGTAGTTGTGCTTTCTGATTGCGATGACTAAATAATAATAAAAAGCAGGTTGATAAATATAACACAATGTTTAAATTGTAACACTATGATATATTAACAAGACAATGTTGTATTGTATGTTGTAGTCATTAGATAATGTCAATAGTAGGATT
This sequence comes from Helianthus tuberosus, assembly GCA_030545235.1. Taxonomy (NCBI): domain Eukaryota; kingdom Viridiplantae; phylum Streptophyta; class Magnoliopsida; order Asterales; family Asteraceae; genus Helianthus; species Helianthus tuberosus. The sequence continues at coordinate 60,048,452 of CM060436.1, forward strand.
AAATAACATGTTACAATTAATATTTTTTATGTGTTTTGTTTCTTATAAAATGTGGAGACATGAAGGAACTTTGTCAGGTGCTGCTGTGAAACGAAAGAGGGAAGGTATGTTATAGATCAATTTAAAATGATTAAATATAATATATATTTTTTTTCCCTTCATAGTTTATTATTTTATTTGATTTGCTGCTGTAGTTTTACAGGCAGACTGTGGTGATGCTGATGATAATGATGATGTTGATTTTGTTAATCCCGCTGCATCAAAAGTAAAAAAACCAGGTATTCATTTAAACATGAAAATCTTAATTGTAGTTTGTTTCTAAAATTCGTTAAGTTATATAATAGTTGATGATACCTTACCAAAGAAGAGACGTCGAAAGGACCAACCTGAGGAATCTAATCACCATGAATGTCAAATGTTTTTCCCATATACTGGTGAGAAGATTTTACCAAGATGCTCACCAAACACTCTATATGAGTGGATGCTAGAGTTTAATGACAAGCAAAAGAACGTTGTAAGAGATATTGGTTTTGGTTCTATTCTAAATCTGAAGATTTAGCATGTTCCTACCAGCTTGGGACTTTGGTTGGCTAAGAACTATGATGATTCAACAAGAATATTAAATCTTGGATCTCAGTCAATAAAGTTAAGTCCAGAATTGGTTCACAAGGTATTGGGAATTCCGAACGGACCAAGAATAATAACAGAGAACAATAGGCCAAGCATAAAAAGTCCTATTGTTAAACTGTGGAGAAGTCAATTCCCAACAGGCTTCACCAGGTTTCTTATACAAGAAACACAAACTTATTTGGATAGGCGATGCAAGAGAGAACGCAATGATTGTGGAATGTTGTTTGTTCTTAACTTTTTGGTGTTGATGTTTACACATCTAGGTGAAGGAACGAAAAGTGGCACTGTCAACCAAAGATTTTTGCCATTAATAACAAAGGATGTTGACATAAAAGAACTGGGTTGGTGTGATTACATGCTAACTTTGTTAGACAGAGAGAGAAAAGGCTGGCACCCTGCTCAAGTTTTTAGTGGGCCTCTGTTTTTGCTTGCGGTAAGATCATAAGTTAAATATTAATTTGTCATTTGTGGCATTTATCCAAACAAAACGGAGTGACAAATATTTTTTTGTTTACAGCTTATCTATGCAGATGATACAAGCAAGTTGATGTACGTGTTAAACGTAAAGGTTTGTTTGTAATAGAACATATTGAAGAGCGTACATTATGCAAACTGGAGGACATAAAGAATAAAGGTCTGAAGTCTGAGAAAAGAAGAAAGAAAGGTACTTCAAAGTCTAAAACAGTATTAAAGACCCAAAAATCAAATGAAAGCGAGGTGCGTCAACGTTCTTCAACTGGTGAACCCATGCATGAAAAGGTGGAACGGCAAGTCGATGCTGACGAGGGCAAAGACAATGATGGTGCTGGTGTCGAGGAGGATTTGATTCATGAAGATATACATGGAGAGGATGAAAGGCAAGTGGATGATGATGAGTGTAGAGACAATGATCGTTATACTCGAAATATACATTTGAATAGGCGGGAAGAGAATGCAGATGTTGGCAGGGAATCAAACATTCCCGTGGCAGAAGAACCAACGGAGGAAGCAGAATCAGTAAGACACAAAAACATATAGTATTTAACTCTGAATATATGATATATATATATATATATATATATATATATAAAAAGTATATCGTATATTACGGCTTAACGTACTTCACGTTTAACAACGTTCGTGATTTGTTATATAACATGCGTGATTAATGTTTTCAATATGCGTGATTATTGTGTTTCAACATGCGTGATTTTGGATTTTTGAGTTATAATGTGTGATTTTAAAATGAACGTCCGTAATTACCTGTCGTATGTGATGTACGTTAAGCCGTAATGTACGTTAACCTTCCTGTATATACATATATAGTTTTTATCATCTTTTATTGTTCATATTGAAACAGGTTTTTGTCAGAAATTTGACTGTAGAAATTGAAAAGGGAAAAGAGTCTTTGAAGAATGTAGAGACAATGCTGAATGAGGGGTTTACGGTCTATGCAGATAATCAGGTGATTAAAGAAGCTAAAGCTCATTTGGATCCGTTGATTTCATTTGCAAAAAATGCAGGTTTTATGAGCAGAGATCCAGATTCATCTCCAAAAGATGATAATGAAATACAGAGTAAGGGAGAAAAGAAGACTCAAAGTCAAGAGACGAAAACTGATTGTAATACGGGTGTAAATGTAAATTCAGTTGAAAACATGGAAAGTGTGCATGCTGTCCCGTTGGTATCTGCGTGTGTTTCAAATGAAACAATGTATCAATCTACATCAAGTCAACGATCATGTGGTCAAAATATCTCACACATCATATCTGATGAAAAGGATGAAGAAAATGTAGTTGATTCTACGGATGAGAATTTGGTGCCAGCATCACCTTAAATTAATCGGGTGGTGGAATTGAGTGAAAAGTTGACATTTGTAGAGAAAATTTATTCTGATTGGATTTTCTCTGCCAGAGGATTTGAAATGTATGTGTTTTAACTTCTTTTCTTATAATGTGCTATGATTATAAGTTAATCGATGTTTAACTCGTATTCATTGTAGGGACGTTGTTTTTCAAATTGAAGATCAGCCAGATTCAGGTCTAACAAGGATAGTGCTAGAAACATTGAGTCATGATGAGTATGTCCATTTTGCTGTTGTTAATGTGTGGGCCAGAATCTTAAATCACGAGGAGAAGTTTAAGGCTGATGACAAAATTAAGCGATTGTTTTGTACATATCAGATGCTGGTAAGTAAATAACATAAGTGAATTGTTTATTTATTTATTTATTTATTTTTGTAACGTTATTATAACTGATACACAGGATGGTGGCACATATGGTTCAAGCTATAAGATGATGCAAGCTGAATTTTTTGGAAATATGATTAAAGTTCTAAAAGAAGAACAAGTAGCATCGTTGAAAGAAGTTGATCTTTTATTCATACCTGTTTTGCAATTTGATCACTTCTACTTGGTATGCTTTCATATGAAAAAGTGCCAAATAGCTGTGATTGATAACAGCAGTCTATATGATGATAGTTTTGACTTAAAATACCGAGGCTGGCCAGAAAAATTGGTACATTCCTTGACATTTAACAAACACAATCATATGGAAAAGATAATTTGTTTATATTTATTATCGTTATATTGCAGAGGCATTTAGTAGCAGATTTTATGTTAATTCACGGTGTTGTGGGTGGACGTAAGATGCACAAAGCTCAGATAAGTCGACTAAAAATGTCGTGGAGAACCGTAGACAACAAAGTTGATTGTGGTATATTTTTAATGAGGCATATGGAGACATTCGAAGGGAGTTCTTTACGATGTTGGCGATGTGGGTTTGTGAAAGAAGTAGATTGTGGGCAGAAAGAACAATTAGATGAATTAAGATGCAAATATGCAACCAAAATATTGTTGCATTATCTTAATGCTCGAAGGCAGTTTGTGTATAATGATAGTGAAACTTACGTTGTGCTGGACGCAATTGAAAGGGAAAGGTTGAAAGAGTAAGCACGAGGAAGTCGTGTGGAGCGAATGAAACTGTATTGTCCTGTGTGATGTATTCCTGTTGCTTAAAACATTTGGATATTGGGTTGATTGTTTATATGTAGCTGTTGTTGTTTGAATGTGGTCTGGTCAAATGAATGTTTAGGTTTAATGCTTATGTATGAATGTTATAAGCTCTATGTTGTTGTGAAAAGTGTAATGTCTGTAAACAAAAACAGTATATTTATAAAAACAATAAAAACATTTTTTATTCAAAGCACAACATCTGATAAGATTTGAATTTTCATTCATACAAATTACAATGTTATAATATGGTTGTAGTTCAATTAATAAGTTAATCTTTAGTTGTAAATCAACTAAAGTATTTTGTTTTAGATATAATGGATTGTGTTTTAACGAAAGCTATTTATTTTATGGTATAACATTGTGTTTTTTCTTTTGTGTTTTTTTGTTAATATACTTGTGTTTTTATATTCAAACGAATCAAAACTTATTGAGTAAATTTTCGTTTTGCTCCCCGTCTCTAACTCCATCCAATTTGTCTGTTTTTCCATTTTACTTCCTGTAGGGAGCAAAATGGAAAAACCATAGAAAACTATTGGTTGGAAATGGCTATTTTTGAAGGTTTCGGGCAAAACCGTTAAAGTGGCCAAACCACAGGGAGCAAATCAGAAGTTTACTCCAACTTATTATATCAACTGTTGTATTTTTTTATATGTGACACGGGAGTGTAGTAGTTATGGGTAAATGAGCCTTTGGCGGGAAAACTTTTGTAAATGAAGAGAAGTATTATATGTTGACAAGAGGTATACCCCTGATCTATTTAACTCCTATGATTCCTGTAACATGCCTTGGGGTTGTAACACAAGTATTGTGTAGAGTGCCGACTAAAGCTAATTGAACTAGGCACATGAGTAGGTGTGATTTTTTTTTCCTATGAAGCTAACTTGTGGTCCACAACTTAAAACAAATGATAATTTATCTATAATTTTTAGATAAATTCTTTATGCTTTATCAGTGCTTTGACTTAACAGTTGTTTACAGGATCAGCAGTGCTTTGACTTAACAGTTGTTTACAAGATCAGCAGTTGTTGAGAAGAGCAATTCTTTATGGGAAGTAACTACCCACTTCCCATTCTCGCATATTATTTGTACCTATTTGGGATGTAGCCTTATAATTTCGATTAGGATATCAATTGGCGGTTTATTATATAAGTTATATTAAACTGTTTTTTATTTCCTTCGAAATTATGTTCTCCTATAAAACTGGAAATATCAACTGTTCCATTATCTTGATATGTGTCGTGTGTATATAGTAGTTGCTACAATTCTTGAACGTGTGTTAAAAACCGTTGTAGAATAGCTTATATAATAGGAACATGTTAGCATAAATCTATTTAGGTTTATGAATTTGTAGCAGAATTTATAGATTTATCCTTCAAATATTGAGCAAGTGATGGAGAAAAATGCATCTACAAGAAGTAATAATGTTGTTCATTTAGGTGATGACCGGCTGCAGACGTTTATCAATCCTTTAAATCATCAAGAACATGTAATTTAGTAATATCATCAATAAATAAAGTTTATTTGTAATATTTTAATATTATTGTTTTGTTGTTTTATTATTTTTATTTTGTTTGATTACAGGCCGACAGTGGTAGTGTAGAGATAATTTCTGTTGGGCCATTTAGTCCTTATAAATCTCACCTTTCTCGTGAGTTCAGTGAGGAGGTGATATATATTAAAGTTGTAATTTTTTAAATCTTAGTAAAATTTGTTATGTGATAGTTTCTAGCTCGTAATGAAACAAGTTATTTCTCTTACCCAGATACGAAGGATTGAGAGGCAGCGCAAACGATCTAGAGACTTGCTATAGTGGAATTGGGATGATGTTGTTTCGATCAGCAGTTCTAACGAAGAAATTGAGTTTATTGATATGACTGTTGATGCTGATGTAGATGAGGTTATCGGTCAGTCTGGTTTTGACCAATTTTCTGATTCTAAAGATGAAGTTGATGATACCGCTGATTCACTAGAAAGTTACAATCGGAAACTTAAAGTTCCAAAAGTTTCAATTCACCGTCGTTCTCGTGTTGTGAAACTTTGAATTTATCGTTTTATTTTATGTATAAAATGTTGGTGTAAATTTCTCTGTGTTGTTTTTTGTTGCAAGTATTGAACTATGTTTTGGTATTTTTTGTATGTTTTTTTTTTCTTTTTCGTATGTAGTTAGTAATATATAGTATGATGAATGACAATTTATGTGTTGGTTTTTGTTCTAATTATTTTTTCATGTTTTGGTGATATTGTTAGTTGTTGATTTTTTTTTTGGGGAGTTCTTTGTATGTTTTAAATAGAGTGATGAATGAGAATAAGTATAAAGTTTCAGGAAATTGTATTTTCTATATTTAAAGAACTAACTTTATATATAAATGATTATGTTTTTTTTATGCTTCTTATATATGGGTTCGGTTTATTAGGTGGTTTTTTTTTGTAATAAAACTAAACATTCGTTTGAGTGGTATTCAGTATGGGGGTGAAAAGGTAATTTGATACTAGTGTTTTTAAATTATCTGTATAATAAACCAAAAAAGGGTAAAGGATGACATTCAGTTTTAGCTGAAAGTTAGGGCTGAAGTTATAGAATTTACGATTGTGTTTGTTGGTTTATGTACCAATCTTAATCATTTGGAAATACTTTTGCAATGGCGTCCACTCCAAACATTGACTTGCGTTTTACAAGTAAGTTGTTCTCATGGTGGTGTTGACTGCTATTTTCATTGTGTTTTGATTTCTATAAGTCTAATGGTTAATTAGGTAAGAAAACTCAAGAAATTAAACTGAAGATGAAGTAGGTGATACTATTAGAGCAAGTAAAAGACAAGAGGTTGATGTGGAATCTGCAAAGGAACATATTAGTGGAAATAGAAAGAAATCATTTTGTTCAAGCAAAGTTAAAAGATTCGTAGGAAGAGGAGGTAATTGTGTTTGATATATTTTTGGTATGATTTATTTATCATTTATAGTGTTAAAAAGAAGTTGTGCAAATATATTGTGTTTTTAGATTTGTGATTTTGTTTGGAATAATGTTTCTACAAGCCGGTTAGTTTTCGTATAAATATGATGTGTATGCAGACATCTGTTTTTGTTGTATAAATTTGTGTTAATTTCCATTTTTGTTGATTAAAATTTAGTTATATCCAGTATGTTTTTTATATTAATTGTGTTTTTTTTATATAATGGAATCAAGTGTAGTTGTGGTTTCTAATTCTGATGAATAGATAATAATAATAAAGAACAGGTTGATATATATACCTCAATGTTTAAATAGAAAGGCTATGTTTTATTATAAAGTCAGTGAGGTATTGTATGTTGTAGTCATTAGATAATGTCAATAGTAGGATTAAATAACGTCATAGAATCAATTTTTTTGATGTGTAATTCAATTTAAGCAGGTTTATTGTAATTCAGGTATATGTTTAAACATCGCTATAGTGTAATTCAATTTAAACAGCTATAGTTAGAATTATTAAATATTTGATAAACATCGTTGTGATTTTACATATTCTTAGTGTATAAAACATCGGTTTATGAGAGATGTATTTAGTCATGTATAACCTCCATCCACTAATTTCATGATTTCCGAAAATTTTGTGACCTTAGGCAGTTTTCAGTTTTTTATTCAAGTAAATATAACTTACCTGTCCAATTGAGTTTAAATTAAATCTGTATTATAAATACATGTTCAAAGTTGTTTCAAATTTACACATTAGAAGAGAAAAGTCTGTCTTTGAGGTTGAATCTGAGAAGGTATGAGTTTATATTTTTTTTCTTTAATCTTCATGTGCTTTGTTATTTTATTACTTCCAATTTTTATTTTGTGTTATTCGTATATAAAAAACTTTTGTATTGCATTTTGTAGATGTCAAGTGATGAATTTATCATAAAGTCTCTGTTGAAAAACGTGTATGACCTTTGGCAAATCATGAAGGTTTGTTTAAATTTTTATAATTCAAAAAGTACAAATTTTTTTTTTGTTGAAATCAATTATTTTCGTATTTTTCAATTTATACAGCCTCAATTTGTTACATACTTGGTACTATTAAGGCTATAGATAAGGATTTTGGTTGGCACTATGTGGAGTGTCCTAAATGTTTAACGGAGGCGGGTACAGATCTTGTAGACTGCGTGGGTTTGGAGTCACATTATTTTCATGTGTGCTTCAACTGTTATTGTGACAACCCGAACTTCCAAGGTAAGTTATGTTTTAATCTCATGATTTTAACTCCGTTAAACGTTGGTAACTCTGTTATACGGTGTTGAACATCAGGGTGGGCCGACTGTGGTCGATGCAACCATTGCAATGTTGTGACATGTTGTGACCTCTTGTTATTTTTGGACCGGACTATGAGCCCAAGGCTAGCCAAGCCCAACCGGCTGCTGTGAAGCCCAATCCAAACCCCTTTTATCAAACTTCTTCATTATTTAGAACCGTGTACTACTTGTTGCCTACGGAGATCTCAAAAACAAAAGCCTACTAGCTTTCATACGTGCGTACAACAGGAGAACCCCCCCCCCCCTCGTGAAACTTACTGAATGTAACACCTGTGCCTCCACGGCCATCAAACAAATACCGAACCAATGAAATATTATATTTCATACTTGGGATTTGTAAAAATTTGTGTATCATTTGCACATATCAATTTTTGTTCAATTCCAAACTCTAAATCGCTTTCTGGAAGGTTATACGCGCACCGATGCGTAAATATAACCAGTTTAATGCAACAAACCCTCTGGAATAGTGACATAGGCTTAACATACCTTAAATAACCTTTACATAACTTAGAAATAAGTTTTGAAGGCTTTGGTATGACAAAAACAAGCTAATTCGCTTACAGGGACTAAACTTGACAAACTGCGAAAGTATGCCAATTTGAACTGTAACGAACATTCCGGAACATGACCATAAGTTAAACATACCATAAATATCCTTTACATAGCTTAGAAATAGGCTTTGAGGGGTTCGGTATGCTAAAATAAACTTTTGGGTCATTCAGGGACTAAAAGTGTCAAAAAGTGCACAAGTTTGCACTTTTGCGCATAACTTACGTTCTGAATACATCCCAACATCCAAAAATTTATGTAAGCATGACTATATTATGCTTTAGTGTTTGGCTTGCCAAAAATCCATTCGTTGCGTCATTTGGATCGTTTTTCGCGCTTATGCGCATTCCGTCGTAATTAAGCGAACATCGCGTTCGTACGACCAAACGAACCATCATCCGGCATATTTTTGAACATGTTTCATGTCCACAATGTTTAGGCATCATTTTAGGGCCTTAAAGTTGGCTTTACGGGCCTTAGAAGTGCCGGAAATGGGCTTAAACACGTGCAGGGACTGAAACTGTCATTTCTGAAACTTTGTTCTGATCTGTGACTCCTAGGCGGCCCGCCTCAGGATCTTAACATCCTCACGCGGCCTGCGTCAGTCCTTCTGACCAGGTTAAATGTTTCTAACAGCAGATTGCAGCTGTTTGATCCACCACCACACATTCTCTTTTGTCTAGTCAGCTGATAAGGATCAACTTTTAGCCACCATAAGGTTCCGACACTTGTACGGTTGCGATTAAAGCACGGATTCCATGAAACGATCTTAACGGTTACCCGAAAACTATAAATACCCCATGCCCCCCATTGCTAAACTTACAAGAATTTTGATTTGAGAAACTCTAAGTTGAAACTATTGTTTCATACCTGAGATTTTTGAATCGAAATTAGCATTCGGGGACCCTTCGTAAGTATTCTTTCGTTCTTTTCCTTATTTTATTGCTTTTCGAGTCAGAAAGTCAACTTTGTTTGACTTTCAGCGTTGACCAGCTTATGGTCAATGCGAAGTTCATTTGAACTTCGCAACGTGATTGTAATCACGATGGTCATAGTCCCTTGGGACTATGCCTACTGATTATCACGTTGTCTAGGGTCGTAAGGGTAAGCGATCTAATAAATCGCTTATACCTTCGAACCCGACCCAGTTTGGTCGATCATTAGGATCCGACCAAATACATTAGGTGACCATAGTATATAGGGAATAACCTTCCGAGGTTATACCTTATGGTCACATCGTTTAAGTAGTTGTATGATAGGTAGTTTATATGCCTTAGGTAAATTACCAGAATACCCTTTTCATTTATAATTGGTAATTTAGCATATGTAACCTAAACTTTTGTCATGTAACTGATTATGTAATATGTTTAGGCATATAACACTTGTCATAGGACTAGTTAGGCGGTCCGAACGCGTTTTACGCGAACGACGCGTTAAAGTAGCATAAGCTACCTAAACGGGTCGTAATGGGTCGTAAGCAATTATGTTAGGTTTCATTTAGTATGTAGGCTTTGTTAAACCATATCACACGAGTCTCCACACTCGTTTGGTTTACAAACCCTCATGCTACCCGATCTTCCGATTTAAGTCCGGTTTATTTATATGGTTTTAGACTGCCGATTGATTCCGTGCTACCTCTAGCTTTGCTTGGTTATTGTTCAAGATCTCTAAGCATTCTCAGGCGAGTACATTATTCCCCTATTTTACTGCTTTCAATTGTTTTGGGGTGACTCATATGTGCTAAATGTTTTCAAGGTTTTAACGATGATATCAAAACGATTTTCGATGTCATAACGATGGTTTCAAAAACGATTAAGATGATTTATACAAAACTAATAACGATTTCAATAAAGTGAACAAACTTGTTGGTTGGGTTACATAACAAATGACATTCATTAGCAATGATCAAGCCGACCAGTATTAGGTTATGGTACCATAGGATCTGACTAATCCCGTTATTTACTACACCCGTGGTTATGTGTGGGTGTGGTGGGTAGCGACTGAATCTGAAATTGTTAACTTACCCTTTGGTAAGGGTTTGTTAATGCGAAAACGAGAAGCGACGAAAACGAGAAGCGACGAGTGATGAGTCACGAAGGTTTGAATGTTATTAGCGAGACGACCATATAAGTAGTTTCACGACCTAAAACGAGTTTTAACGATTTGGGTAAACGATTGGTTTTCACGCGATGTTTTAACGAGTTAAACGATTTGGTTAGACGATTGGTTTCAAAGCGATATACGATTGGGTTTTTGGTTAAGTGTTTACATTGTTGGTTTGGTTTGAGTAAGTGATTAAGTAACGAGGCGTGTGTAATATGATACAAGCATGGTGGATACGCCGATGGTACTTCCTATATATAAGTGTTTGTATGGTATTACATATCGTAGCGTTATTTGCATCATTTCAATTTGGACATATAACATTTTATACAAATAACATATTTTTCACAATTTGCTGTACTAAAACAAAGGTTTTTGGGTTAAGAGTCATGGCTACGAGGTTTTACAAACTATAACCCGCTTGATTTGAGTTGGTTAATTAAGTTGCAATATTATACTCTTTTCAAAACAAGGTTTTTAAATAAAGTATTGCAACATCTAAACTAGCCATGATTTCGACACTCCTACAAAACCAATGTATTCGCCAGCATTTCTTTGCTGACCTCGTTTTCACATGTGTTTCAGGTATTGTTGAAAGATATCGATTGATAGGATGCATGCTCACATAGGACTGGACAATGCCTTAGTGACTCAATAACAATGATAGACTATGTTTAAACTGTGTATTTAGATTTCCAGACGATGTAATTATTCAATGTTTAATAAAACGAAACACTTTTTGGTATCCATGGTTATGAAACATTAATTCTGTTACAACACTCCCCGATGTTTCCGCCGCGCTTTGTTGTTTTACGTGGTCGGGGTGTGACAGAAAAGATGGTATCAGAGCCAATGGTTATAGGGAAATAGGTTATTAGTAATGCTTTGACCTAGTCTATAACCTTCTTAGGACCCTAACGCGAGTTTACTTGCGTTTAGTCATAACACAATACCGTCACCTATCCTTAGGCGACGACCTCAACAAGAACATAAAATTTCAAAACCGCTTTGAAAACTAATCATCTGTTCTAGGATGATTGATTACTAGGTTTTGAACCCTCTATTGTAAGGTTTTGAACCCTCTGTTATATGGTTTTGAACCCCTTTGAGTTTTCAAAATCTCGTCAAGGTTTGGGGTTTTAAATAATGTGAACACGTGCAAACTGGAAGGGTGAATGCCTGTATTCTGGGTTTTCTGTCTAGGCAAGCACTTCGTATATATCTCATCAAACGCGAGACCAGTTGTGCTTACCTGGGAATTCTTGGGATGAGTGTTCACTTATAGGCGAGCATGTCTTCGCGATACATTATTTTTGACCTATTTACTTTGATTAATCACGGGGGTCGTTTGTTGCTTTGTAGTAACAAACAAATGACCACTATCCTTGCTTTCATCAGATTTGTTCATCTCATTCTTTTCGTCTAATTCTCTCACTCGTTTCATTTCATGTTTCCACTTTTAGACAATGCCTCCTCGACGCGATGCTCGAATCGATGCTCGGACTTTTACTATTGAAGAACTCGTAGCCCTGATCTCTCAACAGGTGGCTGCGGTGCTTCCCGGGGTTGTAACCCAAGTCCACGAGATATACAACAACGGCAATAATAACAACAACAATGTTCCATGCAAATACAAGGATTTTAACCAGGCTAAACCACTCAAGTTTAGTGGTTCTGAAGGAGCGACTGGGCTTCTTCAATGGTTCGAGAGCATTGAGAATACTTTCCGCCACGTGCAGTGTCCTGACAATCGCAAGGTCGAGTTTTCTTCGAGTGTGTTTCAGAAGAGGGCTCTCACATGGTGGAACGGGGTTATGAGGGATCGTGGTGCAGAAGTTGCTCTAGCACAGACATGGGCTGAACTTAGGGCCCTTATGATGAGGGAATTCTGTCCTCGTCATGAGCAGCGAGCTTTGGAGAAGGAATTTGATGAGTTGAAGCAAGATAGTGGTGAGCACGGGGCGTATACTGATAGGTTTGAGGAGTTGAGTTTGCTTTGCCCGACAATGGTGTGACAACCCTCACCAAAACAGGTATCCGTACAACTTAATTACTGATTAATTACTGCTTAATTACTGTGCTTATTTGAACTAGCTGATGAACTGCTACTTGATATCTGATACATGAACTTATTTGCATCATACTTGACATATCGTCACTACATTATTTACATACGGCACCTTAGTGACAAACATGATGCACAAAAAGCACAGTAGCACAATACACGGATAACCTATTGAACATGCTGATAAAGCCAGCATCAGGCAAACACTGCCTCCAAGGCCTATAAGAGCCTGAGATATTTGGCTACACTAGTAGTGAGTGTAGGGATACAAGGGTTGTAGAACTGCGTCTCTAGGGATTAAGTTACAATGACCGGATGTGCCAAAAACGTACTTAAAGTACAAAATTCAGCACTTTACATAATAATTCAGCTTTTAGTAAGCTAATAAAGTGCCAAAACTTGGGAAAAATATTACTAGACACTTTCCAAAGTGTCGGATATAAACTGTGTCACTTAAGATAACAATAACGACACTTTAAAGCTTTTGTAACGCTTTAACGGATTACTATCCAACCGAGCAACCGGACTTTACCCGGAACATGAAAATATTATTATTTTCACTATCTTTCTTTTTCTGAGCTAGTTAGGGTCCCCGAGTACCCTAACACCCGTTATAATTTACTACCCACTAATAACTAATTTAAATCTCCTAACTAATAAACTAACTAAACATTATCCAACAAGTTCAAAATGAACCAAACCCACCCTATTATAACCGTTCGGTTCCCATGTAGGGGACACCCTTACAATTTTCGAATATTATACTAACCTATGTCAAAAATCTAGAATGCATAATATCTTGTGGATAATTAAGATGCATGGTCAATAAATAAGGACAAAGATCCACTACCTTCATTCTAAAACCTAACAAAAAAAAAAAAGATTGCATTTCTTTCTCCCCTCCTTGGCTACTCACGGCCGAGACCCCCACCCACACCCATCATACTTTCGGTTTTCCATCTTGCCATTCCATCATCATACAAGCAACAAAGGTCACGTATTAGGAGTCTTGGTGCACTCGGAGCGCGAAGGACCACTTTCTTTGGCTTTTATCCACCCGTTTTTCATCAAGAATCTTCCCTAGCCTTGAGCTAGAGGTATAACACTTAAAACTCATATTTGAACTTATCTAAAGTGGTTAAAAGGATTTTTGTCGGTTAAATCTCGTTAAAATGCAAGATGATGATCAAAAGTCTACTAAAAACATGTAAAATGGTGGTTAATAGCACATGAGTTGTGTAAAAGTTGTAGTCTTTGAAATGTATGATTATCTAGACCCGATCTATGATGTGGTAGCTCGGATCATCGTTTAACCCGGTTTGGTAAGATCACGGATCTTAACATAAGCTATTTTTGAATGATACAAGGGTTAAAAGGTGAAACTCTACCACACATGAAACATGAACTTGTGTAAAATTGTTTTAACATGTACAATAGTGTTTAAAACTAGCAGATCTACGTATCTGCAAGTGGTATTTTCAAAGAACCACGTGTCAAAGAAATCATGTTTTCTAAAAGATGGATCTTACAATAATAAGCATGATTTTATAAACCACAAGTGTGTAAACACTTGTGAAATGAAAAGATCCGACAAAGAACTAGTTTTGTCAAATGTTACTAGAAGTTGTAAAGATGGATTTTCTCTAAAAACGAGGTTTTTATGAAATCGGATTATTTACACAAAAGATCCATTAAAAGTAAAGAGATTTACTACATATTTTAGACAAACCACAAGTTCGTATATTTTTGCGATTATGTCTATCTTTGACTAGTTAAAATGTTAAAGAGTTGTTTGATAATGTTGAGAACATTGATTGATGGATTTGTTAAAAGAAAATGATACGCTTGAAAGCGTGGCCACCTCCAGTTACAGAGGAAACTCTGGCGAAATTTTTCTAAAAACCTAACACTTAGAATTATTTACACCACAAGTGTTAGAATTATTTCTGACATGTTTTCGAAATATAAATTTCGCCATGACTTTATTTACTAAATATTCGGAGGTGGGATTTTCACAAAAATTAACGTGATAAATATATATATTGTCACAACACTGTTTATGATTATTTTGTGAAAATGCATAGATATTATTTTTAGAGTAAAAATAATATTTACGAGCGTTAACGATCCAAAATAATACGAACGCTTTCACCATAAATATATAAGTTACACCGGTAATTATATTACCACTCGATTGTTAAAACGTAACTTACGCACTTACGGAAATATTTATGAACGCGTACTTTAACAACGTATCTTTGGAGGAAAATACTTATATTTTGGAATTGGAAAATATATATATTAAGTGAGACTTAATGATGTAATTTGAACGCACATGTATTATATCCCCCATCCTTGGGAAGGAGATTAACTACCAAGTATATACAAAATGTAAACACGAAATAGTTGTCTAACTATTTCCCAAAAACTTAAACTATAAAGCTAAGGCACGGCCGTCCGTCTAATAGAATTAGCACTTGTAGGTCGTCGCACAGCTTTCTGATTTGGAGATACTTGGTAGAGACGCTTCACTGTGAGTTCATGTCCCCCTTTTCTCTAACTGTTTTCAGTTTTCTTAACTGCGGGGGTGAAATACATGTTACTATGTTTACAAGTACTTTATATACGGTATGGTTAGCGTAAGGAGGTGTTTTATTCCGATCATGTGAGTGGGTAGGAGCAATATGAGGCCATTAGTCCTCATGTCGGGACCGAGGGACAGGAGCGGTAGATCTATCTGGGTGTAGCGAGCCCAGCCCCAGGCCAAACTAGAAACGGACCTTGGGGTGACTTTGTCCACATACAAATGCCGTGGCGAAATCTGCTAGGTTTGAGTCTCCCTATTTGCACTTCACATATATCAGTGGCCTTGCAAACCATTGGTGATCACAAGTCCCCTTATTGGCTACATACCACGATTATTTTCATACTCACAAAGGTTTACTTACTCACTTACACATGAACTCGCTCAACATTATTGTTGATTTTTCAACTTACATGTATTTCAGGAAATTAACGAGATCTGGCACGGTATGGCATGTTTTCCGCTGCACTAGTTTCCAAGGTCATCCGGGGTTTAGGGGATGTGTCTCTTTCCTGGACAAGACACAACCCTTAAACCATGTTTATGTTATGTTTCAAGTTTGTAATGTTTGTTGAACAAGATTATGTTTGTCAGGGTATGTTAAAACAATGGTACTGTATTTGGTTTTCAAAACTTAATGGATGATCTTGCATGTTTTTAATTCATATAGCTTTGTTATGATTAAGCTATGGTATTAAGAAGTCACACCAAAATTAACTACGCTTCCGCAAAGCCAGGGTGTGACAGCTTGGTATCAGAGCTCTGATCATAGCGAACTAGGATTCTTTCTCGAGTCTAGACTATGATCACTAGGGCTCTCACGAAAACATTTTTCTGCATACCACTTAAGTCCAGATCCAAAACTTTTTACAAACAAATGTTGAGCACATATTATTCTTTATTATAGGCTTAGTCTGAGAGACTGAGGCTCGGTCTGAGAGACTGAGGCTCGGTCTGAGAGATCGAGGAAGTTGGCTAGTGAGACTAGGAGAATTGGCTAGTGGGACTAGGAGAATTGGCTAGTGAGACTAGGAGAATTGGCTAGTGGGACTAGGAAGAGCAGTCTGAGAGGCTGGGAGGCTAGTGGGACTAGGAGAATGATTTGAATGCTTACTTGGTGACTTCTGTGATTATTTGATTATATGATTGACTATTTGTGCATGTTTGTGTATATGTTACAGACACATGGATTCTACAGACACTGGTGGTTCAGGCACCACAGGCCCTAGGCCTATCGTTTCAGACGACCTTGAGTCATCGGAGCACGAGGTTTACACGTCCGACTTCACTAGCACAGATGAGGACGATTTCCAGCCCTTCGCATTACCTGACGGTGCTGACGAGCTCGCAGATGGTCCTTTGGCCAGGGATCTACCACTGGCAGTGATCCCTGCTCCTATACCGCTTGCTTCGTACCCTGTTTATGATTTGCCTATTGACGACGAGGAGGATGATGTCGATATGTTTGAGGAGGAGCCTTTCGAGGAGGATGCTCAGGGCGAGGCCCTTCCTGCTGCTGATGGTCCCTTGTTGATCGCAGATGCTCCCGACGCGGAGTCACCTGCTCACTCCCCAGTCCCAGACTCCTTTGAGTCTGTGGCCTCTGTATCCTCACACATCCAGAGTGCGCAGCACTTCTCTCATGAGTCAGATCCTGATCAGGCATCTTCTGTTGCCCCTATCCCCAGTTTCACTTACGACCACGATGATGTGGAGGATTCCGATCCTGTGTTTCCCCCGGGATTCGACCCTGATCGTGACATAGAGTTTGTTCCGATGGACCAGTTTATGGAGGATCCAGTAGACGCTGTTGACCCATTTGATCCTATTGACCCAGATTTTGATTTCGAGATGGCTTTTGATGACCTCGAGCCTGCCGTTGCTCCAGAGCAGGCAGCCACTCTAGACCCCATACCGGAGCATGACCCAGTACATGCTGACATCCCTTTTGAGCCTGTTGCTGATGATCTCCCCGTGGATGTTCCTTTGGTGGAGGGCGATCATGTCATTGTTGATCCTGTTGATCCTTTACCCGTTGTCGCTATACCTGTTGACCCTCCCGTTGAGCACATTGCACCTGTTCACCCTGTTGTTGCTCCCCCACTTGATCCCGTTCCACTAGAGCCCGAGCATGCACTGTTCGCGGCACGCATGGATCCACCAGATGAGCATGCACAGCACGGTTGGATACCTGCTGATGAGGATGTTCCACCTTTTCCCCCTCAGATCCCTGATACACGACATGTTGATTCTTCTTTTCGGGTTCCTCAGTTTGTACCTCCAGCGAGGCCTAGAGAGGGTTCTTCAGCCCATCCTGTTGGGCATGTACCGATGCCTATCCCTTTCATACCACAGATGCCATCTGTTCCACCCGCTGTTGCTCCATTTCACGTGGCACCCTTTGACCCCACTAGTGAGCCGTTTCTTTGGGCACCAGACTCTGGTATGCCACCTACTGACCCCTACCATTCTTTTCACAGGGGGTGCACTATCGAGGACGTCTTGATGTCTTTTGTAGCTCAGCATGAGTCACACACACAGCGCATCCACGAGCTCGAGAGAGCTCAGCTGCCCCCGTGTCCATGCCATGGTCAGACACACTCTCCTCTACAGCCGTTTCGACCCTTACCTCCAGATTATGCTGCTCGTCTCTTTACACTAGAGCAGCAGGTTGCCTCTATCATTCGTACTCAGCGAGCCCAGGAGGAGGACTGGCTACAGTTGCGTCGTTTGTTTTACACCCACTTTCCCCCTCCTCCACCACCATCTGTATAGAGCTCATCAGTACTGTTTGGGTAAACGAGGATGAGAAGACGGCGATTGTTGGATTACACAGTATTTTGGAGACTACTTTATGATCCTGACTTTTGTTGACACTGATTTGTTATGGTTTTTGTACAGGGGTGATGTAGCCCCTAGTTGACTGATGATTGTATGACACTATGATGTACTGATACACTTACTATGTAGTCTCGATATATGGCAATCGCAGTATTCTCATCATATCTGATTCGCTTGATTGCTTATTTGCATTTTTATGACATGGGATGTGTGTGATTGATTTGTGATGTGTTGATAACATGAGATGTTATGTGCTATTACTATTACTATATATGTACGTCTTACTATGACCTGACCAACGTAAATCATCTTTTAGAAAGATGCCGCCGAGACGTGAGACACACATGCCTACTAATGAGGCAAAACTCCAGCAGATTATTGCTGCTGCCATAGCACAGTATGCAGCATCTCAGCCCGGGACGAGCGGAAGTATTAACCAAGGCAATAACAATCCACCTCACGGTAATACTAAGCCATTAAGACATACCGTGACCTAATTGGATATCTCTAGCAATGACGCTAACGCCAAACGTATGTTATAACGTATGTGCAGGGTGCACCTACAAGTAGTTTCTGGACTGCAAACCAGTCAACTTTGATGGCACAGGAGGTGCTGTTGCCTTTGTTCGTTGGGCTGAGAAAACCGAGTCTGTACTTCGCATGAGCAAATGCGCGCTGGATCAGCAAGTCACCTATATCTCAGGGCTATTTCTAGATGGAGCCCTCTCCTGGTGGAATCTACAAGTACAGACACTAGGCGAAGCTGCTGCCTACGCGCTGACCTGGACCGAACTGAAAGAACTTATGCGCAAAAAGTACTGTTCCCGCGCAGAAATCCAGAGGTTGGAGACCGAGTTCTGGCACTTGAAAATGGACGGTCCAAAGGTAGCGGAGTACGTTCAAAGATTCCATGACTTATCTCAAGTGGTTCCTTACATGGTTACTCCAGAATACAAGCGAATCGAGCGCTTCATTTGGGGATTAGCTCCTCAAATCATAAGCATGGTGACCTCATCCAAGCCTGCAACTATTACTGAGGCGATTGATTTGAGCATAGCCCTCACTGAGGAGGCGATTCGCCTGAACAAGTTTGATGAGATCAAGACGAAGAAGGCAGAGACTCACGTCGAGTCATCAGGAGGTAACAAATGGAAGTTCTCAAACTTCAAGCAGGGCGCCAGTGTGGCGGTTAAGAAAGGAGGATCAGCTGGTAATGGAAAGAAAGGAAAAGGATACCAAGGCACCCAGCCCAAGTGTAATGTCTGTCAACGCCATCATACTGGGCATTGTAATGTGAAAATGTGTGAAGCATGCGGAAAGCTGGGCCACTCGAAAGATTCTTGTTGGGCTAGTGCTGGCCGGGGAGGCCAGGGAGGATATGGAAACAGAAACTACAATCGTGGTGGTACTGGAAATCGCCCACAAGGAAATAATGGAGGGAACGGAAACGGAGTCAACAATGTGAACCAAAACAACCAGCAAGTTGGGGATGGCGCCGGAAGTGGTCGAAAACTTGGATGTTTTAACTGCGGTGATATTGGGCATTTTAAGAAGAACTGCCCAGATTTAAACCAAGCCCGTGGAAGGGTTTTCAACATCGAAGCAAGGGAAGCACGCCAGGACCCTAATGTCGTTACTGGTACGTTCCCTGTAAATCAACGCTATGCATCCGTTTTATTTGATACTGGTGCCGATTATAGCTTCGTGTCGTTAGAATTTAAGAATATGCTTGGGTTAGCCGCTAATAAGTTAGATATTCCCTACTCGATCGAATTAGCCAATGGGAAGTTAGTTGAAGCCAATGAAGTTATCAGAGGTTGTGTGATTGAATTGGGAGAACGTGAGTTCGCTCTAGATCTGCTACCAGTCCAGTTGGGAAGCTTCGACGTGGTAGTAGGAATGGATTGGTTATCAAGCAACAAAGCGGAGATAGTTTGTCACGAAAAGGTTATTCGTATCCCAACCGATGATGGTGAGACCATTGTTGTTCATGGAGAAAAGCGTGAGACGCCGTTGAGGATTATCAGCTGCTTGAAAGCAAGGAAGTGTTTGCAGAAAGGATGTGTTGCTTTCCTGGCACACATTGTGGATAAGAAGGCTGCTGAGCCGAGAATCGAAGACATCCCTGTCATGAGGGAGTATCCAGAAGTCTTCCCAGAAGACTTGCCTGGATTGCCACCTCTGAGGCAAGTAGAGTTTCACATCGACTTAGTTCCAGGCGCCGCGCCTGTGGCTAAGGCACCGTACAGACTTGCTCCGTCTGAGATGCAAGAATTGTCGACACAACTTCAAGATTTGTTAGACAAGGGTTTTATCCGGCCAAGCTTCTCGCCTTGGGGAGCTCCGGTCCTTTTTGTTAAGAAGAAGGACGGTAGTTTTCGTATGTGCATTGACTACAGAGAATTGAACAAGCTGACGATCAAGAATAGGTATCCTCTGCCAAGAATCGACGATCTGTTTGACCAACTGCAAGGCTCAAGCTTTTACTCTAAGATCGATCTTCGATCTGGATACCACCAGTTGAGGATTCAAGAAGAAAGTATCCCAAAGACAGCCTTCAGGACTCGTTATGGACACTACGAGTTCCTAGTTATGCCGTTTGGTTTGACAAACGCACCTGCAGTATTCATGGATCTAATGAATAGAGTTTGCAAACCTTATTTGGATAAGTTCGTGATTGTATTCATCGATGACATTTTAATTTATTCAAAGACGAAGGCTGAACACGAACAGCATCTAAGAGCTATTTTGGAACTGTTAAAGAAAGAACAATTGTACGCCAAATTCTCTAAGTGCGAGTTTTGGCTACGTAAAGTCCAATTCCTTGGGCACGTGGTAAATGGAGATGGAATCCACGTGGACCCAACAAAGATCGAGGCAATCAAGGATTGGGAAACGCCTACGACGCCAACCGAGATTCGACAATTCTTGGGTTTGGCTGGCTACTATCGAAGGTTCATTGAGGACTTTTCGAAAATCGCTCAACCATTGACGCTCCTCACGCAGAAAGATAAGAAGTTTGATTGGGGAATCAAACAGGATGAAGCGTTTCAGGTATTGAAAGATAAGCTCTGCAATGCGCCAATCTTAGCTCTACCGGAAGGTACTGACGATTTTGTGGTATACTGCGACGCATCGCGTCAAGGATTGGGTTGTGTGTTGATGCAACGCCAAAAGGTTATTGCTTACGCATCGCGTCAGTTGAAAGTGCATGAAAAGAACTATACCACACACGATTTGGAGCTCGGCGCAGTGGTATTTGCACTAAAGATCTGGAGACACTACCTTTATGGTACGAAGTGTACAATCTTTACAGATCACAAGAGCCTACAGCACATATTCAACCAGAAGGAGCTGAATATGAGGCAAAGACGATGGGTTGAGTTGCTAAACGACTACGACTGCGAGATAAAGTATCATCCAGGGAAGGCGAATGTGGTCGCTGATGCCCTAAGTCGAAAGGAAAGGATCAAGCCCATAAGGGTTAGGGCTCTAGAAATGATTATTTGAACCGATCTTTCCTTGCGCATTCGTGCTGCACAAAAAGAAGCCCTTAAGGAAGGAAACCGTGAAGAAGAATATCTCCGTGGGATGGAGAAGCTTTTGGTACCAAACGAGGAAGGAACGTTATGTTTTGAGAAAAGGATTTGGGTTCCTCTGTTTGGCGACTTAAGGAGGGTTATTTTCGACGAAGCTCACAAATCGCGGTACTCTATCCACCCTGGATCGGATAAGATGTACCAGGACCTCAAAAATTATTATTGGTGGCCTAGGATGAAAGGCGACGTTGCTGTTTATGTGAGCAAATGTTTAACATGCGCTAAAGTTAAAGCGGAATACCAGAAGCCTTCAGGGCTGCTGCAACAACCTGAGATTCCCAAGTGGAAATGGGAACAAATCTCCATGGACTTTATTACGAAATTGCCAAGAACGCCAAGAGGCCATGATATGATTTGGGTGATAGTTGACCGCCTAACAAAGTCCGCACACTTTCTGCCAATCAAAGAGAAAGACAGCACTAGTAAACTTGCGGAAATATACATGAGAGAGATCGTCGCACGTCATGGAGTGCCTCTCTCAATCATCTCTGATAGAGACGGAAGGTTTGTGTCAAGGATATGGCAATCCTTCCAAGAAGCCTTTGGCTCACAGTTGAATCTGAGCACTGCATTTCATCCGCAAACTGACGGCCAGAGCGAGCGAACGATACAAACTTTGGAAGACATGCTGAGAGCGTGTGTTATGGATTTGGGCGGTAGCTGGGACAAACATTTACCTTTGGTTGAATTCTCATACAACAACAGCTACCACACCAGTATTGGTGTCGCGCCATTTGAAGCCCTTTACGGACGCAAGTGCCGATCACCCTTATGTTGGTCTGACGCAGGTGATAGGCAGCTTGCTGGTCCCGAGATCGTCCAAGAGACGACAGACAAGATTGCACAAATTCTTAAACGCATCAAAGCAGCTCGCCACAGGCAAAAGGCCTATGCGGATCCAAACCGGAAGCATGTGGATTTTCAAGTTGGAGAAATGGTGTTATTGAAAGTTTCACCCTGGAAGGGGGTGGCACGCTTTGGAAAGCGTGGGAAGTTAAATCCGCGCTACATTGGTCCTTTCAGAATTCTGGAAAGAATAGGACTAGTAGCATACAAGTTGGACCTACCTGCTGAACTGAATGGTGTTCACGATACATTTCATGTATCCAACCTGAAGAAAAGTCCAACTCAAGTTGACGTTGCCATTCCCATCGACGAGATTCATATTGACGACACGCTCCACTTCGTTGAAGAACCTGTCGAGGTCACGGATTGGAAAGTTAACAAGACCCGCCGGAGCAGTGTCAAACTCGTCAAAGTTCGTTGGAATGCCAGACATGGTCCTGAGTTCACCTGGGAGCGTGAGGACCGGATGAAAGAGAAATACCCCCACCTTTTTCCTAAGAACCCTGCTTCTACAAGCAGAACTTAAATTTCGGGACGAAATTTATTTAACGGGGGGAGAATGTGACAACCCTCACCAAAACAGGTATCCGTACAACTTAATTACTGATTAATTACTGCTTAATTACTGTGCTTATTTGAACTAGCTGATGAACTGCTACTTGATATCTGATACATGAACTTATTTGCATCATACTTGACATATCGTCACTACATTATTTACATACGGCACCTTAGTGACAAACATGATGCACAAAAAGCACAGTAGCACAATACACGGATAACCTATTGAACATGCTGATAAAGCCAGCATCAGGCAAACACTGCCTCCAAGGCCTATAAGAGCCTGAGATATTTGGCTACACTAGTAGTGAGTGTAGGGATACAAGGGTTGTAGAACTGCGTCTCTAGGGATTAAGTTACAATGACCGGATGTGCCAAAAACGTACTTAAAGTACAAAATTCAGCACTTTACATAATAATTCAGCTTTTAGTAAGCTAATAAAGTGCCAAAACTTGGGAAAAATATTACTAGACACTTTCCAAAGTGTCGGATATAAACTGTGTCACTTAAGATAACAATAACGACACTTTAAAGCTTTTGTAACGCTTTAACGGATTACTATCCAACCGAGCAACCGGACTTTACCCGGAACATGAAAATATTATTATTTTCACTATCTTTCTTTTTCTGAGCCAGTTAGGGTCCCCGAGTACCCTAACACCCGTTATAATTTACTACCCACTAATAACTAATTTAAATCTCCTAACTAATAAACTAACTAAACATTATCCAACAAGTTCAAAATGAACCAAACCCACCCTATTATAACCGTTCGGTTCCCATGTAGGGGACACCCTTACAATTTTCGAATATTATACTAACCTATGTCAAAAATCTAGAATGCATAATATCTTGTGGATAATTAAGATGCATGGTCAATAAATAAGGACA
Source organism: Helianthus tuberosus (assembly GCA_030545235.1). Lineage (NCBI taxonomy): Eukaryota > Viridiplantae > Streptophyta > Magnoliopsida > Asterales > Asteraceae > Helianthus > Helianthus tuberosus. Next base: position 60,072,384 of record CM060436.1, read on the forward strand.
AAGATCCACTACCTTCATTCTAAAACCTAACAAAAAAAAAAAGATTGCATTTCTTTCTCCCCTCCTTGGCTACTCACGGCCGAGACCCCCACCCACACCCATCATACTTTCGGTTTTCCATCTTGCCATTCCATCATCATACAAGCAACAAAGGTCACGTATTAGGAGTCTTGGTGCACTCGGAGCGCGAAGGACCACTTTCTTTGGCTTTTATCCACCCGTTTTTCATCAAGAATCTTCCCTAGCCTTGAGCTAGAGGTATAACACTTAAAACTCATATTTGAACTTATCTAAAGTGGTTAAAAGGATTTTTGTCGGTTAAATCTCGTTAAAATGCAAGATGATGATCAAAAGTCTACTAAAAACATGTAAAATGGTGGTTAATAGCACATGAGTTGTGTAAAAGTTGTAGTCTTTGAAATGTATGATTATCTAGACCCGATCTATGATGTGGTAGCTCGGATCATCGTTTAACCCGGTTTGGTAAGATCACGGATCTTAACATAAGCTATTTTTGAATGATACAAGGGTTAAAAGGTGAAACTCTACCACACATGAAACATGAACTTGTGTAAAAGTGTTTTAACATGTACAATAGTGTTTAAAACTAGTAGATCTACGTATCTGCAAGTGGTATTTTCAAAGAACCACGTGTCAAAGAAATCATGTTTTCTAAAAGATGGATCTTACAATAATAAGCATGATTTTATAAACCACAAGTGTGTAAACACTTGTGAAATGAAAAGATCCGACAAAGAACTAGTTTTGTCAAATGTTACTAGAAGTTGTAAAGATGGATTTTCTCTAAAAACGAGGTTTTTATGAAATCGGATTATTTACACAAAAGATCCATTAAAAGTAAAGAGATTTACTACATATTTTAGACAAACCACAAGTTCGTATATTTTTGCGATTATGTCTATCTTTGACTAGTTAAAATGTTAAAGAGTTGTTTGATAATGTTGAGAACATTGATTGATGGATTTGTTAAAAGAAAATGATACGCTTGAAAGCGTGGCCACCTCCAGTTACAGAGGAAACTCTGGCGAAATTTTTCTAAAAACCTAACACTTAGAATTATTTACACCACAAGTGTTAGAATTATTTCTGACATGTTTTCGAAATATAAATTTCGCCATGACTTTATTTACTAAATATTCGGAGGTGGGATTTTCACAAAAATTAACGTGATAAATATATATATTGTCACAACACTGTTTATGATTATTTTGTGAAAATGCATAGATATTATTTTTAGAGTAAAAATAATATTTACGAGCGTTAACGATCCAAAATAATACGAACGCTTTCACCATAAATATATAAGTTACACCGGTAATTATATTACCACTCGATTGTTAAAACGTAACTTACGCACTTACGGAAATATTTATGAACGCGTACTTTAACAACGTATCTTTGGAGGAAAATACTTATATTTTGGAATTGGAAAATATATATATTAAGTGAGACTTAATGATGTAATTTGAACGCACATGTATTATATCCCCCATCCTTGGGAAGGAGATTAACTACCAAGTATATACAAAATGTAAACACGAAATAGTTGTCTAACTATTTCCCAAAAACTTAAACTATAAAGCTAAGGCACGGCCGTCCGTCTAATAGAATTAGCACTTGTAGGTCGTCGCACAGCTTTCTGATTTGGAGATACTTGGTAGAGACGCTTCACTGTGAGTTCATGTCCCCCTTTTCTCTAACTGTTTTCAGTTTTCTTAACTGCGGGGGTGAAATACATGTTACTATGTTTACAAGTACTTTATATACGGTATGGTTAGCGTAAGGAGGTGTTTTATTCCGATCATGTGAGTGGGTAGGAGCAATATGAGGCCATTAGTCCTCATGTCGGGACCGAGGGACAGGAGCGGTAGATCTATCTGGGTGTAGCGAGCCCAGCCCCAGGCCAAACTAGAAACGGACCTTGGGGTGACTTTGTCCACATACAAATGCCGTGGCGAAATCTGCTAGGTTTGAGTCTCCCTATTTGCACTTCACATATATCAGTGGCCTTGCAAACCATTGGTGATCACAAGTCCCCTTATTGGCTACATACCACGATTATTTTCATACTCACAAAGGTTTACTTACTCACTTACACATGAACTCGCTCAACATTATTGTTGATTTTTCAACTTACATGTATTTCAGGAAATTAACGAGATCTGGCACGGTATGGCATGTTTTCCGCTGCACTAGTTTCCAAGGTCATCCGGGGTTTAGGGGATGTGTCTCTTTCCTGGACAAGACACAACCCTTAAACCATGTTTATGTTATGTTTCAAGTTTGTAATGTTTGTTGAACAAGATTATGTTTGTCAGGGTATGTTAAAACAATGGTACTGTATTTGGTTTTCAAAACTTAATGGATGATCTTTCATGTTTTTAATTCATAAAGCTTTGTTATGATTAAGCTATGGTATTAAGAAGTCACACCAAAATTAACCACGCTTCCGCAAAGCCAGGGTGTGACAAATGGTTACCCCACTTGACAAGGCTATCGAAAGGTACATCGACGGCCTACCTGACTCGGTACAAGACATCCTTACTGGTAGTAGCCCTACCACACTTCGTCAGGCGATCGAGTTAGCTGCGACATTGACTGAGTCGCAGATTCGGAAGAATAAGTTACACAGAAAGGGTGACAAGGGTAAGAAGCAGGGGTCTGACAAGGAGGATAGCAAGAAAGGTCAAAACAAGAAGGGTAAGGAAGGTGATGCGTCAAAGAAATCAAAGAAGCGGAAGGGTGCCCAAAATTTTGCTGTTACAGTACAGACTGCTCAGAACTTGCAAAACCCACCGGCACAGCCAGCTGCAAAGAAGGCATATGCTGGTACCGCACCACATTGTGCCCGTTGCAACGGTCATCACGTTGCACAACAAGATTGCAAGAAATGCACAACGTGTGGTAGACTTGGGCATTTGGCCAATATTTGTCGTCTGGGACAAAATCAGGCTGCTCAGGTTCAAGCTCCGGTTCAAGGGAATGCTGTGAGATTTCCACTGGGTTCATGTTTCAACTGCGGAGAGATTGGTCATTTCCGCCACAACTGTCCGAGACTGGTGAATGCAAATGCTAACGCAAACCCGAATGCGAACGTCAACGTCAATGTGAATCCAGCACGTGGACGAGTGTATAACATCAATGAGGCAATCAATGATGAAGAACAATTAGAATTTTGAAATTCCTCTGGATGTTATCTTGTAACATTTAAAGACAATGCGGTTGTTATATAAATAAAAATTTGTGGTTTTTATTTTTTTCAACTAATGCAATTGTATGAATGTTTGATCCAACCTTATGATGTCAACACAAAGACAAATTACTCGTGTGGTTCTGTCATTTTCATGATCACTTGTGACTCCCTAAGAACCTCAAACACTTGTTTCTTTTAAATCTAAAGTATCTTATCGTCTTGCACCGTTCGAGATGCAAGAATTATCAAAACGACTTTCTGCACGAAGTATGGCCATTACGAGTTTATAGTCATGCCTTTTGGGTTGACAAATGCTCCAGCCATCTACATGGACTTAATAAATAGAGTCTGCAAGCCTTATTTGGATCAGTTCGTCATTGTTATTAATGACATCTTGATCTATTCATATCCCGAGCCGATCACGATCAACACCTTCGTTGACATTGGAACCCCTAAAGAAGGAACAAACTTTTCGCTAAATCCTCCAAGAGGAAATTTTGGCTTAAAGAAGTTCAATTTTTGGGTCAAGTAGTCAACAAGCAAGGTATTCATGTGGATCCATCCAAATTGCTGCAATTAAGGATGTGGTTCCCAGTATGCTTTAAATACCAGTGTCCAAAGATAACAAATTAAACAATTATGCGAGTATACGATTATGCGATTATGTGATATGTGTTTATGTGTTCTCCTCTATGTTTTTGTGTGTTACGATTTTCAAATCCTCATAGAATCTTTCATATCTTCATATGAGGGATTCATAGTAGGATATTCAAAAGGTACTACCTTAAATCCTTATGGGCTTCTACGTGGTAGTTAAGACCCTTGGGTTATATAGTATCATTCCATGTTTCATAAGAGATCCTTTTAGTGGTCTAGTCTAAAAGATTGATTCACAATTTGGTTAAAGAACGAAATTTAGTGATGTAGCTGAACAGACTCCTTGATAGTCTATTTAGATCATTTATTGATTTAATTAAAAGGACTCTATGGCGGTCTAGTCACACTCATCACAGGATTGTTCATTTGGTGTTACCCTACACATTATAAAATAGACTGTGTGAACTGTGCAAGGAATTGTCTAATTATGGACGCGTACATAATTATGAAATTTAGTGCCCAGAAACCTAGTAAGATTTATTATGTGTAAGAACCGATAGTGACAACAATAACAAAATGAGAACGATGTAATGGAGGTACGGTGGACGCACCAATGGCGCTTCATATACTTGTATATAAGTGTCCCTCTTACATTGCAAGCATAATGTTATTAAGGTTACTAGAAGTTCAGAACCCTAACCAATATTGTTCGATCTTTTCAACTTCATGTTTTAAACTCTCACAAGTTTCCTCTAAATAAATTTCGGGACGAAATTTCCTAAAGTAGGGGAGACTGTAACACCTGTGCCTCCACGGCCATCAAACAAATACCGAACCAATGAAATATTATATTTCATACTTGGGATTTGTAAAAATATGTGTATCATTTGCACATATCAATTTTTGTTCAATTCCAAACTCTAAATCGCTTTCTGGAAGGTTATACGCGCACCGATGCGTAAATATAACCAGTTTAATGCAACAAACCCTCCAGAATAGTGACATAGGCTTAACATACCTTAAATAACCTTTACATAACTTAGAAATAAGTTTTGAAGGCTTTGGTATGACAAAAACAAGCTAATTCGCTTACAGGGACTAAACTTGACAAACTGCGAAAGTATGCCAATTTGAACTGTAACGAACATTCCGGAACATGACCATAAGTTAAACATACCATAAATATCCTTTACATAGCTTAGAAATAGGCTTTGAGGGGTTCGGTATGCTAAAATAAACTTTTGGGTCATTCAGGGACTAAAAGTGTCAAAAAGTGCACAAGTTTGCACTTTTGCGCATAACTTACGTTCTGAATACATCCGGATATCCAAAAATTTATGTAAGCATGACTATATTATGCTTTAGTGTTTGGCTTGCCAAAAATCCATTCGTTGCGTCATTTGGATCGTTTTTCGCGCTTATGCGCATTCCGTCTTAATTAAGCGAACATCGCGTTCGTACGACCAAACGAACCATCATCCGGCATATTTTTGAACATGTTTCATGTCCACAATGTTTAGGCAACATTTTAGGGCCTTAAAGTTGGCTTTACGGGCCTTAGAAGTGCCGGAAATGGGCTTAAACACGTGCAGGGACTGAAACTGTCATTTCTGAAACTTTGTTCTGATCTGTGACTCCTAGGCGGCCCGCCTCAGGATCTTAACATCCTCACGCGGCCCGCGTCAGTCCTTCTGACCAGGTTAAATGTTTCTAACAGCAGATTGCAGCTGTTTGATCCACCACCACACATTCTCTTTTGTCTAGTCAGCTGATAAGGATCAACTTTTAGCCACCATAAGGTTCCGACACTTGTACGGTTGCGATTAAAGCACGGATTCCATGAAACGATCTTAACGGTTACCCGAAAACTATAAATACCCCATGCCCCCCGTTGCTAAACTTACAAGAATTTTGATTTGAGAAACTCTAAGTTGAAACTATTGTTTCATACCTGAGATTTTTGAATCGAAATTAGCATTCGGGGACCCTTCGTAAGTATTCTTTCGTTCTTTTCCTTATTTTATTGCTTTTCGAGTCAGAAAGGCAACTTTGTTTGACTTTCAGCGTTGACCAGCTTATGGTCAATGCGAAGTTCATTTGAACTTCGCAACGTGATTGTAATCACGATGGTCATAGTCCCTTGGGACTATGCCTACTGATTACCACGTTGTCTAGGGTCGTAAGGGTAAGCGATCTAATAAATCGCTTATACCTTCGAACCCGACCCAGTTTGGTCGATCATTAGGATCCGACCAAATACATTAGGTGACCATAGTATATAGGGAATAACCTTCTGAGGTTATACCTTATGGTCACATCGTTTAAGTAGTTGTATGATAGGTAGTTTATATGCCTTAGGTAAATTACCAGAATACCCTTTTCATTTATAATTGGTAATTTAGCATATGTAACCTAAACTTTTGTCACGTAACTGATTATGTAATATGTTTAGGCATATAACACTTGTCATAGGACTAGTTAGGCGGTCCGAACGCGTTTTACGCGAACGACGAGTTAAAGTAGCATAAGCTACCTAAACGGGTCGTAATGGGTCGTAAGCAATTATGTTAGGTTTCATTTAGTATGTAGGCTTTGTTAAACCATATCACACGAGTCTCCACACTCGTTTGGTTTACAAACCCTCATGCTACCCGATCTTCCGATTTAAGTCCGGTTTATTTATATGGTTTTAGACTGCCGATTGATTCCGTGCTACCTCTAGCTTTGCTTGGTTATTGTTCAAGATCTCTAAGCATTCTCAGGCGAGTACATTATTCCCCTATTTTACTGCTTTCAATTGTTTTGGGGTGACTCATATGTGCTAAATGTTTTCAAGGTTTTAACGATGATATCAAAACGATTTTCGATGTTATAACGATGGTTTCAAAAACGATTAAGACGATTTATACAAAACTAATAACGATTTCAATAAAGTGAACAAACTTGTTGGTTGGGTTACATAACAAATGACATTCATTAGCAATGATCAAGCCGACCAGTATTAGGTTATGGTACCATAGGATCTGACTAATCCCGTTATTTACTACACCCGTGGTTATGTGTGGGTGTGGTGGGTAGCGACTGAATCTGAAATTGTTAACTTACCCTTTGGTAAGGGTTTGTTAATGCGAAAACGAGAAGCGACGAAAACGAGAAGCGACGAGTGATGAGTCACGAAGGTTTGAATGTTATTAGCGAGACGACCATATAAGTAGTTTCACGACCTAAAACGAGTTTTAACGATTTGGGTAAACGATTGGTTTTCACGCGATGTTTTAACGAGTTAAACGATTTGGTTAGACGATTGGTTTCAAAGCGATATACGATTGGGTTTTTGGTTAAGTGTTTACATTGTTGGTTTGGTTTGAGTAAGTGATTAAGTAACGAGGCGTGTGTAATATGATACAAGCATGGTGGATACGCCGATGGTACTTCCTATATATAAGTGTTTGTATGGTATTACATATCGTAGCGTTATTTGCATCATTTCAATTTGGACATATAACATTTTATACAAATAACATATTTTTCACAATTTGCTGTACTAAAACAAAGGTTTTTGGGTTAAGAGTCATGGCTACGAGGTTTTACAAACTATAACCCTCTTGATTTGAGTTGGTTAATTAAGTTGCAATATTATACTCTTTTTAAAACAAGGTTTTTAAATAAAGTATTGCAACATCTAAACTAGCCATGATTTCGACACTCCTACAAAACCAATGTATTCGCCAGCATTTCTTTGCTGACCTCGTTTTCACATGTGTTTCAGGTATTGTTGAAAGATATCGATTGATAGGATGCATGCTCACATAGGACTGGACAATGCCTTAGTGACTCAATAACAATGATAGACTATGTTTAAACTGTGTATTTAGATTTCCAGACGATGTAATTATTCAATGTTTAATAAAACGAAACACTTTTTGGTATCCATGGTTATGAAACATTAATTCTGTTACAACACTCCCCGATGTTTCCGCCGCGCTTTGTTGTTTTACGTGGTCGGGGTGTGACACTGAAGATCCAGCAATACCAATACCTTAACTCTTTTGGTTAGCCTCTTTATGTGAATTGATATCTCTCTTATACATGGTTAGTGCATCGATCTTGATTTGTGATTTTGTTATATTTGGTGATTAAACGTTTCCACATGACCAATCTGAATAGGGATGACTTTTTAGAATGTATGTTTGATTAGAGGTAGGGATTACATGGTATAATTGCTGGAATAAACTTGTGAGAATGATGTGTATAAATGGTGAGATTAATGATAAACTCTATTAATGAATGTAATGTTACTGCCGATTAACATGATGCCTAGATTAGGATTTGTGGTATTATGATTATGTGCAAGTATTGTTAAGCAATGACTAGAACTGTATAATATTGCTGGATTGCTTGCCACTATTTTGATGATACAATGATATGATGATGATGACGAGTTGGCAGTCTAGGGTTTATGTCTAGGTTGTCGTTTAGTTGCATGATCATGTGATGCGATGATTAATAAATATGTGATGTTGACTTTTTATGATTTAGTGCTGTTTTCACGTGGACTCATGATATTCATAAGTTGTGATTATGGGTTTCAATAATAAATACTAAGGCTGCATGATGTATCGGGTTAGGTGATGTTGATTGGATGATAAATGATATATATGAAGAAAAATCGGTAATATAGGATATTAGGATTCGATGGCTGCATGATCATTTGATAATGCACATCACATGTAATCAAACAACTTTTAATTTTCACGAAACATGACAGTAGGCTACAAGTTGAGTTAATTGCATATGTGTTAGTAATTACATGTTCAATTGGTGGGCCGCACATCCATTTGGAAAAAAATGTGTAACGAGTTGTCAAGTGTGATTAGTTGGTTATGTGTTGCGATACGTGATTACTTGTGTTTCGAATATTTATCGAGCATCATGCGAACTATATGTGATTGAACTGGTGATGTGAACTTACATGAACTATTACGCCATAAACGTCATGAATGGTCAATCTGTGTTACAACTTGTCATTATAAGTGAATTATGGTGCATGAATCTGATCGTTATCGGTAATTATATTAGGACTAAATTGAGCAACTGTGAGCATATACTATAACCTTACCGAGCAAACCAAAGGTGAGTTCACTACATTCGAGCATGCGTCCCAGTGGTTGGGGACAGTCAGTGGGTATCCCGTGGAGGGATAAGTCTTTTGGGTAAAAACGGGTATATTGGTTAATATTCTCACCTATCATTTTTGTAAGTCCCTTATGTTGTTACCTGGAGGGTAACGGGTATTAGTTGGTAGTGCTACTTAGGTTTGGCACCCTCACACCGCTCCTAGATAGGACGGATGTGAACTAATGACCCAGTCGGGCCCAGTACTGGATAGGAGTACGTGGGATAGGGCAGTCATGTACATCAGGAGCCGTCTTGTTCGGAATTAAGATATTAACAATATTACTTGCATTTGTCAGTGAACTGTTTTACATACAACTGGTAACAAACGTTTTCTAAAACTGTGAACTCGCCAGCTTTGTCTGATACACTTGTTACATGCTCGCAGGTCGTTAGGTGTTTGTTATGGACTTGCTATCTAGGAGTGCTGGAGTAGTCATGGATCGAGACTCTTGGATATTTGACACATTGGTTATTAAACACTTATTTTGCAACAGTTGTTAAACAATTTACTTTATGCTTCCGCTGAATGTTTTCTTTGATTTTAACTCTTGACTTGGATTTTATCTTATGCAATGGAACAAATGTTTTATTAAATATTTATTATTGGTTCGATATGATTGGTGGCTTGGATTCTGGTACGTCACACGCCTTGCGGTGTTTCCGCACGTGGTATTTTGGGGGGGGGTGTGACAGTTATTGTGATGAAAGTGTTATATATCCAGTTCCAAGGTAATATGAGCTTTTTCTATTTATTTTAATATTTGTATGTTTTATAAAATAATTGATTAGTATATATGTGTTTTTATATTTAACTTAACTAGATTCAAAATAAAAGTTCAAGTGGAAGATAATACTGATGATGTTCCACTAATATTATTTCATCCTCTGGCTGATGAAATCATTGAAAAAGTTGTTCTCAAGTCGGCTGTTCAATTGCTTAAAGAAAACTCATCATCTGTATGTATAAATAATCTTTACTTCTCCTATATTTTTTTTCAATGTATTTATATATTTTTTTATATTAATTTTATCATAAAATATTCTGATTCACAGGATGTTGAAGAAGTAATGTTTCCTGTTGATTTAGACAAGTTGATTGGAAAGATGTTTGCTTTTAAAATTAAGATAACAAGTTATAATCTGACTAATTTTGATGAAATGTATCTTGTCACAAACATGACTGATGATGAGTCAATTATTAATGAGCTCAAAGAAAAGATGAAGATTACTGAGGTATTTTTTATTTCAATACATGATTCGTATTTATACATTTATATTATATTTAATTCTATTATTATTTTCTTAATTTTGTCTTTTGTTTCAGGGAAACGATAAAGAATTTATCAAAAAAAAAAAAAGTCACATTTCAAGTGTTAAGATTGATGATGCTAATACCAGTTGTGATACCAATGAAATCAACAAACGTAAATTGGTTGACGTCTATAAGTCTTCAACTCCAAGTAATTTCAAGGATTTGGACAAAGTTAACAAGAAATAATCTTATCTCATATCTCTATTAATTTAAATCAGTTGTTATGATTTTTAGGTTTTTTCCAATGGGTATTTTGGATATTTCAGTTTGTTTGATTAAAATTTAGTTATATGCAGTATGTTTTTTATATGAATTGTGTTTTTTTTATATGATGGAATCGAGTGTAGTTGTGGTTTCTGATTCTGATGAATAGATCAGTGAGGAGATGTTGGAACGTCTTGGCTAAAGCGGATAATAAAGATCAAGTTAATAAATATAACTCAATGTTTAATTAGAAAGACTATGATATATTAAAAAGTAAGTGATGAATTTTATGTTGTAGTCATTAGATAATGTCAGTAGTAGGATTAAATAACGTTATACAATCAATATTTCTGATGTGTAATTCAATTTAAACAGCGTTAATGTAATTCAGGTATATGTATAAACATCGCTATAGTGTTATTCAACTTAAACAACTTTAGTTAGAGTAAATAAATATGTGATAAACAACGATGTGATTTTACATATTCATTGTGTATAAAAACATCGGTTTATGAGGGATGTATTTAGTCGTGTATTACCTCCATCCACTAATTTCATGATTTCCGAAAATTTTGTGACCTCAGCCAGTTTACAGTTTTTTATTCAAGTAAATATATCTTACCCGTCCAATTGAGTTTAAATTAAAACTTTATTATAAATACATATTCAAAGTTGTTTCAAATTCACACATTAGAAGAGAAATGTTTCTCTTTGAGGTTGAATTTTTTAAATATTTCAGTTTGTTTGATTAAAACATCGGTTTATGAGAGTTGTATTTAGTGATGTATAACCTCGATCCACTAATTTCATGATTTCCGAAAATTTTGTGACCTTACCCAGTTTACAGTTTTTATATAACTTACCTGTCCAATTGAGTTTAAAACCGTTTAAATATTTACCTATATAGAGGTGTGTTCTATTACATTTTCGTTATAGTTGTTTGAAGAACATGAACGTAGATGTTTATAAGTTAGTGGCAAATGGTGCCAAACCGGAAGAAATCATTGGCTGCCCTGTCTGCAATGTCATATGCCTTAATGAACAACAATATAGGCATCATGTAATTTCAAGGAAGCATACTACAAAGGTATAAGTGTTTGAAATATTAAACATTTTGTGTTTTTACTTGGTAATTTTGTTGTTTACTCATTCGAGTGTTAATCCAACAGTTACAAGATTTATCGTATTGTTGTGTGGATTTTCATTGTGCTTTATGTGACATATATTGTACAAGTGCAAATCAGCTTTATGCTCATTCTAAAGGAAAGAAACATGCAAAGATGTTCCGGCTTACTGTAGGGGATATGCAAGTTGAATCTCATTCTGCGTTTGATGCTTCTGGTGGTAATAATGTTTCGGGTTACGAAGGAGATTGTGACGAGGGTGATCAACAACTGATATCTGCAGATGATAATCAAGTCAGTGTAGTCAGTAGTGATATCGAAACTAGAGATGTAGATAATGTTTGTGATGTAGAGGTCACTGATGGCTGTGATGTTGATGGCGGTTTTTCTGTTTGTCCCGGTCATGTGTGTTATGCGTGTGACATATATTGTTCTTCACCCATTAAGGTGTCGTTTTGTGTTGAATGTTATAAATATATATAACTAAACACGTTGAGGAGGTGATTAGTTTAAATGATGTATTGTTTTGTCGTTTTGTTATATTTCAACTTTCGTAATGTTTGTTCTTATTTGTTTCGTCATGTTTCAATCGATTGCTTTGGTGCCTTAAAAAAACCAGCACAATCTATTTATTGTCCATATTTAATATATAAAGTACCACATAATCTGTGTAGTAAAAGTTTGCACAACAATGTTGGCATTACCCAAAATCATATATATTACATGTTTTTTAAATCAACCTACGAAGCATCATAATTAAATATAATGTCATATGAACCTACAACCAAACATTTCTTAAACTCATAAAACATAGGGTACAATACATATATGTCCTATGAATCTACAACCAAACATTTTTTAAACTCATATAAGATGAAATAAATAATAATAAAAATAAAGATAATAATAAAATATAATGTTGTATGATCCTACAACCAAGCATTTTTTAAACTCATAAAACATAAGGTACAATACATATATGCAATCCTAAACTATAGGTGCAACCAACCATCGCAAAAAGTAACCCTATAAGCATAAAGTACAAACAATGATGCATAACATTGTTTTAAATTAATAATATATAAATGTTTTGTTTCTTTAAAGCAACCTTGATTTGGTATTGATTTGTTTCGACCTAGCCAAAGTGGACATTATGATGGTGTGGTTATGTTGGGCTGTTACAGATGGCATTAGTGCTAGGGATTGGTCTGGTGTGCCATCGAGGATGTTGGGACCTGTAAGGAGTGTGATTTGTAACATCCCACGTTGGTTGTGAAGGGGAATGAAGGCTTCGTTGTAAGGGTCTTGATACCTTCAACATCATGACGCGTTTTAAATCAGTGAGGAGATGTTGGAACGTCTTGGCTAAAGCGGATAGTATCATGGTGTGGTTTGTCGCACCCCGACCACGTAGGACAACCAAACGTGGCGGAAACGTCGGGGAGTGTTGTAACAGAATCAATCGTTTCAAATCCATGGCAAATAAAGTTTCGTTTTATTAATCAAACATGAGAGTTACATTGTCTTTAAACAAGAAACAAAGAGTACATAACATAAATTAACTAGTTCTTTTCTCGTTTTAAGTCACTAAGGCACAAGTCCGCCTAAGTATGTCTTGATAAGTCCTATGCATCATCTCCTGAAAACACATGTGAAAATAGGTACGTCAGCATAAAAATGCCTGTGAGATACATAGGTTTTGTGAAAACAGAATTCATGACTTATGTTTGAGAAAATGTTTAGTCATGAACCTTGTAATTTGCTTTATCTTGTAAATCATTTGAAAAACGATAAGATCAGATGATATGTATAAATAAGAGAATAATGTATGGTTAAATGAATAACCATGTAAAATGAGTTTGTATAAGATAAGTTGTTTGTAAATCAATGTCTTGTGAAAAGTATGTTATTTGTATACAATGTTATATGTCTCAAATTGAAATGATTCAAATAACGCTACAATATGTGATACCATACAAACACTTATATATAGGAAGTACGAGCGGCGTATCCACCATGCTTGTATCATATTACACACGCCTCGTTACTTAAATCACTTACTCCAACCAAACCACCAAGATGTAATGTTTAACGATTGTAGAAATGTTTATGTATAGTCAAATGTGTATTGTCAAATGTAAATCATGTCAACAGATACAAATGGTTCACACGGTTCAACAGTTACAAACGGTTCATATAATCAAAGGGTTACGACGGTTCACATAGTCAAATAGTTACAACGGTACAAAATGTAGTATATTGTGTTCATATGCTGGATGAGCATATGCAACAGAAATGCAATGTAAAACAATGTACTAAGTATGCACACAATGGACATACATAGCATGAAATGTAATGTAATGTAGAATGATATACTAAGTACGCACACAATGGGCATACATAGCATGAAATGTAATGTAGAACGATGTACTAAGTACGCACACAATGGGCATACATAGCATGTAATGTAAAACGATGTACTAAGTACGCACACAATGGGCATACATAGCATGTAATGTAAAACGATGTACTAATTACGCACACAATGGGCATACATAGCATGAAATGTAATGTAAAACGATGTACTAAGTACGCACACAATGGGCATACATAGCATGAACACAATGAAATCATGTACTATAATGTACTAACGAACATAGCAGGTATATGATGTGAAAACATGGAAAGCATGAAAGTAACAAGTAGGCACATGTGTTCCACCCCAAAACAGTTTGAAAATGGTAAAAGAGGGGTCTATGTACTCACTTGAGATTGCTCAGAAGTCCTAAGATAACAACCAAGCAATGCTAGAGATCACGGAATCAAACGACACCTAATATAGGTAACTATGTTAATAAACCGGACCTATATCGGAGGATCGGATAGAATGAGGGTTCGTAAACCAAACGAGTATTGAGACTCGTGTAATATGGTTTAACAAAGCCCACATACTAAAACGAAACCTAACCTAAGTGCTTGTGACCCATTACGACCCGTTTAGGTAGCTTATGCTACTTTAACGCGTCGTTCGCGTGAAACGCTTTCGGATCGCCTAACTAGTCCTATGACAAGTAGAATATGCCTTAACATGCCTAATATTGTTGCCAAATCAGTTTAGATGTCAAAAGTTATGTCACATATGTTTATAATGAATTTTGGCATCAAAGGGGGGTATTTTGGTAATTTACCTAAGGCATATAAACTACCTATCATACAACAACTTAAACAAAGCGACCATAAGGTATAACCTCGGAAGGTTATTCCCTATATACTATGGTCACCTAATGTGTTTGGTCGGACCCTAATGATCGACCAAATGGGTCGGGTTCGAAGGTATAAGCGATTTATTAGATCGCTTACCCTTACGACCCTAGACAACGTGGTAATCAGTAGGCTCAGTCACAAGGGACTATAACCATCGTGATTACAATCACGTTGCGAAGTTCAAACGAACTTCGCATTGACCATAAACTGGTCAACGCAGAAAGTCAAACAAAGTTTGACTTTTGGACTCGAAAAGCAATAAAAGAACGAAAGAATACTTACGAAGGGTCCCCGAATGCTAATCTAGATCAAAATAGCTCAGGTATGAAACAAAGGTTTCAACTTAGAGCACATTAGATCAGATTCTAGTGAGTTTGAAGCAAATGGGGGTGGGGTATTTATAGTATTTCCCGAACCGTTAAGATCGTTTCTTGAATAACGTGATCTAATCTCATGCGTACACTTGTTGGAAAGTTGTGGTGACTAAAAATGGCCCCTAATCAGCTGAAAGGGCAAGTGTGGGTTTGTGGTTGTGAGTTAAACAGCTGTAATCTGCTGACTAATCGATCTTATCTGATCTGGGACACTGACGCGGGCCGCGTAAAGATACACACTGATCTTACGCAGGCCGCCTGGCCTGCACAGATCAGAAATATGTTTCAGAAATGACAGTTTTGGTCCCTGTTACGTATTTAAGCCATTTCCGACATGTTTAAGGCCCGTTAAGCTAACGTTAAGGCCCTAAAATGATGCCTAAACATTGTGGACATGAAACATGCTCAAAAATATGTCGGATGTTGGTTCGTTTGGTCGTACGAACGCGATGTTCGCTTAATTACGACGGAATGCGTACAAGCGCGAAAAACGATCCAAATGGCGCGACGAATGGATTTTTCTCAAGCCAAACACTAAAATAAAATATTTTAGTGCTTACATAAATTTTTGGATGTCCGGATGTATTCAGAACGTAAGTTATGCGCGAAAGTGCAAAACTTGTGCACTTTTTGACGCTTTTAGTCCGTGAATGACACAAAAGTTTATTTTAGCACACCGAACCCCTCAAAGCCTATTTCTAAGATATGTAAAGGATGTTTAGGGTATGTTTAACTTATGGTCATGTTCCGGAATGTCTGTTACAGTTCAAGTTGGCATACTTTCGCAGTTTGTCAACTTTAGTCCCTGTAAGCGATTTAACTTGATTTCGGCATACCAAACCATCCAAAAGTTATTTCTAAGTTATGTAAAGTTTATTTAAGGTATTTTAAGCCTATTTCACTATTCCGGAGTGTTCGTTGCATTAAACTAGTTATATTTACGCATCAGTGCGCGTATAACCTTCCAGAAAGCGATTTAGAGCTTGAAATCGAACAAAAGTTGAAATGTGCAAAAGATACACATATTTATACAAGTCCAAAGTATGAAATACAATATTTCATTGGTTTGGTATTTGTTTGATGGTCGCAGTGACACAGGTGTCACAGTCTCCCCTACTTAAGGAAATTTCGTCCTGAAATTTATTCGTAGAAGTCTGTCTGTGACTTTGTGTTAAATAGCCATCAAAGATATGTGAAGCATAATTTTGCTATTTTCCTCAACGGATATTTTTCAGAAGCGAAAATGAACGAACGGAGTCATTTTCTCCAACGGGTTCTTCGGAAATGGAAAATAAAGGATTTTTAACTAAACGGATATACATTTCCCTCAACGGATATTCTTCAGAAGTGAAAACGAATGGATGATTCATTCTTCCTCAATGGGTCCTTTGTCAGAAACGGGAATGAAGGAATAATCCACGGATATTCATTTCTCTCAATGGATATTCTTTAGAACGAAAATGAACAAACGGGGTCATTTTCCTCAACGGTTATTCTTCAGAATTTGAAATGAAGGAATAATCAACGGATATTCATTTCCTCAACGGATAATCTTCAGAAACGAAAATGAACTAACGGAGTCATTTTCAACGGTTGCTTCCTCAGGTACGGAAATGAAAGATTTAACAACGGATATTCATTTCCTCAACGGATAATCTTCAGAACGAAAATGAACAAACGGGGTCATTTTCCTCAACGGTTATTCTTCAGAATTTGAAATGAAGGAATAATCAACGGATATTCATTTCCTCAACGGATAATCTTCAGAAACGAAAATGAACTAACGGAGTCATTTTCGACGGTTGCTTCCTCAGGTACGGAAATGAAAGATTTAACAACGGATATTCATTTCCTCAACGGATAATCTTCAGAAACGAAAATGAACTAACGGAGTCATTTTCAACGGTTGCTTCCTCAGAGTTGGAAATGAAGGATAAACGGATATTCATTTCCTCAACGGATATTCCTCAGAAGTGAAAAATGAATAGCTAGTTCATTTTTCCTCAACGGATGCTTCATCAGAATTCGAAATGAATTGGGTTAACTTAGATACATGATAGAACTTGCTGTGATTTCTGTGCACTAAATTCCATAATTATGTATGCATCCATAATTACGTAATTCCTTGCACAGTCCGCACAGTTCGTTTTGTAATGTTATGGGGAAGGATATCAAACTTGTGATGACGGTGACTAGACTACCATATGGTCCTTTTAATTAGATCAACAGAGGATCTTCTTAATTAGGCCACCAAGGAGTCCTTTCATCTATATCATCACATAATATTTCTAACCAGATTTTTGGATCGATCAGTTTAACTAGACCACTAAAGGGGTCTAATTATGAAGTAGTACTTTATAATCCAAGGGACTTAACTACAGCGTAGAAGTCCATTAAGGATTTTAGGTAGTACCTTTGGGTATCCTACTATGAATCTCTTGTACAAGGATATGTAAGATTCTACGAGGATTTGGATAACATAATTTGGATCACATGACACATAAAAGGGAACACATAAGCACATAATCACATAATTGTTTAATTGTTATTATCTTGTTATTGATTGCAATTAACTTGGCACCTCGTACTTTGTTTCTCTTGGAAGAAACGGGTACTTAGGATTTTCGTGGAAAACGCAAGAGATCATACAATGGAAGAAATTTGGGGGTAGTCTGTTCTTCAAGGAATATGGTTCCTTGATTGTTGGTATTGTAGAGGATATGTTTATAAATGCAACCACGTAAACATATTAAAATGTAAATGAAAGATTTATTTATAACAACAATAACAACAACTGTTTCATAGATTATGATAACAAAAGAAAATAATACACAAGGCTCGATTATTTTCTAAACAGCGTTATCTTCTGTCGGTCAGATACTCATCCCTGCACTGGATTTGCATTAGCAAGCTTTGGGCAATTCCTACGAAAATGGCCCATCTCGCCACAGTTGTAGCAAGACCCCGGTGGAAAACGAGCTTGAGCAGGATTATTGCCAGCTTGATTTGGTGCAGCTGCGGTTGGGAAAACCCTCGCTGTATGACCTATAAGTCTGCAAACTTGACATGTGCGGCACTTCACACCAGCATGATGATGTAGGCCACATTGGTTGCACAAGGGTGCAGTTCCATTGTATGGCTTCCTAGCAGGGGGTTGAGCTGGTTGGTTGGGGACGGCTTGATCATTGTGAGTAACCATGGCGAAGTTTTGAGAAGCCTTTCGCTTCTTTGACCTCTTAGGGGATCCAGTCTGTTCATCCATGGTCTTTGATTCCTCGATTGGGTTCGATTCCTCTACCGGTTTCTTGTCACCTTTTCGGAAAAGTTTACCTTTCTTGATCTTTGATTCAGTCAAGGTTGCAGATAGCTCAATGGCCTGTCTAACTGTAGTAGGGTTGTTACCAGTCACAATGTCTTGTATTGAGTCAGGGAGGCCATCAATGTACTTTTCGATTGCCTTATCCAAAGGCGTGACCATGTTTGGGCATAACAGACTTAACTCCTCATAACGGTCCGTGTAGGCTCGATGTTCACCGCTGTCTTGCTCAAGATTGTCGAATTCCCTTTCCAAGGCCCTGATCTCATGACGAGGACAGAATTCCTTCATCATAAGGGCCCTAAGTTCAACCCATGTCTGTGCTAGAGCAACTTCTGCACCACGATCTCTCATAACCCCGTTCCACCACGTAAGGGCCCTCTTCTGAAACACACTCAAAGAAAACTCGACCTTGCGATTGTCAGGACACTGCACGTGGCGGAAAGTATTCTCAATGCTCTCGAACCATTGAAGAAGTCCAGTCGCTCCCTCAGAACCACTAAACTTGAGTGGTTTAGCCGAGTTAAAACTCTTGAAATTGCATGGACCATTGTTGTTGTTGTTGGCTTGGTTCCATTGAGCAAAGAGGTTTGGGAATTGAGCAGCCATTTGCTGTGCAATGATTTCTGCCAGTTCGGCAGTCGCTATCTGGCTTTCGCATCGAGGAGGCATTCTAAAAGAGGAAACATGAAAGGAAACGAGTGAGAGAATTAAACGAAAAGAATGAGATGAAACAAATCTGATGAAAGCAAGGATAGTGGTCATTTGTTTGTTACTACAAAGCAACAAATGACCCTGGTGATTAATCAAAGTAAATAGGTCAAAAATAATGTATCGCGAAGACATGCTCGCCTATAAGTAGACACTCACCCCAAGAGTTCCCAGGTAAGAGTGACTGGTCCGATTATGTGGATTTGTACGAACACTCTAGCCTTAGACAGAAAACTCAGGGTACAGGCACCCACCCTTCCAGTTTGCACGTGTTCACATTATTTAAAACCTAAAACCTTGACGAGATTTTTGAAAATTCAAAAGGGGTTCAAAACCATATAACAGAAGGTTCAAAACCTTACAACAGAGGGTTCAAAACCTGGCAATCAATCATCCTAGAACAGATGATTAGTTTTCAAAGCGGTTTTGAAATTTATGTTCTTGTTGTGGTCGTCGCCTAAGGATAGGTGACGGTATTGTTTTATGACTAAACGCAAGTAAACTCGCGTTAGGGTCCTAAGAAGGTTATAGACTAGGTCAAAGCATTACTAATAACCTAATTCCTTATAACCATTGGCTCTGATACCATCTTTTCTGTCGCACCCCGACCACGTAGGACAACCAAACGTGGCAGAAATGTCGGGGAGTGTTGTAACAGAATCAATCGTTTCAAATCCATGGCAAATAAAGTTTCGTTTTATTAATCAAACATGAGAGTTACATCGTCTTTAAACAAGAAACAAAGAGTACATAACATAAATTAACTAGTTCTTGTCTCGTTTTAAGTCACTAAGGCACAAGTCCGCCTAAGTATGTCTTGATAAGTCCTATGCATCATCTCCTGAAAACACATGTGAAAATAGGTACGTCAGCATAAAAATGCCTGTGTGATACATAGGTTTTGTGAAAACAGAATTCATGACTTATGTTTGAGAAAATGTTTAGTCATGAACCTTGTAATTTGCTTTGTCTTGTAAATCATTTGAAAACGATAAGATCAGATGATATGTATAAATAAGAGAATAATGTATGGTTAAATGAATAACCATGTAAAATGAGTTTGTATAAGATAAGTTTTTTGTAAATCAATGTCTTGTGAAAAGTATGTTATTTGTATACAATGTTATATGTCTCAAATTGAAATGATTCAAATAACGCTACAATATGTGATACCATACAAACACTTATATATAGGAAGTACCAGCGGCGTATCCACCGTGCTTGTATCATATTACACACGCCTCGTTACTTAAATCACTTACTCCAACCAAACCACCAAGATGTAATGTTTAAGGATTGTAGAAATGTTTATGTATAGTCAAATGTGTATTGTCAAATGTAAATCATGTCAACAGATACAAATGGTTCACACGGTTCAACAGTTACAAACGGTTCATATAATCAAAGGCTTACGACGGTTCACATAGTCAAATAGTTACAACGGTTCAAAATGTAGTATAATGTGTTCATATGCTGGATGAGCATATGCAACAGAAATGCAATGTAAAACAATGTACTAAGTATGCACACAATGGACATACATAGCATGAAATGTAATGTAGAACGATATACTAAGTACGCACACAATGGGCATACATAGCATGAAATGTAATGTAGAACGATGTACTAAGTACGCACACAATGGGCATACATAGCATGTAATGTAAAACGATGTACTAAGTACGCACACAATGGGCATACATAGCATGTAATGTAAAACGATGTACTAAGTACGCACACAATGGGCATACATAGCATGAAATGTAATGTAAAACGATGTACTAAGTACGAACACAATGGGCATACATAGCATGAACACAATGAAATCATGTACTATAATGTACTAACGAACATAGCAGGTATATGATGTGAAAACATGGAAAGCATGAAAGTAACAAGTAGGCACATGTGTTCCACCCCAAAATAGTTTGAAAATGGTAAAAGAGGGGTCTATGTACTCACTTGAGATTGCTCAGAAGTCCTAAGATAACCACCAAGCAATGCTAGAGATCACGGAATCAAACGGCACCTAATATAGGTAACTATGTTAATAAACGAGTATGGAGACTCGTGTAATATGGTTTAACAAAGCCCACATACTAAAACGACACCTAACCTAAGTGCTTGTGACCCATTACGACCCGTTTAGGTAGCTTATGCTACTTTAACGCGTCGTTCGCGTGAAACGCGTTCGGATCGCCTAACTAGTCCTATGACAAGTAGAATATGCCTTAACATGCCTAATATTGTTGCCAAATCAGTTTAGATGTCAAAAGTTATGTCACATATGTTTATAATGAATTTTGGCATCAAAGGGGGGTATTTTGGTAATTTACCTAAGGCATATAAACTACCTATCATACAACTACTTAAACAAAGCGACCATAAGGTATAACCTCGGAAGGTTATTCCCTATGTACTATGGTCACCTAATGTGTTTGGTCAGATCCTAATGATCGACCAAATGGGTCGGGTTCGAAGGTATAAGCGATTTATTAGATCGCTTACCCTTACGACCCTAGACAACGTGGTAATCAGTAGGCTTAGTCACAAGGGACTATAACCATCGTGATTACAATCACGTTGCGAAGTTCAAACGAACTTCGCATTGACCATAAACTGGTCAACGCAGAAAGTCAAACAAAGTTTGACTTTCGGACTCGAAAAGCAATAAAAGAACGAAAGAATACTTACGAAGGGTCCCCGAATGCTAATCTAGATCAAAATAGCTCAGGTATGAAACAAAGGTTTCAACTTAGAGCACATTAGATCAGATTCTAGTGAGTTTGAAGCAAATGGGGGTGGGGTATTTATAGTATTTCCCGAACCGTTAAGATCGTTTCTTGAATAGCGTGATCTAATCTCGTGCGTACACTTGTTGGAAAGTTGTGGTGACTAAAAATGGCCCCTAATCAGCTGAAAGGGCAAGTGTGGGTTTGTGGTTGTGAGTTAAACAGTTGTAATCTGCTGACTAATCGATCTTATCTGATCTGGGACACTGACGCAGGCCGCGTAAAGATACACACTGATCTTACGCGGGCCGCCTGGCCTGCACAGATCAGAAATATGTTTCAGAAATGACAGTTTTGGTCCCTGTTACGTATTTAAGCCATTTCCAACACGTTTAAGGCCCGTTAAGCCAAAGTTAAGGCCCTAAAATGATGCCTAAACATTATGGACATGAAACATGCTCAAAAATATGTCGGATGTTGGTTCGTTTGGTCGTACGAACGCGATGTTCGCTTAATTACGACGGAATGCGTACAAGCGCGAAAAACGATCCAAATGGCGCGACGAATGGATTTTTCTCAAGCCAAACACTAAAATAAAATATTTTAGTGCTTACATAAATTTTTGGATGTCCGGATGTATTCAGAACGTAAGTTATGCGCGAAAGTGCAAAACTTGTGCACTTTTTGACGCTTTTAGTCCCTGAATGACACAAAAGTTTATTTTAGCACACCGAACCCCTCAAATCCTATTTCTAAGATATGTAAAGGATGTTTAGGGTATGTTTAACTTATGGTAATGTTCCAGAATGTCTGTTACAGTTCAAGATGGCATACTTTCGCAGTTTGTCAACTTTAGTCCCTGTAAGCGATTTAACTTGATTTCGGCATACCAGACCATCCAAAACTTATTTTTAAGTTATGTAAAGGTTATTTAAGGTATGTTAAGCCTATTTCACTATTCCGGAGTGTTCGTTGCATTAAACTGGTTATATTTACGCATCAGTGCGCGTATAACCTTCCAGAAAGCGATTTAGAGCTTGAAATCGAACAAAAGTTGATATGTGCAAAAGATACACATATTTATACAAGTCCAAAGTATGAAATATAATATTTCATTGGTTTGGTATTTGTTTGATGGTCGCAGTGACACAGGTGTCACATGGTTAGCCTGGGATGTTACAGATATACATTATATTATTATCAAAACTTGTCGCTTGTCTCTTTGTAATAGTTTCTTACAGTTTATTTCAATCCCTTTATATTATAAGTCCACCGTTGTTAGTAAAATGTAAGTTATTTTATTGCGTGTGGTAATGGTATGTTATAGTCGGCATTTGAGTGGTACAAATCTTTTTTGATTGTGTCATCTATTTGAAGACACAACGAGTAAAAACACAATAGTGTTTAAAACATAATAGCTTTTTACTTTTTTTTCAGAAACTGGGAGGGTTTGATATTCTTTTTAATTCATATTTGGAGACTTGTATTAAATAGCAGTTTCTTTTGTATAGTGTTATATTTCTTTGCTTTTATTGTGTTTTTTGTTAGGTTTTTTATATCACATTATTTTGTATAGTATATAAATATTACAGATCTATTACATAAAATTCGATTTAAAATATAGTATATCAATTCACTTTGGAAAATTTAGCTGTGAACACAAAATGAGAATAAGATTATAAATTAAATAAAAGAGATGGCACAATCGTAATAAACATTCAATTCATGTGCAATTAATATACTGTTCATAAGAGACTTCAAGAATTGTTATATTATAAAATAAAATCTCAGTTCATCATGATTCGAACAGTTTCATCACACTTCTCAACCAAATCTGTCAAGAAAATCTCTCCCATCTCCCAACGCCGATTATCATCATCATCATCTTCATCTTCATCATCTTCATCTTCCGAACAATACATCTTCATCATCTTCATCAGCTTCATCATCTTCATCATCTTCATCTTCATCGATAACAATCCAAGGTAAAATCACATACCTAAATCGCATCGATAACATGATTCTTGTGGGTTTTTGTCTCGGATATCAAAACAGAGGTTTGGTTTTGTTTAATTCTTGTGGGTTTTTGTCTCGGGTATCAAAACAGAGGGTTATCTTCTATATGGTAAAATCACAAACCTAAATCACATAGATAACATGATTCTTGTGGGTTTTTATCTCGGATATCAAAACAAAGGTTTGGTTTTGTTTGATTCTTGTGGGTTTTTGTCTCGGGTATCAAAACAGAGGGTACTAAATGGCTGCGGATGTAAAGAGGTTTTTGATTCTTGTGGTTTTGTTTGATTCTTGTGGTTTTGTTTGATTTTTGTTTGAATGTGTTTTGGTTATGAATACGGTACTAAATTCAAAACAGAGGTTTTTGAATGTGTTTTGGTGTTGATTCTTGTGTAGTTATTTGAACACTTCAATATTGATACTTGAAATGTGTTTTGATGTTGATTCTTGTGTAGTTGTTTGAGAACTGTTTAAAAAGAACAGTTTCAGATTGATGTGTTCCTCATTTGAATGTGTTTATATTGGATCAGATTGTGAATTTCGGATTGATGTGTCCTCATTTAAATGTGTTTATATTGGATCAGATTGTGAATACATTGTTCCTCATTTGAACGTGTTTATGTTGGATCAGTTTCGGATTGATTTGTTCCTCATTTGAATGTGTTCCTCATTTGAATGTGTTTGTATTGTACAGAATGGCTGTGGATGTAAAGATACGCAAAAAACCAACTACGAAGGCGAGAACACTTGACAACCTCCTAGAAGATGGTGCGGTGCACATAAGGAAGTGATTGATCAGAATGATCAATTGCATATGAATGAATACAACCCCAGTGGCAGATATGTAAGTAGCGAGCTCTGGAATTTCAAGGAAAATCAAAGAGCTACACGATACGAATGAATATAACCCCAGTGGCAGATATGATGTTTAGCTACACTGGGGTTATATTAATTCATATCTGCTACATTCTGAAGTGCACCCGTCAGTAAAGATCCACAATTGCTTGTGGTGATGTTTTGTCTCTGTATTGTATGTTACGGTCTTTTGTTATTGAGTCTGTAAGTTCCGTCATGTCTACGAAGTTGGTATGACGTTTTGTCTCTGTATTGTATGTATTCAAAGTTTACATTTAATTTACAATTTAGGCTTTAATAATTTGTTATATATAGTATACATTTAATTATTGGATTGCATTTAATTATTAGATAGTTAATTATTAGATTGCCTTTATTTAAAAAGAGTTAATTTGAATTATTAGATTTCTTAACAAAAAAGCAAGAAAATAATTCAGGGGCTCAGGTTGATATTGCACTCATACCATAGGGACGCAAAGTTATATTCAAGGCACAGTTATATTCTATTTGGAACTTCCCACTAACCTATATTTACGTGATTTTTCGGTAACCATATCTAAGAAATACTTTCTCAGTTATATTCATTTGTATGTTTATTTTTTACCATATAGTTGAATTCGATTTATCAGAAAGATCCCCCAATATAGCAAAGAAAAAATAGTTGATTTCATATTCCAGTTGTTGTTTTAAGGTGTGTAAGCATTGTCTTTTCGTGCTTTTCCTTTGCAATTGTTAGCGAGTTGTCAATCGAGTTTTACTTTTTTAAATTGGGGTTTTTCCTTTTTTTCATGTATTGTTATGTTGTTTAGTAATTTCACATGTTTATGTTCATAAATGTTAATTTATCGTATTTAAATACAAATGTACATTGTAGGAAAGTGTTACCATGCCGGAGATTCCGATTGACTTATTTATGTTTGAGATATTGCCAAATCTTACTGCAAGAGACGTAGGCCGTTATAAGTTGGTGTGTAAAGAGTGGTGCTCTTTCCTATCAACGGTATTCTTTGCTAGGCTTCATTGTCGTAAGATGCCATCGTTAACCAAGATGCAATTTGTTTTAATAACAGGAGGCATACATCGTCCACTTCGTACACTTAGTTATGGTTCAGCCAATATTTCTTTAACTGAAATTGTGAAAGTGCCTTTCAAAACTCGTGCAGAATATATGATGATCTTAGGTAGTTTGCATGGAATGCTATGTGTCTGTCTAAGTAACACTTGTCAGTTGTTAATATGGAATCCTCTCACCAATGCCTATAGGAACTTGTCCATTCCTAAGAAATATGGGTTTTTCAAAGTAAATTTTGATGCTGTTGGCTTTTATGTGGATTACTTGAAGGATTACAAACTTTTACATGTTGTATTTAGGCATAACAATCAGTCGGTTTACATTTACTCCATGGAAAGCCAATGTTGGAGGCAAATAATGTTTGTTAAAGACTTTATTTTAGATGATCAGACCGTTCAATGGTCATGTGGGACTTTGTGTTGTAATGGATTATACTTCACTGTAGGTTCGTGTTGGGATTATAATGTGGCGTTAATTGTTTGCTTTGATGTGAATTTAGAGACATTTACTAAAGTTTCCTTTCCCTTTGATGAGTATGAAGTAAATTTTAGAGGGTCTTTGGTTAATGTTTCTGATGAACTTCATTTTTTTGTTCTTCATGGTGCATTTGATGTTTCTGTTGATTTGTGGAAGTTGAAAGGTGAAGAATGGATAAGGATTTTGTCTGTACATGATATTGATTGTATTCCATTGCCTATAAAATGCTTTGTGAGGTACATTGGTTCAAGTAAGAAGTGGTTGTTGATGACTGATTATGGGGATGTGTATGAGTTTGATTTGGATGTGAGGAAAGTTGATAATTTCTATCCTGTTATCAACTTTTATGCATTAAAAGGAGCAGTGTACTCTGAGAGCCTTATGTCTCCAAATGTTTAAATCTACGATGTTAGGTAATTTACTTTGATTTATTTTTGTATGTCTGTTATGTTTTTCATTTGTATTGTAATATACTTTGGTAATGTTAGAAGATATTTTATTTTTGTATGGTATTTTAGTTGCTTATGTTCTTTGTTATATATATGGTTATCAACTTCTTAGAGTAAGTTGTATGTTGTGTATTAAAAATTGTTGATTTCTTGTAATTACATAAGTAGTATGATAATATGTGATGTGTAACTTGGCAGTTAATTATTTGAATAAATTTTAGCAGGTATAACCCCTAATGTTAAGGAGTGGTTATTATTGTGTTTTTTTATTTTATTGTGTTTTATTTATTTATTGGTTTTTATTTATTGTGTTTTTGTTTTTTTTGTGTTTTTTATTATTGGAGGGCTAAAATGAACTCTAAATGTGGGGCCTTTTCCAGTTTTTAACTTATATATGTTTTCAATACTTTATATTAAGAGAAAAATGCAATTTCCGTCCCTGTGGTATGTGTGAAACATCAACTTGAGCGCCTAAGTAACACACAATATCATAAATAATAACAGAAACTTCATCATAAACTTGCTTCTAAATGTACATTCTCATTAGAGCAACACTGTCCAACCCAGCAAACTGAAAAACAAAGCATAATTATTCAAACGAACAAACATGATTCAACAATATCAGTGGTTGCAACGGTTATAATGAAAACAGTGGGTGATTTTATCTATCAGTGGATAGCATATCAGTGGATGAAAACACTGATTTTGAACAACAGTGATATCCAAGTAAATGAGAGAACAGGGGTTGACTTTCAGCAGTGGACAGCTTTTCACAGAGCAGATGTTTGAACAAAACAGTGGTTATGGCAGTGGACAGATTTTCACAGAGCAGCTGTTTGAGATAGTGTTTTTTTTCATGTGTGCAAGTGCAACTCTATATTCAGGCACAATTTTACATCAAAATAAACCAAATCAATTACAATTCTCCGGATGGTCGCTCGAAGAAATTAAACTGAAGATATTAAATGTTTGAAATAATATATGATTAAATAACCACAATAAAAAAACGACCATAATAAAAAACACAATTCATCCAGACTAACTTTCAAGAAACAAAACAAAACATTCCATTAAAATAAAAATACCACCAATAACTCTTAATAATTGAATACAAACCACTTTACCATAACAGCAACTATCACTAAACTTAACAAAACTACTTATAAGGAAAGTAAAAACCAACGCTTCAACTCCATTGATTCATTAACTTGTCTAAATATCTCTAACATCTGTGCCATTAACTGAACATCTTTGTTCGCAATCTCACCATTATTCAAAAGTGTTATGTATTGTTTATGGTATGTATTTGCAGTTAACTTAATGGAATGTATGGGTTTTTGTAAGTTTGATAGTGTTGTATGTAAAGGCAGTATGACTAATACCTGATATTTTGAGTTGTTTGTGTGGTTACATATAATATTGCGTTTTTATATGACATGATATAAATTTTGTTTTGTGTTATTTTACCGGATAAAGTGTATTAGAAAGTTGGAGATATCATCTGCTATGTTGCCTTTTCTATATATTTATATAGAAGTTTTGCCGTTCAAAAAAAAAATCAACTGCTATGTTAGTGGTTACTAATCCTTTTATTACGTGATTAGTTATTAAGCATTTCTCTCCCATTATCTCCAGTCCTTTATGGGTTGACGTTTCTCTCTCACATCTTCCTATTTATATGATTATAGGGTAACATTTCAGTCAGAATTGTTCCAGATCTTTGAGCAAATAAAAGTTGCTGTTTGTAAGTATCTTTTCTTCAATTTGTTACTTTGCCTTCTATTCTTCATAACTATGATTTACACTTTGATGTTAAAGTGAATTGGACTAACTAACATGTGTTGATCTAATGTGAGCAGTTAATCAATATTTGTTATGTCGGAGTTGCTTGTAGAGATATTAATGTATGGTATTTTTACAAAACTTTATGCAAGAGATATAGGTCGTTGCAAGTTGGTGTGCAAAAAATGGTTGACTATACTGTCCACACCAGAGTTTCCATTAATTCATTGTCGTAGTACGTCACCGTCAGCTACCAAGCGGGTGCTTGCGAAATTAGATCGTTGTGGTTCTCTTGAAAAATTGTTTTATGCATGCACGGGCTTTTGTGGTCCTAAAATGATGTCTGTTAAACCATTCAAAACCCGACCAGATGAATTGATGATATTAGGGAGTTTGGATGGAATGTTATGTGTGTGCCTAGAAGAGACTTCTCAAATTTTAATTTGGAATCCTCTTACACAGGCAAGTACAACTTTGTCATCATATGAATCACATGGTTTCTTCAAAAAAGATTCTGATTCTGCTGCTTTCTATGTGGATTCTGCAAATGAGTACAAGGTTTTACATGTTATAAGAAGACGTGGCACAGAGGAAGTTTATATTTATTCTACCCGACTACATTCCTGGAGGAAAATTACGGACATTCTGTCTGTTAAGCATGGTGGAAAATGGTCATTAGGTACATTGTGTGGAGATGGTGTATATTTCATTGTTGATTCATGTTCTGGTGATTGTGTGCAGTCAATTGTACGTTTTGATGTTAACCTAGAGCAATTTTCAAGTGTTCCATTACCATGTGATTTTTATGGAGGAGGTTTTGATGGATCTTTGGTCAGTATTGCTGGGCAACTTCACATTTCTATGCGTTATAAATATGATATGTATTTAGTTGGTTTGTGTAAGTTGGGATATGAAGAATGGATTAACTTATGGGTTCTGCCTTGTATTGGTGTTGTTCCATCGAGTTTCCTCGGGTTTGTAGAGTATGTAGAGTCTACTGATGAAATGCTGTTGATGACTACTTGTGGGGATATTTATATGTTAGATATGAAAACTATGCAAGTTGGGTACTACTTTCCTTGGAAGTACATGACTGCCTTACAAGGGTCTGTCTATTTTGAGAGCCTTGTGTCTCCAAATTACTAAAGGTATCAAGCTTCTGTTCTTCTTTATGTTTTGATGTATCATGTTTGTTTATAGTTTATGTTAATGTCTTTAGTATTTTAGTAATTTAATGTTAATATAGTGGTTTATTGGGTAAGGATCTTCTAATGTTCGATATTATGTTTTATTATTTGATATATGGATGATGTTTAATGTAGTATTATTTAATATATGAATGATGTTTAATGTAGTTTCTGGTTCGGGTAGTGTAACAAATTGTATACAGGTTTTGTGTTTTTGATTTGGCATTATATATACAGATTGTTAAATGATCAAGTCAACTCTATTGTGGTTTGTAAGTTAAACCATTAAGAAAGCTACATCCAAAATGATCGTATCACTAACAACATTAATTGAAAATCCTAAAAGTTATAGTGATTTCATATTCAATTTTTAAATAAACAAAATTTTTTTAAGTTCAAATTATAAACATAAACTCAAAGTTATGATTAATTATCCAATTGTAACCCAAGCTTAAAGTTTATCATATTTTATTATAAGTTCAAATTAGAAACATAAACTCAAAGTTATGATTAATTATACAATTGTAACTCAAGCTTAAAATTTATCATATTTTATTAAATTCATTGAAACATTTCAAACAGCATGGGTCCATTTTTGTGTTTGTCACCGGAAGTCTTGCAATGTTTTTTATTTTTGGTTCCATGTTATTGAAAAAAAGTCAATCTGAATTTAGAATTCATGTCATTGTTTTTGAAAACACATATAATACATAAAAAAGATACTACATTTAAAATATTCTAAAAATAATATTTCGGTTATTTAGTTGATTAATAAAAGACAAAACAATATCTTGAATTGTCTTATGGATAATGTTAATTGTGTTTTTTGCAACAGGCATCCAGTGACTTGAGTCAAGATGAGATTAACTTAACTATTACATTAAAATGTATGCAGATATAAATATTTTTATCACTATACGTCGTTTGAACATAGCTTAAAATTTTGATGTGTTATTTTAAACTATTGATTATAGCTCATGTAGTGTCTCATTTATTCAATTAATTAAAAAAAAAAAACAAAACGTGGTTGGTTAGTTGTCATCTTTTTTGACGAAATAAATGGTGTGGTGACATAATTTATGAATCTTCCACGTATTTTCAGTTAGCAGGGTATCCATGTTTTATGCTCAAGTTTGTTAGCGGTGCATATATATATATGATTATATGTATGTATGTATGTATGTATAAATATAATCGTAAAGGAATATTTGAATTCTTTAACCTCTGATTATATCATTCGTTTGTATAATTATATCTGGTTTCCGTCGCTTTAACTTTTAAATAAAAGATGGTCGATGAGGTAGTTTGGCAGTTACAGAGGGATGTCTTGTATATGACTGTTTTGAAATTCGGTTTCAAACGTGTGGCTAACTTTATAGAAGATATGCGTAAAATAGTAGGTGATTTGTTGGAATTACCTGCTTGCGATGTTCGTGACATTGGTGTTCGTGCTTCTATCGATGTGATTAGGAAGGCAATTAAGCATTTGGATCGTATTGTGTCCACTCTTGAAAGTGTGAAGTGTTGCATGGAAGTTAAGATTAATTATCTAGAGCGATTTTAGTACTCATGTTTGTTTTTTATTTTTCGATGTCTCTTATTTCTGGTTTTTTTTTTTCTTTTTTTTTTTTTTGTAGGATAGTATTTTAGTTTGTTTAAAAGCGGCTTTTGTTTCAGTTATTGTATTTCTTACAATTAAAGTTAGGCCATCTTTACAGAAAAGAGCGTTTGATTTATATAGTTTGGATTGTGTTTGTGCTTTTTTTTTTCACTTAAACAAGTTTACATTGATAATCAGAATTCAGTAAAAAAAGTAAGGTTTAATAAAAAACATAATGCCTTTATTAGAGCTTAATATTGTATAAAATATACATACAACTACAAATAGTATATAAGGACTATTGCAATAGGGTAACGTACTATTCCTAAACATAGTGATTTCGTATAAGCACAATCTTTTCCATAATAAAACACAATGTAATCAACAA
The DNA here is from genome assembly GCA_030545235.1 of Helianthus tuberosus. Classification (NCBI taxonomy): domain Eukaryota; kingdom Viridiplantae; phylum Streptophyta; class Magnoliopsida; order Asterales; family Asteraceae; genus Helianthus; species Helianthus tuberosus. The sequence continues at coordinate 60,104,236 of CM060436.1, forward strand.
TATAAATGGTATAGGACAATATTAGTATATATTATTACATTTCTATAAAAACACGTTTTGTTTAAAAAAACTTAAATTAGGTTAACACACCTAATGTTTGTAATTATAATTAGCATTTTAAGTTATGCATTCATTTGTGGTAGTTTCGTGTTTACTTTGTTTTTGTATAAAATATATAATATTATCTAATTAAAGACAATTATAATTCCTACAATTATGGTGCATGTTCAAAAACTACCCACTATGTTGCCCCATTATTATTTGAACTTTGATAACTGTATTTAATAACCCAACTGTTGTCTTAATATTTTTTACTACAGTTCTTTAGTTTCCCTTATCAATAGGTTTTGAAAAGTTATAGTTGGAAACGAAGTATCAAAGGAGCTACTATCTATTTAGCAATGTATGTGTGATTTTGTTTTTCATAGTGTGTATAGGTGTTTCATATTCATATTTAATTTCATTGCTTTCTTTTGTTGTTACATGTATTTCATAGTTGGTTGCATGTCTTCTTATAGCTATGTTTGTTGCTATTGTGTTTTGTTAATTTAAATTATGTAGTATAAATAATAGATTAGGGTATAGCTTGACAATGGCATATTTATGATCGAGATGTTTGCTTTACCTGCATGAAACAGTGTTATGTTCTAAGTATGTATATAGATCCGATGGTGTTTCTATATAATAGTCGTCTATTTTCTTGGAGTGATATCAAGTATGGATACGGTGTTTTGTGCTTATGTAATGATGGGTTGTGAGATGGTATTTTGGAGTGCATTATACGCAAAAGAAGTTTATACAATGATAACAGGAAGTTTACTACAAAATATTTTCACATGTTGTTGGTTTATCTGCTGATTCTTCTAACAAATGTCAGAGCTTGCATATAGTGTGTAAGGCTGGTGCGCGTTGGTTGTTTGGTATAATCCATGATATTATGTACGTATGGATTGGTAAGTATTGTGTAGAGCTTCCAGTATGTAATAGCTATCACTATGAGTAGTTGAGGTATTTAAGGACTAGATATGAAGAGGAAGAAGATGGAGAATAAAACATTGACATTATTCATCAAGTGGTATCAAATGAATGTTGTTTGTATACAGATCTTGGTGGTATGGATAGTGTTAATATTAACCATGGTATTGCAAGTGATTCTGAAATATTATCAACACTGTCTTCTTCATCTATGTCGACATTTCGATCTGATGAAACATCCCGTAATATTAGACGTCGTGGTCGTCCTCGATTACGAGATCGCCCTGCTGGTTCAAACATTGAAAATATGCCACTTCAACGACGTTGTTATGGTACGTATTGTTAATTTTTTTTATGCCAAGTAATATAAACGTGTTCATGTTTTTAGGACACATCTGATTGTATCTACGTGTATTGCAGTTGGCCCAAATTCAAATCAATTCCATGGAACTAATTCAATGAATAGTGATGCACCTTTTGTATCACATTCTTTAACTTCGGAGTTTTTTCTGTCACACCCCCAAATTCCCACCTAGGGTATGTCCCTATTAGGAGTGCGACGATCCAACAACGAGCCACTAATTATATCAAACGCATTCAATTAAAAGATAAAGTACTTGATTGTAAATAAAACACTGTCTGTAAGTTTGAATGAAAACCAAAGTATCAGCGGAAGCAAAGTTAACCAGTTTTAAAACCAAAGTAATGTATCAATAAACCAATAAAATAAACACGTCCAGCAAGACCATGCCCACTCCAGCTGCTCCAGATAGCAAGTCCCAAAGTATCTCAGCTAACGACCTACAAGCATGCAAACAAGTGTGTCAGACTATGCTGGTGAGTTCAAAGTTTTGTTACCGAGTTTAGTTACCAGTCACATGTGTAAAACAGTTTAATAAGATGATTTGTTGATTTGATGTTTCGTCGTTTTGATGTTGTTATTACTCGATTACCGAATAGCTACAAGATATGTGATTGCCCAACCCCAATGTCTCTATCAAAACATTGGTCATACTTTAAGGAAATTAGTTCACGACCGTCCTCCCCGGTACGGTGTGAGGGTGCCAAACCTAATAGCGCTATCAACTAATACCCTCGTTGCCTCCTCGGCAACTGTCGGTAGATGTAAGGGGTCTTACGAGATAGATACTGAGTATAATAACAAACATCCCAATAAACACGCGTTCCTCCCCGGAACGTTACCCGATATCCCTCCCTGGGATGCATGCTTGGAAAAAGAGCAGTGAACTCACCTTAGACTGCTCGGAATGTTATGTCACGTTATTCACAATTGATCCACAATTCCTAACATGGTTACCAATAATCATCAGTTCCGTAAACGTTTAGATTATTTACCCAATATCCATATTACACCATTAGTATACCTGCAAGGCACGTAACATGATACTATTCTTGGCAGTTATTTAGTTATCTATTCGTTCACAATCATCACATTGCATATCAGGCAGGTAATCTCTTGATCAATACACACTTGGTTTCACACATCTTCCCGGTTTAGATTAACAACAACATGGCTCGATTGGACATGAAATTACTTCACATTTTAAGTTAATATCACCATTTGAATCACCTAAACCATTTGCTACACCAAATCAAATAATCATTAATATGATAGACATGATGGGGCTCGGTCCACATCAAGCGCAGCCCAAACTAAATATGATTTAATTGTAGTGTTGCCCAACTAGCGGCCCTGTTCTTCCATTTCCTAGTTCTAAGACCCAATTCGTTTCATTTTGTCAAATAGGGCGGCCCACTGATGTATTCTTCCATTCAGTAACCATAATCGATTAATTTGTTTTTGGCCTTATGTGACAAGTTATGACTTTTATTCAATGATTGCTATGCTGCACGTCTAATCTAGTTCTATAAACAATACCATCATCATCCATACTTTTATTAAAACAATCCACAATAGCCAACAATTATGGCTGCACTTTCAAGGTATTTCACATGCACCATTAATAATCACTTACACACAATTATTTGATCAGGCATGATCACACAATAGCACATACACTTAACTGCTTAATCATCACCCCTTTTTATCAAAATCAATCCTTCCTTATTCCCACAATACATGATGATGCCGCACATAATGATGGTTGCAGACACGAATCATAAATCCCTAAGCATATCATGCATACATATATAGATATCATATACTAATCCTCATGCATAATCAATACCACACACATCACATAAGTAAGTTAATCGACATGTCTTATAAACAAAGGGGATTTACTAACCACAATGAAGATCGATCAGTTGTATAATGTTCTTCGAAGGGGGGGGGTCTCCACTGACTTCGTGCGAATAGGGTTTGTTCTATTAGTTTTACGCCAGTTATTAGGGAGGTTGTTACATAAGCTTGTTCATCAAGGAATTATAATAGCCCAACTAGTTTTGGGGGCTGTGGGTTAAAGCTAGTAGCCGACTTTGGGTTCAAGGTCCAAATAACACACATATATGCTAACCATGCATAATTTGGAGACAGGGGTTTGGTTAAGTGGGCTGCCGACACAAACCTTAAAGGGACTCTAAAAGGGCTTTGGATCAAAGTGTAGACGAGTAGAGGTATGGTTGGGCCAAGTTACTCATACAAGGTCAAGTAAATTGGCTACGGCCCAATGGCCATTGGTGATGATTGTGGCCCATACACGTAGACTTATAATATCCAACCAAGTTGTCACACGTTTTCGGTTCAGTTTAACGGAGTTATAAATAAATAACGGACAATTAAAACCACAAGATTTAATGTTACTAACCTTGGAAGTTCGGGTTGTCACAGTTTCAGCATCATCGCCATCGATGCACAACCGGAGGTCATCTTGTGCTGGTGTTTACCAAGATGAAAACTCATCAAGTATGGATTGTTCATTGATGACTGTTAGTTGTTTGAATGCCTCATTAAAATGATAAATATAACTTTCTCTTATATGATTGTTTTATTTTGTATAGGAGATGTATCATATTGGGATTGTTGAATTACAGAATATGTATGTCCTTATTGCAAAGCGATCTTGTGGTATGGTGAGAGAAGTACTAAATATTATGCTCCGTCTAATCCAACTTTCTCTATTTGTTGTGGTAAAGGCAAGGTTGTTTTACCTTTACTTCGGCATGCTCCGCAACCATTGCGGCGGCTTTTACAGCCGAATGGTGAACCGCGATCTAAGGTGTTTAAAGAGAATATCAAGCTTCTAAATTCAATGTTTTCGTTTACTTCTACTGGCGGTAAAGTCTGTTCGGATGTTAATGATGGAGGTGGTCCCTATACATATGTGTTGAATGGACATAATCATCATAGGATTGGTACTTTGTTACCTCAGCATATTGATGGACGGCCAAGATTTGCATAATTATATATTTATGACACAGAAAATGAGGTTGACAATCGATTAAAAGCTGTTGAGAAGTGTATTCAGTCTGGGAATGATGATGCATGTATTCGAAGTTTAGTTAATGATTTAATTAAAAAGCTTAATCGGCACAATCCATTAGTTCAGAGCTTTAGGATGGCCAAAGAAAGATTTAGTCACTTTTCACAGCAACCTGTTAGACTTAGACTGCTTGGTACACGAAGAAGGGATGCGAGACAGTTTAATTTGCCTACGGTCAATGAAGTTGCTGCATTGATTTCGGGTGATGGTAATCCTACAGATTGCCGTGATATTATTGTTGAAGACCGTGGTAGTACAAATGCGAAACGTATTTTTGAACTTTATCCCAGTTACATGTCGTTGCAATATCCATTACTTTTCCCGTATGGAGAAGATGGTTTTAATGTGGGCATTCCTCTAAGTAATATTAGTGCTGAAAGTAAAAGAAAAAATGTTTCATTGAGAGAATACTATTTTTTTCGGTTGATGGTTAGAATGGAAGAAGGTAGAACATTGCATAGTTCTGGCCGGTTATTTCTTACATTTGTTTTGGGCCGGTTATTTCTTACATTTGTTGTTGATGCATATACGCAAGTGCTTGAACATGACTTACAATGGTACAAGACTCATCAGACAACAATTCATTCGGAGTTGTATAATGGGTTGCATGATCGTATATTAGAAGGTGAGACAAACTGTGATTCTATGGGTCGACGTGTTGTGTTGCCAGCGTCCTTCACCGGGGGGCCTAGGCATATGATACAACAATATCAAGATGCGATGGAAATTTGTCGTTGGGCTGGTATTCCAGATCTTTTTATTACCATGACGTGTAACCCAAAATGGCATGAAATTCAACGGCATTTGCAGGAAAACACAGTGGGTCACTTAGTATCTGAAAGACCTGATATTGTTGCACGGGTATTTAAGATCAAACTTGATGAGCTCATGAAAGACATAAGGAAAAAGCATCATTTTGGTGTTCCTAAAGCGGGTAAGTTAAATGAATTTTATTCTCAATGGTTGAATGTTAACATGTGATTAATGTGTTATTATGATGTGTGTTAAAACATTGTGTTTTTTTTTTTTTGTCTTTGCAGTTCTTTACACAATCGGTTTATATCTGCTAAGCTGCCTTGTGTTTCTTAGTCAAGCTGATAAAATTTCTTCACCGGATGAAATTGATAGATTTATATCTGCTGAGCTGCCTTCTGAATCGGGTGACCCAATCGGTTTTTTAAATGTTGGTACTCATATGATGCATGGTCCATGTGGTAACCTTAGACCTTCGAGTCCTTGTATGAATGATGGCAAATGTACTAAAGGTTTTCCGAAGAGTTATTGTGACGAAACTTTTATTAGAAATGATGGGTGGCCGTCGTATCGACGACGTAATAACTCACGTAAAGTTCGTGTTGGTCGGCAAGATATTATGCTAGATAATGGATATGTTGTTCCTTATAATCGTGCGTTGCTTATAAAGTATGGTTGCCATATCAATGTTGAATGGTGTAACCAAGGAATGTTGGTTAAATATCTTTTCAGCTATATTAACAAAGGTCAAGATCGTGCTACCGCAGTATTGGAAGGTCAAGGTGGGAGAACAACATTTACATCACTTTTAAATCATGAAAATGAGATTGAGCAGTACATGAACTGTAGGTATATTTCAGCATCAGAGGCGTGTTGGAAGATATTTGAGTTTGACATGCATTATCGTTCAGTGGCTGTTGAAAGACTCCCATTTCATGAAGAAGGGTGTAATAGAGTATATTTTAAGGATCATGAGCAAATTTCCGATGTTTTACAGTGAACAACAGCTGCAATGTCAAAGTTTACTGAATGGATGGCTGCAAATGAAAGGTATGAGTTTCGCCGGACATTGACGTATGCCGAATACCCAACTTTGTTTACATGGCATGAGAAGGAAAGAGTGTGGGAGCCCCGTAAAGGTTCATTTCAAACTATTGGACGTATATATTATGTAAGTCCTACGATGGGTGAAAAGTATTATCTTAGAATGCTATTGAATGTTGTGCGTGGTCCGAGAAGTTTTAAAGAGATTCGAACTGTTGACGGGGTGGAACATCCAACGTATATGTCCGCTTGTAAAGCATTAAGTCTTTTGGGTGATGATGTTGAATGGGTTGATGCTGTACGCCAGGCTTATCATTGGCAATTTGGGGATCGCCTTCGTGAATTGTTTGTTACAATTTTGTTATTTTGTACTGTTAGTGATCCTCGGCAATTATTTTTTGATTGTTATGAATACCTATCAGAGGACATTCTTCATAAATATCGAACAATTTTGAAAAAATTTTCATTGAATTTCTCAGATGCTGAAATATTGAATTATACTATGAAAGAGATTGAACAATTGTTGATTCAGAGTGGCCGGTCGTTGACTTCCTTTCCAACCTTACCGTAGATTGACCATACTTCGGAAGATAGATTTATCAACAGGTTGGTTCAATTTGAGAGAATGTATGATGCTAATGAGGAAAGGACACGTTTTATTAAGCAATACGCTGGGTTGAATAGTCAACAAAAGGAAGTGTTTTATAGTATATATTCTGCTGTTCAGGCTAGAAAAGGAGGCGTATTTTTTGTGTTAGGTAGTGGAGGAACTGGGAAAACGTTCTTATGGACGACCCTTATAGCTCGTATTCGATCAAATAATGAGATAGTTTTGACTGTTGCGTCATCTGGTATTGCTTCCTTATTACTACCTGGTGGGCGTACAGCACATTCTCAGTTTCGCATCCCTATTGAAGTTGATAAGGACTCTTGTTGTGCCATTGATGTTGGTTCAGATTTGGCTAAGTTAATCAATTATGCTTCACTTATTATTTGGGATGAAGCACCTCTACAACATCACCATGTATTTGAAGCTGTTGATCGAACATTGAGGGATGTGTGTCGAGACAGCATGGCTGGTGCTGAGCATAAAGTATTTGGTGGAAAGGTTGTCGCATTTGGTGGTGACTTTCGGCAGATACTTCCTGTTGTTCAGTTTGGTTCACGAAGTGAAATTGTTGCTTCAGCGATTAACAAGTCGCCGAATATATGGAGGTCATGTAAAGTGTTTTCTTTGACAACTAACATGCGTTTACGTGATCCAAGTATTTTTGGTAGGGATCTTATTCAAATGCAGGAATTTAGTAAATGGCTTTTAGACATGGGGACTGGTTGTCTTCCTTCAGTTTCTGTGGATGGATCAGATGATGCTACATGGATTCATATACCAAGAGATATGTTAATTTCTGTAACTGATAAACAACTTGAGTCCGTTGTGTTAAATACGTTCCCTAATATTATGAACAGATTTAATGATGTCGATTACTTGAAGGAACGTTGCATTCTTTGTCCGACTAATGATGAAGTTGATACGATTAACCAACATGTTCTTGAGAAGATACCAGGTGAAATGTATACATTGTTTAGTGCTGATGAGATATGTGCGAGTACACAAAAAATTGAAGAATTGCGTGCTATGTATGCTCCTGAGTTTCTTAACAGTTTGAAATTTTCTGGACTTCCGAATCATGTACTACATCTCAAGGTTGGTGCACCTGTTATTTTGTTGCGTAACCTAAACATGCAACGTGGCTTGTGTAATGGGACGCGGTTGGTTGTAAGTCAAATAAGTCGTCGTGTTCTTGAATGTACGATTATTACATGCCCACATGTTGGAGAGAAAGTATTCATTGGTAGAATTGATATGACTCCAAGTAATTCGTCTTGGCCTTTTGAATTTAAGCGACGACATTTTCCTATAAAAGTTTGTTTTGCTATGACTATTAACAAAAGTCAAGGCCAAACTTTTAATAATTTTTGTGTTTACTTAGTAAAGCCCGTGTTCTCCCATGGACAGTTATATGTTGCTGCATCTCGTGTAACATCTCGTGCTGGACTAAAGTTCTATGTGGATAATAAAGAAAAATGTCCTAACAATATGACTAAAAATGTTGTGTACAAGGAAGTTTTTTATAATTTGCCATTATCGCCAGCTGATAGTATTGTGTAATTGGTGTTGTCAAACTAGGTTGTTCAAAGGTAACATGTTTTCTTTGTTGAGTATTATTAGCCTTGTGTGTGTGTATATATGGGTCTATATGTGTAGTCTTTGTTTATAGTGTTATGGATTATATGTGTGATGTTGATTGCAGTATTATATATATTTGCAGCTTATTACTTTATAAAATGAATCGTGCAAGTATTTCGGATTTACGTGCTTATTTTACCAACAACTGGCAAGTTGATGTGTTGGTCTCGCGTGCTTGGACATCGTTCAACCCTAAAACAAATCGTATCCTTTCGTTTGACATGATTCTATCTGATGCACAAGTAAGTATTTCTTTGTAATGCAATATTGTTTAGTTTTTTATTTTACATTGGTAATTATCTAATCTTAAAATGTATATGTTTTTTCAAGGTTCATCTATTCATGCAAAGATTCCATCTAACTTGCTGATGTTATTTCAGAATGCGTTTAAAGAGGGATGTGTTTACAGGATTCGTAAGTTTGTTGTTCATAAGTATAGTACCATGTATCGTCCATTGCGGTGCGATATTTTCATTCAGTTCTTGTATTCAACAAGTATTACTACTTGTCTGACGCATCCGTCTGTCTTCAGACGATATGTGTTTGATTTTCTTCCATTCAATCTGTTAGCCGATCGTGTTAATGATGACAAATATCTTACAGGTATGTATGCATTTTATTCTGTTAGTTTTTTATTCTTCAAGTTTTCTAATGTTATATATATGTGTGTGTGTGTGTGTGTAGACGTTATTGGCGTTCTTAGGGAACGAGGCTCTGTTCAGCATCAATTGGAATCTGTTTCATCTTGCAATCCTGGTGTACGAAACATTGTTATTTCTGACACCAAGTATGTTAGTGTTGTCTATATTAATTCTTTCGTCTATATTGTTTATTTTTACTATCTCATTCTTAAATATATATATAATTCAGTGATATGAAGGTGAATGTTTCATTATGGGGACACTTGGTGAATCAGTTTAGCGATGGTTATATTCGAAGAATTGCAAAAAATACAGTTGTAATTATTTTGTCATCTTGCAAAGTTCGATCTTACAAGGGTATGGTGTTATGTATAGGATATGTTGCATTGTTAATTTTGATTATTTATAACTTATGTTTAAATGTTTGTATTGAATTAGGTTCTACAAGTTTAATGACAACTGTGGCGACTCAAATTTACTTGAATCTTTCTATACCTGAAATTGATGCCTACAGGATTATGTAATTATGTGATTTGGCATGTTTTATTAGATGCATTATTATTTTATGTTTTATATACGTTGTATTTTTTGTTTTCAGTGAGTCTCCTCAAATTACTATCATTGAAGACAATGCAGCCACCTTTCAAATTACGAGTATCGCAAACATATACAGCCTTCTTACAGCAGGAGATGTGGCTGAGGTATTGTATTGCTAATACTCCCAAATAAATTACTTTTTGTTAGTTTTTTACTTTTAGTCATTAGTTTTTGACTTTAAATCATGTACAGGGAACAATTTTCAACATTGATGCAAACATAAGTGGTGTGGAAATGCATAGTGATTGGAAATATGTTAAGTGTAACAAATGTCGTAAGAAGGCGTCAATGGTTGACGGTTACTATTTGTGTTGGAACTGTGAAGAAGATGTTGTCAATCCACATTATGTGTAAGTTTTTTTAATATTTTATTTGTTGTTTGTTTTTCGTTTTATTAATCGTTTCTGTTTTGCAGATACAAATTGGAACTTTGTGTTACTAATGGTACCAATGATGAGATGACATGTGTTGTTTTTAATGAAGCTGCAGTATCTCTACTTAAAATATCTGCTGATGAGTTAGTTAATAAGTCTTTGTCTGAGGTTTATTTTACATTTCCTTTTACAATTATTAGTTGTTGAATTTTTTGCATGATTAGTATATATTAGTTTGTTCAGTTGTGTTGATAGCTTATTATGTTTTTTGTAGGGTGTTGATGATCCAAATTGGATAGAATCGTATTTGAATGAAAATTTATGTTCTCGAAGGGTTATTTTTGTTATTAAGATCGATCCCTATAATTTAGCGCCTAAATTTTCCAACCGTTTTACTGTTTCTAAATACGTCGGAGATGATATCAATGCGCTTATACAGCCTTGGTCTATATCTACAACTGCTGACACTGCCAATCCTCCATCAGCTGGTGTTCTTCAAATTGATGAGGAAACCGAAATGTGTGCAAAGATCAAAGATGTTGAATGGGAGATGGCTGATGAAGTATTTAGCTCATTAGTTGATAATGTTGTTACACCGTCAAAGCAATCATTGGTAACTCTTTATGTTTTTTGTTTTTTATTTTCAATATGTATTTGTGGTTTGGTTTTTTGTGAGTTTCAAACTTTTAATTGTTTTCATGACTGTATTAACTTTGTAATATAGGTTACTGTTACCATTATTTTAATATTACTTAATATGGTTAATTAGAGTTAGTTTAATTATTGGTTTGTTTTCTTAGGTTATTGTTGGTAATGGGCGAGATGCTAGCCTTAGCCAAAGTGTTGTACAGGTAAATGATTTGTTTTATTTGGGTTTAAGTGACTTTACCTTAGTAAGTTGGTTTGTTTGATAATAGTAACATTACTTCGTAGATGATATCAATGTGCTTATACAGCCTAGGTCTATATCTACATCTGTTGACGCTGCCACTCCTCCATCAGCTGGTGTTCTTCAAATTGATGAAGAAACTGAAATGTGTGCAAAGATCAAAGATGTTGAATAGGAGATGGCTGATGAAGTGTTTAGCTCAGTAGTTGATAATTCTCTTACACCGTCAACGCAGTCATCGGTAACTCTTTATGTATTTTGTTTTTTATTCTCAATATGTGTTTGTGGTTTGGTTTTTTGTGAGTTTCAAACTTTTAATTATTTTCATGACTTTATTAACTTTGTAATATAAGTTACTGTTACTGTTATTTGATTAATGGTTCGTATGTTACGTTTAGATTATTGGAGATAACAAGACAGATGGCAACCATTTGCAATCTGAAGTAGAGGTTAAGTGTATTTTTCTTTAAACTTTATAGTATTAGTTAGCTGGAAATTGATTTTGATGTTATATATAGGTTATTATTGATACGGAGGTAAATGATTGCCTTACTAAAGCGAGACTTCAGGTAAATGATTCTTTTATTTGGATGTGTATTATTATGTACTTTGAATGTAATATTGGTTGTTTTGTTATGGCAGGATATTGGTAATGATAAGAAGCATTATGACAGTTTTGGTTAATCTACGATTAAGGTGAATAAATCGATTTATTTTTATGTTATTTTGTTGGTTATTTTTTATGTACTTTGAATGTAATATTGGTTGTTTTGTTATGGCAGGATATTGGTATTGATAAGAAGCATGATGACAGTGTTGGTCAATCTGTGATGAAGGTGAATAAATTGTTTTATTTTTATCTTATTACGTTGGTTATTTTTTTAGTGTAACATGTTGGTTTGTTGCATTTAGGGTATTGTTGGTACCGAGCAATATGAGGGCTCTGCCAGACAAATCAATAAAGAGGTAATTGGTTTTTTGTATATCATTTTAATAATTTAGAAATTATAGAAGTGTTTCATGTTGTCTATGTTTCATGTAGGGTGCTGTTCAATATGATTAAATGACTGATTCTAACAAAAGTCATATAGGAGTGCAAGATGCTGTCAACAATATGTCTAATTCAACGGTTAGTGGTTCTATGGTTGCTAAACAAATTGGAGGGAACTACAAGAAGAGACTTAGGAATAATTCGGAGAAGGTGAAACGCGTTAAGAAGTAGTTCGTTTCCGTCGTTGCCTGTTCACATTCCATAAACGGTTTATGCTTATGTTTTTTTTTATTTTAATGCAGTTAGTATGTTTGTGTGTTCAAGTAATTTGTTGACTTTATGTTTGTACCTTGTAATGCCGTTTTTGTGATTGCGAAATGTTTTGTTTTCTTTGTTTTTTTTTTTTTTTTTGTATTTACTTTCAAAGCTTTTGACTGGTGTATTTTGTGTGACTATTATTTGTATTAGGCTGTTATTAATGTTCATAGATGTCAATTTGTGTGTAGATAATAGTTAATTACTTTTGTAAAAGAGAAATTTATATTAGATTAATATTTAACAAATTTAACATATAACAAAAATGCAGTATTTATGGTAATGTTTCCCAAAACCACATTGTTATTATTAACACAATGGCAATAATACAATGGTATACGTTAAATACAATTCTTTTGTAATATCAACATGCATTTGTAAATTAACAAATACGTTTCATCTACTGTCTTATATTTATTGATATTTTACACGTAAAATAATCAACCTAATATTGTAGAGCAATCTTACACATGTTATGTAAGAAAATAAACGTTTATTAACTATAGCTGTGTTAATACTTTACAATCAGTTAGTATACATACTTCTATATGTTACTTGATCATGTGTTTTGTAATATGTTACTTTATGTAATACATCTAAATTCTAAGCAAAACAAATAAATTTTTTGGTAAAATGGTAAAATAGAGTCATTAGGTAAATTTGTTATAAGACATTGTCAATATTTAAATATGTTATTACATTAAGTAGATAGGATACACTTGTAGAAGGTCAAATACATGAGCGATCAAAAAAAATAAAAGTAATCATTAAACGTTTCTAATAGTTCTTCATTATAGTAACCCTTTCGTTCTTCGTCTTCATGTACTCCGACAAGGTATCCTTGAGTTCTTCTAACGAAACTGCTATGTTTTTCTTTATCTGTAACCGTTTATCCAGATATTGTATAATCTTTATTTAATCTTCGTTCTGTAGCCCATTCGAAATATACTGCAGAACTTTGTAGTTCATGTCAGTATTGTTTCTCTCTACATCTGCAGTGGCGGTGTTATGCATTCTCTGTAGTGTTCGTAAGATTTCTGAATCCTTTTGATCCTCTACAAAGTGTGCAGTGGTTATAATTTTCTTGGCCTCTGTTGTGTCTCCGAAATGGTAGTGTGATCCAGGCATGATTGTAGTTGTGTTGAATGTAGAGATGTTTCGAGTTAGTGTTAAAAGATAGGTGATGTGTTATGGACTTATGGGTTAGTTTATTTTATAGGTGGTCAGGGGTAGGGAATTGAATAGGCAGTAAAGCGATTGGATTATTCCGTTAAAAAAAAAAGCGATTGGATTATTATGTTATAATTGCAAAGGTTATTAATATTTTTCGTTGATTCATGCGTAATAAAGCGTGTATCAGTTTAAGTTTCCCGTGTTAACTGAATGGGTTTGTGTGTGTAGTAATAACTGTGTGTAAACGTGTGTCTCTTCAGTTATTCGCATCGTTTCCCCAAGCAGTTTCTACATTATGTAACCGTTCCTGCCATTAACCGTTTAGCGTACCCAGATCCAGGTTTATCTAATTTTACTAACTTTTAAATTGTTTCATAATTTATAAAAAAAAAAACCAAACGTGCGTTGGTTGTGTACAAATATGTTATACAATTGTGTTTTTGTCATTGTATTTTTATGTCATTATTTTGTGTATGTGTGTGTGTCATATATTACATGTGCAGCTTCACCTTTTAAAAACATCAATCCTTTACAAGTCATTCATTTCACCAAACACTTGACATCTTCAATGAAAAAGGATTCTTTGAAAAGGTCAATCCTGAAACATTTTCCATCTCATCAACAAGTCATGCACCTTGGGGTATTAAAAAGACAGAAAGTTGGGTAGATGTCTTGTAAGAGGGGCTTCTGCAGTTCAGTGACAACAAGTTTGAAAAACTTGTGCCACACTCAAAGAACATAGCATATGCTAGGAGCATGGTTGTCAAGATTTATCATACACAAACAAGTACAGATACCAAGAGTGTGAAAAGCTTACATCAGGGGGATATCAATTCCTAGGCAATAAGCTTAGTGTTTTGACCGTACACATGCAGCAGATGTTGTGGCACCTGAGGAAAACTCACAGCAGTCTTGATTTATCACTCCACTCTTTCATGCTTACTTGTCAAATTTCGGGACGAAATTTCTTTCAAGTTGGGGATGATGTGACAACCCGAAGTTTCAAGGTTAGTACCTTCGGTATTGTGATCTCCCTGTTCTCGTTTTAATTAACTTGTTCAACCCGTGACCTTGTTAAATGTGCTAACGTATATTGTAGTTGAGTGTGTGTGCGTGTATAACGAGTCAACTTCTATGTCGTGTGTATGTTGAGCCGCAAGACATAATTGGGCCGTGATATGTGTGTGTGTGTGTGTGTTAGTTTGTTTGAAGCCCATCTATGTAATGGAGATTGGCCCAAAACCGGAAATGTGAATCTTTAGATCTCGGCCCAATCCATTCGTGAATTAGCAAACCTAGCCGGCCCAACCACTCCTCTTTCTTTTACATGTTCTTATATGTACGTAAAGTATTATGCACACAACAAAACAAAACCCTATTCCTACCCCTTTCTGTGCGGCGGCAGCAGTAAAAGACCCCCCCCCCCTCTTGTGACGTCTCCTTAGCGGATCGGATTACCGGTTAGTGATTCCTATTGTTGGCTTTGTTTTGATAATTATGTTTGTGTGTGTATGAGACCTTGACCGCATGACTATGATATGGGTAGGATTACATAAAATTGCTCGTGTTTCTGATGATGGATATACGATGAATTAGTAGTATGTGAATTGTTAATATGTTTAGGGTGATGAATCTGTATGCTTCATGTTCGAATTAGTTGTTATGTTTTCATGAGGGTACAACTAGATATGCTCATATTACAACCTGTTTATGCACACTAGAATGATTAATAAATAAAGAATAAAGCATCAATTAGTTATTCTGCATGACAGTGATGTTGATGTTGTGCTTTTGTGAAATCCCATAAAGTGAGATCTAACATATTGATTAGGTTGTCAGCCCCTTTACTCACAATTGTTGGTCCAATTAAAATTTAGTAGTGCATAAGATATTTAAATAAGAACTAAAAATTTGCATGTGACATTGTCGGTTATTCAGAAAATTTAATCATTAGAGACTTATCAACTTGAAGGTCCAATTGAGGTTTAAAGAGTGTTGACCTTCATATGATATCTTGATCGATTCACTTAACAGTTGTCAACAATTGTCTATTCACTTTAAAACGTTGCATGTGATAGAATATCTTAGTTCATGATGAACTGTTGATAATGTTAATTAACGAGGATCGGATAACTCACCAAACTACATGGAATATGATTGTGAATTGTAAATTTGTATTATGAATGTGAGAATTATCATATGTTTTATCAAGTGTGTCTCATATGCTTAATTGGATTACATGACTAGTGGTGAATTGAACAAATGGGCCGCGCCCCTCTTCCTGTGGGTCAGTGTTGGGCCTTGGCCCAACCGGCCACATATGAGAAGTCATGCCACCCCCTACATGGACCGAGTAATTTGGGGAGTTGCTTATCGGTTGGGCCGGGTAGTGTAACAGGTCACCATATGCGGTGGAGCCCAATATGAACTGGGCCGCACTGCTACGTGTTAAGTTGGCCGCACATGTTAGTGGGTGGTATCAACTGGGCCGGTAACCCGGAGAATCAATAGAATGATGTGATATATTAACTTGTGTAACAAAACGGCCTAAACTTGTGAATTGATATGGTACATGAAGTCACCTCTTGTGCATATATTCGAGATGATGCTTTATTTGAATACTTGAAGCGTGAGGTATAACTCTTTATGTGTAGCACCTAGTATGAGAACGTACTTTAATGATGGAATTCGTGTTTGGTTAATTGATATACCATGTCTAGTGATGAATGTTAACACTTGTATTCGTGTGCACTAGCTGATGATTAAACATGAAATAATACGTGTTGTGCTTGTACGCAAACTGACTGTTATGTGCAACTATCATAGGGCTTGGTAAATCACTGTTGTTAAACGAGTAATAAATTCTACCGAGCAAACCAAAGGTGATCTCACTACATTCGAGCATGCGTCCCAGTGGTTGGGGACAGTCAGTGGGTATCCCGTGGACGGATAAGTCTTTTGGGTAAAAACGGGTATATTGGTTAATATTCTCACCTATCATTCTTGTAAGTCCCTTATTATGTTACCTGGAGGGTAACGGGTATTAGTTGGTAGCGCTACTTAGGTTTGGCACCCTCACACCGCTCCTAGATAGGACGGATGTGAACTAATGACCCAGTCGAGGCCCAGTACTAGATAGGAGTACGTGGGAAGGGCAGTCATGTATTTCAGGAGCCGTCTTGTTCGGAAATGAGATATTAACAATATTACTTGCATTTGTCAGTGAACTGTTTTACATACAACGGGTAACAAACGTTTTCAAAAACTGTGAACTCGCCAGCTTTGTCTGATACACTTGTTACATGCTCGCTGGTCGTTAGGTACTTGAGAACAGGAACTTGCTGGCTGGAGGGCGTGAGTGGTCATGGTTGCATTGATGGGTTTATTTATCAAACATTTATTTACTATGGTTGTCTGGAAAGTATTTACATTATGTTACGTTAACGCTTCCGCTGAACTTGATGGTTTTTGAATTACTTATGTTTGGATTTTATTACTATTAAATGATGAAACTTTATTTTAAACTTATGGATTCAATGTAATTGGTGGCTCATTACTAGTGGTCACACGCCTAACAGGGACACTCCCTATGTGGTAATTTGAGGGTGTGACAGTTTGGTATCAGAGCCACTGGTTATAGAGAACTTGGTTTTAAAACGTTTTTATAAAACCAGACTATAACCGAACAGATCCGAAATCGACCATGACACTCAGCTCCAGACTGCAAGGTTCGTTTCTCGTTTACTACTACATAGTATATCTAGTGTTTGCTTATGAATAACATCAGACGTGAATGCACACTTAGCACTGCAGTATGAACTTCTATGTTACCAACCCATGTTATGTGTTTTAAGAGTGCGACTCTTCTTGAACTTTCATGATCTATGTTGTGGCGTCATCTGTCTTATTGCTCGAATCCAGGGAACCTTTTAGCGCGAGTTAAGAGGCACTGAGATAAGCATGCAAATTGCCTTATTATTATGGGTGCACACATAATAATAATGTGGGGTGCATGTGAGTCCCAGTGAGGCTTAACGAGTGTGAGAGGGGTTCCGCTCTGTTAATTGATGTTATGTTAGAACTCAGCAGTCTATAGGAGTCATAGCAGTGATTGTCTCCTACTCGAACATGATCTTTTCACCCCTTTCTGAATCCTTACGAATCTCGATGCTATCGAGTATCACCTGATCACATATCTGAACGCCTAGCGAACCGTGTAGAATGTTTGGTGCTAGTACGAACGTCCCTGAGTTGGATGGCTCAGCGTCAAATGATTGGACTATATTTCCCTCGCTTATCTTTGTTTGCTGGAACTTAGCATGTTGACGTCTTAGACCCCGAAGTGCGATCACTTCTGCAACACTCTCGCGACATACCGTGTATTACTCAGTCGACTTGCAAGAACGATGGACAAGAGGGTAAACGTAGTACCTTACCGACTTCAACATTTGAACGACCCTAGTTACCGGCAACGAACAACAGCGATTTAACTCTGATCGAATCCTTAACGCCGGCCAGCGACTCATGGGAGTCGACTCTTACGAACCAATCGGGACAAAATCGATGACGATTGACTGTAGAGCGGATTGTGTAACCGCCCGCACCATGAGTAGTGCCTTAGGACGTGGCACGGAATGTGAAAAGATGGACCTTGTTGGTGAAAGGACGCAGGACACCGTTACAGGCAACAATATTAGAGGCAACAGTCACGGCAACATCAAGGTACTTGTGATCATAGCTTACAGTATGGAAATGAAGGTGCCTACGGCATGGATCGGCCGTTGTTGAATCAAGACGACAACAACCAAGGGAACGACGGCAGTACTGGAAATCCTCGTAACGACAACGACACTGGAAATGATGCTCGTGGAGGGGCATTTAGGATTGGCGTGGGTGACGCCAGGATTATAACAACATGGTGGCCTACACGTTCTTGGTAACGAATCACTTCGTCTCTGTTCTGTTTAACCCTGATGCTTCTTGAACCCGAACCTGTTGTGGAATCGACTGACGGCAGGACATGGAAACCTCACATGCTTATTAGGATGCAAATTTGACCTTGTGGGACAAGTGTTCGACATCGACCTTCTTTATACTATTCCTGGTGGTTTTGGAGCAGTGGTTAGTGTGGAATGGTTATCCAGAGATCGCGTAGATATGTCTTGCGAGAAGAAAAATTTTGCGTATCTTTTTTTTTCCTGGTGGAGAACCGTTATCTGTTCTAAAGCGTCAGAGTGGTGCAAGGGTTAGCGCCATTTCAGCTATGAAATCCCAGAAGCGTCCACGAAAGGACTACCCCGCTATGTTAGCACTCGTTACGAATGTAAAGGCCAAGGAAAAGAGGATCGAGGGTCCACAAATTGTTCGAGATTTCTCCCTATGTGCTACCAGAAGAACTATCAGGTTTACCATCACATCGTCAGGTGGAGTAGCAGACTGATAACATGTCAGAAGCAACCCTTATTACTAGTTCTCCTTATTGTCTCACAACCGGAAGGTTGTAGTAACCGCCTAATTAGCTTCAGGAACTGTTGAAAAAGAGTCTTAGCGGACCTAGCTTTTCGCTTTGGGGAGCCTCAATAATATCCGTGAAGATAAGCCTTTCGTATGTATTATCGAGAACTTAACAAGGTGACAGTCGAGAACCATTTGCCTCGACCATGTAGTCACAACCTGTCGACTAGTTGCGAGGGGCCAGCTTTCATTCAAGGATTGATTTACGAACGGACTATTATCAGATGGAAATTCACAGGGAGGATGTTCTTAAAGCGGCTTATCGAACGCAATACGGCTATTGCGACTTTGTATTCCATGACATTTGGGCTAATCATCACATCAGCAGTTGTATGGATCACATGAATCGGCTATGCTTATTGACGACGTGTTGGACGGCATCTGTATTTTAATTTAGAGCTCCTGAGGGAGGAGTCATTCCGCGTGAAGTCTTGTAAAATGTAGCATCTGGATTCGAGAGATACACTTTGGGCATGTAACCAACGAAGTGGGACCACACGAGGATCTTGCTAAAGATCCATTTTGTTAGAAACCGATCAACACCAAAGATTCCTTCGGGGATGCAGCAATTCCCTGGTTTCACTAGATACTATCGCAGCTTATTCACAGGATTTTCGAAGGTCGCACAGCTTAAATCTCTTTAGCACAGCAGGGTGCCGTGTTCGTGAAAGACGAAACAGGAGGACGTCTTTTCAGTTTTCGAAACCCAACACTACAATACACTGAGCATAGTCTTTACCTGGGGGTACCCATGATTTAGTAGTATACCATGATAGTTCGAATCAGAGTAACAGTAACACGCCGATGCAACGCGGGAATGTGATAGCTTACGTAGAAGACTTACAAGAAGAATCGCACGAGTCACCACCTGCAGTGGAAGCCATAGTCCTTGAATTTAAATGGGAGGCATTACTTGGACGATACCGAATGCACTACTTAGATCGATCACAAGAGCCTCCCGTGTACCCTGATTTCGAAAGAGCTAAATCAGTTAATGGCATCGCTGGGTGGAACTTTTGGATGAATACGACCATGAAACCTGGACGTGCGCGAGCTTTGCGGCTCGCTATCTACTCTAACATACCTGATCAGACCCGCTTTGCTTAAACTGAAGAACTGAAGGAAGAGAGTTCTCAAGATTGACCCATGTGGGGCATGAGGAAGCAACCTTTGGCAGGTCGGATGATATTTGCTACTTCATGGAATGAATATGGACCTCACTATACAACAACCTTAGGGAACTGGTGCAGGCAAAGCACACGGGCCTCGATGTCCTATTCACCTGAGTTTTGATAGGATGAATTAAAACCTGGAGACCATGTACGGATGACCGGGCCTGAAGGCCCACATACCCACGCATGGGAACGAAGTTTGACATGTGGGAAAGTCAAGGTGGGATATCGGAAACCAGAAACACATGTATGGAAATGAGAACAGACTGCCATGGATTTTGCCACTAGCCTACTTACAACTAGAAACAGAAACATTATCACATGGGTGGTCATTGATGGACTCAAGTTACCAGCACACTTTCTTGCAACCAAGGAAACTGACGAGTCTTCACAGCTGTGGATGTTCCCCTGAGAGAGGAGGCCTTTAGGCACGAGGTGCCAGCTCCTGTTACCTTTGATTTTGAGCCATACCTGATTTATGACCGGCGTTACTGATCACTGTAGAACAACCGGACAGAGTAATGAACCATCCGGACACATGAAGACATGCTGCGAGCATGTGCGTGATCGACTTTAGTAAACATTTGGGAAGGACACTTATCTTTGGGAGAGCTCTACTGCAGTTGTTACCATATTGGTATGCATACAGCTCTGTTTGAGGAATCGCATGGACAATAACGTTAATCTCCTTGATTGGATTAAGATGGGTAATAACCTAATCACAGGTCCAGGACTTGTGCTAGAAACTCTTGAAGATTGCTTGGATCGGAAATTGATTGGCGGCAACGCGTGACCGTCAGGAAAGCGGATAAAGTGGGGAAACGCTGAAAGATCGCTGTAGGCGATCGTATCGTGTTGAAAGTCTCACCCTGGGAGGGTTTGGAATGCTTGGGGAAGCATGGCGAGCTTAACTGACGTCACGATGGACCATTCAACAGTCTGGCAAGAATCAACAAGCGTAACCTACAAACTCGAGTTACCCGACGAATTGGGTAACGTGCATGATATCATTTATGTTTCGGATCTAAGGCAGTGGCTGTCTGATGAAACACGTGTGATACCTTTACTGGAGGAATTTATCGAACACATGGACCAGGAAGTCAAGGTTCATTAACATAGTCGAATTTCGATCATGAGAGTTCGTTGGAACTCAAGACGCGGACCGGAGTTCATGTGGGAGCGTGAAGATCGGATGAAACTTAAGTATCCTCAATTATTTCCTGATGAGCAATCTAAGTCTGTTAACACTAGTGAATTTCGGGACGAAATTCCTCTTCAAGTTGGGGGTGATGTGGCACCTGAGGAAAACTCACAGCAGTCTTGATTTATCACTCCACTCTTTCATGCTTACTTGTCAAATTTCGGGACAAACAAAGCATATGCTAGGAGCATGGTTGTCAAGATTTATCATACACAAACAAGTACAGATACCAAGAGTGTGAAAAGCTTACATCAGGGGGATATCAATTCCTAGGCAATAAGCTTAGTGTTTTGACCGTACACATGCAGCAGATGTTGTGGCACCTGAGGAAAACTCACAGCAGTCTTGATTTATCACTCCACTCTTTCATGCTTACTTGTCAAATTTCGGGACGAAATTTCTTTCAAGTTGGGGATGATGTGACAACCCGAAGTTTCAAGGTTAGTACCTTCGGTATTGTGATCTCCCTGTTCTCGTTTTAATTAACTTGTTCAACCCGTGACCTTGTTAAATGTGCTAACGTATATTGTAGTTGAGTGTGTGTGCGTGTATAACGAGTCAACTTCTATGTCGTGTGTATGTTGAGCCGCAAGACATAATTGGGCCGTGATATGTGTGTGTGTGTGTGTGTTAGTTTGTTTGAAGCCCATCTATGTAATGGAGATTGGCCCAAAACCGGAAATGTGAATCTTTAGATCTCGGCCCAATCCATTCGTGAATTAGCAAACCTAGCCGGCCCAACCACTCCTCTTTCTTTTACATGTTCTTATATGTACGTAAAGTATTATGCACACAACAAAACAAAACCCTATTCCTACCCCTTTCTGTGCGGCGGCAGCAGTAAAAGACCCCCCCCCTCTTGTGACGTCTCCTTAGCGGATCGGATTACCGGTTAGTGATTCCTATTGTTGGCTTTGTTTTGATAATTATGTTTGTGTGTGTATGAGACCTTGACCGCATGACTATGATATGGGTAGGATTACATAAAATTGCTCGTGTTTCTGATGATGGATATACGATGAATTAGTAGTATGTGAATTGTTAATATGTTTAGGGTGATGAATCTGTATGCTTCATGTTCGAATTAGTTGTTATGTTTTCATGAGGGTACAACTAGATATGCTCATATTACAACCTGTTTATGCACACTAGAATGATTAATAAATAAAGAATAAAGCATCAATTAGTTATTCTGCATGACAGTGATGTTGATGTTGTGCTTTTGTGAAATCCCATAAAGTGAGATCTAACATATTGATTAGGTTGTCAGCCCCTTTACTCACAATTGTTGGTCCAATTAAAATTTAGTAGTGCATAAGATATTTAAATAAGAACTAAAAATTTGCATGTGACATTGTCGGTTATTCAGAAAATTTAATCATTAGAGACTTATCAACTTGAAGGTCCAATTGAGGTTTAAAGAGTGTTGACCTTCATATGATATCTTGATCGATTCACTTAACAGTTGTCAACAATTGTCTATTCACTTTAAAACGTTGCATGTGATAGAATATCTTAGTTCATGATGAACTGTTGATAATGTTAATTAACGAGGATCGGATAACTCACCAAACTACATGGAATATGATTGTGAATTGTAAATTTGTATTATGAATGTGAGAATTATCATATGTTTTATCAAGTGTGTCTCATATGCTTAATTGGATTACATGACTAGTGGTGAATTGAACAAATGGGCCGCGCCCCTCTTCCTGTGGGTCAGTGTTGGGCCTTGGCCCAACCGGCCACATATGAGAAGTCATGCCACCCCCTACATGGACCGAGTAATTTGGGGAGTTGCTTATCGGTTGGGCCGGGTAGTGTAACAGGTCACCATATGCGGTGGAGCCCAATATGAACTGGGCCGCACTGCTACGTGTTAAGTTGGCCGCACATGTTAGTGGGTGGTATCAACTGGGCCAGTAACCCGGAGAATCAATAGAATGATGTGATATATTAACTTGTGTAACGAAACGGCCTAAACTTGTGAATTGATATGGTACATGAAGTCACCTCTTGTGCATATGTTCGAGATGATGCTTTATTTGAATACTTGAAGCGTGAGGTATAACTCTATATATGTAGCACCTAGTATGAGAACGTACTTTAATGATGGAATTCGTGTTTGGTTAATTGATATACCATGTCTAGTGATGAATGTTAACACTTGTATTCGTGTGCACTAGCTGATGACTAAACATGAAATAATACGTGTTGTGCTTGTACGCAAACTGACTGTTATGTGCAACTATCATAGGGCTTGGTAAATCACTGTTGTTAAACGAGTAATAAATTCTACCGAGCAAACCAAAGGTGAGTTCACTACATTCGAGCATGCGTCCCAGTGGTTGGGGACAGTCAGTGGGTATCCCATGGATGGATAAGTCTTTTGGGTAAAAACGGGTATACTGGTTAATATTCTCACCTATCATTCTTGTAAGTTCCTTATTATGTTACCTGGAGGGTAACGGGTATTAGTTGGTAGCGCTACTTAGGTTTGGCACCCTCACACCGCTCCTAGATAGGACGGATGTGAACTAATGACCCAGTCGGGGCCCAGTACTAGATAGGAGTACGTGGGAAGGGCAGTCATGTATTTCAGGAGACGTCTTGTTTGGAAATGAGATATTAACAATATTACTTGCATTTGTCAGTGAAATGTTTTACATACAACAGGTAACAAACGTTTTCAAAAACTGTGAACTCGCCAGCTTTGTCTGATACACTTGTTACATGCTCGCAGGTCGTTAGGTACTTGAGAACAGGAACTTGCTGGCTGGAGGGCGTGAGGGGTCATGGTTGCATTGATGGGTTTATTTATCAAACATTTATTTACTATGGTTGTCTGGAAAGTATTTACATTATGTTACGTTAACGCTTCCGCTGAACTTGATGGTTTTTGAATTACTTATGTTTGGATTTTATTACTATTAAATGATGAAACTTTATTTTAAACTTATGGATTCAATGTAATTGGTGGCTCATTACTAGTGGTCACACGCCTAACAGGGACACTCCCTATGTGGTAATTTGAGGGTGTGACAGATGTTTTCTCAACCACTGATTGAAGAATATTATGATGCTGTTGCTGTTGCTGTAAAGTCCAAATGATAGACAAGTAGCTGAAATATATCATCAAAGATTCAATATCTCATTGATTCACCATCAGACATCACTGTTTTTGTTCAAACATCTGTTCTGTTAATACTGTCCACTGCTGAAAGTCAACCCTTCTCCTCTCATTTCCTTGGTAATCACTGTTGTTCAAAATCAGTGTTTTAACCCACTGATGGCTGTCCACTGACAGCTTAGAATCACCCACTGTTTCCAGTATAACCGTTTGCAACCACTGATCTTGCTTCATCAGTGGTTTCATAAATCAACTGTCTTCCATTATTAATTCCTTCACCAAGGGTTGGCACGTGGACTTTTGTAATCGTTGCCACGTCAGCATTCACTTTTTCCCTTTATAAAAACGTTGATCAAAACCCCCCAAACAGGGTTTTTAATGAGAAACATGTGTTTACGAAAACTATTTTCCCTTAGATTGTGTTTACAAAGTTTGATTCCACTTCCGCTGCATTTAATCTCATTTTACTTTCGTTCATTTGTTCAATTATGACAAACAAACTCAATCATAAGAAACTCAGATCCTAACAAAAATAAAAGTAAACGTGAAGTCTCTGTGTTGTGTGTAATCATATATGTTATACAATTGTGTTTTTTGTCATTGTGTTTTTTATTTTGGTACTTTTTAAGTAGTTTGTATATTATGTATACCATTCTTTTTAAGTAGATTTGTGTTACTTATCATAAACGGACTGTACGGATGAAATTATCATGGCAATCTGAATTTAAATATTAAAAAAAACCAACGCATTGTACTACAAACATAAAAAAAGGGGATCGAAAAGTAAATGTAAGATATATGTTTTTCGGGTTTTCAATATAAACTGAAACTCTATTGCTGTAACACTTCTGCTTGCTGGAGTTTCATAACCAATAGCCTCGAATTCGTTTTAGACCAGTTGAAAAAGCAATCGTCACCTAAGGAAATATGTTCAGCTTGAAGTATATGTTTCCATCCAACAACACCGTACCTATGGTAGAAAAAATATGAAAAAAATTGTTAGTGATCTATACACATTGGGTAAAAGAGAAATAATAACTAAGATAATAAATTGATTGACAAACCTTATTTGACCATCAATGTTGTGTGTACGAAGATTCGTAACCCAAATATTTCCTTTAACAACTTTGATCTTTACTTCAGAAAACTCATTTAAACCAGTTAAGTCAGTAATTAACTTGGGAAGGATCTACATTTTGTAAAAATGTTAAAAATATGTAAATGTTATTAAATGAAAAACACTAAAAAACAAAAAAAAAATTAACATAAAACAGGATAGTATAATACCAATTGATGAGTTACTGTCATTGCAAAAAAAGGATAGCTAGGATCGTCACTAACTTGTCGATAACCTTCCACATTGCTAATATGTTCATATTCTGGCTCAATCAAAGGAGTGTTGTTTAACAAAACTTGACGACCATCTTTATTGAATATGATAATATTAATATGATTCACGTCCTTTTTTTGAAAACACAGAATATCCCCAGGATTTAACCTTAGATCTTCAATAAATTTAAACCAACCATCAGCAATACAATAATTTGGCCCAATCTTTCTAATACGGACTTCCCATTGATGATACTCGGATACATTAAGTATAACCATGTTATCCGGTAAACGATAATCATAATGTTTTGAAATAAAAGTATCTGGTAGAACTTGTAAAAAAATAATTATTACAATTTTATGTGTATTATGTTTTTTTAATAAATCGTAATAACAAAAAATAAAAAATAAAATGTATAAGAAAATTACGTACCGTTGGACTTTGTATAGGATTTTGAATAATTTTACAAAACGATTTTCCAAACTCTTTATTTGGATCATGAGAGAAGAGGTTGAACTTGAAAGTATGATCACCAAGATAGTTGAAAATCATGAAGAAAGATTCATGGCCGAGGTAGTTTAAAACCTCACACCATCCATCCGTAAAGTAGAATACATCTTTTATTAATTTGATAACAACAGACCATGAATGCGTTTCATCAAATTTAAGACTAACAGTTGAAGATTCTAACTTATTCATCCATATAAATCTACTCATACATATAGGTATAGCCTGAAAACCAAAAAACAAAAGGCAAATTTCTTTTGAATAAAGGATGAAACTATAGGAATCGTTACTTTAAACAAATAATTCGGAAAGGTATGTACCTGTTGAAGGGATAGCGGATCAAGTATAGTTATGATAAAATTCGGACCATGACGATACATGTTAACCCAAACACGAAAAATCAGAAAGAAGACTAACAATCAAATAGTACTTGCAACACATACAATGAAACAAAATATTTCGAGTATGTATTTATAAGAGAAAGTTGCCATATTATACTTAAAAATACGATTGAATCAAAAGTTGTTATTACTATTTATGTAAATTATTATTCAACTGAATATTTGCCAAAAAATAAAATTAATGTAAATGTGTACTAAAAATTTAACCGATTTAAAAAATCTGGATAGTTATCTATTTAATAACTACCTACTACTCGTAATTGTAGGAGCTCTAATATACGTGTGTTAACTACTGCTTGTGATAATATTTGTTGGACTTTCATCTTCTTAGGAATCTCTTTTCATATTTGTTGTATTGATCATCAAAGTGTTTGTTATTTAACCTACATTGACAATGATTGTGAAGTTTCTTCCGTCTCTGCTGATACTGATGAATATAATCCCAAGACTTCCGTCAAAAGTTGTTACACAGTGCAAGGTTGTGTGTAAAGATTGGTTAGTCTATCTTTCAACACCTGAGTTTGCTATGAATCATTGTCGTTTCATGCGCAGATTAGGTGATCATAAGATAATTGTCGTTAACCGATTATTGTGTGATATTCGTTATGTGGATAATGAATCCCCTAAATGTTTCTTAGGTGATAAAGTTCACATTCCCTTCACCGCTCATCCGTGCAATATTTTATTTCTAGCAAGTTTGGATGGGATGGTATGTGTTTGCCTAATCAATACTGGTGAATTGGTAGTTTGGAATCCATTAACTCGTGTGTTCAAGATGCTATCAAATTCTAATTCACAGGGTTTTTTTAATCCGAATCAGGATAGTCTTGGGTTTTGCGTCAGGTCTTCTGGTGATTACAATATTGTGCATATTAAACGGACACATATGATGTTGGCTGTTAACATTTATTCTCTCAGTGAAGGGTCATGGTCAACTCCAATGTTCTCAAACTATAGTCTGTTTAATGTTGACGTCTATAGTTGGTCTGTAGGCACGTTTTGTGCAAATTGTTTGTATTTCGTATTGACCAGGTTGTGGTGTGTGGGTAACGCATGTGTACTTCGTTTAGATGTTGATAGCAGGGCAATTTCTGATGTTGGATTCCCAGATACAATGGATGTGGAAGCTACAGGTCACTTGGTTAGTATTCGAGATCAACTCCATATGTTGGTTAGTATCGGTATAGTGTGAATATGGAATTGTGGAAACTTGAAAATGAAAAGTGGTCAAAAGTATTTTTTTGTCCACCTACTATTTCTATGCCATTGATGATTGGGTCGTCTGTGCACTATATCAACAGAAATAAGAAGTTCATTATAGTTCAAGAATGGGGTGATATTACTGATGTAACTGTAAAGGCAGAGGAAATGCATGTTTTTTTGCCTATCATCTTTACTCAAGGTGTGAATGGATCTGATTATTTTGAAACTACAATTTCACCAAATGTTTAGTTATGCTATTTTATGTAGTTCTTTTTTTGTTCTTCGTTGTTTTGATCAGTTAGTAATTGATGTTTGTGGTTGTTTTTATGTGTGGTATAGTTTGTCACAATGAGATTGAATCTTTATGAATTAATGTGCTTATATTATCATGTTAAATATTCATTGAGAGTGTATGATTTTAATATTTGCTTTGTGCGTATTTAATTATGATTACATGTGATTGTGGTTTAAAAACAAAAAGGTCTACAAAAAAAACACAATGGGCCCTTGGAGACCAAGCCCTTAGAGCAGCTTGGAAGCCCTTACCATTGTGCAGTTACATAGAATTAGAAACTTCCCACGTTGTAATAGGTGCAGTTAATGATTAGTTTTAGTTGAATGATTTCTTTTAGTATAGTCATTGTGTTTTTTGAGTATCATTGTGTCATTGTTTTTCTGTTTTTTATATATTTGATTTCTTTTGTAGTTGACTATATTTAAATATAACATTGTGTAATTAATTCCTACTTTTTGCTGTCTTTCTCATTCTTTTTTAATAGTGGTTACATATTGTGTAGTTAAGGACAATTAGAAACTTCCCACTTTGTAATATGTCCAGTTAAGGAATAGTTCTTACTGGATTTTTTTTTTTTTTTTTTTTTTGCTGGAATATTGTCATTTTATGTTTTGTTTATTAATGTGTTATTGGTTTTCTGTTTTCCATATATTTGATTTTTTTTGTAGGTGTCTATTTTTATATATTGTATTGTGTAACTAACTTCCTATTTTTTAGTTGTGGTGTCCATTATTTTTCAATAATCCTATTATCATTAAAAACAATATTTTTATAAAAAGGACAAAATAATATATAAAACCCAATGCCAAAAAAAATCTACGATGTAATTATTTTTACAATTGTAATAACACAATGTTTGACAACTAACAAAGTAATTTATAAAAATAAGATTAATTAATAAAAAGTATATTTGTGTATGTGATTGATTAAAAAGTATCTCCATGTATGTGTATATGTTTACCTGTAAATTAGAAACGGTTTCTAATATATATTGTTATTTAATTTTATTTACCCCCTATCGCCCATAGTGTGTGAAAACCGTTTACCACCACTACTCGGAGTTTTAGGAGGTTTTACTCACCTGTGTCAACTGTTAATTGGGGTAGTTTCTATCTAGGTATTCATTTTTCAAAGGAATCGCTTTTCGTATGTGTTTTCTTCATCTTTCTATCAACGTCAGTATTTTTAATTAAAGTATAATCGTAAGTGAATATGAAGGATCTTCCATCTCTGTTAATATTGATGAAGATTATTCCAAGACTTCCGGCAAAGGAGCTTATATGATGCAAGGCTGTGTCTAAAGAGTGGTTAGCCTATCTTTCAACTCCTGAGTTTGCTAAGAATAATTGTCGTTTCTTGCGAGTATTAGGTGACCAGAAAATAATTGCTCTTGACAAATCATCGTGTGCGATTCGTTATGTTGATGTTGCATCTCCTAGATGTGTTTTAGGCAATAATATTCACATTCCCTTCGATTGTCATCCATGTAATGTGATCGTTTTAGCAAGTTTGGATGGCATGGTATGTGTTTGCTTATGTAATACTGGTTATTTGGTTGTTTAGAATCCACTAACTCGTGTGTTCAAGATGCTGAGAAATTCTAATTATCAGGGATTTTACAATATGGATGATGATAGTCTTGGGTTTTGTGTTGACTCTGCTGGTGATTACAAAATTGTGCACATTAAACGCACTCATTTCAGGTTGACTGTTAATATTTATTCGTTTAGTGAAGGTTCATGGTCAACTCCAAGGTTCTTAATTGATAGTCCATATGATATTGTTGTTTATAGTTGGTCCGTTGGGATGTTTTGTAGGAAAAGTTTGTATTTTGTACTGACCAAATTCTGGTGTATGGGTAACACAGCGGTTCTTCGTTTGGATGTTGAGTCGAAGGTAATAGAAAATGTAGGTTACCCAGATACATTGAGTGTGGAATCTATAGGTCAGTTGGTGACTATACGAGATGAACTTCATATGTTGGTTAGTATTGGAATGTGTAGTGTAGATGTTCAATTGTGGCGTCTACAAAATAATACTTGGTCGAAAGTGGTGTCTTTTGTACCCCGTGTGTTTATGCCATTGATGATAGGGTCATATGTGCACTACATTGATGGTAATAACAAATTAATTATAGTACACGAATGGGGTGATGTTGCTCAGATAAACGTAAGGGCAAAGAAGATGCATGGTTATTTTCCTATCATCTTTACACAAGACATTGTAGGTGCAAGCTATATTGAAACTGTAGTTTCACCACATGTTTAGTTATGGTTTTGTATTTAGTTGTTTGTTGTTATCATTGTGTTATATACATAGTATTATGTTTGTGGTTGTTTTTGTGGTTGGTATTTTTTTGTATATGGAGAATCAATATTCGAAATTAATGTGTTATTTTAATTGTTCTATTATGTTTATAATATGTTTGGTGTGTAATATTTTATGCCAGTAAATATAATCAACATTTGTTTGTCATCGGTAGTTCTTTCAACACTTTGAAAACATCTAACTTTCATATATCTTATCTAAGTTCATCTAATGGTGTTACTAATTTCTACGTTTATCAATTTACAAATAACTAATTCATTTTAAATTGTGCCAATTAGATGTAAGATTTTAATTTACTATGTTTGACAATTCGATGTATGACAATACAAGAATAGTTGTAGTTTCTAATTGCAATCGCATAAAAAGTCATTATTATCTTAAATATGGAGACACTTTTTTTATGGAATCACTTATTGATGTTCTAGATAGTTGTATAAGAAGTCATTATGATATTAAAATATGCAGTGCATTTGGATGATGGAAATATTACCAATAAGACTTCTAATGTTGTATACAGGAAATCACAACTAAATTTATAATATTTTATGCCAGTAAATATAATCAACATTTGTTTGTCATCGGTAGTTCTTTCAACACTTTGAAAACATCTAACTTTCATATATCTTATCTAAGTTCATCTAATGGTGTTACTAATTTCTACGTTTATCAATTTACAAATAACTAATTCATTTTAAATTGTGCCAATTAGATGTAAGATTTTAATTTACTATGTTTGACAATTCGATGTATGACAATACAAGAATAGTTGTAGTTTCTAATTGCAATCGCATAAAAAGTCATTATTATCTTAAATATGGAGACACTTTTTTTATGGAATCACTTATTGATGTTCTAGATAGTTGTATAAGAAGTCATTATGATATTAAAATATGCAGTGCATTTGGATGATGGAAATATTACCAATAAGACTTCTAATGTTGTATACAGGAAATCACAACTAAATTTATAACTAAATATGAACTTCGACTACTGTTTACAAATTATAATTCTAAACAAAATATGTCATCCATGCCCTAATATAGTAATAATTTTCATCAAGGTTAGGCTACCAACCAACCAAAAAAACACAATAAGCTGTTCCAACATGTCCCACCAAAAACCATCAAATGATGACGACAAAAGGCATTAGTTTATATACGCAGACATCTGCATCATTAGCAGATAACGTTAACTGCTAAGCTTGGCTGACTGCATCCACATGCGTCAACATGAGGAGGTTTCCTGATTTTACATAAGTTAAATGCATATTGTCACCCTCGCTAAGATAATTTTCCTTTATGAAACTTGGCCACCCTTCAATCGCATACCTAAATCCATTTCCATCCTTCTGTCGCTTAACTATCTTCACAACAGTTTTCCCATCCATGTTTCTGACATTCATTTGATGCACCTTCTTTGTTAGCCTTGCTCTGTTTGCAACTTCTACAGGTAATCGCTGCATTGATGTTAGAGTTAACAAGTATATTAGCCGTGTTGGATATAATTGTCAGCAGCAACAAATATCAATTGTTAATTTTTGAATAAACATAATTTAGTATCTATTATCTATTATAGTTATTCTATGAAGGTTATAAGTGAAGTTATACTTTATTGTTTAGAAAAAAAAACAACTGTTTTAAGGTTTTTTGTTGCAAACCAAGTTCAATTGTTATGTGTTTAACTGGTAATTCTATACGTATAAATAGCCTCATGAATGGTGTTGTAAATTGTTCTCATTAAATAACAGAAATGACATACCATTCGATAATTTGCTTTCCTGTTGAATTGATACGCACCACTTTCTTGATCATAATTTTGATGTGCAACACGTTTTTCGTCTTCATTGCTTACCTTCAACGCCATCTGACTTCTTTTCCCGTTTTTGTTAACCTTATCATTTCAAACATGCATTTCCTTTCAATATATATATATAGTATATATGTTAATGTACAAGAAATATTTATTGGAATATTTTGTTAACTTATGCTTAACTTACCAAACGATCTCGTGTTTGTCGTCCAGTTGCTGACACGGTAGAATGATTATAAGTTGTACAGCATATCAGTTGTTTAGGTTCTTTAGATGTAGAATCGGATGCAATCTGTTTACCTTTCTTTTTAACCTGTTATTACAGCCCGTAACATTAAAGCAAATTAAACTACAATCGTCAACTAAGTATGTATAATAATATGAACAAATAACTTATCCGTTATTATGTTTCAAAGACTTACATCTTCTTTTTTCTGGTTGTTATTTCCTTCACTTACAAAACTCTTTCTTTCAGACTTCAACTTTTCTTTTTCAACACTTTTCTTATTCACTTCATGTTTCTCATCATTCATCTGCATCCAAGATTTTTAAAATTCATTAACATCTGAGGATCAATATATTGTATTGTAAAAATATGTAAACTCATTACCCCAGTAATGAATTGGTCGATTGAGTCTTCTTGATCAGTGAAGATATGTTATACGATAACATCTGTAAATAAGTCGTATTGACTAGCAAACCATTTTAACTTACTTTAAATTACTTACAACAGAGTTCAAGTGTTCATAGTATGTGTGTTTAGGTATTTCAACAATTGAGTTGTCTTTAGTTGTCTCCTTCTTTCTAAAAACAACCTCAACTCCGCTACGATAAAGTGTCAAGTCAAACTATTCGCTGTCTGTTTTCATCAACATCAGTATATCACCGTCTTCTATGTCAATATATTCAAACATCTTCGGACACCCTTTAGCAAAAACGTAGCATGCATTTATTTTTTCGGTCTCAACTTTCCAACACTGACCTGTTGCGTATATGTTATAAGAATCTTTTACTGGCCAGTAACAGTAAAATTTGTTCACATAAGCTTCTGGAATGACCTAAAAAGTTGTGTAATATTTTATAAACATATATTTATTTATTCCATTTGCTGACAAGTATAACAAAAAACAAATTCCTACTAACATATAACTATACTTACTATGATCTTTAAATCTCCGTAACGGTTGACTGTCAAGAACGATTCATCACAAACGTTTTGTATGAAACAATGTATTTGTAGACATTTTTCTTTGATTATCCTCAAAACCAATAAGGTGTTCTTTGTCAATTTAAGACCTTTTACAATACTTATCCATCCGTCAGTGACAACACTTTCACCTCTTACACTTCTCAGCCATGCTGTACAGCTTATTCCGCTTTCATGATTTATCGTTACCTTTGTCCCGTTCCAGTAATCTCCTCCCACAAGCTTTACAAACTCAATTGGTAATGCATGTAGTTACATTTACTAATTTCAGTTTACGTAATGAAGTTTACAGTTACTTATTGAAGGCATTACAGCATACCAGTTTCAATGATTTAGGGTCTTGTAATAGAGACAGGCAGGACGTAATCATTTTTGTATACCTGTGATATATAACATTTAATATTAACTGTTAGTATTAATAGACAATGTGTTAAAATGTAATCTTATGTCATGAGAATATTATTCCTAATTCATAATGTGCAATAGATCTCTTCTGTATACCGTTTCAATATATCAGTATGTATATATATATATTCGTAAAATATCTCTTTTTGCGTAATCGCACATGGGTTAGGTTATTTTGGAGCAACTTATATCTTATTGACTTAAAAAATTTAATAAGTTGTGTTTATAGTGTTTGGGTTAGCTTATTTAAGTTATTTTTGTGTGTTGAGAAGTTGTTTTTGATAAGTTAGTATTTGTAACTCCTCACTTATGACTTATATAAGTTAATAAGTACTTTTAGAGAAGGAACCCCAAAAATAAAAAAATTTATAGCAGAATCATATGTTTTAATCCGTGTGTGTTTGGGATTCCTTCTTAAAAATGTCTTATTAACTTATATAAGTGACAAGTGAGAAGTTAGAAATTCTGACTTCTTAAAAATGGCTTGTCAACAAACAAAACCCTTTAAAATAAGCTAACCCAAACACTCAAAAAACAACTTATTAAATTTTATAAGTCAATAAGTCATAAGTTGCTCCAAAATAAGCTAACCCAAACACCCCCATTTGTTTGATTGCAACTTTTTCATATATTATTATCACATTATACTGTAAACATTAGTTCGACAATGTCCATAACATGCAATACATAAGATATATATCAACTATACATAACATATGAGAGGTTGAAGATGATTGAAACCTAAAATCATATTTGACGTCTACAAACAAGTTATTCGCTGCAGTAACCATCATATGTCGCTGATTAAGTATCTAACAGAGGATTAGAAATCTAATAGAAATTAAACCGTTAAGATTTACAATCGGAAGTTACCTTTTTGTCGATCAAATCTTCGGCGGCGATGATCTTCAAGGAGATATGAAACGCCGGTGATGATGAAGTTGTTTTGATTGTGATAGATATGATGTTGATTGCGTATCTTTTTATTATATTTTATATTTTATTGTTTGTTTAATTAAATAAACAAATAGTTGAATAGTGGTGGTATGGATAATGTTAATTTTAGCCATGGTATTGCAACTGATTCTATATATCGTGTTATTGCGTCTGATTATTGTGTTTTGCAACTAGGTGGGTTTTCTATATATTATGTTATGTGTTCTTGTCATTGTGTTTACTTTGTATGCAATGGATATTAATTTTATTAAATTAAATATAAAGAAAGATTAAAGAGTGAAATATGTATAAAATATCATACGCTACAATTAACACTTCCAAAGATTTCAACGACTCTCGTCTTCTTCCATGCGATTTTATTCTTTCTTTTGTTTTGTAGATCGGCGAGGATGTCGCAGATTTTCTGATCCTGTTTCAACAGTTGTGTGATAAACTCTTCTGCGTTGTTCTTGAAATCTGATGGGGGAGAGTGGAGGACTCCATCAAGCTATCCGATACTGCTCCATGTTCGCTTGTAATTGTTATCACTGATGATGCCGACTTTTCTGTTTAGTTCTTCATATGCTCCCTTTTCTTCGAGCGACCATAGAGAGAATTGTAATTGATTTAGTTTATGTTGATCTAACTTTGATAGATCTTGTCTATCTTTATTTAATGGTGTTAGCAATTGCTATGTTAATCAATTTAAAAATAGTTACTTAAAAATTTTAAATTGTGTGAATTAGATGTAAGATTTTAAGTTAGTACGTATGACAATTCGATGTATAAGAATACAAGAACAGTTGTAGTTACTAATCGCAATCGAATAAAAAGTCATTATTATCTTAAATATAGACATGGTTATTGATGTTCTTAATAGTTGGATAACAAGTCATTGTGTTTGTTTCAACGGTTTGTGTTTTGCCAACGAAATTGTATATTATAGTAAATATTGTGTTTTTTTTGGCTTTTGTGTAATATCCTTGGGAGATCCTGATAACATCAATTGCTTTTTTTTGTATATGTATTCTGCATGTTTATGATTTATTGTATATTATAGTATACATTGTGTTTTTTTGGTTTTTTTGTAATATACTTGTGAGATCTTGATAACATTATCTGCTTTTTTTTTTGTAGATGTATCCTGCATGTTTATCATATATTACAAGTCATTATTATCTTAAATGTAGACAGTGTTATTGATGTTCTTAAATAATATTCTCATGACATAAATATAATCTACGTTTGGTTGTGTTGATAGTTTTTTTAATACTTTTGTAAACATGTAACATTGATAGATCTCATTTATCTTCATTTAATGGTGTTAGCAATTCCTACGTTTATCAATTACAAATCATTAACTAAATATTTTAAATTGTGCGAATTAGATGTAAGATTTTAAATTAGTATGTATGACAATTCAAGAAGAGTTGTAGTTATTAATCGAAATCAAATTAAAAGTCAACATTATTTTAAATATAGACATAGTTATTAATGTTCTTAATAGGTAGATAAGCAGTCATCCTGATATTAAAATATACAGTGAGTTTGGATGATTTTAATCATATATACACGGACAGCAGTGAGTTTGGATGATTTTAATCATATATACACGGACAGCAGTGAATTTGGATGATGTTAATCATATATACCCGGACAGCGGACGAGTAAACTACTAGTTGAACTTTGATCATCAAATAATAAATTAACAGCCATTTTTAAAAGTTTAGGGCTTCTGAAGGTGACGTAAGAAAGAAATTTGCAATTTCTTTTCCTTTTGCCATACCTTGTTTTGATAGAAGATTGCGTCAAAGAAAAGCAAATAACGTACCCGGTTTTTTCTTTTTCATAAATCATGGCTAATCTTCGTCAACGGAGGCATAAAACCCACAAAACTTGGATCTCGAAATTATGACTTGAGAAAGTCTTGTACGGCAACAGATCTGAGCTCCCTTGTACATGAGGTTGTGAACCCCCTTTGAAACAAATGTAGATCTGAAGATTTTTAAGCACTAAAATAAGTGAAAAACCACAGATCTAGAAGTTTTGGGAAAGGTAATACAGATCTGTGGGGTTTCTCCATTCGGAGATCGAGAGTGTGACTCTAAGAACACACAGATCTAAGGAACTGAGGATAAAACGAGATGTGATCAACAAATGTATAGCATATACTCGGTGGGCGCCAATGTTGAAACACGGAATCACCGCCGGGATGATTGGACCGCTTTCTCAATGAGGGTGAAGAATCACACCTTGTTCTTCCTCTTGAACCTAGATCTGCAATGGAGAAGACAAGAAAGTGGAGCTGTAGAGATGACCGGTAGGGGAAAGAATCCCCTGTTTCCAGTAACAAAAGTGTGGCGGCTCCATATCTTGTGCCCTAATAATGAGGTGAACCCCTCTTTATATAGGAGATATGGGTCTCCCCTAACCTCAATGAGCCAGGCCCAATTAGGGGTTATCTCTACAAGCCCACAACCTAGTGTAGTGTAAACTACAACGCGCTAGGCTTCGCGGATAAGTACGCAATAATAATAAATATTATAATAAAAGGCGATAAGTAACGGATATGTCCGGTCGTTCGGGTTGGGTCTAATACCATACCCCATCAAGTTCATTTCATCAAATTTATAATTTTGGTTGGATTACATCAGATTTTAAAGTCTCATTCTTAACAAAAATGTGTACTGTTCAAACACATATATAAGACTGTTTATACTATACCTTAAATCTTGAACTGGGCTTGATCGCTAACCGATGGATCTAAGTAAAAATCTTAACTACTAAAACCTACTCTACAAACCATCATTAGTTGCTACACACACAAATATATAGGTGCATGGAATGGAGTGTTACAACTTACAAGATTAGTGTTTCTTTTCACCCACCATTGTTCGGTTGTAATACAAAAACTATATATCTGCCATATGTACTTGTTAGGGTTTCTCTAAGCAAGTTAATTATGCAACCCCTAGGGTTATACTTAATTAACCTAGCACGTCACTGTTATATTGATTTGCCAATCTTTGGATATGGTTTTGCTTGCTATCTTGATTCTCATAAAAATCAAGCAGTGTAACTTGTGTTCCGAATATGATAATTTTTAAAGTTCAAGGGTGTTGCAAAGTCTACTATATAAGCCAAACATACATGAATTTACTTCTCAATTTTTTTCCCGAGGATCCTGTCAGGATAGAATACTAAATAAAGATATATAAAACAAAATAAAGATCAGAACTCAATAGAAGCGCATAAAATTCATGTATGTACATGGACATCTTAGAGGGTGTGTAAGATGCGAGCCATGTTCTAGAGGTGCCCAAAAAATTTTGTTAATATATACAAGTTTCTATTTTAAGGGTCGATAAGTCAATAAACATCTACCAATAATTTTTGTTAATATATACATGTTTCTATTTTATGGTGTCAGTTTTTACTTTTCGCACATAGCCTCCGACATCGTAGGACAGCCATAGGGGCGGACCTAGCATATAAGAAGGGGCAACCTCCGCTACGGCTTGGCGTTTCGGCGGTAGTGTAACATTAGTGTAAATTTTGGAAAAATTTGACGTTTTTACGATTTCGTTACGGCTTTTTTATAAAACGTTACGGCTTGGCGGATTTTCTAGATCCGCCACTGGATAGCCATGTGTATGTATATGAACTTTGAAGCTTTTGTATTACATAGAAGCACATAGAGGGAGTAAGAGGGGAACTTGGTAATGACAGAAGAATAGAAAGCACGAAGGAGTGAAATGCGATATCCATGATGCAATTCGTTCTTCTCTGTGCTCTCTATCTTCTGTCAACATCCATCCTTATCTCTTACTCTTAACTAACTACATAGGGATGAATGCAAACACTGCTTTCAAAATGGCCAACAATATACCAAAAAGTTTAGAATGAGAAAGATGAAAAGATAAAATAGAAAATAAAAGTAATAACTCAGTTTACAAGAGTTTCTAGTTGTTCGTTCATAGTCATGGGTTGTGTATCATCACATGTGTGTGTTACATGTGCTAGGCATATATGATTGTAATAAATGGTCTAAACTTAGTTATGCAGTAAATAAAAGAGGCAAGAACACAAACAATTGAGAAGTATGTTACTCTTTTTGTCAGCCACCACCATATGTTCATGACTACTAGCCTCTCAGAGAACAGTAAGGGATGAATAGGTGAAGTTTCCTAATGAATAGGAAGATCACATGTATCCTCTATTTATAGAGCAGATATTTTCTAGTTTTACTACAAATTGTAATACCAATAACTTTTTTTCCTTTCAACACCTTAGTTCCACCTTTACCTTGTATTTACACGGATTTAAACCCACAACCTCACCAGACCACTAGATCATAGGTTAGAAGCTAGATCTAATGGTTAGGGAAAGTTTTGGCTCATATTACTATATGTGACGCTATAATGACATGCGTCATTCAATTCTCATATCCAATGAACATTACCAAAAGATTTGTTAGTGACCACCCCGAACATATCTAGAATCTCAACAATAGAATTAGTTCTGTTTCGCACCTAGCCATAGAAGCTATGATGGATCATATTAATCATATATATTCGTTTATAGACCAATAACTTAAATGTGACTAACCGTTATAATCAACTTACATAAAAAGTTTCGGATTGTCGGATAAAACGGTTTTGTTTCTTAAATTTTTATTAAGGCTGTGGGGTATGGGGCGGGGGTTTGGGCGTGGGTTGGGGGAAAACGCCCAAGCCACCACCCCGGGTGGGCTTGGGTTGGGGCGTGGCCCTTGGGGCTTGGGTTTCAAGCCGGGCGTGGGGCGGTGTTGACAAGCTGACATGGCGGGCTCTCAATGGCCAAGCCAAAATAGCCGTTGTGCTAGCCGTTGGCCATCAGCTATGTTAAAAAAAAAAATTCACTATAAAACTCACATTTTTCTTCCATTTTTTACGACATTCAACCACATCTTCTATAATTATCTTCAATTCTCCTTCTACAAAACGAAAAAATGCATCCTTATAACCGTGCTTATGATCCGAACAACCCGTATGCATTCCAAGAAAATAATCCTAGCCCACCACCCAATCGTCCAATGCCTCGTCCATTTTTCATACACTCTTCTATGCCCGTTGAAGCGAGTTATGCATCGTATATTGGGAATCGTTTGTATACTAACTTCCCACACACCGACGATTCGATACCTACCCCGTTTACACAATCGCCCATCAACCTTTCACCAACCTTCATCGACCTTTCACAAACCGAAATCGTCCCCGAAACTCAACCACCCAACGATGCTCCTTCCGCATCGAAACCCATCAAAAAAAGAAGTCATAAGAAAAAAACCGAGGCGGATAAAGCACTTGAAACCGTCAAACGAAAACAACAAAAATGGGTCGTTGCTGAAGAAGTTGCATTGGCGAGGGCTTGGTGTCAACAATCTCAACATCCAAGTTTAAGTATTCTTAAACTTTGTTTTTATTAATGGTTATTTTTTATATTACTTTGTAATATATTAAATTTTGTTTTTATTAAAATAGGAAATTCTCAACATCGAACCGCCCTGTGGGAAGCGGTTAGTAGAGTATTCCATGAAGAATTGGGAAGGGAGGCTTATCGTGAAAACGATAGTTATCCTCGAAGTGGAGCGAGATTAGCGCCCAACTTACAAAATATAGTGGTTTTTTAAATAAAGCAAAGCAAAACCCAAAAAGTGGTGAAACCGAAGCCGACATTGTGACAAATGCATTGGTCACATTCAAATCAAATGTGGGGACCGACTTCCGTTTCATGCATTGTTGGGAGATTTGTAAGTTCCATTCAAAGTGGGCGAATATCCCCATTGGTAGCGAAAGTAACACGTCTTCCGAAAGGTCAAGGGCCTCGTCCCAAGCCCAATCTGATGCACGAGATCAAGAGTTTGAGGACCTTTTGGATGATTCGCCAAGCCCAAACCGGCCTGAGTATGGAAGAGATGTCGCAAAAAGGCATGCTCAAAAATCAAGATCTGGTACGGCATCGCCTTCAGCTTGGAGTTCGGGCTCGCGTAGGGGAATATACAGCGATCAGTTGGATGACATTTCATGCAAGTTGGATACATTCAACGTATTCCAACAACAAAGGGCCGAAATTCGAAGGAGCAAAGAATCTAGAGATGCCGCTAGAGATGCCCAGAAACAAAAACGAGATGATTTGAAATTTCTATCACAGCTCATTGATCACCTAGAGGGTGACGAGTTACAACTAGTCTTGGAGATGAGAGAAGAGATAAAAAACAAATATAAACGTTACGAAATTTTTTTTTGTAATTTTCTTTATTTAAAAATATTAAAAAAATTAAATTTGTTGTTTTAAAAAATATTCAAATAGCCCAGCGAATCCCACCAAACCCAAGCCCCAAACCCCTGCCCCACCACCCCCAAGCCATGTGTCAACTCATGCCCCAACCCCGCCCCACCATACCCCCACGGTCTAAAGGAATCTGTTTTCCCACTAAATACATAATTAACTTTAGTATAGTTTTTTTTATTTTTTATTTATTTAATTTTTTTTTTTTTTACGGCAACAGAATTCCACAAACCCTCAAATCCAAACCAAAGGGCAAAAAATTTGAAGTGAAGATGGTTATTTCTCAAAAGATATTTCACAAAAAAGCCATGGGCAAGACACAAGCCCAACAACAAAATGTATAAAACACAAAAAAAAAAAACAAAAAAGTGTCCAAAACTCCCATTAGCCAAAGTTATGCTCGTTTTCGTAAATCACCCCTGGAAGCTCGATCATGTGCCTCCAGAAATGTCATGGTTGATCTTCTACACTTGGGCCTGCATCAACCGGGTAACCCACCCGCCCATAAGCACGACGGTGAAATTACCGGTAAAACTCTAATTAGTGGGACCCACCCCTACCCGAAACTTGATCTGAACCAAAGCCACTCGAACCCGAATTAGAGAACACCTAAAAAATTTGAACCCGGAAAGTTCGAACCCAACCAACCTGAACCTTATATGGGTCGGTTATCTAGTCACTTATTCCCTCCTGGAAAAAAACAAACAAACAAACATTTATTGTCTTCTTCTATAAATGTGTTCTAGTTTAGAGAATCTTTGGTATTTAAAATATTAAGTTTGGAGACATTTGGACATTATAATTATCATATTTATCATATTGCCAAGTAATTTTTTTTTAATTTTGATGATATATTTTTTTTTTTAATGATAACTTTTACAACGAACAACAAACACCACACCACGCACGGGCACCACAACACAACACAAAGCCACGTCAAATTAAAGGCGCATCAATCGTCCCAAAGGGCTGACTTACAATTGGATCTATACTTAGCAATAAAATAAAAGGACCAAATGACATAATTTTTACAATAAACTTTTCAACCTTGACATCCTTATTTCGGAATCTTTTGTTGTTCCTCACCTTCCAAACACACCAACAAGCAATAGTCTAACACACCCCTTGAAAAATACTATTCTTAAAACGACTAGAATCGACATGATGAGGTAACTCCATAAGGTTTCTAACTAAAAAGCCAAATATTTGAGGCCCTTTACACCATCAACTGACAAATTGCTACACCAACGCAGAAACCCTGCACGCAGTAAAAAGGTGGTACACGGTCTCATTCATAGACCCGCACAAAGCACAAGCACGAGAATCACCTTGTATAGCATGATGAATTTGATGATATTTTGTAAAATAGATAAACAAATAAAACATTTTTTTTCATTTTACATCCATACCTAAAAACCGAACAACTCAACCCAAAGTAATCCGAACCCGAATAACCCGAATCCTACCAAACTGAACTTTAAACAAGTGGGTTATCTGGTCACTTTATCTCAGCCAAATACCCGAACAACCAAACTCGAAAAACTCAAAACGTGAAAATAAAAAACCGAAGAATACCCTTAATGCTTAGTCATTAAGTTCCACATGTGTCTACTATTCTTTGGATTGTTGATCTATTGACTAAAGGATTAGAGGTGTAACAACCCGACTTTTCGGGTCATTACATGTATCTATCATTTCTTGCTTAATTAACATGTACTCTCGAGATTTCGATTATCGCAAAAAGGTTTAAACAATTTGAAACTATATTCTACAACGCGTTCACAACGCTTATTCAAAATGCAGCTAACGCAGTTTACAACGCATACTATTAGACGCATTTTATCGCATATCACATCGCTTGTTTATACTAAACGCTATCGCAACGCAATCTCAACGCAACTCGAAACGCAGATTGACATTTATGCATTTATGTGTTATGCGTGTTATTTGTGTGATTACTTGTTTTATGTTATGTGGTTATCTCAACGCAACGCTTACTCGTAACTCGTTTGAACGCAACGCAACGCTTAACTCACGAACCGAAAGTTGGAAAACTAACTCGCACAACACGGCAGTCCGAATGGACATCCGTCCGGATGGACATCCGATCGGATGGCCATCCCACCGGACGCCCATTCGACACCTCACTCCTATCCACCGCCTTAACTCACCTCTCACACTATAAATACCTGCCCGTACACCACTGTTCACTGATGTGACAACTCCCTCCGACAAATTTGCTCCCAGTTCATTCTCAGGCACTTTTTCCCTCGATTCAAGGCCATTTCATAAGTATCTTTCTCTAAATCTTGTACAATCATCATCACTACACACTTCTCCATCAAAATCACTAGTTTTCTTCTTGAAATCGTCAGATTTAGACTACTTGAAGGTGGTTCTCACTATGTTGCTTATGCAAGCTGTGGTGTGACATCATCTCATCAAGATTTGTTCAGATCTAAAGGATTTCCACACGTTTTTAACCTAGATCTCAACAAGATTAGAACCGCTGAAAGATGTTTTCTACTTTTCTTCAACATTCTACACAAAACCGATGGAATCTAGACTCATTCAGGCTCTCTATTCATTCCCTAGTGGAGAACCGGCTTGAAGATAGATTTCCACCGGAGAGATGACCGATGAACGGGTTGAACATGAAATCCCAACAAGGACAGTTAGTCTGATCAAATGGGGTGATTCCCATCCGATCGAATGAGCTGGACTTGGTGTGGTTTCCGTTGTTTGGCACGTCATCACGCCGTCTCCATTAAATCGCAAACTTTTTAACTTAGAAAATTTCAAGTTTTCAAAACAACAAGATCGCCCACTCGAGTGGCCATCCGATCGGATGATCATCTGATCGAATGCCCATTCGACCAGGTGACTTGTCCTTTGTACTATCTCTTGTTCAAATGATTTGACCAAAACTTCAAACTACCAAACTCTCGATCAAATAGCCATCCCATCGAATGGCCATCCGTCCGGATGACTATTCGACCGGATGACTTGTTTAAATACTACAACGAAAACTTCAAAAGTTTTCAAAACGATTTACAAACACCCACGTCTCATTCGAATGGCCATCCGTTCGAATGTTCATCCGCTCGGATGACCATCCGTTCGAATGGTCAT
The DNA here is from genome assembly GCA_030545235.1 of Helianthus tuberosus. Lineage (NCBI taxonomy): Eukaryota > Viridiplantae > Streptophyta > Magnoliopsida > Asterales > Asteraceae > Helianthus > Helianthus tuberosus. Next base: position 60,148,600 of record CM060436.1, read on the forward strand.
CCGCTCGGATGACCATCCGACTGAATGGGTATTCATCCGTTCGACTCGTTATCCGACTCACAGCATATCCGACACACTGTTACGCACTGTTCAACACTTACGCTACTGTTCTCTGCTCAGGCTAACTCCAACGCGCTCCCTTCAATCCAATTCAAGGCTATGTTTATTTGTTAAACACATACTGAGAGTTTACTCGAACCCCTTCGATAGTCATAGGGTTAACAATGGATCAAATTGAATCTGAAAATAAAATAAAATAAGCAGCAAAATTCCTTCGAGATACAGACTCACCACTCGAAAAATACTTGCTGGGCAAATCCAACCCGGTATCCACGATACAATCACACCACGCAGTACCGAATTAGCCTCCAAGATCACCTCCTAATTCTGCCACAAACTAGGATAGCAATGGAAAAAAACAATCTCTAAACACAGAGATAGAATTTTATGATAACCAAAAAACTGCCATTTAATTTCAATTTGCCAGTACATATTGCGAAAGAGGAAAAAAAACTAACAATGCACTACTACCCACGTTTCCTTCACTTTTGGAATATTCAAAACAACTACCTTGACCACTTCCTAATTAAAAATAAAAATGACTGACAACTAATTAAATTAAAATAACAAAAGTAATCATGCTGTGAAATAAAAACGTGGGGATATGAAGACTGGTGGCATACGATCAAAGCTTTGGAGCTTCCCCTTGGGCCAGGCTGACCCACCTCTGAATTGGGCTCAAATCTGTTGGATCAGTTGGCATCTGGGTCAATGTTTGCCTATCATCCTCTCCGTCTTTGAAAGAGTTTGACCTCAAACTTGGGATGGGTTCTGCAGGATCAAAATAGGGTTGTAGATCGGCTACATTGATGGTTGAAGAAACACTAGAATCACCCAGAAGATCAATCTTATACGAGTTATCATTCACCTTGGCAAGAACTTTAAATGGACCGTTCGACCGAGGACACAACTTAGAACGACGTTTAGCTGGAAACCGTTCCTTCCGAAAGTGCAGCCATACCAGGTCTCCTAGTTTAAAAAGGATGTGCTTTCTTCCCTGATCCCGCTTATATTTTAGAAGTTCATTGTTCCTGGTAATTTTGTCATGAATTTTCTGATGAATGGCCTTGATATTAGCTGCCAAATCACAAGCTTCCTGATTGAACTTTGCAGACGTATCCAAAACAGCAAGTTCAAGTGGTGATGACGGATTTAGGCCATAAATTGCCATGAAAGGACTAATACCAATAGTTTTACTAGGAGCTCAGTTATAAGAAAATTCAGCCCGAGGTAATAGGTCTTCCCGCTGCTTCATGTTTGTCGTAATCAGGGTCCGGAGTAGCGAACCAAGGGTACGATTGGTAACTTCAGTTTGTCCGTCTGTTTGAGGATGGCTGGTCGTGCTAAACTTCAGCTTAGTACCCAGTTTGCGCCACAGTGTCATCCAGAAGTGACTGAGAAATTTGACATCCCGATCACTCACCATAGTTAGGGGTACCCCATGTAGGCGGACTATCTCTCTGAAATATATATTGGCTATTTGCATTGTATCATAAGTAGTATGGCAGGCTATAAAATAAGCCATTTTAGAGAATCTATCCACCACTACCATGATCGAATCCTTTTGGCATTGAGTGCACGGTAAACCGGTAACGAAATAAAGATTGACATCTTCCCAAGGAGCTATTGGCACAGGTAGGGGCATGTATAAACCGTGTGGGGAAGAGTGACTTTTAGCTCTATGACATGGTAGGCAACGCTTGATAAAATGATCAACATCACGATGTAACTTAGGCGATAAGAAATGACTCCTTAAAATGTGAACAGTCTTATCAACACCTAGATGACCAGCTAATCTGTAACAACCCGACTATTTGAAGTCAAAGTACAAGTCAAAGTCAAAGTCAAAGGAAGAAAAGATTGCTAATTGCGATCTGTCACTCCTTGCTTAATTAATGATTTGTGCTTCTTGACTTGTAATCAAATTCTATTATTTGTTTGCTTTAGTTGTATTATGTGGAGTATCTATAACAAATCGAGGTTTAATCGTTGTTCAATCGCTAATCGACTTATCGCTAATCGCATCGCTATCGCATTCGCAACTCGAATTATAGGTTATGGATATTGTTTTACGTATGTGTGCTATTATGTGTTATTGTGCATGTTATGGTTATGATGAGGTGATTAATCGCAACTCTATCGCAACGCAATCTAATCGCAAACGCTAAACGCAAGTTATTTATGTTGATTGTATGTTAGATATAGTAGTTAGGTTATTTGTGTAAATAATGGGTAATACTATCGCATCGCTCACCTGAAACGCATCGCAACGCTCAAGGCACGAACGAAATTCTGAAACCTAACTCGCCGGACCACTTCGATCAAATAACCATTCGATTGATTGGTCATCCGAACGGATGACCATCCGATCGATGTGTCATCCGATCCGTCACATGTGCGCACCTTCCTCTTTTGGAAACCCTATAAATACCCATGTCACATTACAAACAGTGATGTGACAGCTCTCTATCTCTCGACCAGCACACTCAAGCCAACTTTTCCTTCGATTTCTCGCGATTCTTGTAAGTTTCTACCTCTAATCTTGTACTTCTAAGATCTAGATGCACTACTTCATCATTTTCACCTTTGAATCTTCACTTTTAACCGTGAAATCAGCAGATTTGAGGTGTTCTAGGGTGATGTCATCATGGCTTCATTCCACCAAGAACAACTCAGATCTAAAGGATTTCCAAATGTTTTAACACTACTTTCGCATAGATCTAAACATTTTTATGGTGAAGAAGGATTGAAAGATGGTTTCACAACTTTCCTTCAACTCTTTTACACTCAATGCCTTCAAAACCGATAGAATCAGAGCTCGTTCAGGCCTTCTATTCGTTTACTAGTGAAGTGTCGGTCTGAGATCTGAATCCTATCGAAGAGACAGCCGATTTTGGGTTGAACATGAACAACTATCACGAACAGTGAACTGATTGGACTGGGGTGATTCCCACTTCGGTCGGACGACTTGGACTTGACGAGGTTCCTGTTATTCAATACGTTCTTATACCGTCTCGATCGAACCGCAAAACTTTTAAAACTTAACAAATTCCAAAACAATCAGATTGTTGGACGGATTGCCGTCCGATCGGATTGGCTCATGGTTTCAACACTTAAGCTTTTTACAATTTTCAAAGATCATCAGTTTCTAACGGATTGCCATCCGATCGAATGACAATCCTGCTGTGAACTTGTTCTCTGAGAAATGTCTAACCAACAGATCGCCATCCGATCGAACGACCTAAAAGGTAGAGATACTTCTATGTTTTCAAAATGCTACAACGAAAACTTCAAAGTCACATCATACACAAACACATCCATCCCAAACGAATGTCAATCCGACCGAATGGCCATCCGAACGGATGACCATCCGAAAGGATTGTCATTCAATCGAATGACAATCTGTTCGGATGGCCATTCGTCACTTGGTTCACTCTTCACCGTTTAACATGCCGTTCATTCGCTTATGCTATCGTTAACTGTTCAGGCTAATCTCTCAGCGCTCCCTTCAATCCAAGAGAGTGTTTAATTATTAAGCACTATCTGTGAGTATACTCAATCCCTTTTTGCTTTACGCACTTTTGGGTGTTACATACGTTACTTATATCAAATCACATCGATCACACAACGCAAACACTTTTATACGCTAACCGTTACTGCATGTTACAGATGTTACTCGATGAATGCTTGTATGTTATGTTTACACAGTGATTGTTGCCTGACACCTTAGCAATGATAGTACTATAGTTTGGACTCAGCACCTGTCATGGACAGGGGTTGTTAAGGGCTTTTCTCGCATGTCACAGTGGTGATATGTGTTGCGCATTCTACAACTCACAGTCACGTCTGTGCATATTTCATTGTCGATAACCTACCTGCTTCACATTATACATGTTACATGCTGGTTATGCTTAAACGCTTTCGCAATCTATTATTACTGTTAAACTCGTATGCTCACCTTTACACTATGTGTATTGACCTCTATTTTAACGTATGTGACAGGTGCTTAAGATGGTAGGAATGTTGTGCTTTGGTGAATCAAGCTAGGGCTCTAGTTATGTCACGCTAAATCTGAGTTGTCGGAATAGTGTTTGTTTTTTAGGCAAATATTTGTAATAACTGTTTTATTTGGATATGTTATGGTATGGGACATGACGTTTAAATATCTGGTAATTAATAGTTGTTATGGATACTCATGGACAATCTGTTTCGCTAAGTGTCATGCCCCGATGTTTCCGCCATCGGTTGGGGTGAGACAGATTGATATCAGAGTCATAACTATAGGGAATTAGGCAAGACTCGACCTAGTCCGGGCCGATGTCTTAGAAACGACCTAGTCTATTGTCTAAGTACCAACGGACCGACTTGTGCGTACCCGGTATGGGCTTTGCATGAGCTTACTTGGTATCCTCGCTTCGCACTCGCTCTACACTACACTCTTGCGCGAACATCGCATGCTACAGTTCCGCGCAAGATCAGCCTTTCCTAAAGCTGGACTCCCACGACGGATGATCTGGTTGAGATTAGGGTGAAAACCGCAAACTCCCGACCAAATCGCTCGTTTGATATGCTATTTTTACTATAAACAAGAGAATTTACGTTGAAATAGGAGTGAAATCCATACTTCGACACGATTCTCCCTATCTATCTCATGATTCTATCACACAAACAGGAATGAAGTCGTTAAGTTAGGGGTGAAACCCGAACCTCGATGGCTTGTTCCGCTCCTTATTTTGGTTTTACAAAACTCTTACCAAAGTCTCGACGAACTCCAATGACTTGAGTCACGCTGTAACTGGAAGGATGCGTGCCGATCGCCCGGATTGAGGCGAGAGCACAGTCCGGAAAGCAAAAGTTTGTACACAAAGTCCTTGTGAATAGTCAAACCACTTTGGGCAGTCAATGTCTCACACCCAGACAATCTCTCTTTGATTTTATGTGTTTCGATTCTGGATTTCGCCGCCGCCAACTCTGTGATTTATCGATTTTATGTGAAATTTTATGTGATTTCTTGAGTTTATGTGTTTCGATTTTTTGGTAATTACTCGCTTTTCGCTGTTCGCTTTGATCAACACACACAACTCGCACTGCACACATATCTCAATACGCTAACAAATCGCATGATACTCGATGTGTTCTCGCTACTCGCAACTCTCAATCGAAATCACTCCTGTGAAGGATTGGTGAATACGTGCAATATATAGCGTGTTTTTGTGATTGTTGTGTTCTATGTTCCTGATGTATTTTCGGTGTTCTACGTGCTTAAGTGATTACGTGCTTCTGTGAATTATGTGCCTATGTTCTTATGTGCCTTGATGTGTTCATGTGCTTTATATAAAGTAGCTTTAGGTGTGATAATAGACTATGCTCGACTTAATCGAAACATGTTTGAGTCCTGTGACGATGTCTGTTTGCAGACAATGTCGCCATTTGGATCACACACTGCTCGCTCAGCTCTCTGCAATCATGAAACAAACGAATCGCTGCTCTCTTCGCTAAGCAAATGGCGAAAGTTATCCCTCAAATCGTCAGTGAGCTGAATGAGAATACTAGCAAGTCTTCGGAGGAGTCCAGGACTGATACTCCCAAGGCAACTTTTAGCTTCAAGTAGTTTAAAGAATGCGGACCCAAAGAATTTACAGGCGGAGATGGGCCTACGGCCATGTTCCAATGGTTTGATTCAATCGAAGTCACCCTGCGCCTGGGTGGCTGTCCGGAAGACCTTCGCACTGTTAACGCCACCAGCGTCTTCCAATCCCGAGCTCTAGATTGGTGGACAGCCGAGAGAAACAAACGAGGGAACGATACAGCTTTTGGGCTGACGTGGGACGAGTTGAAGGACATCATGATGCAATAGTTCTGCCCTCCCAATGAACTCCAAAAGCTGGAAGACGAATTCTGGCATATCAAGTAGGATGGCGAAGATAACGCTGGTTTAACTGCTCGCTTCAAGCAGCTGAGTATCATCTGCCCAGGTCAAGTTACTACCCCAGAGATTACGATCAAGAAGTATATCTGCGCGCTGCTGGATTGTGTTGCAGACTTTGTTCAGGATGCGAAAACGACAACTATCGAGGAAACCTACCTGCTCACTGCTGAGATCAACGATAAGTGAGTCAGGGCTGGTTATTTTGATAAAGCCTCCAAGAATCTGCAGCAAGTCACCTCTGCTCCCACCGCTGAAACTACTGCCGCATCACAATCTTCAAAGAACTCCCGCCTTAAGGGAAAGAACAACAGCTCCAGCAACAAGAACTGTGCAGTTACTGCCGCTCCACTCCAAGCCGTGCTTGCCCAACCTCAACCCATAAACCGCCAAGTAGCAGCGCCTGTAGTCAATGCACCGCTCTGCCTTACTTGCACTTATCATCACTCGGTTGGAATCGAGTGTCGGTTTTGTGTTCACTGCAACATGTATGGCCATTTCACCGCTAACTGCCATACCGTACCGGTCCTCGCCAAGCACCAGTTCAAGCTCAAGCTCCTGCTCTACCAGCTCCGCAAGGACAGCAAGCAGTTCTTGCTCACGCAAGAGCTTACTTTGCATGTGGTGATCCTAACCACTTCGCAAACGCCTGCCCTAACAGAGTGGTTAAGCAAGAGCCACAGCAGCAGCAACAACCAACACCGCAACATCACTAGCAGCAGCAGCAGCCAGCTCAACAAGCAGCCCGCGGGCGAGTCTTCAACATCAACGCCCGCCAGGCTCAAGCGGACAACAACGTTGTTAATGGTACGTTCCTTGTAAATTGTATATATGCTTCGTCTTTATTTGATACTGGAGCCGATAACTGTTTTGTATCGTTCAAATTCGAACGGCTCCTAAATCGTAAGCGCGTTAACCTCTCATCAACTTTCGACGTAGAAGTTGCCACCGGAAGAACCGTCACAGTTAGTTCTGTTCTGCGTGACTGTACTCTCGATCTCAACGGTCACGTTTTCATGATTAATCTCATTCCGATGTAGCTCGGTAGCTTTGATGTCATAGTAGGTATGGAATTCCTTCGGGAAAATCATGCTGAAATTGTTTGCTTCGATAAAATGATTTGTTTCTCTCTCGCGAACGGTGATCAATTGTGTGTTTATGGCGAAGTCGCTTCGAAGAAGTTGCAACTCATGTCGTGTGTCCAAGCTAGCAAGTATCTCCGCAAGCAATACCAAGCTTACTTGGTGCACATCGTAGTAGCGGAGGAAAAGGAAGGAAAGACTCGAGTGAAAGATGTTCCTGTTGTTTGTGAATTCCCCAACGTTTTCCCTGACGATCTACCTGGTTTACCTCCCACTCATGATATCGATTTCCGAATCGACCTCATTCCTGGAGCAAATCCTGTTGCTAGATCGCCTTATCACCTCGCTCCTTCTGAAGTGCGCGAACTCTCGAGTCAGCTCCAGGAACTGCTTGATAAAGGCTTTATTCGCCCTAGCACCTCTCCTTGGGGCGCACCTGTCCTTTTCGTCAAAAAGAAGGACGGATCGTTCCGGATGTGCATCGACTACAGGGAATTGAATAAGCTGACTATCAAGAATCGCTATCCCTTGCCTCAAATCAATGATTTGTTTGATCAGCTACAAGGTGCTACGTGTTTCTCGAAGATCGATCTACGTTCAGGCTATCACCAGTTACGAATTCAGGAGGAAGATATACCTAAAACCGCTTTTCAAACCTGCTACGGTCATTACGAGTTTGTTGTTATGCCTTTTGGTTTGCCTAACGCTTCCACAGTCTTTATGGATCAAATGAATCGCGTGTGTAAACCCTTTCTCGACCGCTTCGTCATCGTGTTCATCGATGATATCCTGATCTATTCCAAGTCAAAAACTGAACACTCGCAACATCTCCGGTTGGTTCTTGAACTACTCCAGGGAAACCGTCTCTATGCCAAGTTCACCAAGTGCGAATTCTGGCTTGAGGAGGTTCAATTCCTCGGTCACATCATCAATAGTCAAGGAATTCATGTCGATCCTGCGAAGATCGAAGCTGTTAAGAGTTGGGTTACACCAAGGAACCCGTCCGAAGTTCATTCTTTCCTCGGATTGGCGGGTTACTATGGCCGATTCATCGCTGACTTTTCGAAAATTGTTGTACCGCTCACCTCACTTACGCATAAGGACAAACCTTTTGTTTGGGGAACCAAACAAGAGGAGGCCTTTCAAACTCTCAAAGCTATGCTTTGCAATGCTCCTATGCTCTCACTGCCCGACGGAAATGACGATTTCATAGTCTATTGCGATGCATCTAACCTCGGTCTTGGTTGTGTTCTCATGCAACGAGACAAGTTTATCGCGTACACCTCTCGACAGCTCAAGATCCACGAGAAGAATTATACAACCCACGACCTCGAGCTAGGTGCAGTTATTTTTGCGTTAAAGATTTGGCGACACTACCTTTACGGTACCAAGCGTATGGTCTTCACCGACCACAGGAGCCTTCAACACATCTTTAACCAGAAAGAGCTGAATATGCACCAACGCCGATGGGTAGAACTCCTCAATGATTACGACTGTGAGATTCGTTACCATCCAGGCAAAGCAAACGTCGTTGCCGATGCGCTCAGTCGACGACGCTATTTGCATAGCGTTCGTAATACTCAAGCCCAGCATAATCTCGAAGCTCTCATCCGCGACGCCCAACATGCTTGTTTTACCGAATGTACATTGAAGAAAGAAAGGATCATCAATAACGGCGAATAACTGGTGAAAAAATCGAATGGTGTATTTTATTATTTAGACCGAATTTGGATTCCCAAGCGTACCAATTTGTGACAGACTCTGCTCGACGAAGCCCACAAATCCTGGTATTCTATTCATCCCGGTGCCGACAAAATGTACCAGGACATGCGCTACAAGTACTGGTAGCCGGGCATTAAGAAGGATATCGCTATCTATGTTTCGAAGTGCCTGACTTGTTCCAAAGTCAAGGCTGAGCATCAACGCCCCTCTGGCTTACTCGTACAACCCGAGATCCCTATGTGGAAATAGGAGAGTATAGCTATGGATTTTCTAACGAAACTTCCGCGCACGCCATCAGGTCACGACAGCATCTGGGTTGTCATTGACCGTTTGACTAAATCTGGTCATTTTCTTCCAATACGAGAAGACTTTAAGATGGAAAAATTAGCCCGAATCTACAACGATGAAATCATTTGTCGACACGGGATGCCTCGTGATATCATCTCTGACCGCGATGGTCGGTTTACCTCACGTTTTTGGGAAACTTTTCAATCTGCTCTCGACACTAATCTTAATCTAAGTACCGCTTTCCATCCCCAAATCGACGGTTAGACTGAAAGAACGATTCATACCTTGAAGACATGCTTCGCTCATGTGTCATAGATTTCGGTGGTAATTGGGACGCGCACTTACCTTTAGTCGAATTCTCGTACAACAACGGTTATCACTCTAGCATCCAAATGGCACCATTTGAGGCATTATAATGAAGGAAATTTCGATCGCCTATTATATGGCACGAGATCGGGGATGCGCAGATTACCGGTCCTGAGCTGTTACAAGAAACGACTGACAAAATCCTCCAAATTCGGGACAATCTGCTAAAAGCTCGGAGTCGTCAGAAAAGTTACGCCAATAGACACTGCATGCCCCTTGAATTTGACGTTGGCGATCACGTACTCCTAAAGGTTGCACCTTGGAAGGGGGTGATCAGATTCGGCTAGAAAGGAAAGCTCACGCCTCGATATGTTGGACCCTTTAAGATTCTGGAAAGGATTGGTAAAGTGGCCTAAAGACTTTAACTACCGGAGGAACTTTGTAATGTTCACCCGACTTTCCACGTTTCGAACCTCAAAAAGTGTCTAGCCGACCAGGAATTTCATGTCCCTCCTGAGGATTTACAAGTGGACGAAACATTACACTTCGTGGAGAAGCCTGTCGAGATCAAGGGCCGAGAAACCAAGGTACTCCGATGCTCACGCATTCCCATTGTGAAGGTTCGCTGGGAAGGCAAACGCGGCTGCGAGTTCACCTGGGAACTCGAAAGTGACATGAAGGCGAAGTATCCACAACTGTTTGTTACGCCTGCTTCTTAAATTTCGGGATGAAATTTCCTAAAGTAGGGGAGGCTGTAACAACCCGACTTTTTGAAGTCAAAGTCAAATGATGAAAAGATTGCTAATTGCGATCTGTAACTCCTTGCTTAATTACTGATTTGTGCTTCTTGACTTGTAATCAAATTCAATTATTTGTTTGCTTTAGTTGTTTTATATGGAGTATCTATAACAAATCGAGGTTTAATCGTTGTTTAATCGCTAATCGACTTATCGCTAATCGCATCACTATCATTAGCAACTCGAATTATAGGTTATGGATATTGTTTTACGTGTGTGTGCTATTATGTGTGATTGTGCATGTTATGTTTATGATGAGGTGATTAATCGCAAACGCAATCGCAACTCTATCGCAAACGCTAAACGCAAGTTATTAATGTTGATTGTATGTTAGATATAGTAGTTAGGTTATTTGCGTAACTAATGGGTAATACTATCGCATCGCTCACCCGAAACGCATCGCAACGCTCAACGCACGAACGAAATGCCGAAACCTAACTCGTCGGACCACTTCGTTCAAATGACCGTTCGATCGAATGGTCATCCAAACGGATAACCATCCGATCGATGTGTCGTCCGATCCGTCACATGTGCACACTTTCCTCTTTCGGAAACCCTATAAATACCCATGTCACATCACAAACAGTGATGTGACATATCTCTATCTCTCGACCAGCACGCTCAAGCCCACTTTTCCTTTGATTTCTCGCGATTCTTGTAAGTTTCTACCTCAAATCTTGTACTTCTAAGATCTAAACGCACTTCTTCATCATTTTCACCTTTGAATCTTCACTTTTAACCGTGAAATCAGCGGATTTGAGGTGTTCTAGGGTGATGTCATCATGGAGTTCTTATGAACTTCAAGATTTGGCTTCATTCCACCAAGAACAACTCAGATCTAAAGGATTTCCACATGTTTTAACACTACTTTCGCATAGATCTAAACATTTTTATGGTGAAGAAGGATTGAAAGATGGTTTCACAACTTTCCTTCAACTCTTTTACACTCAATGCCTTCAAAACCGATAGAATCGGAGCTCGTTCAGGCCTTCTATTCGTTTACTAGTGAAGTGTCGGTCTGAGATCTGAATCCTATCGAAGAGACAACCGATTTCGGGTTGAACATGAACAACCGTCAGGAACAGTGAACCGTTCGGACTGGGGTAATTCCCACTTCGGTCAGAAGACTTGGACTTGACAAGGTTCCTATTGTTCAATACGTTTTCATACCGTCTCGATCGAATCGCAAAACTTTCAATACTTAACAAATTTCAAAACAATCAGATTGTTGGATGGATTGTCATCCGATCGGATTGCCATCCGATCGAATGACAATCCGATCGGATTGGCTCATGATTTCAACACTTAAACTTTTTACAATTTTCAAAGATCATCAGTTTCTAACGGATTGCCATCCGATCGGAAGGCCATCCGATCGAATAACAATCCTACTGTGAACTTATTCTCTGAGAAATGTCTAACCAACGCATCACCATCCAATCGAACGACCTCAAAGGTAGAAATACTTCTCTGTTTTAAAAATGCTACAACGAAAACTTCAAAGTCACATCATACACAAACACATGCATCCCAAACGAATGTCAATCCGATCGAATGGCCATCTGAACGGATGACCATCCGAACGGATTGTCATTCGATCGAATGACCATCCGTTCGGATTGTCATCCAATCGGATGACCATTCGTCACTTGGTTCACTCTACACCGTTTAACATGCCGTTCATTTGCTTATGCTATCGTTAACTGTTCAAGCTAATCACTCAGCGCTCCCTACAATCCAAGAGAGTGTTTAGTTATTAAGCACTATCTGTAAGTATACTCGATCCCTTTTTGCTTTACGCACTTTTGGGTGTTACATACGTTACTTGTATCAAATCACATCGATCACACAACCCAAACACTTTTATACGCTAACCGTTACTGCATGTTATACATGTTACTCGATGAATGCTTGTATGTTATGTTTACACAGTGATTGTTGACTAACACCTTAGCAACGATAGTACTATAGTTTGGACTCAGCACCTGTCGTGGGCAGGGTTTGTTAAGGGCTTTTCTCGCATGTCACAGTGGTGATATGTGTTGCGCATTCAACAACTCGCAGTCATGTCTTTGCATATTTCAGTGTCGATAACCTACCATCTTCACATTATACATGTTACATGCCAGTTATGCGTAAACGCTTTCGCAATCTATTATTACTATTAAACTCTTATGCTCACCTTTACACTTTGTGTATTGACCTCTATTTTAACGTATGTGACAGGTGCTTAAGATGCTAGGAATGTTGTGTTTTGGTGAATCAAGCTAGGGGTCTAGTTATGTCACGCTAAACCTGAGTTGTCGGAATAGTGTTTTTTTTTTAGACAATTATTTGTAATAACTGTTTTATTTGGATATGTTATGGTATGGGACATGACGTTTAAATATCTGGTAATTAATAGTTGTTATGGATACTCATGGACAATCTGTTTCGCTCAGTGTCGCACCCCGATGTTTCCGCCATCGGTTGCTGTGTGACATAATCCCCCTTCATGAGCTTCCTGTATTAGCAATAATCGGATGCTATGGTGAGGAACGCATAGCTGTTGCCTCTTAAACAAAAACCCATCAAGAACATGGTATTCCTCAGTAGCATGAGACTGACATCTAGCATATAATTCCCCAAAGTCTGGATCTGCTGGGTATTCATTCTGCAAAAAATCGAATCCAAGAACTTTTGGTTTAAGGGATGTAAGGAGGGAATATATGCGCGAAAGCGCGTCAGCTCCTTTGTTGAATTTATCGGACTTGTGTTTGATTGTAAATGTAAATGCCTGTAAAAATTCTACCCATTTAGCATGTCGGGGTTGTAGTTTGTGTTGTCCCTGGATGTATTTGAGTGCCTCATGATCCGAATGTAGAATAAACTCCTTAGATATCAAATAGTGTTGCCAATGATCCAGGGCCCTAATGATAGCATAAAACTCTTTGTCATACGTCGAGTATCGCCTCTTTGCATCACTAAGCTTCTCACTGAAATAAGCGATTGGACGACCCAGTTGTGATAAGACAGCCCCTATACCAACGCCAGACGCGTCACACTCCACCTCAAAAATTTTTGTAAAACAAGGCAGCGCTAAAACTAGAGTAGACGACAATCGTTTCTTGAACTCTTCAAAAGCGAGTTGTGCCTGTGGGTTCCATGTAAACTGTTTAGACTTTGTCACTTCAGTCATGGGAGCTACAAGGGTGCTAAAATTCCTGATGAAACGCCGGTAGAATGAAGCAAGGCCATGAAAACTTCTAACTTGCTATATAGATTGTGGAACCGGCCATTCGCAGATAGCTTTAATTTTTTGTCATCGACCTGGATCCCCTGTTCAGAAACTATATAACCAAGAAATGTAACTTGGTGAGTAAAAAAATCACACTTTTCCAGATTCCCATAAAGCTTTTCCTGATCGAGAACTGTAAACAATTGCGATAAATGGGATTGGTGTTCCGTTGGGGTCTTGCTATATACAAGAATATCGTCAAAATAAACCACAATAAAGTCGCCCAAAAATGGTTTCAAGACCTTATTCATGAGGCGCATAAAAGTGCTCGGGGTATTTGATAACCCGAATACGAGCCACTCGTATAATCCTTCTTTGGTCTTGAAGGCTGTTTTCCACTCGTCGCCTTCATATACCCAAATTTGATAATAACCACTCCTTAAATCCACTTTAGAAAATATAGTAGCTCCATGGAGTTCATTAAGTAAATCGTTTAAACACGGAATGGGAAAGCGATACTTGATGGTGATTTTGTTGATCAATCAACTATCCATACACATTCGCCATTCACCGTTTTTCTCTGGTACAAGCAATGTAGGTGCTGCACATGGACTGAGAGATTCACGAATCAGCCCCTTTTCCAACAGTTTATCAACCTGCTTTAGGATTTCACTTATTTCCTGGGGGTTAGTGCGATAGGCTGGTTTGTTGGGTAGAGGAGAGCCGGTAATGAAGTCGATTTTGTGTTGGATGGAACGTTTAGGAGGTAGGTCGGGGGGGATTTCGGTTGGAAAAACTTGGTTAAATGATTTTAATAGTGGTGGTACAAGGTGATGATGTACTGGGTGGGGGCTGTCATCCTCTTCATCAAGTCCCTGTAGAATGAACTCTTTGTAGGACTGATACTCATGTTGTTCTGATTGCAGTAAAGTACTTAAGGTCGTTTATGGGTTTTAAGTGTGTGCCGACGGAACGATGGGGGTGAGGACTATTTTACAGTTACTGTGCACAAAAGAGTAAGTGTTCCGATAACCATCATGGATGACCCTTCGATCAAATTTCCAGGGGCGCCCAAGCAACACATGACACGTGTCCATTGGTACAACATCACACCACAATTCATCAGTATAAGACTTACCAATACTCAGGGACAATAGTACTCTGTGGGAAACATGAATTCCTTTCCCCTGATTAAGCCAGTGAATCACGTACGGAGTAGGGTGTGGTTGAGTAGGAAGGTTCAATTTAGAAATCAGGGTTTGTGAAGCAACATTGGTACAACTTCCTCCATCAATTATCACTGTACAAACTTTCTGAGCAATCGTGCAACGGGTGTGGAAAATTAATTCCCGCTGAAGATTCTCTTCTTTAATCGATGTAGACATTAGAGTTCATCGAACACCCAAGCACGGTCCTTCATCAGGTCCAGTCACTACTTCATCTTCCGCAGATGGTGACATTGGAGCGATATTAGGGTCAGAACCAAATTCGAATCCACTTGCAAGTTCGAAATCAGCCAGAGTAATTATGCGCTTATTTGGGCATTCAGCAGCAAAATGCCCTAATCCCTTGCATCGGAAACATCGGTGAGGGGCCTTTGGTGGTTCGGTGTTGGAATTGGAGGTGGACGATGAATTATTATTGGTGGGATAATGGGTTTAGTAACTAGGGTGGGCTTTTGATGGTGAGTGGGCTTAAAAGAGGAATGATTAGGCTCCAATTTGTTTTTGGCCCGCTGTTGTGAGTCGACCTTGTGGGCTAATAGTGTTAGTTCGGCTAGGGTTTGGGCAGAATGTAACTCAACAATATGTGCAACACGTGCTTCAAGTCCTCCCAAATAACGAACAAGGGTCTGAGGATCATCCTCAGGCACATCACATTTCATTAATAGGTATTCAAATTCACGAGAATATTCCTCAACCATACCTGATCCTTGCTTCAATGAGCGTAGTTGGGAAAAACTGTTCTGGATATAATACGTTGGAACGAACTTCTGCTTCAACTTCTTTTTCATCTTAAGCCAAGATTGAATCTTTTCTTTCCCTAAGCATTCGCGTTTTAAACAGGTATTCGACCACCAGGTTAATGCGTACTTGCGGAGTTTGAGGACAACAATCTTAACCTTGTTATCCTCTGTGGTTTGCTTGTAGTCAAAAACCCGTTCCACTGTTCGTAGCCATTCTACAATTTCACCCGGGTCCAGTTTACCATCATATTCAGGGATATCGACCTTGATATCATTCAGATGCCAGCCACCTGATCTGCCGCCTTTGTTAACTGACCCGCCTTGTTATGAGTCTTCACCGTGACTCTATGATACAATTAATTCTTGAATTTGTTCCTGCATCGCTTGCATCTTTCGAGCCATCTCCTTCTTATCGTTTTCCATAGTCTCCAAAATCTTCTTCAACTCAGTACTATTTCGGGTATCCATAGCTCTGATACCAAATGATAGTCAGAGGGTTAACAATGGATCAAATTGAACCCGAAAATAAAATAAAATAAGCAGCAAAATTCCTTCGAGATACAGACTCACCACTCAAAAAATACTTGCTGGGCAAATCCAACCCGATATCCACGATACAGTCACACCACGCAGTACCGAATTAGCCTCCAAGATCACCTCCAAATTCTGCCACAAACTAGGATAGCAATGGAAAAAAACAATCTCTAAACACAGAGATAGAATTTTAGGATAATAAAAAAAATGCCATTTAATTTCAATTTGCCAGTACATATTGCGAAAGAGGAAAAAAAAACTAACAATGCACTACTACCCACGTTTCCTTCACTTTTGGAATATTCAAAACAACTAACTTGACCACTTCCTAATTAAAAATAAAAATGACTGACAACTAATTAAATTAAAATAACAAAAGTAATCATGCGGTGAAATAAAAACGTGGGGATATGAAGACTGGTGGCATACGATCAAAGCTTTGGAGCTTCCCCTTGGGCCAGGCTGACCCATTTCTGAATTGGGCTCAAATCTGTTGGATCAGTTGGCATCTGGGTCAGTGTTTGCCTATCACCCTTTTTCGCTTAACGCACATTTGGGTGTTACATACGTTCTATATCAACTAACAACGCACACAATACTCAACTCTTTTACAAACGCGAACCGCTCTCACATGCTATACGTGATTCGATGAATGCTTGTATGTTATGTTTACACAGTGATTGTTTGCCTAACACCTTAGCAACGATAGTACTATAGTTTGGACTCAGCACCTGTTTGTTCAAGGATTGTTAAGAGCCTTACTTCACATGGTCACAGTGGTGATAATGTGTTGCGCATTCTACAACTTGCAGTCATGTCAGTTGCATGCGTCATTGTCGATAGCTTACATGATTCACATTTCTACGTATTACATGTTGGTTATGCGTAAACGCTTTTCGCTATACTCTATACTATGCAAACTTATGTACTCACCTTTATATTATATGTATTGACTTTATTTTAACGTATGTGACAGGTTGATAGGATGCTTTGCTATGATGAACAAGCTAGGAAGTCTAGAAACACGCTAAATAAATCTGAGTTGTCAGAGTAGACTTGTTTTTTAGACTTATATCTGTAATGACTGTTTTTACTTTATCTGTTAGTAGTATGGGATATTAACATTCAAGATTTGGTAATTTAATAGTTGTTGGGAATTCTCTTGAACAATCTGTTTCGCTCAGTGCAATGCCCCGATGATTCCGCCATCGGTTGGGGGGTGGCAGATTGGTATTAGAGCCATAACTATAGGAAATTAGGTCGAGTCTTAGGATTGACCTAGTCTATAGTCTAAGTACCAACAGACTTGCCTTGTGCAAACCCAGTAGGGGTTTTGCGCCAGCTTACTCTTTATACTCTCGTTCAAACTCGCAAACTACAACTTTGTACGAACACCGCATACTACAGCTACGCATAAAGGTAGCTTTTCCTAAAGCTGAAAACACACTACTGCCTTTCCTAAGGCTGACACAATACACACGTTTTCGAAAAACTCTCATAACACAATCGAGTGATCTTGTCGAGATTAGGTGTAAAAACCGAGAACTCTCAATAAAATCACTCACTCTACGCGTATTTTTACTCTCAGCACGAGAATCTTCGTTGAGTTAGGAGTGACATCCATACCTCAACAGGAAATTCTCCATCTGTATTCTGTGATTTTACTACATTTTCAGGAACGAAGTTGTTAAGCTAGGGGTGAAACCTGCATCTTAACAACACATTTCACTCTCTTCTTCGGTTTACAAAACTCTCACCAAAGTCTCGATGGATTCCAGTGACATGAGTCACGTAGTAACTGAAAGGATGCATGCCGCTCGCCATACTTTGGTGTCAGGACAGTCTATTAGGCCAAAGCGTGTACTCGAGATCGTTGTGGATAGTCGAATCACTCTAGGTAGTCGATGTCTAACACCCAAGACACTTTGTTTCGATTCTAAGCCCGCAATCGCTGATTTTACGCGCTATCGGTTTTATGTGTTTTATGTGGTTAAATGTTTATATGTTTCGATTTTGGAGGTTATTTCATTTTCCGCTCATCATTTACTAAACACGCACAACTCGCACAGCTATCGAATCTAAAACGCTAACTAGTCGCAACTCAAACTAAGAACTCTCGCACGCTATGCTACTCGCTTACGCTACCCGCTTACGCTACCCGCTATCGCTACTCGCTATCACTCGCTACTCTCGAACGCGCTCACGAAACTTGAAACATAGGTGAATACGTGCAAAATATGTAGGAGAATACGTGCAAAATATGCGCTTACATGGACTACGTGCTTCTGTGCTTATGTGCCTATGTTAATTATGTGCCCTCATGACTATATGCTTACTTGCCGACGTGTTCCTGATGCTTTACATAATAATAATGAGCACGTTTTATGATACGCTAAACTATACGAAACCCGATATAATCGAATCTCGTCTGAATCCTATGACGATGTCTGCTGCAGACAATGTCGTCATTTGGATCGCACACCTCTACGGCTGTTCAAAAAGTTCACGGCTCGGAGCTCGCTCGAAGCTCGGAAAAAAGCTCGCTCGATATGCCTCGGTTTGAAAGTGAGCCGAGCCAGCTCGGCTAGGTTAGAAAGTGAGCCTAGCTCGGCTCGGCTCATGACGAGCCAAATTGGCTTGGTTTGGCTCGCTTGGTAGCTCGGCTCGGTTAGCTCGAATTATTTTACTTATATTGTTTTTATATGCATATAATATATTACAAAAAGTGATTATTTACATGTATTTAGGCTTGTAGTTTGATATCTATGACATTTTTAAAGGTTGATTGTCATGCTAATGAACAACTATTGTATTTTCTTGAAATATAAAACTTATTTTACGTTGTTGAACGTGATTTTGGCTTGTAATGTATTAGGTTGAACTTATTTTAAATATGTTCGTTTGAAGTATTGAATAACATTTTAGAATACTGAATTTTGAGAGCTATGTATTAATTTTTATTTTTAAAACCGAGCCAAACCAAGCCGAGCCGAGCCAGTTCGGTTTAAAACCAAGCCGAGCCCAAACTTTGATTTTCAGCTCGGTTTCAAATCCGAGCTGAACCGAGCCAGCTTGGTTTATAATCGAGCCAAGCCCGAGCTTGCCCTAGCTCGGCTCGGCTCGCCTTATGAATAGCCCTACACACCTCACCCGCAGCTCAACGCAACCATGTTGACAAACGCATCGCTTCACTGGTAGCCAAGGAAAAGGCGAAAGTCATACCTCATATCGTCAGTGAGATTATTGATGTCAGTAGTACGTCCTCTATTGAATCGAAGAGCGAATCTCCTAAAGCGCCTTTCAGCTTTAAGCAATTCAAGGCCTGTGGTCCTGCCAACTTCACTGGTGAAGATGGGCCCAGTGCCATGTTCCAGTGGTTTGACTCAATCGAAGTCACCTTCAGGTAAAGTGGATGCCCAGAAAATCTGCGTACTATTAACGAAACTGGATTATTTCAGTCCAGGGCTCTGGACTGGTGGACTGCTGAGCACAACAGGCGCGGTAATGATGTAGCTTATGGACTTTCATGGGAAGAGCTCAGGGAGCTTATGATGAAGGAGTTATGTCTTCCTCATGAGGTGCAAAAGCTGGAGAATGAATTTTGGCATATCAAACAAGAAGGAGGTGACAATGCTGGTCTTACTGCTCGCTTCAAGCAGGTCAGTATCATCTGTCCTGGTCAAGTAACTACACTGGATATAACGATCAAGAAATACATCCGCGCTTTACCTGACTGTGTAGCTGACTTTGTTCAAGAAGCTAAACCTGCTACCATTCGGTTTAAAACCTCAGCTGAGATCAACGACAAGCGAGTTTTACCTGCTACCATTGAGGAAAATTACCAACTCGCAGCTGAGATCAACGACAAGCGAGTTTTGGCTGGTTATTTCAAAACCTCAACTAAGAGTCTGAATCAAGTCACCGCTACTCCTGCTACTGAAACTGCAGCATCACAAGTTAAAAAGTCTTCACGCCAGAATCGTAAGCGCAAGAACAACAACAACAAGAACTATGCTACTACCACCACTCCTCTCAACGTTGCCCCTGTGCAACCCAACACCAACCAAAATCGTCAAGTTGCAGCACCTGTAACCAACGCACCGCCTGTTAAGCGTGCATACACTGGTCCTCATCCTCTGTGCCCTACTTGCACCTATCATCACACAGCTGGGATAACTTGTCGTTTCTGTGTCGACTGCAACCTCTATGGACACTTCACAGCGAACTATCGCACTTGCCCATGTCAACAAGCTCAAGCTCCTCCAGCACTACCAGCTCCACTTCCCGCTCCTCAGGTTAACCAAGCAGCTCCTGCGGTTGCTGCCCATGCACGAGCTTGCTACTTATGTGGTGACCCGAATCACTTTGCTAACGTCTGCCCGAACCGTGTGGTGAAACAAGAACCACAGTAACCACCGCAGCAACAACAACAGCAGCAGCAGCAACAACAACAGCAACGGCAGCAGCAGCCAGAACAAGAAGCCCGCGGAAGAACTTTCAACATCAACGTTCGCTAGGCTCAGACTGACAACAATGTTGTCAATGGTACGTTTCTTGTTAACGGTATTTATGTTGCGTGTTTAATTGATACTGGAGCTGATAACTATTTTGTGTCGTTTGAATTCAAAAAGCTCTTAAACCGTAACTCGCTAACCTCCTAACGACTTTCGATGTAGAAATTGCCACCGGAAGAACCATCACTGTTAGTTCTGTTCTTCGTGATTGCACCTTTGAACTTAACAATCACGTCTTCCTGATCGATCTCATTCCGATGCAACTCGGCAGTTTCGATGTTATAATAGGCATGGATTTTCTTCGCGAGAATCGTGCTAAAATTGTTTGTTTCGAAAAGATGATTTGTTTCTCTCTTTCAAACGGTGATCAACTCTGTGTTTATGGCGAAGTATCTTCGAAGGAACTTAAACGTATGTCGTGTATTCAAGCAAACAAGTATCTCTGAAAGGAATACATGGCTTTCTTGGCTCACATCGTAGTAGCGGAGAAGGAAAAGAAGCCGATGGAAAAGGTACTTGTGGTTCGTGATTTTCCTAATGTCTTTCCTGATGATTTACCCGGTCTACCCCCGTCTCGAGATATTGATTTTCGTATCGCCCTCATTCCTGGAGCTAACCCGGTTGCTAAAGCCCCTTATCGCCTCGCAAACTCCGAACTGCGTGAACTTTCTAGTCAACTCCAGGAATTACTTGATAAAGGCTACATACGCTCTAGCACATTACCATGGGGCGCACCTGTCCTTTTCGTGAAAAATAAGGATGGGTCGTTCCGAATGTGCATCGATTATAGGGAACTCAATAAGCTTACCATCAAGAATTGTTATCCCCTACCCTCAATCGACGATTTATTTGATCAATTGCAAGGCGCTACGTGTTTTTATAAGATCGATCTATGTTCTAGTTATCATCAACTATGAATTCAGGAGGAAGATATCTCTAAAACCGCTTTTCGCACCCGCTACGGCCACTATGAATTCGTCGTTATGCCCTTTGGTCTTACAAACGCACCGGCGGTTTTCATGGATTTGATGAATCGCGTGTGTAAACCCTTTCTCGACCGCTTCTTCATCGTGTTTATTGATGATATCCTTATCTATTCGAAGTCGAAAGCAGAACACGCGCAACATCTTCATTTGGTACTCGAGCTTCTCCAAGGGAATCGTCTCTATGCCAAGTTTTCCAAGTGTAAATTTTGACTCGAGGAGGTTCAATTCCCCGGTCACATTGTCAATAGTCAAGGTATTCACGTCGATCCTGCGAAGATTGAAGCAGTTAAGAGTTGGATTACACCGAAAACTGTCACACCCCGACCGCGTCAAAACAACGAAACCGCGGCGGAAACGTCGGTGAGTGTTGCAACAGAATTATTGTTTCACAACCATGGATACAAAAGTTTCGTTTTATTGATTCATTTAATAATTTACATTGTCTTTAAACCAAACAAACAAGTTACATATCGTCTATCATCGTTATTAAGTTACTAAGGCCTCGTCCAGAACCTAAGTGAATCATGCATCCTAGCAATCAACATCAAGCAACACCACCTGAAACATATGTGAAAACAAAGAAATGCTGGCGAGCACATAGGTTTTATGAGAGTATCGGATTCATGGCTCGTTTATATATTGCAATACCTCGAAAACCTTGTTTTGAAAAGTATATAGTATTGCAACATGATTAACCAACTCAAATCAAGTTGGTTATAGTTTATAAAATCTCGCAGCCATGATTCTTAACCCAAAAACATTTGTTTAAGTAAACCAGATTGTAAATTGTTCTCGTTACAAAACTCGTATGGTTTATATCCCTTAGAAAACATCGCTACGTGACATCATTTCAAAATCGTTTATCCAAGTGAACTAAATAATGCCACTGATTATAATATGATAAAAGCACTTATATATAAGAAGTACCAGCGGTGTATCTACAATGCTTCATCATATCACACCCGTCCCATTATCTAATCACTACCCAAAAACCAATTGTTCGTTCAAATCGTTTATCTCGTTTAAATCGTTTCAAATCGTTTAACTCGTCCCAAAATCGTTCTCGTTTTAATTGTGAAACTACTTTTGGTCGTCTCGCTAATAACATCCAAACCTTCGTAACTCGTCCATCGTTAAACTCGTATTAACGAACCACCAAAGGGTAAGTTAATAATCACAGATTCGGTCGTTACCCACATAACCCCCACACATAACCATGGGTGTAGTCCGATAACGGGATTTGTAAGATCCTATGGTACCATAACCTAATACTGGCCGGTTCGGCCAAAATTAATGAATGTCATTCATTATGTAAATACGTCCAAAAAGTTCGTTCACATTATTGAAATCGTTATTAGTTTATTATAAACCATTTAATCGTTTTTGAAACCATCGTTTAAATATCGAAATCGTTTTAATACATATGAATCACCCCAAAAAAATTGAAAATAGTAAAAGAGGGGATCTATGTACTCACATCGAAGTGCAAAGTATCCTCAATCTAAAGAACTCAACAAGCTCAGGCAAATCAAGGAAACTCAAGTAGCACCTAGTAATCGAATCACTAGTCAAATAATCGACACCTAAATCGCAAGATCGGACAGAATGAGGTCTTGTAAACCAAATGAGTATTGGAACTCATGTGATATGGATTAACAAAGCCTACATTCTAGATCGGAACCAAACCTAAGTGCTTTTGACCGGTACAGCCCATTAAGGTAGCTTACGCTACTTTAACGCGTCGTTCGCGCAATTGCGCATTCAAGACATCTAACTAGTCCTATGACAAGTATTATATGCCTAAACATGTTTAAATATGTTGCGTAATTAGTTTAGTGACAAATGTTTAAGTTACATATGCTTAAAATCCAATTATGCATGAAAAGGGCATTTTGGTCATTTATCTAAGGCACATAAACTACCTTATCATACAACTACTTAAACTAGGTGACCATAAGGTATAACCTCGGAAGGTCATTCCCTATACAACTATGGTCACTAGACATGCTTGGTCAGATCCTAATGATCGACCAAACGGGTCGAGTTCGTAAGTCTAAGCGGTGGTTTAGACCGCTTGACTTACGACTCTAAACAAGCACTAAACTAAAAGTGACGAGCTAAACATGTTAGAACATGTTTAACTAAGTTAGAAAATAGGTTTTGATATCAAAACAAAGTGTTTTGATACCCAAGAGTAGTTTGGTTGCAAAATATGCATAAATACGTATTTTGACCAAAACTACGACTCGTCACTACGCCTAGTCAACGTGGTAATCAGTAGGTATAGTCACATGGGACTATAACCATCGTGATTACGCTCACGTTGCAAAGTTCAAACGAACTTTGTGTTGAAAAAAGACTGGTTAATGCAGAAAGTCAAACACTGTTTGACTTTCATGCTCGAAAAGCAATAAAAGAACGAAAGAAGCTTACAAAGGGTCCAAGCTAGGGAGAACTTGATCTATAATACTCAGGTATGAAGCAAAGGCTTCAACTTAGAGCATTAAAATGATCAAGGGTGCAGAAAAATGAAAGAGGGCATGGCTATATATAGTTTTCGGTAAACCATTAGGATCGTTTCTTGCTAAATAAGGAACAATCTTGGCCATACAAGTGGTCACATGGTTTACAAATACTAGGGGACACGATAAACCATCAAAATCCAGCCCAAAGTATCCCAAATCAGGTGTTTAAAACCATCAAAATGGCTGAATTGGACCAAATGCAATGAATTTCTCTGGCAGTCTGTCACGCCCCGCGTAAGCATAGACCTCAGCTTACGCGGCCCGCCAGAGATAGTTTCCAAAAATGTCAATTTTGGTCCCTTCACTTGAAAAACTTGTATTTTGATGCATTTTTGACACGTTTAAGCCCCGTTAACCTCATTTCAAAGCTCTAAAATGATGTTAAAGTATAGGGAACTTAAAAAATGGTCAAAAACATCTCGGATGTCGGTTCGTTTGGTTGTACGGTTGCGTTATTTGGTTAATTACGACGGAAGTCGTAACGAACGCAAAAACGATCCAAATTAAGCGACGAATGGAATTTTATCATGCCAATCACTAAAATAAAATATTTTAATGATTACATAAATTTTTGGATGTCTGGATATATTCAGCACGTAAGATATGCGCGAAAATGCAAACCTATGCTCTTTTTTACGCTTTTAGTCCCTATTGATCAAATAAGTTTATTTTAGCATACCGAACCCCTCAAAGCCTATTTCTAAGCTATGTAAAGGATATTTAGGGTATGTTTAACTTATGATCAAGTTCTGGAATGTTTGTTACTGAACAAATCGGCATACTTTCGCAGTTTGACGCAAATAGTCCGTGCGATCGAACAAACTTGATTTTGACACACCAAACCATCCAAAACTTATTTCTAAGTTATGTGGAGGTTATTTAAGGTATGTTAAGCCTATTTCACTATTCCGGAGTGTTTGTCGCATGAAACTGATTACGTTTACGCACCAGTTTGCGTATAACCTTCCATAAAGCGATTTAAAGCTTGAAATCGGAATCAAATCAAATCGTAAAATCAGCAAACACAAATACACACATAAAAACACCAAAACAAATTGTTTTATTAATAATTGTCATTGTTTTACATTGTACATCGATTACAGAGCACAGTTGTCACAATCTCCCCTACTTTAGGAAATTTCGTCCCGAAATTTTAACTAGAGGAAACTTGTGAGAACAATTGCGGATATTTCGCCTTCATTTGGTCCTCACGTTCCCAAGTAAACTCTGGGCCACATTTGGATTCCCAGCAAACCTTGTCCAATCGAATCCGTTTGTTCTTCAACTATTTGAATGCATGGTCCGATATCTCCACAGGTTTCTCGACAAAGTGCATCGTTTCATCAACTTGAATTCCGTCGAGTGGAATGTGAAGATTAGTGTCAGCTAAACACTTTTGCGAATTGGACACGTGGAAAGTCGGATGAATATTTCCAAGCTCTGGAGGTAGCTCTAGTTGATAGGCATCCTTTCCAACTCTTTCAACAATCTTAAATGGTCCAACATATCGAGGTGCAAGTTTTCCTTTCTTTCCAAATCTCACCACTCCCTTCCACTGTGACACCTTGAGCAGGACATGGTCTCCGACTTGAAATTCTAAGGGCTTGCGTCGCATATCCGCATAACTCTTTTGACGGCTTCGAGTTGTCATAAGATTATCACGAATTTCTTGATTTTGTCTGTCGTTTCCAGAATGAGCTCAGGTCCAGTAAGCTGGGCTTCACCGATCTCATTCCAACAGACAGGTGAGCGACATTTTTGACCGTATAAAGCTTCGAACGGTGCCATATTGATGCTAGAATGATAACTATTGTTGTAAGAGAACTCGATCAATGGAAGATGAGAATCCCAATTACCACCAAAGTCTATCACACTTACTCTAAGCATATCCTCCAAAGTTTGAATTGTCCTCTCAGATTGTCCAACTGTTTGGGGATGATAAGCAGTGCTTAGATTTAGTTGGGTTCCCATAGCAGATTGCATGGTCTTCCAGAAATGAGATGAAAATCGAGCATCACGATCAGATATGATATCCAAAGGAACACCATGTCGAGATACAATCTCATCAACATAAATCTTTGCAAGTTTATCAGCAGATAGATCCTCGCGAATCGGAATAAAATGAGCTGACTTCGTTAATCGATCGATGATAACCCAAATAGCATCGTGACCTTTAGATGTACGCGGTAACTTAGTAATGAGATCCATCGCAATGTTCTTCCACTTCCAAACCGGTATCTCTAGTTGTACAAGCAAACAAGATGGTCGTTGATGTTCAGCCTTAACTTTGAGACAAGTTAGGCATTTCGATACGTACAAGGCAATATCCTTCTTCATACCAGGCCACCAATACTGAATACGAAGATCCTTGTACATTTTGTCAGCACCAGGATGGATAGAATATCGAGACTTATGAGATTCGTCCATCACTAAAGTGCAAAGATCGTCTTGTTTCGGAATCCACAAACAATCCTTGAAATAGAGCAACACATCGTCCTTCGCTTCGAGTTTAAGCTCAAGTTCAAGTGGTAGCTCATATTTCAATAAGCCTTTGATTACACAAGATCGTTGAGCTTGAAGGACACGAGATTGGATATCAGATAGAGTTCGAACAGAATGAAGCTTGACTCGCTCCTTTCGACTAAGCGCATTGGCTACGACATTCTCCTTACCAGGGTGGTAACGAATCTCACAATCATAATCGTTTAGGAGTTCAACCCATCGTCGTTACCTCATGTTCAGCTCCTTCTGATTAAGAATGTGTTGGAGACTTTTATGGTCTGTGAAAACCACATACTTCGTGCCATAAAGATAGTGCCTCCAGATTTTGAGTGCGAAAACTACAGCACCTAACTCAAGATCATGAGTTGTGTAGTTCTTCTCATGAACTTTCAGCTGTCTTGACGCATACGCAATAACTTTACCTTGTTGCATAAGGACACAACCAAGGCCTAAGTTGGACGCATCACAATAGACAATGAAATCATCGTTTCCATCGGGGAAAGATAGAACAGGAGCATCACACAGCTTCTGTTTCAGCGTTTGGAATGCTTCTTCTTGTTTGGGTCCCCACTCAAAAGGCTTATTCTTCTGAGTCAAAGCAGTGAGTGGAACCGCGATCTTTGAGAAATTCGAAATGAAACGACGATAATAACCAGCGAGACCAAGAAAATAATGAATTTCTGTAGGTGTCGTTGGTGTATTCCAATCCTTAATTACAGCAATTTTGGATGGATCCACATGAATACCCTGCTCGTTGACTATATGACCCAAAAACTGAACTTCTTTAAGCCAAAATTCACACTT
This sequence comes from Helianthus tuberosus, assembly GCA_030545235.1. Classification (NCBI taxonomy): domain Eukaryota; kingdom Viridiplantae; phylum Streptophyta; class Magnoliopsida; order Asterales; family Asteraceae; genus Helianthus; species Helianthus tuberosus. The sequence goes on from CM060436.1 coordinate 60,175,829, forward strand.
GGAAAATTTAGCAAAAAGTTGTTCCTTCTTCAGGAGTTCTAATTTCAAACGAAGGTGTTGCTCGTGATCAGCTCGAGACTTCGAATAAATGAGAATATCGTCGATGAACACAATGATGAACTTGTCTAAATAAGGTTTACAGACCCTATTCATTAAGTCCATGAAGATAGCTGGGGCATTCGTCAAACCAAAAGGCATGACAGTGAACTCATAGTGCCCATATCTCGTGCGGAATGCAGTTTTGGGAATATCTTCTTCGACGACACGAAGCTGATGATACCCAGAACGCAGATCGATCTAGGAAAAACAGGTAGCACCTTGCAGCTGATCAAAGAGATCATCGATTCGAGGTAGGGGATAACGATTCTTGATGGTAAGCTTGTTAAGCTCACGATAATCGATACACATTCGAAAAGATCCATCTTTCTTTTTCACAAAGAGGACAGGAGCACCCCAGGGTGAATAACTCGGTCGTATGAATTCTTTATCAGATAACTCTTGAAGCTGTTTCGATAATTCTTGCATCTTTGACGGTGCAAGGCGATAAGGTGCTTTCACAATAGGGTTGGCATTGGGAACAAGATCAATATGAAACTCGACTTGAGGAACTGGAGGCAAACCAGGCAGTTCATTAGGAAATACCTCTGGATAATCCCGAACAATCGGAATATCCTAAATACTCTTGCTCTTGCCCTTCTCCTCGGTGACATGTGCCAGAAAAGCAACATATCCTTTTCGTAAATAACTGCGGGCTTTCGTACACGACATGAGTTTCAAACCAACAGATAGTTTCTCACCACGAACCTCTAGGACATCGCCAGACGAAAGAGGAATACTAACGATCTTATCGAAACAAACCACCTCAGCATGATGTTTGGTTAACCAATCCATCCCCACGATAATGTCGAAACTCCCAAGTTGCATCGGCCTGAGGTCAATAGGAAAAAGATGGTTATCGAGATTCAATTGACAATCACGAATAACAGAATCGAGTATAAGAGGTTTACCAGTAGCAACTTCGACAGATAAGGGTTTCCTCAGTTTAGTTCTAGGTATCGCAAGTAAAGGCTCAAAAGATAACGAAACAAAACTCCTATCGGCACCAGAATCGAAAAGAACAGAAGCAAGTTGATTGTTAACAAGGAACGTACCGTTAAAAACCTCGTTGTCAGCTCGATCCTCGTTGGCATTCAGATTGTATGCTCGTCCACAAGCGGGATTCACATTCGCGTTTGCATTTGCATTTGCATTTGCATTCGCGTTCAGATTCGCATTCGCCAACCTCGGGCAGTTGTTGCGGAAATGACCCATTTCTCCGCAATTATAACACGAACCAGGTGGGAGTCTCGCAGCATTCCCTTGAGCTTGTGCTGGAACCTGAGCAGCTTGATTCTGGCCCAAACGACAAATGTTGGCCAGATGCCCAATTTTATCACACGTAGTGCACTGCTTGCAAGCCTGCTGAGCAACATGATGTCCATTGCATCGAGCATAGTGAGGTGCGGTACCAGCATATTGCTTCTTCACAGGAGGTAGTGCGGGTGGGTTCTGAGGGTTCTGGTTGGTGACAGCAAAGTTCTGGGAAGCCTTGCGATTCCTTGACTTTTTAGAAGACTCACCCTTCTTCTTTCCCTTACCCTTTTCTTGTGCAGAATCAGCTGACTTCTTCTTGTCACCCTTGCGGGTCAGTTTCCCTTTTCTGACCTGAGACTCGGTCATAGTAGCAGCCAATTCAATCGCTTGACGGACAGTAGTAGGATTACTTCCAGTCACAATGTCTTTCTCAGAATCGGGTAAACCATCGATATACCTCTCTATCGCTTTCTCCAACGGGGTAACCATCATAGGACACAACAAACTGAGCTCCTCATAACGATCCGTGTAAGCACGGTGTTCTCCCCCATCTTGTTTCAAATCATTGAATTCTCGTTCCAAAGCTCGAATCTCGTGACGGGGATAGAACTCTCTCATCATGAGAGCTCGGAGCTCTTCCTACGTTTGTGCCAAAGCCATATCGGCACCCCTATCATGCATCACACCGTTCCACCATGTAAGAGCACGCTTCTCGAACACACTGGATGCAAACTCAACCTTACGCTCATTCGGACATTGCATATGCCTGATTGTGCTTTCCAAACTTTCGAACCATTGCAGGAGCGCGGTTGCTCCTTGAGACCCAGAAAACTTCAACGGTTTAGCCGAATTGAAGTTCTTAAAACTACACTGTGCATTATTGTTATTATTGTTGTTGTATAATTGATGGATCTGGGTTACTATGTTCGGAAGCACAACAGCCATTTGCTGAGCGACAAGGGCTGCGACTTCTTCGTTGGTTAGAGGTTGTCATCACGTCGAGGAGGCATTGTCTAGAAAGACCAAGGAAACATGAGAAATGAGTGAGGTCGACAATTTGGAATAGCAAAAGAGGTATTGAAAACATCAACAAAACACAAGGAAGGCGATCATTCGTTTGTTACCTCGAACAAACAACGACACGCAGTGACTAATCAAAGTAAATGGGTCAATATAATGTATCACTGAAGACATGCTCGCCTATAAGTGAACACTCACCCCAAGAGTTCCCAGGTAAGAGTGACTGGTCCGATACTGCGGATTTGTACGAACACTCTAGCCTTAGACAGAAAACTCAGGGTACAGGCATTCACCCTTCTAGTTTGCACGTGTTCACATTATAAGACCCAAACCTTGACAAGATTTTGAAGACTGAGAGGGTTCAAAACCTTATAATCAATCATCCAAGAATAGATGATTAAATTTTCGAAGCGAATTTGTTATTGTGTTCTCGTTGTGGTTATCACCTAAGGATAGGTGACGGTATTGTTTTAAATCTAAACACAAATCTTCTTGCGTTAGGGTCCTAGAAAGTTATAGTCTAGGTCAAAGCATTACAAAAAACCTAATTCCCTATAACCATTGGCTCTGATACCAACTCTTCTGTCACACCCCGACCGCGTCAAAACAACGAAACCATGGCGGAAACGTCGGGGAATGTTGCAACAGAATTATTGTTTCACAACCATGGATACAAAAGTTTCGTTTTATTGATTCATTTAATAATTTACATTGTCTTTAAACCAAACAAACAAGTTACATATCGTTTATCATTGTTATTAAGTCACTAAGGCCTCGTCCAGAACCTAAGTGAATCATGCATCCTAGCAATCAACATCAAGCAACACCACCTGAAACATATGTGAAAACAAAGTCAGCAAAGAAATGCTGGCGAGCACATAGGTTTTATGAGAGTATCAGATTCATGGCTCGTTTATATATTGCAATACCTCGAAAACCTTGTTTTGATAAGTATATAGTATTGCAACATGATTAACCAACTCAAATCAAGTTGGTTATAGTTTATAAAATCTCGCAGCCATGATTCTTAACCCAAAAACATTTGTTTAAGTAAACCAAATCGTAAATTGTTCTCGTTACAAAACTCGTATGGTTTATATGCTTTAGAAAACATCGTTACGTGACATCGTTTCAAAATCGTTTATCCAAGTGAACTAAATAATGCCACAGAATATAATATGATAAAAGCACTTATATATAAGAAGTACCAGCGGCGTATCTACCATGCTTTCATCATATCACACCCGTCCCATTATCTAATCACTACCCAAAAATCAATCGTTCGTTCAAATCGTTTATCTCGTTTAAATCGTTTCAAATCGTTTAACTAGTCCCAAAATCGTTCTCGTTTTAATTGTGAAACTACTTTTGGTCGTCTCGCTAATAACATCCAAACCTTCGTAACTCGTCCATCATTAAACTCATCTTAACAAACCACCAAAGGGTAAGTTAAGAATCACAGATTTAGTCGTTACCCACATAACCCCCACACATAACCATGGGTGTAGTCCGATAACGGGATTTGTAAGATCCTATGGTACCATAACCTAATACTGGTCGGTTCGGCCAAAATTAATGAATGTCATTTGTTATGTAAATACGTCCAACAAGTTCGTTCACGTTATCGAAATCGTTATTAGTTTATTATAAACCATTTAATCGTTTTTGAAACCATCGTTTAAATATCGAAATCGTTTTGAAACATATGAATCACCCAAAAATAATTGAAAACAGTAAAAGAGGGGATCTATGTACTCACATCGAAGTGCAAAGTATCCTCAATCTAAAGAACTCAACAAGCTCAGGCAAATCAAGGAAACTCAAGCAGCACCTAGTAATCGAATCACTAGTAAAATAATCGACACCAAAATCGGAAGATCAGACAGAATGAGGTCTTGTAAACCAAATGAGTATTGGAACTCATGTGATATGGTTTAACAAAGCCTACATTCTAAATTGGAACCTAACCTAAGTGCTTTCGACCCGTTACGACCCATTAAGGTAGCTTACGCTACTTTAACGCGTCGTTCACTCAATTGCGTGTTCGAGGCGTCTAACTAGTCCTATGACAAGTATTATATGCCTAAACATGTTTAAATATGTTGCATAATCAGTTTAGTGACAAATGTTTAAGTTACATATGCTTAAAATCAAATTATTCATGAAAAGGGCATTTCGGTCATTTATCATACAACTACTTAAACTAGGTGACCATAAGGTATAAACTCGGAAGGTTATTCCCTATACAACTATGGTCACTAGACATGCTTGGTCAGATCCTAATGATCGACCAAATGGGTCGAGTTCGAAAGTCTAAGCGGTGGTTTAGACCGCTTGACTTACAACTCTAAACAAGCACTAAACTAAAAGTGACGAGCTAAACATGTTAGAACATGTTTAACTAAGTTAGAAAACAGGTTTTGATATCAAAACAAAGTGTTTTGATACCCAAGAGTAGTTTGGTTGCAAAATACGGATAAATACGCATTTCGACCGAAACTACGAATCGTCACTACGCCTAGTCAACGTGGTAATCAGTAGGTATAGTCACAATGGACTATAACCATCGTGATTACGCTCACGTTGCAAAGTTCAAACGAACTTTGTGTTGACCAAAGACTGGTCAATGCAGAAAGTCAAACACTATTTGACTTTCATGCTCGAAAAGCAATAAAAAATGAAAGAAGCTTACAAAGGGTCCAAGCTAGGGAGAACATGATCTATAATACTCAGGTAAGAAGCAAAGGCTTCAACTTAGAGAATTAAAATGATCAAGGGTGCAGAAAAATGAAAGAGGGCATGGCTATATATAGTTTTTGGTAAACCGTTAGGATCGTTTCTTGCTAAAGAGGGAACAATCTTGGCCATACAAGTGGGCACATGGTTTACAAATACTAGGGGACATGATAAACCATCAAAATCCAGCCCAAAGTATCCCAAATCAGGTGTTGAAAACCACCAAAATGACTGAATTGGACCAAATTCAATGAATATGTCTGGTAGTCTGTCGCGCCCCACGTAAGCATAGACCTCAGCTTACGCGGCGCCCAATATAGTTTCCAGAAATGTCAATTTTGGTCCCTGCGCTTGAAAAACTTGCATTTTGATGCCTTTTTGACACGTTTAAGCCCCGTTAACCTCATTTCAAAGCTCTAAAATGATGTTAAAGTATAGGGAACTTAAAATATGGTCAAAAACATCTCGGATGTCGGTTCGTTTGGTCATACGGTTGCGTTATTCGGTTAATTACGATGGAAGTCGTAACGAACGCAAAAACGATCCAAATTAAACGACGAATGAAATTTTATCATGCCAATCACTAAAATAAAATATTTTAATGATTACAAAATTTTTTGGATGTCCGGATATATTCAGAACGTAAGATATGCGCGAAAATGCAAACTTATGCACTTTTTGACGCTTTTAGTCCCTATTGATCAAATAAGTTTATTTTAGCATACCGAACCCCTCAAAGCCTATTTCTAAGCTATGTAAAGGATATTTAGGGTATGTTTAACTTATGATCAAGTTTCAGAATGTTCGTTACTGAACAAATCGGCAGACTTTCGTAGTTTGACGCAAATAGTCCTTGCGATCGAACAAACTTGATTTTGACACACCAAACCATCCAAAACTTATTTCTAAGTTATGTGGAGGTTATTTAAGGTATGTTAAGCCTATTTCACTATTCCAGAGTGTTTGTCGTGTTAAACTAATTACGTTTACACACCAGTTTGCGTATAGCCTTCCAGAAAGCGATTTAAAGCTTGAAATCGGAATCGAATCAAATCGTAAAATCATCAAACACAGATACACACATAAAAACACCAAAACACATTGTTTTATTAATAATTTTCATTGTTTTAGATTGTACATCGATTACAGAGCACAGTTGTCACAAAAACCCCGTCCGAAGTTCGTTCTTTTCTCGGATTGGCGGGTTATTATCGTCGATTTATCGCTGATTTCTCTAAAATCACCGTTCCTCTTACCTCTCTTACGCATAAAGACAAGACTTTTGTTTGGGGATCCGAACAAGAGGATGCCTTTCAAAATATCAAGCGTATGCTTTGCAACGCTCTCGTACTCGCGCTACCAGATGGAAACGACGACTTTGTTATTTATTGCGATGCCTCTAACCTAGGTCTTGGTTGTGTCCTCATGCAATGAGACAAGGTTATCGCATACGCCTCTCGTCAACTCAAAGTCCATGAGAAGAACTACACAACCCACGATCTCGAACTCGATGCAGTTGTTTTGCGTTGAAGATTTGGTAACACTACCTTTATGGTACCAAATGTATGGTCTTCACCGACCATAAGAGCCTACAACACATCTTAAACCAGAAAGAGCTAAATATGTGCCAACGCATATGGGTTGAACTTCTCAACGACTACGACTGTGAGATACGTTACCACCCAGGCAAAGCAAACGTTGTAGCCGACGCTCTTAGCCGACGAAGGTATTTACATAGTGTTCGTAATGTTCAAGCTTAACACCACCTCGAAGCCCTAATTCGTGACGCTCAACATGCCTGTTTTCTCGAGAACACTATGAAGGAAGAACGAATACTTGGAACTGAAAATCAACTAGTGAATAAACCAAATTGTATTTTTCACTTTCTCGATCGTATTTGGATTCCTAGTCGCAATAATCTCTGAGAGATTTTGCTGACTGAAGCCCACAAATCCCGATATTCCATTCATCCTGGTGCCGACAAGATGTACCATGACCTCCGTGCCAGGTATTGGTGGCCAGGAATGAAGAAAGATATCTCTCTCTATGTTTCAAAGTGCCTAACTTGCTCGAAAGTCAAGGCCGAACATCAACGACCCTCTGGCTTGCTCGTACAACCCGAGATCCCGATGTGGAAATGGGAGAGTATAGCTATAGATTTCATTACGAAACTCCCTCGCACGCCATCTGGTCACTATAGCATTTGGGTTATCGTTGATCGTCTTACAAAATCAGCTCAGTTCTTACCGATATGAGAAGACTATAAGGTCGAACGATTGGCACAAATCTATACCGACGAAGTCATTTGTCGACATGGGACACCTCGTGACATCATCTCTGACCGCGATGGTCGATTCACCTCGCGCCTTTAGGAAACTTTTCAATCCGCTCTCGGTACTACTCTTAATCTCAGTACCGCATTCCATCCCTAGACTGACGGTCAGACTGAGCGCACGATTCGCACACTTGAAGACATGCTTCATTCGTGCGTTATAGATTTTGGTGGTAATTGGGATTCGCATTTACCTTTAGTCGAATTCTCGTACAACAACAGTTATCACGCTAGTATTCAAATGGCACCCTTTGAGACATTATATGGAAGAAAATGTCGATCGCCTATTGTATAGCACGAGATCGGAGACACACAAATTACCGGTCCTGAGTTATTACAAGAAACGACTAAGAAAATCCTCCAGATACGAGACAATCTCTTGAAAGCGTGGAGTCGTCAAAAGAGTTACGCCGATAAATGCCGCAAGCCCCTTGAGTTCGAAGTTAGCGATCATGTACTCCTAAAGGTTTCACCTTGGAAGGGGGTGATCCGATTCGGCAAGAAAGGAAAGCTAGCGCCACGATACGTTGGTCCCTTTAAGATTCCGGAAAGAATTGGCAAAGTGGCCTACCGACTCGAATTACCGGAGGAACTTAGCAACGTATATCCGAATTTCCACGTCTCGAACCTCAAGAAGTGTCTAGCCGAAGAAAACCTGCATGTCCCTCTTGAGGATTTGCAAGTTAAAGAAACTCTACACTTTGTGGAAAAGACAGTAGAAATCATGGATCGAGAGACCAAGAAACTTCATCGCTTTCGCATTCCTATAGTGAAGGTTCGCTGGGAAGGCAAACGCGGCGTTGAGTTCACTTGGGAACTCGAAAGTGATATGAAAGTTAAATACCCACAACTCTTAGTTACGCCTGCGCCTTAATTTTGGGACGAAATTCCCTAAAGTAGGGGAGGCTATAACAACCCGACTTTTCGGTTCATTACCTGTATCTATCATTTCTTGCTTAATTAACTTGTACTCTCGAGATTTCGATTATCGCAAAAGAGTTTAAACAATTTGAAACTATATTCTACAACGCGTTCACGACGCTTATTCAAAACGCAGCTAACTCATTTAACGAAGTTTACAACGCATAATATTTGACGCATTTTATTGCATATCACATCGCTTGTTTATACTAAACGCTATCACAACGCAATCTCAACGTAACTCGAAACGCAGATTGACATTTATGCATTTATGTGTTATATGTGTTATTTGTGTGACTACTTGTTTTATGTTATGTGGTTATCTCAACGCAACGCTTACTCGCAACTCGCTTAAACACAACGCAACGCTTAACTCACGAACCGAAAGTTGGAAAACTAACTCGCACATCACGGCTATCCGAATGGACATCCGACCGAATGGACATGCGTTCAGATGACCATCCGATCGGATGGCCATCCGACCGGATGCCCATTCGACACCTCACTCCTCTCCACCGCCTTAACTCACCTCTCACACTATAAATACCCACCCGTACACCACTGTTCACTGATGTGACAGCTCCCTTCGACCAACTCGCTCCCAGTTCATTCTCAGGCACCTTTTTCCTTTGATTCATGGCCATTTCGTAAGTATCTCTCCCTAAATCTTGTACAATCATCATCACTACACAATTCTCTATCATCTTCTCCATCAAAATCATTGGTTTTCTTCTTGCAATCGTCTGATTTGGACTACTTGAAGGTGGTTCTCACTCTGTTGCTTATGCAAGCTGTGGTGTGACATCATCTCATCAAGATTTGTTCAGATCTAAAGGATTTCCACACGTTTTTAACCTAGATCTCAACAAGATTAGAACCGTTGAAAGATGTTTTCTACTTTTCTTCAACTTTTCTTCAACATTCTACACAAAACCGATGGAATCTAGACTCATTCAAGCTCTCTACTCATTCCCTAGTGGAGAACCGGCTTGAAGATGGATTTCCACCAGAGAGATGACCAATGAAAGGGTTGAACATGAAATCCCAACAAGGATAGTTAGTCTGATCAAATGGGGTGATTCCTATCCGATCGAATGAGCTGGACTTGGTGTGGTTTCTGTTGTTTGACACGTCATCACGCCGTCTCCATTAAATCGCAAACTTTTTAACTTAGAAAATTTCAAGTTTTCAAAACAACAAGATCGCCCACTCGACTGGCCAACTTGTCCTTTGTACTATCTCTTGTTCAAACGATTTGACCAAAACTTCAAACTACCAAACTCTCGATCGAATAGCCATCCGATCGAATGGCCATCCGTCCGGATGACCATCCGACCGGATGACCATCCGACCGGATGACCATCCGACCGGATGACCATCCGACCGGATGACTTGTTTAAATACTACAACGAAAACTTCAAAAGTTTTCAAAATGATTTACAAACACCCACGTCTCATTCGAATGGCCATCCGTTCGAATGGTCATCCGCTCGGATGACCATCCGACCGAATGGGTATTCATCCGTTCGACTCGTTATCCGACACACAGCACATCCGACACACTGTTACGCACTGTTCAACGCTTACGCTACTGTTCTATGCTCAGGCTAACTCCAACGCGTCAATCCAATTCAAGGTTGTGTTTATTTGTTAAACACATACTGTGAGTATACTCGAACCCCTTCTTCGCTTACGCATATTTGGGTGTCACATACGTTCTATATAAACTCACAACGCACACAATACTCAACTCTTTTACAAACGCGAACCGCTCTCGCATGCTATACGTGATTCGATGAATGCTTGTATGTTATGTTTACACAGTGATTGTTTGTCTGACACCTTAGCAACGATAGTACTATAGTTTGGACTCAGCACATGTTTGTTCAGGGGTTGTTAAGGGCCTTACTTCACATGGTCACAGTGGTGATAATGTGTTGCGCATTATACAACTCGCAGTCATGTCGGCTGCATGCGTCCTTGTCGATAGCTTACGTGATTCACATTTCTACGTATTACATGCTGGTTATGTGTAAACGCTTTTCGCTATACTATATACTATGCAAACTTGTGTACTCACATTTACATTATATGTATTGACTTTATTTTAACGTATGTGACAGGTTGATAGGATGTTTTGCTGTGATGAACAAGCTAGGAAGTCTAGAAACACGCTAAATAAATCTGAGTTGTCGGAATAGACTTGTTTTTGAGATTTATATCTGTAATGACTGTTTTTACTTTATCTGTTAGTAGTATGGGATATTAACATTAAAGATTTGGTAATTTAATAGTTGTTGTGAATTCTCTTGAACAATCTGTTGGGGTGTGACAAGAGGGTTGTCCGCGCCTCTATTTGACACACTTTGGTTCAAGCTTCGCATTAACGAACAAGCTCGGCTTGTAAGGGCATTTTATCCGATTATTATGGTGTTATTACTATTTACTATTTACTATTATAATTAAGTGGGTATCAAAAAAAAAATTAAGTGGTTATCCATATGTTTGTTGGTGTTTTATTATTATCTTACAAAATACTGTTTGAAATTTATTGAGGTGAATCACATGAAATATTTCTAAGTTTCTTGGTTTAGTTGGTTATGTTCAAACCCATAAAAAGTAAGGGAGTTTCATTATTTTTTGTTATTAAAAATTAAATAAAAAAGTTGTATGTTGATTGCATTAAGTTTAGACATTAAGTATCAACCCAACAAAGTATGGGTCTGTAAAATAATATTTTTTTCATACTTATACCTAGCTATCTCCAACACAAATTACAGCCCAAAGCTATGGTCATTCCTCCATATCAGGGGAACTTGGTCACGGGCAATACTAATAATTACGTAGTATACATATACTTATTTAAAAATTTGTATACTTATATTTAGAGAGATAAATTTTTCTATATTTAGGTTCCAACATACAACCAAGGTGCTTTGTGGAATCTAAAATTTTTAACTTTTATGTTTATCACGTGTTTATTCGATCTTTTGTTAGTTGTAAATAAAGCTTCTACATCCATCACGAACACATATGAAATCGAATAAAAAACCAGTAGAGGCAACATATAAGTGGGAAATGAGGCGTGGCTTTGAATGCAGATAAACCCTAATCACATACACCTTATCATCGGGCACTGATATTCCAGTTTCATAATCACTCCACCACCACTCGTCAGTCGCCCATGTTTCTCGCTCCACGTATACTTTATGTTTCTAATATCTTTGGAGAATCTTTTCAGTGAGATAGTCGAACGAATCTGACCCCAGAAAAGGAAAAATGTTTAAATAACGAAAATGTCTAGATTCTTTTTTTAATACAGAAATAGGTATCCGTTAATTTCTTAACTGACCCATTAGAAGAAGATCTAACCTTCAACCAGCCGAGATTCTGGTCTTTGGATGGGTAGGTGGAAAACATGCTTGTGTGGGTTTCCCTGCTTGTGGGCTTAGGGGGTAGTGCTTTCACGGTGGGTCAGGCTTCTTTAAAGGCTGCTTCGGGTAAACTGACCAAACACGAGAAAGCGTCTCTTGACAACCAACACGTTTTTATCCCATTTGCTTTTGATACTTTTGATTTCCTGGTGCCAGTGGCCGTGGATATACTTAGTTGAGTTCAAAGGGTCATGCATAGTATTTTATGACCCCGAGATCTATGAACGTAGTTTCTAAAAGAGTTAGTTTTGCTACTCTAAAAGGGGTAGCGGCGGAATTTGTTGCACGTTTACCATCTATTTTGATGTAAATTCTTAACACGTTTCAACTAATAGCAAAATAAGTTATTCAGAAAAAAAAAAAGTTGGATCGAGCTAAATTTGATAACAACAACTACAAATATAAAGGTACGCTCATGATGACTATATATGAAAGTTGAAATTGCATTCCATTGGTATATAAGTTTACACTTAAAGGTTTTTATTTGTCATCAGTTATTTTTGTTCATGTGATTGGGAGATAGAGAATAAAAGTCATGGCTATGAACAGGGAAGTATCTAAAAACAATCAGTAATGAGATAAGACTAGAGGGTATTGGGAGGTCCATTCCCATGAGGATGGGCCGCACGTAGGCGTCACATCACCGTCTTATGGAGGATGGGCCTCTTTCACTTTTGAGCGGGGTGGATGATGAGGCTACCCCACATAATTTTTTAATGTTTAATTTTTATTTGTTTTACCTTTTTATTTGTTTAATTTTATAAAAAACAATTCAATATTTAAAAATAAGACATAAAATCCATTACATAACATAAATAAAAATTACATAACCTAAAAAAAAATTACACCACCTAAAATTTATAAAAAAAGACAACATTTAAAAATTTTAAAAAACTACACTACTCGTCTTCGTCACCGTCCGCGTCGTTTGCGTTGTTCCATATATGTTCTACCAAATCCTGTTAAAGGTTTGCATGCGCGTAGTCGTTGGTTAGCGCGAACGAGTTTAAATCCTGTTGCGTCGGCTCTACCGGGACAGTATTCCCGTAAGATGCATTCTCAACATACTCACAAATCGCCCGACCTTCGTCTTCAATAATCATGTTATGGAGCAAAAGGCAAGCGTACATACAAAGGCGCAACCTTTTCGGTGTGAACGCACGTGCCGGTTGTTGAATGATGGCCCATTTTTTTTAAAACACCAAAAAACGTTCAATGTCTTTTCTTGCAGCTCCTTGACGCTTGGCGAATTTTTTCCTTTTTTTCGTCCTCGGCAAATGGAATAGTCTTGACATATGTAGACCAAGACGGATATATTCCGTCAGCAAGATAATACCCGCGTCTATACTCAACCCCAGAAACTGTAAAACGGGTGTCCGGGCCGGTTCCATTAACGACATCGCTAAAGATCTCCGATTGGTATAGCACGTTGAGGTCGTTGAGTGACCCTGGGAGACCAAAGAAAGAATGTCAGATCCACAAATCTTGTGACGCCACGGCCTCAAGTATTAAGGTTGGATGGCCGTGATCACCTCGCGTGTATTGGCCGCGCCACGCAGTCGGGCAGTTATGTCACGCCCAATGCATACAATCAATGCTACCAAGCATTCCCGGAAACCCGTGCCGTGCTTCATGAGTTTGGTGCAACTGTTGAACATCATACGCGTTTGGTTTTCGCAAATATTTTTTGCTATACAGTTTCACCACATTATGGCAAAACCGATACAAACATTCCTGCGTAGTTCTTGCTGACATCTGTAAGTACTCGTCCAAAGCATCGGCCACTGTCCCGTACGCCAGTTGGCGAATGGCCGCAGTACACTTTTGTAACGTGGTGAACCCTTCATAATTCCGAGCATCGTGTCGTTGCGTGAAAAACGGGTCTAGCCCCGCCAAATCATCAGCAATCCGTGTGAATAACCGGCGACTCATTCGGAACCTTCGTCTGAAAATGCCGGCGTTGTAAAGGGGTGCATCCGAAAAATAATCGTTCACCAATTTCTCGTTCGCTCCTTCGCGGTCTCTGTTAACCCATATTCGTCTGGTAATAACGCTTTCAGACGAGACATATTCCTCTTCCTCTTCCTCCTCCATAAGAATCTGCGCCGCCTTTACCACAACGTTTGCGAAAAACATCTCCTCTTCGTCCGAAGAACCCGATGACCACCAAGAATTAGATACCATTGTGGATGAAAAGATATTTTTTTATAAAATAGTGGTATAAAAATGAGAGTGTTTTGGGTTGAAAGTGGGGAGAAAGTGATGAAAAATGGTATAAAATGGGATGGTTTTAAAGAAAAAAACAATTTTTTTATTTTTTTTATTTAACACATATAGCCGTTGAACGGCTATATATTCAAAAAGTTGGCCTGGCATAAACGGCTTGGGCACGCCGGTTTGGTCAAGATGGGCCGAGGGGGCGGTGTGGGGGACCGGCGCCGGGCCTAAGCCGGCCCCAATACCTGTTGGTCTAAGGGACATTTATGGAATTTTGAACTGTTCACATCGCAATCTCTAGTTGTAGAATATGAAACTTTCCCTTTCTGGACGTGTTGGATACTTTCTATCTTTCACAAAAGTCGACTTGTCCTTTCAATTGTTTTTTTTTTTTTTTTTTTTTTTGTCTCAATTTATGCCCAAAATTATTGAAGAAACTAAAGTTTTATAGCTAAAACCTCATCAATTTGTATCTTTATTTTTAATGACAGCTTAAAACTAATAAAACAAAATAATATTACTTACGGACAAACTGAGTAGTAATCCGCCAGTAAAGTTAGATTGTGTTAGTATGTACATTGGGTAGCCAAGTTTAATTTTTTATTTTTTTGAACTGCAAAACTTCTATATTAAATATAGAAACCGGACCAGCAAGAAAATGGGTCACGAAATTACAAAATTACATCACGAATATTAAACTTTTTCCACATCTCCCAAACGAGATTAGCAAGCTTAGATCTACTCGACACAACAAGAAAAGACTCCTCTTTAATGATGTCTGCTGTCCGATTAAAATGAATGTTCCGATCCTTAAATATCTTCTCATTTCTAGCTTTCCAGACCTCCCACATCGCCACCTGCATAACCGCCCCTATGGAATTTCTGGGTTAATAAAGTTATATTATTTTGGGTTTCATGGGATCCAAATGGAATTTCTTGGTAACCACTGTTGGGTTTATCGGTTGGTCAAAACCAATTAAAAAAGTCAGTTTTCTAGTAATATAATGTAAGGCTCTAATTATCTTAGAGAGCGCGTGGTTTGTTTCTAGTAATATAATGTAAGGCTCATTAGTATTTCAATTGTCGGGGATTGAATTAGAGAGTGTGTGGTTTGTTTCTAGTAATATAATTTAAGGCTCATTAGTATTTCATTTGTCGGGGATTGAACATTTGAAAACGAAAAACGTTTAGAGATGAGCTCATGATTTGTTTCGAGTCCAGTTCTATTTCACTCGTTATATATAACTTGTGCCCTCTTTGGTTTTAGTTTCATAGGATTTTAAAAATAAACCTAAAAAGATATCACATCCATAATAATTATTGATCTTTTTTTTTTTTTAATAAGAGTAGTCAGTAGGCAAGGCGGCTCTATTGCTCTACAGGGTTGTGGTATACCTAAGCACCAAATTAAGTTGTTCAACCCACTGAGATAAAAAAACTTAATAAAGTAAACCATCTGAACTTAATAAAAAGTAATATTGTTGTTTCCTTCGGATATTATAATAGTTTTTGTACTTGTTACTAGTGATGTCACATATTATTATTCATATTCTTGATTTGTGGATGTGTCAAATAAAGGATGCATAGACTAAAATATATAATCCAATCGAATATTCTTCTTGTCCCGTTTCCAAGGGGGATGTATGTTACATACGGTATCTATCTATGTAAATTAAAGGAGGGTTTTAGAAGTAGCAAATTTCTTTTTGTAAGAACAGAAATAATAAAATAAAATTACATATATTTTCATTTAAAACTTTTAATATATAAGAAATCTAGGTTAGTTACGCATCTACTATATGGGTTGAACAATGTGAATTATATAATAGGTCACATTATTCAACCTCTATATAGTACCCGAAAAGATAAGATTATATTTCTACTTGGTTCAACAAAAACAAAATATTATTTAAAACACGTGTCATTCAGTGGCGGATCCAGCCCTGTTTTGTGGGTTTATATGAACCCACTCGGTTTGGGAAAAAAAAAAAAAAAACTAGTGAGAATTTTGTATGATTTAGAAAAAATAGTGAGAATCTACCTAAACAAACCCATTAAAAGAAGTTCTTGGATCCGCCACTGAAGCCATTTCTAAATCCTCATGAAAACAACCAAAATTGACTTGAGTGTGATCATAAAAAACTGAAAGGAGAATACAAAAATGACTTGTTCAAGTATTTTGAGTCGTGGTATATATATACAGGGGCGGCTCAACTATTTTGGTGGCTTAAAGCGGATTTTAGAATCCATGCCACTTCGAAAAATAATTAATCCTGACACATACATTTTGTATACAATTAAAGAGGCTATAATAAAACTATGACAGAAAAATTAAATCACTTTGAACCAAATTTCTAAATATTAATATTAAGACAATGATTGTTGCTTTCGTATTTCCACGAACCTTAATAAGCACTTATTCGTTAGCTACACCCTTAACAAATCAACTGATACTAAACTATTAGATAAAAAACCTATTAAAAAAAGTGTTTACTATCTGAAAGCAACTTGATTCACCCTAACAAGTGAGAATAGCAATAAAATATATTGAAAAATGTTTCTTTAAACGAGTTACAGAAACATTTAGCTAAAAGAAAAAAAAATTAAAAATAAAACACCAGTAACGACAATATATGATGGCTTTTGAATGAGCAGAAATCATCCTTTCAGCAGCCATGGGTCCTTGATTGCTTTTCTTGCAAGGATCCATTAATCTATCATCACCAAATAAAAATTACATAAAGTTCCCAAAATAAGTGTTCACAAAAGAAACTCAAATTAAGACACGTACAACAAATGCAAGTTTTATTAGTAGAAGTGCAACTAAAAATTTTATTTACTTGGAAAACTTGCATATATGATAAGAGTAAGAACTGTACTATCTAAAGGTCTTATTGTAAGAACAATGTGATTTAGACTTATTTTTTCACGTAGCATAGCTTCATGGGATGAGTTTCAATATCATCAAAACCTGAATGCTTTGCTTGCACCTGTATAGCTTACAGGCACATGCTTATCACAAAATAATAATAATAATAATAATAATAATAATAATAATAATAATAATAATAATAATAATAATAATAATAATAATAATAAATAATTTAACTTTTTACAACACATCAATACATCTTGCCATTCGTGTTGCCCAAGAAACGAACAAAACGACCTTAGTAGTCTTAATAGAAAATATTTTTTATATCCTCACCCTAGCTCAGTTGGTCAGTTGGGCTGGTGTTCTCCTTGGAGACGCCGGTTGGACTCTCAGCTGTAGCAAAAGGTGCGGGATGCCCCAATGATAGATCGTTTCCTACTGAGGCATGGTTCGATCCGGAGGGCAACCCGGTTTTACCCCGCTGTTACCCCAGCGAGGTTCTCGTGTGGGGCAGTATGGTTTCCGGGCGAATGTCAGTTTGCGCGGCGGCCAGGGCCCGATAGAACATCGCGTCCGTAGGCGGGGCTGACGGGGGATTGTCTTTGACAAGAACCCGGTAACCATTAGGTCCTGTACATAGAAAGTCACCCTTCAAAAAAAAATAGGAAAGATTTTTTGTTTTTTTGAACGACGAATTTCTTTATTCCTATTGTCTCTAGGACTTGAACCTAATACCTCTCACTCCTAAGGTATTTAAAGGTTTTGTCTTTGCAAATGGACCACCACCTCATTAGTATTAATATGATAATAAAAGATGTTAATATGATATTAAGTTGCATCATGAATTACCTTGCCTGAACATTAGGAGCTTTATAGAGTACCTTTAAGACATAAAGCATGAAATTTCCCACAATATCTTGTAACTCACTGTGAAAAACATATGAAAAATGAAGAAGTAAAATTTTCCTAAAATATCTCCTCACTTCCTCAGAGCTATCACTTACTTATGAATGGAACAGTTTAGGTTGTATTTAATCTCAAACAAACCAAATAAGAACATTAGCCAAAAAATGGAGTATGTCAAATGGTTTAAAGTCGCAAAATCTACTCATAATGCATTCGAACCTCCTAAAGTTTTTTTTTTCCAAGATTGTGATTAATGTATAAACAATGCTCATTTTTCTAATCATAATCAACAAATTATAATTATAAAAACAACAAATTAAACAAATGAGTAGTTTTGGGTCTACCCAACCCAATTTTCTTCTTTCACTACAACTTCAAACTTGGGATCTTTTGGTTGCTAATAGAACTTGGAAACCATCAAGCCACAAGAAGGTTGATCAACCCAATTTTAGAGTGTACTATATAATCACGTTCAACCCAAACCCACCTGACCTGTTGATCAACCCGTCCGGTCCACCCACTACCTTTAACAATAGATCTCTAGTCTCCAACATGTGCGAAGGCTAAAGAGTCATTTGCACCAAGTGTTCCTTAATTTGTGGGAAGTGAACCATGTTTCCTTATGAGGCGTTGGGCCCATATGGCCCAGATGTGAACCCAGCCCAGATGTGAACCAATAAACCAACAATGTTATGTAAACACAAACCAAAAATATTAGAACATGCGAACCTATTGAATTGAAATATAACTATAGGATTAACACAAGTAGTTTTAGCATGGGTCGGGTTGGATTGGGTTAAACGGTAAATATGACACTAACCTTTTTTCATATAAATTCGTATTATTTTTTTTAGGGGGCGGTTGAAAATTTTTAAGAGTTGCGATTGAAAATTTTCAAGGGATGCGATTGGGATTTTCGGTGGAGTATGACACTAAATTTTTTTTCACGGGTATACCCGTCCGCCCACAGCTTGGGGTGGGTCCACCCATGTTCCATATATTATTAACGACGAAATTTATAATTCATATCTATCAAACTAATAATGCTAAATTATTCTCTTTTGCTAAGGTTTGAACGTGAGACTCCCTCTTTAATAAACATATGTCTCTACCACAATGGATAACCACCTCACATTATTCTATTAAAATTCTTACACTATTATGACAGAAAACAAAGATTGACATTTTGAAGAACTATAGTATCTTTCGTCGTATGCGTTTGGATATGCATTGGTATAAGTATAATTAAAAAACATTTTTAGAATGAAAATTTGTTTTGTTGACACACTTTCTACTTCATCATGAAATTTAAATCAGTTTTTATACTAAAGAAACATCATGTTTGTCTAACCTTTTAAAATACATTTTGAAGTTGTATATTGTTTGGATGTGCTCTATGCCAACTATATTATCATGCATCTGATTATTTGATATTATATTAGGGGAGTGGGGGTGGTCACTAGTGATAGAATTCCATCACTCACAATATCCAATCATGTTCCGCCATGTCTGCAACCATTTTTCCATCACTCACAATCTTTTTTAGTTGCAACCATTTTTCCATCACTCACAATCTTTTTTAGTGGCGGTGGTCATCACTCACCACCACACCCAACAATTTCCACCCAACCAACAACTACCCTCACAACTAACAACTATCACGCCGTGAAAAAAATCACAGAATCGGGTTTACGTTGAAGTATCACGCGTTGAACTTGGAGTGGCGGTGGGAAAAAAAGTTTTTTCCACGCGTTATTTTTTGTGTATCACGCACCACCCCCACCTCTCTTATCAATTACATACCCACCACTAACACTGGTAAGAGTAAGATTTAGAGTGGGTGAGACATCCAACTCAACAAACCTTTTTTTCAGTATAAAATTTCACATTACATAATAAAGTAACATACAAGTAGTAAAAGAGAAAATAACTAGTATGACAGAAAAACAAAAAACAAAAAAGCAGAAAAGGGAAGAAAACAGGTCATTAACCAGCTAGAAAGTAGCTAACACCAATAATTAGAAAGAAAACCATACAAAAAGATAGATAGCCAAAACACCAAGATAAAATTAATTAAAACAAATCTATATGCCACTTTAAAAATCTTCTTCATTTATAAGTCTTCAATAACTCCTATTATCGATTATGACTTTGAAGAGATATAAGTCTAACAAATAATGCTTAATCTACTCAACTCTAAGACGCTAATTCCGAAACACATTTAATATTATTCAGATAAGATTAAAAAGCTAAATGATTTAATCAAATATTACTGAGATTACAAATCAAATGAAGTGTGTAGATTATTACAATGAAAAAAAAAAAATATGTAATCTGCTCACATAATTCTTTTTGGTCTATATGGTAGCCAATTCACGGGAAGCTATCAAGCTCTTGGAGATCTCGTAAATCAATCTGCTATGAAACTCACCCATCGAGTAAACCCCCGGTTTAAGCGCCCTTGGACCTCGTTTAGAACCAAAAGTATCTTCGGTTCGGCCAAGTCTAAGCATCATATCAATGTAGGCGTTCTTCAACTTGATCCAGAGCCTGATCGGTGAAAGTTTCTTCAATCGCAACCGTGGAATGGCTTTGATCTTCCAAAATCGGCGGTTTCTACCTCCTAACGTAATAGTCTTCGAAGTGTTTTTGTGACCGCCTGAGACCCGAAGATGTCTCCTCCTTCTCCATGATCTATTTAAGGTACAAATAAAGCCATTTGAAACGTTTTCCATCTTTCATGCAACTTTGTTCCTTCACAATATTCTATTGTGGCTGCAAAGTGTGTGTAGGTGGAAGTGTGATAATGTTAAGTTTTAAGGCTCTGATTATATAGGGAACAAGAGACATTAGTGTGTTTAGTTTAATTGCAATTTGATTATAAATTAAAACTTTATACTGACTCATGTTTGTCTTTATTAACCAAATTATTCCTTCTTAAATTTAATTAATTGATCCTATCAACATCTGGCTGCAAAGCATTGATTTGCTTCTATTTTGATATTGTTATTTCTCCCAAACCAAATCACAAAAGTATAAATTATTTTTTTCACGTGTTATTCTTATATATTTGCAAAAGAAGGTCAATTTCGTTGGTCAATTTCGATGGACTTGACCTGCATATCATCCATGTACTTCTTTTATCATAAAAAATAACCCCGAATTCTGTTGAAGAGTAATTCAAATAGTCCGGATCCCATGCATGCACGTTAGAGTTTGAAGTATTTTGAATAATCCGATAAGGCCGTTGGCCAAAGTTGTTGCTTTAGTCCGGGTCTAAGGATTAACCGAATATGTTGGCTATCCTTAGGTTATTTAAACATGTTGGAGTCTTTACATTTCGTTATGTACTCTTAATGATTTTTAAAGCAATTAAGTAATGTGTGCCGACTATCTTGAGTGTTCATCTTTATTTTGTTCAGTTTATCTAAGTGAGATTAGATTGCTCATACCAACACGTGGTATTAGAGCATGGTGAAATCAAGATCTAAATGGCTGATTCATCAAGTTCGAGTAGTTCATCTCTCATGCCAATCCCTGTGTTCAAAGGGGAAGGATATGAGCACTAGAGTGGAAGAATGAAGACTATCCTTCCATCCAAAGATCTGAGGGATATGGTGAATCTAGGAATGTCCGATCGTGGTGATGACATTGAAGCCTAGAAGAAGGAATTGAAGATGGGAATTGAAGACTGATGCACAAGCAATGGTTGTTATACAAAAAGATGTTCATGACACTTTGTTTTCAAGAATTTCAGCGGCAAAGTGATGTTGGGTTAAAATAAGTTGTGTTTTATATAGTTTGTGTCGATTTTTAGCGTATTAAATATGTCAATTCGTATTTGTTATATATTTATCGTGTATTGGTGTTTTTCGCGTAACAGGTATCAAAAAGGTTAAACGAGAGAAAACGAGCTGTAAAAATGGGTTCGACAGGTTAATGCGGGACGTGTAACGCAAAAAGTCAACATTGGGCAGCTAGGCGACACGCGGCAAGACCCAAGTCCCTCTCCGCGACACGCTGGAATCAACGAGTCAATGTCGGTCAATTTAGTCAATGTCGGTCAACTTATATACCCCTGCGACACGCGGGGGTGGCTAGGAAACCTTCGCGACGCGCGACAAACACTAATTACGGGAAAAAATTTTAAATAACCCTAATTCGTGCTTTTATAAATCACTTTCATTATCAGCCGTCGAGTACGAAAAAGGGTGATTTTATCACCATTCTCTCATCTTTCAAGCTGTTTGTGCATGTCTGGTCAATTCGGGATGACAACTAAAGCTGTGATGACAATAATGCACGGCTAAACACTCGGTGACTTCCACTCGGATGAATGAATGCTTTATTTGACACAATTACTTTGTTTCTGATTCTTGTAAACCGGTAAATCTTGACCACTTGTGTTGATTTTGTGAAACATTGATTATATTTGAATTATTTTTCGTTTATTAAGCATATTGGCGATATACTTGTATCGTTAGCGGGTTGATAGATTGGTGGGTAATTGATATAATTAAACGGGTTATTAGGTTATATGGTGAATCTTAAAACTATCCCTAATAATTAATCAAAGTCATTAATTCAAAGGCCATGTCTATGTGGTGTTTTGAATCAGTAAACGGGTTTTTGTGTTAAAATGGGTATTCGGGATTCCGGATGGCGGTTACTTCTTCTCATTCTGATAACACTTTTCATGACAAACTGTGTTTTCTTTTAAAGTAAACAAACAAACCCCAGTTAGATAGTTTAGTTTTTAATTAAATTATTTTACACTGACCATAAATTCCCCGTGGATACGATACCCTACTTACGCTATCTACGTAGTTTAATTAGGTTTTTTATTGACCCTTATGGCAGTCATCAAAATGACACCGTTGCCGGGGAATTCGTGCGCTTAGTATTAGTTTAATTATTTTTTTTATTGTTGTGTGAAAAAAATCTATAACCCAAAAATATTTATTTTTGTTTATTTTTGTTTCGTTCGGTATTACGCGTTTTTTCTTGTCTACTGGTGTGCAGGTGATTTCTAATTGCATGCATACCAGGTTTTCAGGGAAGTCGTCACCACTTCTTTTCGACCCCGAAATCGAAAAGACCGCTAGACATGTCACACCCTGGCTTTTGCGGAAGCGTGGGTTTATTTGGTGTGACTTCTTAATACCATAGCACAATCATAACAATGCTATATGAAAATAAACGCGTCATAGTCATCCATTCATTTAGTTTTAAACGTTACCACAACATCATTGTTTTAAAAGTCGACACATAAACCAACATACAACCACTACCCAATTAAAACATGTTCATACGACACCACAAAAGACTTAAATAAAAACATGGCTTAAAGACGTGTAACCCGTCCAGGCAAGGGTCACATTTCCTAAACCCGGATGACATCATTATTCCCTACGCAGCTTGACATGATTGCACACATCGCCAGATCCACTAATTTCCTGAAATACATGTAATTTGAAAAAAAATCAACAAAAGTTGAGCGAGTTCATGTAAAAGTGAGCATGTATAAACCTTTAAAGTATGTATCAAAGTCCCTGGTATGTAGCATTAAGGAAAAAGAGATCACCACTGGGTTGCAAAGCCACTGGTATATGTGAAAAGGTGCAGGAAAACTCAAACCTAGCAAATTTGTGCGTCGGGCACATAGTCACCACCTGGTCCACTCAGCGGACTCAGGAGTGGGGCTCGCTACACCCAAATAGATTTATCACTCATGTCACTCGGTCCTACGACGAGGATTAATGGCCTTAAGTGTTGTACCCACCCTTCACATGATCTAGTAGTATAAACCCTCCCTAAGCTAACCATACCATGTAAATAAATGTTTGTAACAATTGTCGCATGTATTTCACCCCCGAAGTATAAAACTGAAAACAGTAAAGAGAAAAGGGGGACATGAACTCACTGAAGTGCGTATCCTGTAACGTCAACCTCAAACTCGATCTGCTGCTCGACGACCTACACGTACTAATGTCTATTAGACGAACGGGCCGTGCCTTGGCTTAGGGTTTAGTGTTTTGAGTTGCGTTACTTTGATATTATACTTGTTAAGATAATAATGATTATTTTAACTTATCTTTTGTCTTTAAGATAAATAGTTACGCAACTATTTCGTATCTACACTTCTCAAGTATTTATATGTGTATTTCCTTCCCAAGGATGGGGGTATTTATACATGTACACTTGTATTTCTGAAAAATATATCTTAAGTCCCACTTAGAAAAATATATAGTGATTTATTTATCAAAAACAATATGTCCCAAAAATATATATTTTTCCCAAAAATAATATATTTTCATACTTTGTAACCAAATAATATTTACCCCAAACTATGTTCGTAAACGTATTTTCCGGATTTATAAATGTGATGACAATTTTGCTAAGTTACATTATTTTGTCCTAAATAATATAACTAGTTCCCAAAATAATCAAATAACCACGCAAGCGTTTTAATATCAAATATATATTTTAAATATATATTTATTCGCTTTTATTTTCGAAAACCCACCTCCGATACTTTGGAGTTTTGTAATAAAATCTATGGAGAACTTTACTTCCGAAAAACAAGTTAACATAGTTTGTAAATATTTGTTAGAAAATAATTTTCTAAGTCTTGGGATTTTTAGAAAATTTCGCCAGAGTTTCCCCTAAAAACGGAGGTGTCCATGCTATTAAGCATATCATTTTCTTTTTCAAAATCAATCAACAACAATCCTTGAATCATTTTTACATTACCAAGAGCAAAATATATGCGTTTCATACTAGTCATGAATTGAACTTGATATATCTCGAAAACGCGTAGTAACTCGGTAAGACTTTTAGTGGACTTAGTTACCTTTCGAAACGTATTTATTTCTTTAAAAATCATTCTCTCAAAATAATTTAGTGTTTACAACTTGTAAGTAATTTTTATAAAAATTTAACTCTTGAACTCTTCTTGTAAATAAAAGCTTTTTACACTTATTTTTATTTCTAAAAATAATGTAAGTATAAGTAAAGTCATGATTTTCTAAAACCCGATTCTTTAACTTGGTTTACTTAGAAAAGATTCTAGTAAGACTTGAATCAACATGATCATCAATCTACTAGTTCACTTATATTTTAGAAAATCATTCTTTTTCAAGTTCATGACTAACTAGAAAGTGGTTATTTATGTATTACATTACCACTTTCTATTCTTGTTAAACCATGTTCCTAAACATCATTTAACAAGATGTTATGGTGATTAACATCACACAAGCAAGAATCATCATAAAACTAACTACCTACTCATTACAACATCAAACTAGTCGCATTTATCATTTTCAAGTAAACTTTTATGTAGGATTTTATATAAAGTTTCATGTTCATCTTTTTAGTGTTCTAGTTCTTGTGATTTAAAAATAATAACATACTACAACTTGTGATCACAACAACAAGATGAACAAGGATGTACAAGTAACTTACTACTAGCACAAGGCTAGGGTAGAATCTAGTGAGAAAATGTTGAGAAAAGATGATGAAAAAAGCTAGAACAAAGCTCCTTTGAATGCTCCTCAACTTGCAAACCTTCTTGTATCAACCTTTAATGCTTGAATGAGACTTGTAAAATGGAAGATGGTGGTGTGAAAGTGGTAGAGATGGTGGCGGTTTGGGGTGGAGCCGAAAGAGAGAGAGAGAGTGAGTGAAGAGTGAGGGTGTAAGATTGAGAATGATGGTTGTGATCTTGTGTCTTACTTATAATGATCATTGCTCATATTTTGTCTAAGCCAACAAGTAAACAATATAATATAATAAGAGATTAAATCAAGTTAGGATATTGGAAGTATGGTGCAAAATATGGTGGGGTCCATGGGGACCGATTTTCGGTTTTGGGGGGGGGGGGGGATGTAAAACTTTGTAACTAAAATGTAATTGTTAGTTAGAATCCAAGTAACTTGATCAAATATATTAGTTTGTTGATTTTTAGTGGGTGTTATGGCAAACGGGGATCATGACTAGCCAAAAATAATAAAACAATGTGTTTGACAAAAATTTGGTGTCCCGGGTAATGTCCGGTTGTCCGGTTAGACACCGTTCCGTTAAAGTGTTTAATTAGTCCGTAAGGTGTCTTTTAAATATATTTTTGTAACACAAATTATTCCCGGCACTTAGGAAAGTATACAGGACCATTATGCCAAATTTTTGCACTTTACTAGCATGTTAATGCTGAATTTTTAATAATTAATGCAGAATTCTGCATTTATAGTATGTTTTAGGCACTTTCCGGCACTATAACTATCACCTAGTGACGCAGTTTTATGGTCCTCACTTCCCTACACTCCATACTAGTGTAGTACCCTGTCCCTGGCTCATATTGGCCATAATAACATTGTCTGCCTATGTGCTGGCATTGTCAGCATTGTTTCTGAATCAACCGTTAAGTGTGCTAACTGTGCTGTGTGCATCAAGTAGGTCACTAATGTTTGTGTGTAATAAATGGAGTGACTGTATGAAATATGATGCACATGTATGTATGATATAAAAATCATAAAGCAGTTTAAATTGTCAGTTGTAATCAAGCACATTCATTAAGCACATAATTAAAATTAATTAATTGTACAGTACCTGTAATTGTGAGGGTTGTCACATTCTCCCCCCGTTAAGAAAATTTCGTCTCGAAATTTTAGGTTCTGTTTCTAGTTGCAGGGGTCTTGGGGAATAGATGTGGGTACTTTTTCTTCATACGATCCTCACGTTCCCATGTGAATTCTGGGTCGTGTCGTGCATTCCATCGAACTTTGACGAGCTTGACACTACTCCTGCGTGTTTTGTTCACCTTCCAATCCGTAACCTCAACGGGTTCTTCGGTAAAGTGGAGCGTGTCGTCGATATGAACTTCATCCGCAGGAATGATCACTGTCTCTTGTGTTGGACTCTTTTTCAGGTTAGATATCTGAAATGTATCATGAACGCCATTAAGTTCAGCAGGTAAGTCCAATTTGTATGTTACAAGCCCAATCCTTTGCAGGATTCTGAAAGGGCCAATGTAACGCGGATTCAACTTCCCACGCTTCCCAAAGCGTGCCACACCCTTCCAGGGTGAAACCTTCAATAACACCATATCCCCAACCTGAAACTCTAAAGGTTTCCTTCTTTGATTTGCATAGCCTTTCTGTCTGTCGCGAGCCGCCTTGATGCGCTTTTGAATTTGAAAGATCTTGTCTGTTGTTTCTTGAACTATTTCAGGACCAGCAAGCTGTCTATCACCCGCATCAGCCCAGCATAGCGGCGATCAACACTTGCGTCCGTAAAGAGCTTCAAATGGCGCGGCTTCAATGCTTGTGTGGTAGCTGTTGTTGTACGAAAATTCAACCAATGGTAAGTGATTGTCCCAGCTACCACCTAGGTCCATTACACATGCTCTCAGCATATCTTCCAATGTCTGAATAGTTCTCTCGCTCTGGCCATCAGTTTATGGGTGAAAAGCAGTGCTTAGATTCAACTGCGAGCCAAAAGCTTCTTGGAAGGATTGCCAAATCCTTAATACAAATCTCCCATCTCTATCAGAGATAATTGAGAGAGGCACTCCTTGACGTGCAACAATCTCCCTCATGTATATTTCCGCAAGTTTACTCGTGTTGTCTTTCTCCTTGATTGGCAAGAAATGCGCAGACTTTGTTAGACGGTCTACTATTACCCAAATCGTATCATGGCCCTTGGGCGTCTTTGGAAATTTCGTTATGAAGTCCATGGAAATCTGTTCCCATTTCCATTTGGGTATTTCAGGTTGCTGCAGAAGACCTGAAGGCTTCTGGTACTCGGCTTTCACTTTGGCGCAAGTTAAACATTTGCCAACATATACCGCAACATCGCCTTTCATCCTTGGCCACCAATAGAAGTCCTTAAGGTCTTGGTACATTTTATCCGCTCCAGGATGGATCGAGTATCGTGACTTGTGAGCCTTATCGAAAATAACCTTTCTCAATCCACCAAACAGAGGAACCCAAATTCGTTTCATGAAGCACAAAGTTCCTTCCCCGTTTGGTACCAACTGCTTCTCCATCCCACGGAGGTACTCATTCTCGATATTCCTTTCTTTGAGAGCTTCTCTCTGCGCAGCACGAATGCGCAAAGAGAGGTCTGTCTGGACGATCATTTCCAAAGCTCTAACCTTTATGGGCTTAATCCTTTCCTTTTAACTCAGGGCATCGGCGACAACATTCGCCTTCCCTGGGTGATACTTGATCTAGCAATCATAATCATTTAACAGCTCTACCCAGCGCCTTTGCCTCATGGTAAGTTCTCTCTGATCAAATATGTGCTGCAGGCTCTTGTGATCCGTGAAGATTGTACATCGCGTGTCGTACAAATAATGTCGCCAAATCTTCAACGCAAATACCACCGCGCCCAATTCCAAATCGTGCGTGGTATAATTTTTCTCGTGAATCTTCAACTGGCGTGACGCATATGCTATAAGCTTCTGGCGCTGCATCAGCACGCAACCCAAACCTTGACGTGAGGCATCACAATATACCACGAAGTCGTCCGTTCCTTCGTGTAGCGATAAGATCGGTGCGTCACAAAGTTTGTTTTTCAACAAATGAAATGCCTCTTCTTGTTTGTCATCCCAATCAAACTTCTTGTCTTTCTGTGTGAGTGCGGTCAGAGGTTGAGCGATTTTTGAGAAATCCTCAATGAACCTTCGATAATAACCGGCCAAACCTAAGAACTGTCGAATCTCGGTTGGCGTCTTTGGAGTCTCCCAATTCTTGATTGCCTCGATCTTTGTGGGATCAACATGAATTCTATTTCCATTAACCACATGACCAAGAAACTGGACTTCGCGTAACCAGAACTCGCACTTCGAGAACTTGGCATACAACTTCTCCTTTTTAAGTAGCTCTAGAATAGCCCTTAAGTGCTGTTCGTGCTCATCCTTCGTTTTCGAATAGATCAAAATGTCATCAATAAACACGATCACAAACTTATCCAAGTATGGCTTGTAGACTCTATTCATTAAATCCATAAAAACGGATGGCGCGTTTGTCAACCCAAACGGCATAACCAGGAACTCGTAATGTCCATAACGAGTCCTAAAGGTCGTCTTCGGGATACTTTCCTCTTGTATCCTTAGTTGATGATATCCTGATCGAAGGTCGATCTTTGAGTAAAAGCTCGAACCTTGCAACTGATCAAACAGGTCATCAATCCTTGACAAAGGATATCTGTTCTTGATAGTCAACTTATTAAGCTCGCGGTAGTCTATACACATACGAAAACTACCATCCTTCTTCTTAACGAACAGAACTGGAGCTCCCCAAGGTGAGAAGCTTGGTCTGATGAATCCTTTGTCTAACAGCTCCTGGAGTTGCGTTGACAACTCCTGCATCTCCGAAGGCGCAAGTCTATAGGGTGCCTTGGCTACAGGCGCGGCGCCTGGAACCAAGTCAATGTGAAACTCGACTTCTCGCTGTGGCGGAAATCCTGGCAAGTCTTCTGGAAAGACCTCAGGATATTCTTTTACGACTGGAATGTCTTCGATCTTTAGCTCCGCGGCTTCTTTATCCACGATGTGCGCCAAGAAGGCAACACATCCCTTCTGTAAACACTTCCTAGCTTTCAGACAGCTAATGATCTTCAGAGGCGTATCATGCTTCTCTCCGTGCACTACGATTGTTTCTTCATCCATCATTGGGATGCAGATGGTCTTCTCGTGACAAACGATCTCGGCTTTGTTGCTTGACAACCAATCCATCCCCACTACCACGTCGAAGCTTCCCAACTCGACAGGCAGCTGATCTAGCGTAAATTCGTGTCCTCCCAGTTCTATCACGCATCCTCTGATGACTTCACCCGTTTCAACTAGTTTCCCGTTTGCTAATTCAATCGAGTACGGGACGTCTAACTTACTAGTGGTCAACCCAAGTATATTCTTAAATTCTAACGATACGAAACTATAATCGGCACCAGTATCAAACAGAACAGATGCAAAGCGTTGGTTTATAGGGAACGTACCAGTGACAACGTTTGGATCCTGGCGCGCTTCCCTCGCACCAATGTTAAAGACTCTGCCTTGCGCCTGATTCAGTTTTGGGCATTCCCTTTCAAAGTGCCCAACGTCTCCACAGTTGAAGCATCCTGGCCCTCGGCCATTCCCATTACCATTCCCGCCTCGGTTTCCGTTTGTTCCCCGGTTACCAGCTTGATTTGCGATGTTCCCACGATTACCATTTCCTCCATTATTCCCTTGCGGCCGATTTCCATTACAACCACGGTTGTTGTTATTGAAACCCCTTTGGCCACCCTGGCCTAAACCAACCCAACATGTATCCTTCGAGTGGCCATTCTTCCCACACGACTCGCACTTCCTCAATCTACACTGGCCAGAATGATGGCGCCGGCATATATCACACTTAGGCAGAGTGCCCATGTAACCCTTTCCCTTGTTTTCGACACCAGTTGTGGCTCTGGCCGGCATGCTCGATTCACCCCTCTTGTTCACATTACTGGTACCTTGCTTGAAGTTGGAAAATTTCCGTTTGTTTTCACCAGACGATTCAGCATGTGTCTCCTTTTTCTTTGGTTCAGAAACTGAGAACTTGTTCAACCTAATGGCCTCCTCAGTAAGCGCCACACTGAGGTCGATTGCTTCTGTAATCGTTGCAGGCTTGGACATGGTAACCATACTCATGATCTGGGGTGCCAATCCCCAGATGAAGCGCTCGACACGTTTAAATTCGGGCGTGACCATGTACGGCACTACATTGGACAAATCATGAAACCTCTGAACATATTCTGCAATCTTAGGACCTTCCATTCTTAGGTGCCAGAACTCAGTCTCTAGCTTCTGTATTTCAGCACGCGAGCAGTACTTCTTCCTCATTAATTCTTTCAGCTCATTCCAGGTTAACGCATAAGCAGCAGCTTCTCCTAAAGTTTGCACTTGCAGATTCCACCACGATAGGGCTCCATCTAGAAACAGCCCTGAGATGTAGGTCACTTGTTGCTCGGGAGCACACTTGCTCATTCTTAGAACAGAATCCGTCTTCTCAGCCCACCGGACAAATGCAACAGCACCCCCAGTGCCATTGAAAGTCACGGGCTTACAGTCGAGAAATTGCTTGTAGGTGCACCCTGCACATACGTTAAAATTTACAGATGGTATGAGCGGACGTGCTATAAATATACAAATGTATCGTAATATGTCTCGAGCAACTTGACATTACCATTGGGTGGATTATTGTTGCCGTTGTTGTTCGAGAAACTCCCGCTTGTTCTTTGGGAGGCCGCATACTGAGCTATAGCTGCGGCAATTATCCCTTTGAGTTCCGCCTGGGTAGTAGGCTAGCGTACTTCGCGTCGTGGGGGCATCTTCTAAAAGATGTTCATGTTGGTCAGGTCATAGTAAGTATAATAAACATGCATATTTAGTAACATTCATCAACCACATAACATCTCATGTTATAATACAAAACAAATAATTTAACAAAGCATGTAGTGAGAATATTGCCATTGAGCCTTCATTAATTACGACCACGATATTGTTTTTACCAGTTTTGTAGTACATCCTACTTCTAAATGATATCAATGGGTCACATCACCCTCAAAAATACAAGTCAAACTACAACTATCATACACAAAAAGTGTGATCTCTCAAAAGTCTTCGTAAGCTGGCTCAATCGCGACTTTCTCACCAAAATGATCGACCTGCATCAAACCAAAAATGCCTATGCTGATGGCGGAGGAGGAGGAGGAAAATGAGAGAAAAGTAAGCGACGCATGAGCATCCAATCCTCCTCTAAGGCACGACAGACGCGCAGCAAATATGCAATCCTCCTCTAAGGCACGACAGACGCGCAGCAAATATGCAATCTGCTGCTCCGATGTCAAGAAACGAACGTCTGAATCAGGGGAAAGCGGACGAGGAGTGTGTGGTGCTGCAAAGGGGGTCTGACAGTCACAATACGGACATGGAGCTCTCCCCAACTCCTTAACATGATGGCTCAGCGCGTCCTGTTGTAGCTGCAGCGACGCAAGTATATCCTCCGTGGTGTACCCCACATGAAATGGGTGGTACGGGTCAGATAATGGCATAACAGGGGGCGTAGTCCACAAAAATGGCTCGCTCGATGGTATGAAGGATGGTGCAGTAGGCGGTGCAACATGAGGAAACTGTGACAGAAACGGAAAAGATGATGACAGTATGGGTGGAACAGAAACAGGCGGCTGCCTCGATGAACCCTCTCCAGGACGAGGTGGCTGTATGTCCTGGAGGAATCTGATGGGAAGATCAGTACGATGGGCGTCTGTGGTGTGTTGGTGAAACAGTGGAATATCAGTGGGTACAGGAACAGATGCTACTAGTGGAGTGACAGGTAGCACATATGGTGGGTAATCATCATCGTCGATCCACCCGTTGAGGGTGTCGGCATATCGAGGGTCAACATGCGCGGCGAATGGCGCATGGTCGACAACAGGTGGTGCGAAAATGGGTGCATCAATAACAGGATCATCCACCAATGGTGGTGCAACAACGGGAAGGTCAGCAATGGGTATATCATCGACAAGAGGTGCAATGGCCGGTGCACCCATATCAGGTGGTGCAACGGCTAGGGCATCAACAAGAACAGGGCCATGGTCAACAACAGGCTCTGGTGCTACGACGGGCTTAGGGTCGTCAAGGTCCATATCAAAATCAGCAGGAATGTCAAACAACGGATCAATGGGAGCCACTGGCGCCTCTAAGGGCTGGTCCATGTGAATAAACTCGATCTCATGATCAGGATCGAAACCATGGGGAAAAACTGGATCAAAACCGCCATCGACCTCATGGTCAAACTCAAACTCATGTGACGGACCAGGTGCAGCTGACATCGTCATGTCGGGGTCGGCGTCAGGAAAGTGATGCTGCACACCCTGGTCGTGTAAGGACGCGGATGCCACAGACTCCAGCGAGTCTGGGACAGGTGAACCAAGAGGAAGCTCCTCTACAGGGGCCTCAGCAATAGGAAGGATAGCATCAGCATCAATCGGGGCCCCGCCCTCATAGTTGTCCTCAGGGGGACCCTCCTCAAACAGATTAATGTCGTCATCAGATACGACATCGAGTGGCATATCCACCACGGGGAAAGCAGCAAGCGGTACGGGAGCAGGGATCACCGCAAGAGGTAAATCCCCAGCAGGAATGCCATCAGCAGGCTGAACCTCAACTCCGATGTCTGGCAGAGCGAATGGCTGAAAATCATCGTCATCTGTACTCGTGGTGTCGGACGTGTAGACGTCTCCCACTGATGGTATCTCATCGTCTGACACAACTGCCATGGGGTCCACTGTGTCTGATACTCCTGTGTCGGAAGAAGAAACCATGGTGTCTGTAACATAATCACATATATGCACATATATGAAGTCAAATAAACATGTAAGTCGCAATAAAGCAAACAAGTAATTCTCCTAGTCTTCCCAGACTACCCTTCCCAGCCTCTCAGACTGACTTCCTAGCCTCTCAGACTACCCTGGTCTCTAAGACCAACCTCCCAGTCTCTAAGACTGAACTCCCTAGCCTCTCAGACTACCATGGTCTCTAAGACCAACCTCCCAACCTCTAAGACTGAACCTCCCCAATCTCTAAGATTGAACCCCTCAGTCTCTAAGACTGAACCTCCCTAGCCTCTAAGGCTAAACCTCCCTCAGTCTCTAAGACTGAACCTCCCTAATCTCTAAGGCTGAACCTCCCTCAGTCTCTAAGACTGAAATATAAATTTTGAAAAGTGTATTTGTGCCTTTTTGTTTGTAAAAATGTTTGTGCCCTGGATCTGGACGTTTAGTGTATGCAATGTAAAAATGTTTTAGTGAGAGCCCTAGTGATCATAGTCTAGACTCGAGAATGAATCCTAGTTCGCTATGATCGAGGCTCTGATACCAAGCTGTCACACCCTGGCTTTTGCGGAAGCTTGGGTTTATTTGGTGTGACTTCTTAATACCATAGCACAATCATAACAATGCTATATGAAAATAAACGCGTGATAGTCATCCATTCATTTAGTTTTAAACGTTACCACAACATCATTGTTTTAAAAGTCGACACATAAACCAACATACAACCACTACCCAATTAAAACATGTTCATACGACACCACAAAAGACTTAAATAAAAACATGGCTTAAAGACGTGTAACCCGTCCAGGCAAGGGTCACATTTCCTAAACTCGGATGACATCATTATTCCCTACGCAGCTGGACATGATTGCACACATCGCCAGATCCACTAATTTCCTGAAATACATGTAGTTTGAAAAAAATCAACAAAAGTTGAGCGAGTTCATGTAAAAGTGAGCATGTATAAACCTTTAAAGTATGTATCAAAGTCCCTGGTATGTAGCATTAAGGAAAAAGAGATCACCACTGGGTTGCAAAGCCACTGGTATGTGTGAAAAGGTGCAGGAAAACTCAAACCTAGCAAATTTGTGCGTCGGGCACATAGTCACCACCTGGTCCACTCAGCGGACTCAGGAGTGGGGCTCGCTACACCCAAATAGATCTATCACTCATGTCCCTCGGTCCTACGACGAGGATTAATGGCCTTAAGTGTTGTACCCACCCTTCACATGATCTAGTAGTACAAACCCTCCCTAAGCTAACCATACCATGAAAATAAATGTTTGTAATAATTGTCGCATGTATTTCACCCCCGAAGTATAAAACTGAAAACAGTAAAGAGAAAAGGGGGACATGAACTCACTGAAGTGCGTATCCTGTAACGTCAACCTCAAACTCGATCTGCTGCTCGACGACCTACACGTACTAATGTCTATTAGACGAACGGGCCGTGCCTTGGCTTAGGGTTTAGTGTTTTGAGTTGCGTTACTTTGATATTATACTTGTTAAGATAATAATGATTATTTTAACTTAACTTTTGTCTTTAGGATAAATAGTTAGGCAACTATTTCGTATCTACACTTCTCAAGTATTTATATGTGTATTTCCTTCCCAAGGATGGGGGTATTTATACTTGTACACTTGTATTTCCGAAAAAATATATCTTAAGCCCCACTTAGAAAAATATATAGTGATTTATTTATCAAAAACAATATGTCCCAAAAATATATATTTTTCCCAAAAATAATATATTTTCATACTTTGTAACCAAATAATATTTACCCCAAACTATGTTCGTAAACGTATTTTCCGAATTTATAAATGTGATGACAATTTTGCTAAGTTACATTATTTTGTCCTAAATACTATAACTAGTTCCCAAAATAATCAAATAACCACGCAAGCGTTTTAATTTCAAATATATATTTATTCGCTTTTATTTTCGAAAACCCACCTCCGATACTTTGGAGTTTTGTAATAAAATCTATAGTGAAATTTACTTCCGAAAAACAAGTTAACATAGTTTGTAAATATTTGTTAGAAAATAATTTTCTAAGTCTTGGGATTTTTAGAAAATTTCGCCAGAGTTTCCCCTAAAAACGGAGGTGTCCATGCTATTAAGCATATCATTTTCTTTTTCAAAATCAATCAACAACAATCCTTGAATCATTTTTACATTACCAAGAGCAAAATATATGCGTTTCATACTAGTCATGAACTTGATATATCTCGAAAACGCGTAGTAACTCGATAAGACTTTTAGTGGACTTAGTTACCTTTCGAAACGTATTTATTTCTTTAAAAATCATTCTCTCAAAATAATTTAGTGTTTACAACTTGTAAGTAATTTTTATAAAAATTTAACTCTTGAACTCTTCTTGTAAATAAAAGCTTTTTATACTTATTTTTATTTCTAAAAATAATGTAAGTATATGTAAAGTCATGATTTTCTAAAACCCGATTCTTTAACTTGGTTTACTTAGAAAAGATTCTAGTAAGACTTGAATCAACATGATCATCAATCTACTAGTTCACTTATATTTTAGAAAATCATTCTTTTTCAAGTTCATGACTAACTAGAAATTGGTTATTTATGTATTACATTACCACTTTCTATTCTTGTTAAACCATGTTCCTAAACATCATTTAACAAGATGTTATGGTGATTAACATCACACAAGCAAGAATCATCATAAAACTAACTACCTACTCATTACAACATCAAACTAGTAGCATTTATCATCTTCAAGTAAACTTTTATGTAGGATTTTATATAAAGTTTTATGTTCATCTTTTTAGTGTTCTAGTTCTTGTGATTTAAACATAATAACATACTACAACTTGTGATCACAACAACAAGATGAACAAGGATGTACAAGTAACTTACTACTAGCACAAGGCTAGGGTAGAATCTAGTGAGAAAATGTTGAGAAAAGATGATGAAAAAAGCTAGAACAAAGCTCCTTTGAATGCTCCTCAACTTGCAAACCTTCTTGTATCAACCTTTAATGCTTGAATGAGACTTGTAAAATGGAAGATGGTGGTGTGAAAGTGGTGGAGATGGTGGCGGTTTGGGGTGGAGCTGAAAGAGAGAGAGAGTGTGAGTGAAGAGTGAGGGTGTAAGATTGAGAATGATGGTTGTGATCTTGTGTCTTACTTATAATGATCATTGCTCATATTTTGTCTAAACCAACAAGTAAACAATCTAATATAATAAGAGATTAAATCAAGTTAGGAGATTGGAAGTATGGTGCAAAATATGGTGGGGTCCATGGGGACCGATTTTCGGTTTTGGGGGGGTTTGGATGTAAAATTTTGTAACTAAAATGTAATTGTTAGTTAGAATGCAAGTAACTTGATCAAATATATTAGTTTGTTGATTTTTAGTGGATGTTATGGCAAACGGGGATCATGACTAGCCAAAAATAATAAAACAATGTGTTTGACAAAAATTTGGTGTCCCGGGTAATGTCCGGTTAGACACTGTTCCGTTAAAGTGTTTAA
The DNA here is from genome assembly GCA_030545235.1 of Helianthus tuberosus. Classification (NCBI taxonomy): domain Eukaryota; kingdom Viridiplantae; phylum Streptophyta; class Magnoliopsida; order Asterales; family Asteraceae; genus Helianthus; species Helianthus tuberosus. The sequence goes on from CM060436.1 coordinate 60,212,481, forward strand.
TTAGTCCGTAAGGTGTCTTTTAAATATATTTTTGTAACACAAATTATTCCCGGCACTTAGGAAAGTATACATGACCATTCTGCCAAATTTTTGCACTTTACTAGCATGTTAATGCTGAATTTTTAATAATAAATGCAGAATTCTGCATTTATAGTATGTTTTAGGCACTTCCCGGCACTATAACTATCACCTAGTGACGCAGTTTTATGGTCCTCACTTCCCTACACTCCATACTAGTGTAGTACCCTGTCCTTGGCTCATATTGGCCATAATAACATTGTCTGCCTATGTGCTAGCATTGTCAGCATTGTTTCTGAATCAACCGTTAAGTGTGCTAATTGTGCTGTGTGCATCAAGTATGTCACTAATGTTTGTGTATAATAAATGGAGTGACTGTATGAAATATGATGCACATGTATGTATGATACAAAAATCATAAAGCAGTTTAAATTGTCAGTTGTAATCAAGCACAATCATTAAGCACATAATTAAAATTAATTAATTGTACAGTACGTGAGGGTTGTCACAAGACAAAACTTATTGCTTCGTTCAGCTGTGCGAGGAAAAGCACCGTTTTAGCAATGAATTCTCAAGAAAACCAATCGACTCTGAATCAGCAAACACCACAACAAGACCCACTTCCTGAGATGCCACCACCCCCGTTCACAACTAAAATCCAAACCCAAACTCCACAAACTCCACCTATAGTACCGCAATTGAACACAACCACTCAACCAATACAAGCTCTAACAGGAGATTTTCACGTGATTGGTGGATCGCTTTACCCATTAGAAAACCTACAACCACTACAACCTAATCCGTTGCAGGCTGTGAATCAGTCAAATCAAGTGCCACACCCGAACCGATCGGGTGTTATGTTCGAACAAAGGGAAACAAGGGCTAGAGCTGACACATGGGATGACGGGTATGGAGATGAAGATTGGGGTATAAATGATGGTTACATGGGAAATCGAGGTGGTCTTCAAAAATTGGCAATGAATTGGACTCAGCCAGTTTATCAGCAAAGACAGCCGCATGTTGGAGATGAATATCAAACTCCACCGCAGGTTCATTGGGCACCAGCTGCACCTCGTCATAGGCAATGGGATCCTAGATTTCCGGATCCTAACACTAGAGGAGTAGAGAGTCACTTCTGTCCACAAATTATGAAACATTCTTCCCCAATTGTCATGTTGGTTGCATAAGGGAATATGGATAGGTCGTTTGAGGCAAAACCTCATATTCTGAACATGTTACCTACCTTTCACAGGAAGGGTATTGAAGAACCGTATGCTCATATTACAGAATTTGAAGCGGTTTGTAATATCATAGGTGGACACGGGTTCACACCGGATCAAGTGAAATTGGTCTTATTTCAGTTCTCCTTAAAAGACTCAGCACGTGAGTGGTTTGTCTCTTTGCTTTATGCAAGCATTCACACATGGCAAGAGATGCAGCAACAGTTCCTAGAAGAATATTACACTCCAAAAAGAACAAAGATAGGGAGAGCCACTCTTAGTTGATCCGTAATTGTCCTCATCATGGTAGTCCACGATGGGAGTTAATTACCGCTTTCCATGACGGGTTATCTAATGAAGATAGACGAGACATCAAGGCCACAACGGGTGGTACTTTTCTGAGAAATCACGTAGATGTGGACTAGGACTATTTGGATATTGTAGCGGCAGATTCGAAAAGACAAGCACAATTAGACCGGAACAAGAAATATCCAACTCTGACATCAACTGGTATGAGAGCCTCTACAGCTCGGGTGGCTTAGTTAGAGAGAGAGAGAAAGAGGCGTTGGAGCGTCAATTAGCGAAGTTCAAGGGTATTGGAGGAAGAGATTCATTGAATGTTACTAATACATATCCGGTTTGTAACTCTTGTGGCGATTTAGGCCATGTTTGGGAAGATTGTTCGATGCAGTTCGGTATAGCTCAAGAAGAAGTCAACCAGGTCTATGGTTATCAACAGAGATATGATATGAATTCAAACACATATCATCCAGGTTTAAGGAATCAGCCAAATTTTAGATATGGTAATATTGCTAATCAGTCTAATCATAATTTTCAGGTACCTACTCAAGGAAGTCAGCCATATCCAAACAGACAGCCTGCTTACAACGACCAAAGTTACAATCAAAGGAGCTATCAACAGGATTCAAGTCAAGGAAGGTCGAGTGGTCCAGCTGAAGGGTCAAACAATGAGATGATGGAACTTCTGAAGCAAATAAAGAAGGATCAAGAGGTGCAAGCTAAGGCTTATTAAGTTTTAGAAAAACAAGTTGCACAGTTAGTAGCCGAGGTGGCTCAAGGAAAAAGTGATCCAGGGAAACTACCGAGTGACACTACAAGAAATCCTCAACACAATACAAGAGTTAACTCGGCAAGTACCATTCCTACATCTGAGATTGTTCATACAGATTTCACATCTTCGTCTCAAGTAGTTGTAGGTATAAGCGAGGATGTTGATAGAGGTGCGAAAAGTGAGCCAGGGGCACCGCTTATTCTGATTAGAGTGGGAAAGCTGAAAATCCATAGGGCATTGTTAGACTATGGAGCAAGCATAAATATTCTTCCTGGAAGCTTATATGATCAGTACGAGTTTGGACCGCTGCATGATACTGACAGGAATGTAATTTTGGCGGACGATACTTAGAAACAACCTCGTGGGGTTGTTAAGGATGTGATGATCCAGCTGGGAGAGTTCTTTTACCCAGTAGACTTTTTGGTGTTGGATTATACACCAACGAGGATGAACGAGCAACAAAAGGTAATTTTGGGTCGTCCTTTCTTGCATACTACTAACGCCCAAATTAACAGCAGAGATGGGTTAATCACAATGAGTTCTGAAAACTGTAAGTTAATTTTTAATGTTTTTTCAAGATCTATTACTTACAAAGTTTTTGATAATTTAGATGAAACAGTTGCTACTAATGAGAAAGGTATTAAGTGTTATAGGTCCAAGTGTGGGATAAACGAAGAGCTGGTGAGAAAGGTGAATGTGAAGAAAAGAGAAAAAGTAGGTAAACCGCCTTATGATGGAAATGTGTGGAAAGATGAGGCCAAGATTGAGCCTCTCTGGTATGCGACTGTGAAATTTCCAGACGAATGGAAGCGAATTGATCTAGAGAAGTCTGGAGGTAAGCATGCCTTTGAAACCACCTTGAAGATTGCAGGTATGATCTGGCTGAAGATCTAAAATTTAGCGCTCTTAGGAGGCAGCTTAAGGTTAGTTCGTTTTGTTTTGTTTTGTACATTCGTATTAGTTTATTTCTTTTTGTTTTATGTCAAATCGTGCAATTGTTCAAGTGTGGGGAAGTCTGAGGAGGCTTGGTTAAGTTCTGGTGCAATTGAGGGCAATACACAGTCGTTTGGGGGGTTAGGAGGTGGAAACAGGTTAAAATAGAAAATTTTTCTAAGGCATGGATCTAAAAAATGTAACAAAACTGCTGGAAAAATGGTTCCTCCGAGGCACACGGGGGATTCCCTTATAAGTGTCAAGTGTCACTTGGGATCTTAGGTCAATGAAGTCAACAAGTACATCCCCACAACGCGCGGAGGATGTCGGGGAAAAACTCATGATGCGGATAGTTCCAGTGGACAATTTTTTTTAAATGCATGGCCGGGTTATTTTCATCCAAACCTGGTTTTCTCTCGTGTTTTTCTTGGTTTATTGATGTGTTTTAACCTGTTTGGGAGCTTGTGAGTTTTGCTTTGCAGGTTCGATCGTTTTATCCATACTCAATCTCCATTTGGGCAAAGTGATTCGAATTATGTATAGAAGAGCATCCCAAGGTGAATGCAGCCGCGAAAGAAATGCTATACGGTTGCTGTGGAATAAGACTCATAGGACTTCAACAATTTAAAATCAGGGGAGTCTATTTCATTTCCCTTTATGTTTCGATTTATGTTTGTAGTTGAGTCATGAGTTTTGCTCTCCATTGAGGATAATGCGGAAATAAGTGTGGGGAGAGAGACTAGCGTCTATTTAGTTGTGTTTTAGTTTTAGTCGTGTCGTATATAAAAAAACTTAAAAAATTGGAAAAAAACAAAAAGTCATAAAAATTGAAAATTTTTTGAAAATCACCTGTAAAGTAATGGAAGATGATAGGTATAATCAGTTCTTGGCATTTGATTACTATATATATGAGATAATGAACAGTCGGTCACACGTCTAGCTTAGGATATATGGGTAGGCCCAGCCAGTTGATGAGTTCTTTAGGATTGATATAATATACCTTTAAAATTGAGAGTCTTGTGGGTTCTCACCTTAGGAGCTATGGCAAAACTGAAACTGTGGAGAGTATAAGGGGTACATCATAAGTAAAAAAAAAAACTTATAAGTTTTTCCGATTAAATTGGCACACTTGTTTCTTTTTATGAAAATAAATCCGAACAATATGGCACCAGAAAAAAAAAAAACATTCCATCCTTTGGTTATTTAAACATGTTGGAGTCTTTTCATTTCCATATGTACTCTCAATGATTTTTAAAGCAATAAAGTAATGTGTGCCGACTATCTTAAGTGTTCATCTTTATTTTGTTAAGTTTATCTAAGTGAGATTAGATTGCTCATACCAACACGTGGTATAAGAGCAAGGTGCAATCAAGATCTGAATGGCTTATTCATGAAGTTCGAGTAGTTCATCTCTCATGCCAATCCCTGTGTTCAAAGGGGAAGGGTATGAGCACTGGAGTGGGAGAATAAAGACGACCCTTCGATCCAAAGATTTGTGGGACATGGTGAATCTAGGAATGTCTGATCATAGTGAAGACATTAAAGCCCAGAAGAAGGAATTGAAGACGGGAATTGAAGATCGATGCACAAGCAATGGTTGTTATACAACAAGATGTTCATGACACATTGTTTTCAAGAATTTCAGTGGCGGAGTGATGTTGGGTAAAAATAAGTTGTATTTTGTATAGTTCGTGTCGATTTTTAGCTTATTAAATATGTCAGTTCGTATTTGTTATATATTTATCGTGCATTGGTGTTTTTGGCGTAACAGGTATCAAAAAGGTTAACTGAGAGAAAACGAGATGTAAAAATGGGTTCGACAGGTTAATGCGGGATGTGTAACGCAAAAAGTCAACATTAGGTAGCTAGGCGACACACGGCAACACCCAAGTCCCTTTCCGCGGTGTGCTGGAATCATCGAGTTAATGTCGGTCAATTTAATCAATGTCGGTCAACTTATATACCCCCCGCGACACGCGGGGGGTGGCTAGGAAACCTTCGCGACGCGCGATGAACACTAATTACGGGAAACAATTTTAAATAACCCTAATTCGTGTTTTTATAAATCACTTTCATTATCAGCCGTCCAGTGCGAAAAAAGGGCGATTTTATCACCATTCTCTCATCTTTCAAGTTGTTTGTGCTTGTCTGATCAATTTGGGATGACAATTGAAGTTGTGATGACAATCATGCGCGTCTAAAAACTCGATGACTTCCACTCGGATGAACGAATGCTTTGTTTGACACAATTACTTTGTTTCTGATTCTTGTAAACTGGTAAATCTTGACCACTTGTGTTGATTTTGTGAAACGTTGATTATATTTGAATTATTTGTCGTTTATTAAGCGCATTGGTGATATACTTGCATCGTTAGCGGGTTAATAAATTGGTGGACAATTGATATAATTAAACGGGTTATTAGGTTGTATGGTGAATCTTAAAAACTATCCCTAATAATTAATCAAAGTCATTAATTTCAAGGCCATGTCTATGTGGTGTTTTGAATCAGTAAACGGGTTTTTGTCTTAAAACGGGTATTCGAGATTCTGGGTGGCGGTTACTTCTTCTCATTCTGATAAAATTTTTGTGACAAATTGTGTTTTCTTTCAAATCAAACAAACAAACCCCAGTTAGATAGTTTAGTTTTTAATTAAATTCTTTTACACTGACCACAAAAAATACCCGTGGATACGATACCCTACTTACGCTATCTACGTAGTTTATTTAGGTTTTTGATTGACCCTTAGAACAGTCATCACAGAGACATCCCAAGAAGCGTGGGATACTCTGCGCATGGAATTCCAAGGAGATACACAGGCTCAATCTGGGAAACATCTGGGATTACATCATGAGTTCGAGAATCTTGTCCCATTCTTTACAAAAACAAGATCTAGTCCCATTCTTTACTGGGTTGGAAAGGATTCAAGTAGGGTAAGTTAAGACCCTCAAAGGAGTCTTGTTCTTTGGATTTAATCCACCCTTATGTTAGAAGAATAGGGTTTTAAGACTAAGAAACAAGCTTAGAAATTCATGTTAAACCTTCTGAGTTTGATTCGAAAAATTCGCAAAATGCAGAGAGTAATCGAGCTTGAGAGTAGAGGGGAAATGTAGTGGAAAAGGAAATGAACGAGTTGGATGTTCCAATTTATAGAATGGCTCAGTATGGTTAAAGATATGGGCGGGTCAATTTTAAATGTTTTGATCACCAAAAAGTGGTTGAGGTATTAATTATAGGTGGTTGGTGGTTAAAAACAGATGGATTATGGTTAATTACAGAAGTTAGATGTTAGGTAAATGTTTAAGGTAAATAATGGGCTCTAATGTGAGCCTCTGCACCACGTGCAGGGGAGTACAAATTCATATGGTCGAAGGTGAGCCTCCACGCCACGTGGGAGGCATATGATGTTTCTCCACGACGCACGGGGAAGGTGAAAATGTCAAATTTTCAATTTTGGCCCCGAAAGTTGATATTGTTGATATTTTATGCTAGAAACTAAATAATTAGGCACGTTTTTGTAAATATACGAATATGTAAGTATGTAAATTGATAAATACAATGTATGTAAGCATTCCAAACGATATTTATTGATCCAAACTTCAACAATTACAAGATATGAATCGAAAACAAGATTACAAAGTAATGGAAAAGTACGGATATTACAGTCTCCTAGACTTTAGAAAATTTCGCCCCGAAATTGACGAAATTTCATTAGGAGGAAGACTCTTGGAAAAAATGTGGATACTTGAATTTCATTTGATCTTCACATTCCCAAGTAAATTCTGGTCCATGTTAAGCTTCCCATCGTACTTTGACAATTGGAATGCGACTATGCTTGAGCTACTTGATTTCTAGATCCATAATTTCAATTGGTTTCTTGATAAAGTGCATAGTCTCATCATTGCTTACATCATTAACAGAGATTTGAAGGTCTTTATTGTTAAGACACTTCCTTAGATTCAAAACATGAAATGTTGGATATATAGTGTTGAATTCTTGGGGTAGTTCAAGTTTGTAAGCCATTGAACCGACCATCTCAAGAATTTTGAAAGATCCAATAAAGTGAGGTGATAATTTACCTTGTTTGCTAAATTGGAAGACTCATTTCTAAGGGGAAACCTTGAGAAGCACGAAATCTCCAACTTTGAATTCCATGGCTTTTCGCTTTAGAACAAATGAGGCATTTGGATACATAAATAGCAATGTCTCGTTTCATGCCAGGCCACCATTAAATCCTATGCTGATCCTTGTACATCTTATCTGCACCAGCGTGAATAGAATAACAAGACTTGTGAGCCTCATCCAAGAGAATGGTCGAAGAGCATTGCGATTGGGAACCCAAACTCGATTCAAGTAGTAAAGCAAACTATTTGATTTAGACTCCAATTGAAGTTCAGCACCACATAACATTTCTTCATACATGTTACCTTTGGTGAAACAAATGTGTTGGCCCTCGAGGATACGATGTTGAAAATCAGTTTGGATTCGAGCACAAAAAGTTGGACGTGCTCTTTACGGCTAAGTGCATCGGCCAAGACATTTTCTTTACCGTCAAGGTAGCGAATCTCGCAGTCGTCTTCATTCAATAACTCGACCCAACGTCATTGATGCATGTTGAGTTCCTTTTGGTTGAAAATGTGTTAAAGGCTTTTGTGGTTGGTGAAAACCATACATTTGGTACCATAAATGTAGTGCCTCCAAATCCTGAGAGCTAAGACGGCCGCACCAAGTTTAAGATCGTGAGTGGTGTAATTCTTCACATGAATCTTAAGTTTCCTTGATACATATGCTATAAAACTAGCCTCGTTGCATGAAAACGCAACCAAGACCTTGATTAGAGACATCACAATAGACAACAAAGTCATCATTACCATTAAGAAGGGCTAAGATTGGAGCATTGCAAAGCATATGCTTTAGAGTTTCGAAAGCTTCTTCTTGCTTAGGGCTCCAAACTTAGGGTCTTCCCTTTTGGGTCAATGATGTAAGAGGAACGGCGATTTTGTAAAAATTGGAAATGAAGCGACGATAATAGCCCACTTGTCTCAGGAACGAGGGAACTTCGGTAAGAGACTTTGGAGCAATCCAGTTTTGGATGGCTACAATTTTGGCTAGATCCACATGGATTCCCTTCTCATTGACAATGTGTCCTAAGAATAAAATTCATACTTAGAGAATTTAGGATATAGTTTTTCTTTTCTTAAGAGATCCAAAATCAAGCGAAGGCGTTTCTCGTGATCGGATTTGGATTTCGAGAAGATGAAGATGCCGTCGATGAAAACCATAATGAATTTTTCAGGGTATGGTTTACACACACGGTTTAGAATATCCATGAAGACTGCGAGTGCATTGGTTAATTCGAAGGGGATAATCATGAATTCGTAATGTCCATACCAAGTACGAAAAACGGTTTTTGGTATGTCATTCTCGTGTACGTGAAGTTGATGGTAGCCAGAACGAAGGTCAATCTTGGAGTTGATCAAAGAAGTCATCGATACAGGGTAAAGGATAATGATTCTTGATTGTGAGTTTGTTGTGCTCATGATAGTCAATGCACATATGGAAGGAACTGCCCTTTTTAACAAAGAGGACTAGAGCACCCCAAGGGGATGAACTAGGATAAATGAATCCGTTGTCGGCCAATTCTTGGAGTTGGTTGGCAAGTTTTTGCATTTCGGAGGGAGTGAGACGGTAAGGGGATTTAACAACGGGAGTAGCATCGGGTATAAGATCGATACAAAACTCGACCTTACGAATAGGAGGAAGACTGGTAGATCTTCGGGAAACACTTCGGGGGAAACACGGATGATAGGAATGTCTTTCACAATCTTTTCATAGTCTTTCTTCTCCACAATGTGGGCTAAAAAGGTCATTTACTTCTTTCGTAAGTACTTTTGAGCTTGAGTACACGACATGAGCTTGAGTCCACCAGATGCCTTTTCACCGTAGATTTGCAAAACATCGTCGGATGGAAGAGGGATATAAATATACTTCTCGAAGCATATGACTTCAGCACGGTGCTAGGCGAGCCAGTCCATGCCTACTATAATTTTAAACTACCTAACTGCATAGGTATGACGTCGATAGGAAATGTATGCTCGTTAGGATTGAGAGTGGAATTAAGAAAGACAGAATCAACAATGATGGGTTTCCCATCCGAACCTTCAACTATGAAGGGGTTCTGTAATCTAGATCGGGCACATACAAGCATAGGTTCAAAAGAAAGAGACACAAAACTTTTGTCTACACCAGTATCAAAAAGAATAGAAGCAACAAAATTATTAACCAAAAACATACAGTTCACCACGTCGTTATTGGCTTGAGCTTCAGGTGCATTTTGCATTGACAACGCGAGGGCACTGAGGGTGCATGTGGTTTGGGTTGCCAAAATGAAAGCATGCACGACCATTAGCAAGAGCGGTCGGGTTTTGTGCAGCAGCGTGGACTGGATTGCCTTGAGGTCTTTCCATGCCACGACAAGTAGATCAAGATGCCTGAACCTTTCGCACGTGGTGCATTGACGGCATGGAAGGTTGGTTGGATGATGAAAATGACAAGTGTTGCATAGAGGAAGGGTTCCACCATTTGCTTTCTTGGTAGGAACTTGAATCATAAGAACTTGTTTCACAGGTGTAACAACAGCATAGTTGCGGGTTTGTTGTTGTTTCCGCTTTTTGCCCTTGTTGAAGTTTGAGGTGTTAACCTCATAAGATGGCTCGAGAATAGGTTGATCAGCGAGCTTCATGGCACCTTCCGTAGTCCAAGTACCGACTGCAACATGATTATCGGTGAGCATAGCAGCGAGACGAACGACATCTTCAAAAGTTATGGGCTTGCTACTTTGAACCGAGTCTCGAATTTCAATCGGAAACCCATTGTTGTACTTCTAAATCTAGCAAGACAAGGGGGTGACAAGGTGAGTCACAAGCGTGCGGAGATCATGAAATCGGTTAGTGTAAGCCAAATAGCACCACCAATCTGTTTGAGGTTCCAAATCAAGCTTTTGCATTTCGTTTGGAGGACAAAATTCCTCGATCATCAGTTGCTAATACTAATCCCATGGCATAGCAATAAACTTGTTTATGAAGGTTAACTCCATGTTTTCAAACCACTGAAGGCTCCTTCGGAACCATGAAACTTGTTGGGAGTGCAAGAATTGAAATGTTTGAAAGTGCAAAGAGTAGGCTTTGCACTTATGTCCACGCTATTTCCATTAGTAGCAGATTGATTCAGTTGGTTTTCAAGGGTTGGAAGATTATGATTTTTATTTTGTATGCTACATCATCATGATTCTTCTTAAGGTGTAGGTTTGGGTGTGCGCAGGGGCGGTTCTTAGAAGGGTTGTGGCAGGGCCACGGCCCAGGCAAGTTTTTCGGCCGTAGTGCTAATTTTCCACATTTCGATCAAAATTTTTTATATATACTATGTTTGGCCAGGGCTTGCCCGGGCTTTTTTTAGTTGTCAAAAATGGTACAATTCCTCAACACATGATGCAAGAAACAACACAAAACACAAGATAAGCGACAAAACGGTGGCAAAACTCTTATTAAACCAACCCAAAATAATTACCCCCCAATATCCCAAACAGATCTTACAAAAGTAAGATCTAATCAAGTACAGAAGGACAAGAACAACTCGATGATCATCAACAGATGATCATCTACAAGCAGCAATAATAGTCTCTCAAAAAACAAATGAGAGAATCAACTGTACAACAATATGGCTGCAACAAATAGCCTGGAAAACCCTAGAACTATACAGAGAAGATGAACTACTTTTTCTGGGGGTTAATAATCATAACCGAATGAGAGAGAGAGAGTGTCCTTTTATATGACTGCACATATAATCTTTACACAAAAGCCCACAAGATTTGAAGATGACAATCGCAACCCTTGAACTTTCACTTTACACCCTCCAAAATATCCAGCTCAACTAATCTGTTGCAACAACTTAACAACCCAACAATCAGTAACAAGAGGCGGCCCAGCATAACGAGCCTAATAACCAATATAACTAAACCCAATAGAATGAAAGCCCACAAACATAATATTTCAACATCCCCCCTTCATTCATTGGGTTTAAACAAAACTACCATACCCAACTGATTACAGAAAACATTATGTTGAGTAACACTCAACCCTTTGGTTATTGAACCTGTTACAACAACTAACAAGCAATCACAACAACCGTAACACTAACATAAGAGCCCATAAGAGTGACAGGCCCAAATACCAACAAAACAGGCTATACAACCAGCCCAATAGATAAGTTCAGCCACGTTGAATAACAAGTCCACTTGACATGTTTGTGTTTTGATCACTATTATTTTTAACATCCCCCCTTGATTTAAACAACAAACATGACAACTAGATCTAACTCAAAACACAACAGATTATGCTGAACACAACTCAACCTTTTGTAATCAAGTCTGCCAACAGATCTTCAGTGGCAATTTTCCAAGAACCACTAACTGAGGTTCAATGAACCAAGAAAACTTGTACCAATTTATTGAACATATCAAAAAACTTGAAGCATGAACCACATCTAGCATATAACATTTCTCATATTAACAAAGAAAACATTATTTGCGTTTAAGAAACTTGATAACAAGACAGACTGAGAACATGAATTCAATGACCAAGATGTTACTCACTAACTGATGAACAACATACAAGCAACAGGAAAATACGTCAGATCAAACAAGAAATTACAAACACAAGACTTGTCCAATACGAGAAGCTGATACACACAATCAGTAGCACATGATTATAAGATCATACATATCAAACTGACAGTCTTCACAAAGAAGATGAAGTACGAAAGCAATCTTCAACATAAAGATTCATGTAAGATAACAAGATAATACACATACATCTGACAAACATAAAGCACACGACTTTCATGACTAAGACAAGACTTGAAAACATGAGCATCATGAAATGATACTCAAATACAACAAGAAACACTCGCATGATACAAAGCAATCCTACTCAAAATTAACAGAATTCTAACTGAGAATCCTAAGTCTATGATGAGTACATTAGAAGCAAACAAGATCGAAAATAACAAGAAGTACATACTCCTATACCAATCAACAATTACAGTCTAAACAAATAATGAAATACAAAATCTCATGATTTAATATCTCACACACACGGCTATAACATACATTCAAGATACAATCTTGAACCAATACACTAAATCACATGATTCAATAATCAGAAGATAAGCTTTCAGACTAAACATGCAAAACATAGTAGACACGGTTCTTCTAACACAATTTTAGGATCCTGGATAATCATCTAATTTTAAAAAAAAAACCCTACTATAACTCACATATAAATTTGCAAATTATAATAGTTGATCAGTATAGAACAATAGTAAAAAAAATCGCAAAGTCTCCAAAAATATTTTTCACTCATGGTGCAACCTAATTATAGACTACACAATGAACACATACAATGAACCACTTGAACCTTGCAACTTACTATCATTAAAGATAAGAAAGATCTAACATCCAGTTTTGCAACACTCTTGAAGTTTAAAGAAACCTAAAAAACTTGTTAGAACAACCTAGTACTAAGAGAACACAATTTGCAAGTAATGACAGATTTAAAAAAAAACTTATTACAACACAAACATTTCAATCCTTCATGATTAACCTACACGACTACCAAACAATCACACTCAAGAAAGAACCTGAACAGACTGAAATTTCATGGAACAAACCAACAAAAAACCAGATAAATAAACAATACAAACAGAGAACAAGCAATATAACACCAAGTTATCAAACAGATAACTACTCACTGAAACAACAGTCAACAAGAACAAACAACCCTAAGGCGAAGCTGAGTCAGGGACAAGATTCCAGGTTCATCACTCTATGGTGCCTGGACATGCCTTTACTCAGGAGCCATTACCTAATAAACGACAATAACAACAGTAGACACAGAAAGCAATAAGAGAACATATCTACAACAAGAAACCATCGACAAACAAGAACACAGAACAGACAAATAGGTGCCGGTCCTCACTACCCCGACTTCAACTAATCCAATCAACAACAAAAAATAAAACAAGACAAAAGTTAGAAAGATCTTACAGAGGGTGCGGTTAACTTCTAGAAAGATCAAATTTGTAGTTTCCAAGAACTAGACAATTGAATCAAGTCACAAACAAGCACACCTAGTTAGTTTGCCCTGAACCTTCTAGGATTTCAGAGACTAACATAGATCTTCAAAAAAATGACAGGCAATCTCCTTCCAAACGTCAACAGGCCCTACTTAGGGTTTGTGACATATCAGAATTGTACATATCTAACCAGATCTGACCTGCAAACACTTCAAGCAAAGATATCACGAATTACCCAACCTTCAGATTATCAGATGAGTGAAAAACGAGAATGAAGAGCCCAGGTCAAATATGGAAAATCTAAACTTTATTCAACAAGAACAAAACAATAAAATTCACAAAACACTCCCAGACCATCAATACAATGATCTGTAACCTAACTCTCACCAAATATATATGACAAAAGGTTCACCAACACGTAGAAACCACGATTAAAAACAAGATTTAGTAAACAAGAGAATGAGTGAAAAATATCAAACAAAGATTCTTAGAAACCCTAATGAAAGAAACTGTTGGAATCTTTTGAGAATAATATGTTGGTTCAGTTCTGTTTATTCATAATGGAAAACACAAAAACATACCTTTGATTGCATCAGCACAGGCTAGCAGAGAATCCAGATGGAGACGCAGCAATAAGGTTTGACATGATTGTCATCTTGGTCTGGTTCCTCCTTAGGGTGCTGACTGATGATGGGAACTTAGAAAACCGAAAGGGTATCGGCTGTAGGAGATGGAGGTCGAATTATGATGTTATGATCTTATGGGGTGTGTGTCTGATTGTGTAACTGAGTAACCCCTTAACCTCCACATAATTCTCCTTATATAAGCACCCAGGAGGAAACCTAATTAGTTAATAAGGGTAATATGATCCATCAACAATTACCAACTAATTATTTAATAGGTTATTATGTATTTTGATCCATATAATGTAAATGATTATAATGGCTACTAGATTAAATATTAAATCATAATATATTTAATCTTACATTTTCCCACTTAGCCGAGTAATAATTTACTATGAGTATTAGATAAGCCTGATCAGGAGTTAACACTCATTTTAGCCTTAAACAAGTACTATAGCAGAGAAATACAGCCGTTGAATCATTATGCGACTCAGGACCCCCATTAATCATACTATAGCCTTAATTTAAAACCTAATCGTTATGATCAAAATACACGTAAGCCCTTTGTTTGATTTGTAACTATATTTGTCTATATGCCGTTATGCTAGCTTGACATATTCTTAGAGACATACAAAATCAAACTGATGAGGAAAAATTAACTAATACTTAGTCATTCATAATACGATATGCAATTGCGCATGGCCATCAATTAATACCCGTCTCTGAGCTCTCTTAATAAGACTTATGGGTAATAGCCCTTCAGTTATAGGATCCTTAAGCATATCATGAATGTATTCGATACAAACTTAGTTTCCTCAATTCATTCATAAACGAATAATTAATTGCGTATCGAAAATTAATGCAGCACCTCTTGAACTGTTACTGTTCAAGGAGTCAAGGTGGCTGACTTTATCACACTAAGTCTTCAAAACATTAATTATATGGAGTTAATAAACTTATGAGTCCACTGATAAATTTTCAACAACATTTAGTGACTATATTATGTCGTTATAACTTAGGTTGTTAATATCAGTGCATTATGACTCCTCCATGAAATAGGTTTTGTCTGCTGACATAAAGATATACCCGAAATTATATTTTGTCATCTTTGAATATTTCAAAGTTAGAGTAATAAACCGGTTTTAATTCTCACTTCTTCTTCAAATCATAGCCTCTCGTTTCTTTAAAGATATTGTAATACTCTATTAGATGCTTCACATTAATCTAGACATATCTAGTGTGTTGCAATGTGAGTAATATCTAGACGAGTATAGACTTAAACTTACATAAGGCTTCCAATTAATGAAGCATAAAAAACAATCTCATTTACCATATTATCCTCTGAAGGAGAGCAATATTGATTGTTACATATGTAAGGACCCATTTAATGTTAAACTTATGGAACAGAACTAATGTCCCACTGGGTCTATCTTGGTATGTTATGATATCTATCACGTAAGAGATATCTCTGAGATATATTATATCAAAGTTTGTGTTAACAATGCTTTGACTTATGTAACATATACTTGTCAAAAGAATATCATCTATATAGACAAGTTTATCTTAGTTGCTCCCACTCATTTTGAGGTAGGTACATTAATCCACTTGATTCTTGATGAAAATAATTACGTTAGCTTTTCATCACATTATGATGTTTGCATTAACCCATACATGGATTTTATTGGCTTACAAATAAAGTGTTCTTTAACCTTCAGTTTGAAACTTTAGGTTGTTATCTAATGAACATGTAAATGTGTCAGCCATTTGTTATGGAAAATTGTTTATAATGTTCATCTAATGTAGCTTTAAACTATTATAAGCTACTAGAACAGTGATGATCCTCAAAGAAATCTTTTGTAAGATAGGTAAGAAAGACTCTTTGATAATTCATCTCTTTCTGTGTGTAACCTTTGTCAATCAATCAAGCTTCTTCGTGTCTTAACGCTTATATTAGGATTTGGTTTAGTTATGAACACTCTTAGGTAATTCAAACAAATCCCAAACGTTATTCGAACACATAAAATCAGTTTTACTAGAAAACAGTTTTATTCCATTCAGAAGATTGATTGACGCTAATGGCTTAATTAGAAGAGATAGGATCAGTAAACATTTCCAAAATCCATTTCAACTTCAATTAGGGAGGTTGTGTAATCATCAAAGTTAGTAGGCTTTTAAACCTAGATGACCTCCTGGGTTGATTATTGGGTTCATTAGAAGTTTCAATTTTATGGATTAGCTCTTGGTTAGGTTGCTATCATTTTCAGGATTCTAAGTTTTTAAGAGTTGATGCAGTATGGTGTACAAGAGGTGTAATCGGAGTTAAATTCAGAGTGAAATTTAATGACACTCTTCCCCCCGCCTCTTGTATTCCTTGCAAATCATGATAAGGACTTTGACTGCTACCACTGACCTTAGAAATCTTTAGGAACTCGGCATGCTTAGGGTCAATATGTAACGACCAACAAATTCTAATAGAGAAACACAAATTAATGATGTTAGTCGTTGTGATTTCTCTTGTTGAGGATTATGTTAGTTCAGGTAAGAAATCTAAGTGTGCCCACAATTAAGCAACAATGAAACTTTTGTAAGAATAGCACTAGATTTAAGGAGATAAGTTTTGATAGAACTGTATCGTGATGGAGCGGTGTCTTGTACAAGAGGTGCAAATTGAGGTAATGTAAAATTTTCACTCCCCCACCTCTTGCAACTATTGCAAGTTATTATTAAGACACTTAATGCTCCCACTGATCTTTAATATCTCTAAAATGCTACAAGAGAAGTTTCAATGAGCTACGTGACGTGGGAACCTATCACATATACGTTAGACTTTATTGGATTTCTTTAATGTCCAGATATCATAAGAAACTTTAGGGACATATTTAATAGAAATCTTATTAAGTATATATATATATGAATAGATTTCTTCTAAGACCGTGAGCCATATGCGACAAAATTTAGATATAAGTTGATAGTCTTTTAAATGATAAATGAATTATGTCTGAATATTCCATTTGGAATAAGTTCCACGAATGTCGATGAATGACTTATGATGGACCCATACTTATTCCTTAAGCCAAGTTATATTTTAGGGCTTTAACCTCATGATTTAAAATCACTTAGAATGAGATTAAATGAATAATCATCCTCATTAACCATGTCATGATTTCTCATGAATTTTGGTTATAATGGATGAAATTTGTAAGTCTCATTTTCCTTTTGTCAAATTCTCATTCGCATGATGACAAAAGTTGTGAAAGTGTAAGGTGTCATCTATTTCCATCTTAGTAATGTTTCTATCCAGATATTTAGAACAAATAAGATGAGAGTTTATGGTAAGTGTGACTTTATGTTGACTATGCAAACCTCCCAACCTTCATAACATTGTGTAATTTTGATACTATATTCTGACTAATCTTCAGAATATATATAAGGTATCAAAAAACGTTGTTAGAAGACTGCTTATTATGGTTCTTATAGCCTTAACATTTAATTTTGTCACTAATTCTCATGTTAGTTATTTGTCGAGTTCTGGTAAGGAAACGTATGGAACTAGAGTCAACTAATCATGTGTTAATTGGAATATTAAAATTATCAGACTTAAATATCATTTGGAAATGACTACCTAATTAACTTATCCAACTGTTCTTTAGAGTAATGGATAGTCTCGTTACTTATGACTGGTCTAATGACATAATTATGCAGTGAGATTTTCCCTTGAAGAACCTTAAAGTTGGAATTAGCACTTGTAATTTGTCTATGGACCTTAGAACAATCCTCTTTTAAAGTTTTAAGTGGTTGTAAGGTGAATAACAACTTATTTTCCAGCTTTAAACATTTATTTCTTTGTACAGATGTTGCTTATCAACACACTCATTATACTTTGGTACATTTGAGTGTTATAGTTGATTTATAAGGCATCAAATTGTACAAGTGAAAATCTTAGTATGTAATGTACTGGAAAAATGTACTTATTTCCATGTGTAAGCCCTTAACTTTATGGGTCATGGTATTGTACATTATTATGTATTCACATATACCACTTAGCTTTATAATTTATAATTTTAAATGAAGGCATGCATCTTAGGGGTTCTTGTGATTAAACCACACATAATAGATTAGTCTTAGGAAAAACTTAATCTGGAATAACCTTAGTGACAGCACTTATTCTTGATTATCATAAGAGACATCATGTTCGATTTATCCTAATCGTCATGCTCTACTTTTCTTCTGTAGTGCTTTATCAGAAGAGAGCAATAGAATTATCGTGTCTTAAGAGATAATCAATGATTTAATTTAAGAGCTAATTCTTATAGAAACTTTAAGCAAAAACATATTAGATTTAGGAATTAGAGTGGATGAGATATAGACTTATAGAAGAAAATTATAGTGAGTAAAATTATGGGTGCTAAGAATAAGGCAGACGAAATGATCATAAAACTTAATTAAGGATCATTAATCTAAGGATCATTATGTGAAGATGTTGTGATATGTCTATTACTAACATCAAAATAATAGACTTAGCTAAAATTCTACTTAAACGAAGACAAAACAGCTTTGGCCAGAAGTGTAATCATTTAAGCATATGTGCAAAGTGGTTGTTACAAATCAGCTTTGGCTAGAAATTGTGACAATCACTTTAGTTATGCACTTGTTGAGTATGCCATCTATGAATGAATTAAATCAGCTTTGGCCAGAAATTAAGACATTCATACTTATGATGCACACACAACATAGCTTTCGTAATACTTGAACGATAAGTAGATGTATCAAGTCAGCTTTGGCCAGAAATGACACATCAAAAGCTCATTCAAGTTAAGCTATTTTGGTTTTGTAAAACATTATTTGATCCTTATTAATTAACTAAATATTTTACAAAAACCAGTTATTTAATAGCAAACCACCCGTTAGCGCGGATCGAACTTTGTTTAAAATAATGAGGTTTCGAGTCACAACCTTGTTGTCTCGAGTCGAGACCTTTATCTCGAGTTATGACCTTATGGTCTCGAGTCGAGACCTTATGGTCTCGAGTCGAGACCTTTGTCTCGAGTCATGATCTAATGATCTCGAGTCGTGAAGGTTTAATGGCCTGATGATTTCGAGTCGAGACCTTGTTGTCTCGAGTCGAGACTGATGGTCTCGAGTCGTAATCTGATGGTCTCGAAACTTCCTGTTAACAGCTGTGAATGTGGAAACATAACTGAAAATTTGAAAATTAAGAATTGTGATAGAGTTTCCAATTATAACATTGATCTATTTTTATCATAAAATTTCGAAATCATAATCTGTTTATCCTTTTAACAGATTTCGAAAAAACTTAATAGACAAAATTAGATCAAAATTAGGGAAACATTTAACAATTCAAATCACATTCCAAATCATAAAGGAAAATTCGAATTTTGACTAAGAACATGATGAACCCTAAATAAAAAATACTCAAACATTCATCCGAAATCTCTGAAATATTATTACACATTTAAACATATTTATTTCGGAACAGTAAAACTTCATGAACATATTCATCCGAGATCCATGATTCATGATTCAGATCCGAGATGATATAATTCAGATCCGAGATGATATATCGGATGATGATGACGAAAAATGTTATGGTTTTATAATTCTGTTTTCCAGATTTATTCCAGATTTCGGATACAAAAACAGAACCGACTAATCAACATATGCTCTGATACCACATGTTGGTTCAGTTCTGTTTATTCATAATGGAAAACACAAAAACATACCTTTGATTGCATCAGCACAGGCTAGCAGAGAATCTAGATGGAGACGCAGCAATAAGGTTTGACATGATTGTCATCTTGGTCTGGTTCCTCCTTAGGGTGCTGACTGATAATGGGAACTTAGAAAACCGAAAAGGTATCGGCTGTAGGAGATGGAGGTCAAATTATGATGTTATGATCTTATGGGGTGTGTGTCTGATTGTGTAACTGAGTAACCCCTTAACCTCCACATAATTCTCCTTATATAAGCACCCAGGAGGAAACCTAATTAGTTAATAAGGGTAATATGGTCCATCAACAATTACCAACTAATTATTTAATAGGTTATTATATATTTTGATCCATATAATGTAAATGATTATAATGGCTACTAGATTAAATATTAAATCATAATATATTTAATCTTACATAATATAAAGTGAGACCGAGAGACTGATATCCCACGTTTATTAGAAAACAGATTTTGGCCAATCAAATTTTGCCTTCAATGACCAAGGAACTAACAGGTCCAACAGAACTTCACTAGATCTTAACAAATACACATACGACCTTGAATTAATCACCAAGAACATTTATCAATTCTAAAATTATTTAGAGCCAAAACCTTTATAATTGAATATTTGAGAGAATAACCAGATTTATTCAAGAATATAACTCTTTCAACAATGGATATCCGTCTATCGCCCAACATTACAAATAACAACGCAAACTAATGATTTAGAACATGCACAGAAAACATATATAAACAAAAAACTAGCAATTCACACAAAAGCAATATTATGGAATATATACTTGACTAATAAAAATTAACACTCACCCATGATGAAGACCCCAATACAAGTAGGAAAATAGAACAAACTAGAGAACAAGAATGACTTACAGTGAGTTTTTGAAACATAACGCAAAATAACACAGTAAACCTTCACTTAAGGTTTCTCCAATATAAGCTGCTATCCAGATAGCCAGAAATCATGGCTACAAGACTCTCCAAAACAGCTCTATTGTTTCAAGCCAAGAATAAGCCCTAATCAGCGACCTTTTTTTTCTCGACTAAAAACAAGATCAGAGAACTTGAACCTAAGCAAGCGGAAGACGATGAATCGAGAGCCTAAGCTCTGATACCATGTCAAAAATGGTACAATTCCTCAACACACGATGCAAGAAACAACACAAAACACAAGATAAGCGACAAAACGGTGGCAAAACTCTTATTAAACCAACCCAAAATAATTACCCCCCAATATCCCAACAGATCTTACAAAAGTAAGATCTAATCAAGTACAGAAGGACAAGAACAACTCGATGATCATCAACAGATGATCATCTACAAGCAGCAACAATAGTCTCTCAAAAAACAAATGAGAGAATCAACTGTACAACAATATGGCTGCAACAAATAGCCTGGAAAACCCTAGAACTATACAGAGAAGATGAACTACTTTTTCTGGGGGTTAATAATCATAACCGAATGAGAGAGAGAGTGTCCTTTTATATGACTGCACATATAATCTTTACACAAAAGCCCACAAGATTTGAAGATGACAATCGCAACCCTTGAACTTTCACTTTACACCCTCCAAAATATCCAGCTCAACTAATCTGTTGCAACAACTTAACAACCCAACAATCAGTAACAAGAGGCGGCCCAGCATAACGAGCCTAATAACCAATATAACTAAACCCAATAGAATGAAAGCCCACAAACATAATATTTCAACATTAGTGCCCGTGTCTTTCGGCCCTGTCACGTTCAACGGGCAAGATCCGCCACTGGGTGTGCGTTTTTCTTCTGATGGGATGCTTTTTGTGCTCTTCGTTTATGATATAGGGCGTTGATCTGTATATTTTCTTTTTGAACGGCAAATTTCTTTTATTCATGTTCCCAACTAGCTTTTCTATAAATCTAATTCATAGTTGCTGTTAAAAAAAATATTAAGGAGATTATATCGTTGTTGTTAATTTGTTACATAATTAAATTAGCAAAAAAGAAAGAAAAAAGATATCAAAGTGGTTAGAAATGGCTTTTTTTTATACCGTTTTTAAATTTAATATTCGGATACAAATTGTGAGGGACAAGTTTAATCATGCAGTTAAAGCTGTGTTTAAATAATCCAAAAGGCATCTAATCGTTTGTCGCAATTACTAACTTATTGATTTGTAAAGTAGTGAAGGTGTAAAAAAATAATGGCCCAATAATTTGATGTTTGTATGCAAATGAAGTGATGGATTGAAAGTTAGCGACACCGGATCTGTTAAGAATTAAGTTAACGACAATATTTACAATTTAAAGAAGTACAACTTTAACTTTAGTAAAGTATAATGACGTAACATGATATTTAATATGGTGTTTATCTCATTTATATATATATATATATATATATATATATATATATATATATATATATATATATATATATATATATTTTAAATTGAACTTCATTAAAACAAAACGAGACATCTTCAAGCCAGAGATAAACTCGAAAAACCAAGTTACGTCATGAGATAAACACAACGAGATATCTCATTTATATATAACTAGTGGTTTATCGTTTATGTTTCACATCGGGTTCGAAAATATGGATAAAAATAAACAAATGGAGAACATGACGATAAAAACCACGTTGCGGCGTATATTCGAAAATCACGGAAAAGTTATGTCGTATACAAAAGTCAAGTTATTCGAACAACATTTACACCTCAATGTATATAAAGACAAACAAGACGACCAAGCATTACAGCGAATCAGTTTAAAAGTAGATAAATAAACACGTCATAATGGTATATTTGGGTATGAGTGCCGACAGTTTAAAAAATTGAACGATTTAATTAATAACATTTAAACAACTGATTGGTTTAAAAACATTACAAAATTTTAATTCGAAACGTAGATAAAATAACTCGTGTGGAGAGTTGCTATAGAAAACGAAACCCACCAAAAAAATGTAACGGAAAATTCGTTAAAAACTCAAAATGATAATTTATTTATAGTTCAGAGCTTATAGTGTAAAAAGAAAAGAATCAACCAACTAAACTGGAGACGATGTGAACAAAAATTAAACTAAAATGAAGAAAAAAAAATTATTAAACTTGAGAAACCATATAAAATATGTATTAAAGATAGAGGTGTAATACAAAATAATAATAATAATAATAAAAATACAAAAGGATAAGGTATCAGGTAATGGAATGGACGATAAAATGGAATGGACGAGATAATGGAATGAACGAGGTAATGGAATGGATCATTACCATTCCATGTCTTGATTGCTTACCATGTGGGAATGGAATGAATTATTACCGTGTACTTTTGGTAGGCAAGAAAACACGAAGGAATAAAATCGGTGATGATTATTGGTGGGTGATAGGTATGGATGAGCATTTGGTATAGGGTACCGGTACCCGTGCCGGGTATATTCTGTATCGGTACCCAATTGCCCCGTTTTTCGGTACCGGTAACTTGTAAAACTCGGGTAACTACCGGTACCGTACCTGTATATTGGGTACTGGTACCAATTTTCCTCATTTTTCGGTACCGGTATTTTCGGTACCGAATGAGTGCCATGCTCATTCCTAGTGATAGGTGGCAGTGGTAGGTGGTGGCGGCGGCGAGTAGCGGTGGTGGTGGCGTCGTTGGTGGTGGTTGTGGAGGCGGCGACGATGAGTGGAAACGACGACGAGTGGGCGGTGGTGGTGGTGGTGGTGGTTGGTGGCGGCGGTGGCATGTTGAGGGTGGCGGTGATGGTGGATGCTGGCAGCGACGGGGGTGGTGGGTGGCAGTGACGGTGGTTGGTGGTGGCGGCGGCGACAGCGGTGGTGGGTGGCGGTGGTGACTGTGAGGGTGGCGATAGCGGCTGTGTGAATGGTGGTGGTTGGTGGCGGCGAAGGCGGCGGTGAGTGTCAACGGTGGCGGGTAGGTGAGGGGAGGCGGCAGTGACGGGTTGTGAGTGGCGACGACTGGTGGGTGGTGGTGCCGATGGTGGTGGTGTTAATGATGGGCGCAAAAGGTGGTGAAATGAAAAAAAAAACATAAGGGTGGATGGAATCATTATGTGGGAATGGAATGTCATATGTAATGCGTGATTCATTTCATTGATCAATCAAACATGTTTTCCTTATTTCCTCATAATGGTTCATTTTATTCCGCCTTTTATTGTTATATACCAAACATTACCAAAAAGAAAGAAAAAACTTGAATAGTAATCGAGACTTCAAAAATTTTGATATAATAATATGCTTAAGAAAGCACAATCTTTTATATTTCTCTTGTTGTAAGGGTGCTCACAGTCTTTTAAAATCTGGTTTTTATACCATATAAGATTGGGCTTAGAAATCGTTTAACCGGATGTATCGGACGGTTCAATCGGATGTATCGAGCGGTTTAACCGGTTCTACCAGACTGTTCAACAGATACTACCAGCTGGTTTGAACTGGTTTTATAACATTGGGTGCTCAGGGTACGTTACAGATACCCCTTTCGAGTACACCGCGACTAGGCTCGCAGGTTTGGCAATCAGCTACATCAAACGGGTATTTAAACCTGCAATGACTAGTTGATGACGTGTGTGTTTTTTAGCATTGGGAGGGAGAGGGGTGGTGATTTGCAGTCGGTGGTAATTGGTGGTTCACAAGAGGAAGATGTAGCTGCGATTTTGGTTTTTAAAGTAAAATCAACGAATTAAAAAATTAAAAAAAAAAACCTAACAAAAAGAATACATAAATAACCTGCTGGTTTAAACACTAACAAAAAGATTACATAATTAACCTTCTGGTTTAAACATCATAAATGAAAAGGAAAGCTGACTGGATTAATGAAATTACTGTAATTTTTTAGTTTTATTATTTAATTTTAAGTAAACTTTTAAGGACTTGTCAACCCCATTTGATGGAGGATGCGGTATCTCGGTTCGATGATGGCCTTAGAAAGGCTATAGAAGACATAGTAGTGGGTGGCGGCCCCTTCTTTGGTGACCTCCAGTGGCGTCTAGCATCTTTGCCAATGCGTCTAGGTGGTTTGGGCCTCTTCTCAGCCCGAGATGTTGGGGCTTATGCCTTTGTGGCGTCTAGAGCTCAGTCTTGGGAACTACAGGATCATATCCTTCGAAACGGTGGGGTTGTCGGGCTTAACCCAGACTATCAACAAGCGCTCGAACGCTTAAATGTCTCTCTCCCAGACTTGGATATTGGCGGTTTCTCTAACAAGGACACCGCCCCCTCGAAGCCACAAAAAACTTTGGCGAATGCACTTTTTAGCAAAATCGCTCAAAGCCTGGGAGAAGCTTTTGATTTGTCACCCCGCCAGAAGGCGGTGTTTGAGTGTCTGAAGGGTCCCCATGCTCAGGAATTTTTGACCGTTGTCCCGATTGAGGGGTTAGGACAATGCATGTCGGCAGTAGAATACAGAACCATTCTCAAATACCGGCTAATGATCCCTATGTACCCAGAAGATGAAACCTGCCCGATATGTCGTAAAGCTTGTATGGATAAATATGGGGAGCACGCAGTTCACTGTAAAGAGCTCCCTGGGTTTAAATATCGGCATGACTGGGTGCGAGATGTTTTGGGGGACATCTTAAGAAGAGCTGGGATTTCTGCTAAGAAATAGGCCCCTGTGAATTTCCTCACGGACCCTATGGAAGGGAGATCTACTCTTCGACCAGCGGATCTGCTCGTCTTTGGCTGGGCTGGGGGGAAACATGCTTGTGTAGACCTCACGGGGGTTTCCCCTTTGGTTGGTTTAAGGGAAAACGGGTTTGTAGCTGGACTAGCAGCAAGAAAGGCAGAATCAAAGAAAGTGGATAAGCACGCTAAAGCTTGCGCAGAGAACCAACATGTCTTTATCCCTTTTGCCTTTGATACTTTTGGCTCCCTAGCGCCAGAAGCCATCAACTTCTTGACGAGGGTTCAACGGGTTATCCACAGCAAATGTTCGACCCCAAGGGGGCAGGGGTTTGTGTTCGGGAGGTTGGGGTTTGCAATTCAGAAAGGGTTGGCGGCGCAGCTTGTTGCCCGTCTACCTTCTGTTTTGATGTAACTTAACAAGTTTTCTGGTTATATCAATCGTATGTTTATTGAAAAAAAAAAAAAATTTAAAGACTAAACTGCCATTTTGGTCCCTGAGTTTTGGTCACTTTTGTCATTTTAGTACAAAACTCAAACCTTTTAAATCTGGATACCTGTGGTTTCACTTTTATTGTCATTTTGTTTCAAAAATCAAATCACCTGATATTTGGCTAATAAATCTGGTTATTTTGTCCTTTTCCTCAGGGTCAAAATGGTCAATCTCAATTTATTATAACATATTATTAATTAAATTATGATTTCCTAAATAAATTTATACATATGTTACCCAGTCAGCTTCTTCAATTAGAAAACCTAGCCCCATCAGAACCCTAACCCCTTTATGCTCCAGATTTAATTAGCACAGTTACTGATCAACACATTATACTTAGGGGTTTTGATATAGGACACAACGGTAGATTGGTTATAAAGATTCATATCAAATGTGAGTTCTTGAACGGTCCATGGCTTCCAACGTTAAATTGAAACCCTGGTGAGGTTCCGGCAATCACGAAACAGAGGTTTAGGATGAGTTCTATAATGTAATGAGAACAGGCAAACTTATGAGGCTCGAATATACGATCTTTATACGAGATTTGCTTGAGATTTTGAATTGATGCCAAAAATATAATTTCTTTCCAAACTAACAGATTCGGTACGTGACTCGGGTTTGTTTTGAGGTCCCGGTACACGCTCAACCAAGAAGGAAACATGATTGATAGCATAACAGGTAAGGAAATCGAATCTTCAAGAAAATATGAAGATTCGCAGGAATCATCAAGGTCGGGTTCTGAATCTTCAATGGCTCAGCCCAAGCAACGAATCCACAGCTTGATGGGTTGTTGCAGCGATAAAATCGACGACCTGGGTTTTGTGTTGTCCAATACATTCTCAGTTGGGTTAGGGCTCCACAAGTGCATACCACCATTGTCGTTCAAACGGTTGCATGGGTAGAAATGATGGATTAGGGATTAGGGTTTGGTGTGGGGAGAAGAGGAAGAAGATGAACATATATCTGCTTGGGTAAAGGGATATTTAATTTAATTAATAATATGTTATAATAAATTCAGATTGATCATTTTGCCCCTGAGGAAAAAGACAAAACCAGATTTTATTTGCCAAATATCAGGTGATTTGATTTTTGTACTAAAATGGCAATAAAAGTGAAACCACAAGGACCCAGATTTAAAATGTTTGAGTTTTGGACTAAAATGACAAAAGTGACCAAACCTCAAGGACCAAAATGGCAGTTTACTCACTTTTAAACTGTTTTGAATTAATAAAATTAGTTTAGTTTAGTTACGTATATAACTTAGTTTTAATTTAACAAAATGGAAAACAAGAATTATTGTAATTAGGGTACCTAGGGTTGTGCCTCTAATGATTAGATAGCTTCGAGTAGTTTTACTTAAAATTAGGTTGACCTCGCTCACTAGTTAAGCCCATGGCCACAGCATAGTGGAGGCGGGAGGGGGCGGCCGACCCTTGAACTTTTCGCTCAGTAATGGAGAGTATGTAGTTTTCGTGTAGAAATTTTTTGGTATATACGTTTTTGACCCCCAGGCGAAAAATGAAACTTTTGGACTAAACTGTCAAAATGACCCAACATTGCTTTTTCCGTGTTCGTTTGGTTCGTTTATAGCCCTACCCATAGGCGAAAAATGAAATTTTTGGACTAAACTGTCAAAATGACCCGAACCACTGGAACTAAGATAGCATTTAACTCTTATTATTATTATTATTATTATTATTATTATTATTATTATTATTGTTGTTGTTGTTGTTGTTATTGTTATTATTCCATATATAAAGAAGGAACTTTTTATTGTATCATGAGTTGTACCATATGCTTTGGGAGTGTTTCAAAGATAAAACTTTATTTTTTACTTTACATCAATCATCAACATAAATAAACATCAACCTTACAGCTGAATTATGACAAATAATCTTCTCCAGCGTAAACCTAGGCTCCAAAATCCCTCTCACACCAGACGCATACAGATCACATCCACGAAGCTCCAAAACCTTCAACCTACCAAACGACAACAAACACAGAGGGGTAGGATCTCTACACAACTGCAACGGAACAACCGAAACAACTTTCAGTGACGTCAGAATCCGCAAAATCCGTCGTAACTGCTCCAGCGCACGGTGATCAGCTAGGTCAGAAACATACGCGCGAAAATAATCCACCGGAGCTCCGGCGAGCTGCCGTTCAAGCTCCGCCAACGATTCAAGCCGCGATTCGACGTAATGAAGACCTACCGGATTCAGTTTTAAGACGAGTGTGCCTTCGATTAACGGTCTGGTGTTGTTCTCGACGAATTTGAGTAGCGATTCGAGGTACCGATCGCCGGTCAGAATTACCGCCATTGTTGTTGTTGTTGATAAAGTGGTGGTTGATTCGCCATTAGTGTTATCACCCTGTGAATGTCAATTTGTGTGAGAAATTGGTGAGTTTACATGAGATGAGATTTGGTTTTACGGGATGAGTTTTGTAAACCGGGAAGAATGTTGGTTTGTTTGTTTTCAATTGGTTGAAATAATTTGTGTGCATAGATATATTTTTTTTTTGGATTTGTTGGTGAAATTATTATTGTTCCATGTATAAATAAGCAAGGTTTTTTGTGGATAACATTTGTACTTTGTGCTTTGAGACTTTAAAAAAAAAAAAAAACTTGATTTTTCACTTTTAACCCAAAGGTTTTTACCTTTTGCAATTTTGACCCTACATAATTTGTTTTTTTTAATTTTAATCCAATTTTTTACCTTTGTCCTAGGTCGAGTTAGTGTTGGTGGTCGATGACGGTTGTGTGACATTAGTACTATTTGACACCGTTTTACGCCCCGTCGCAACGCGGGGTGTGCTTTGGGGGTTTTCCAAAGAAAAAATGGTTATGCATATGGTTGTCGTAAGTTTGGCTTTGGGGGTTTTCCAAAAAAAATTGATTTTTTTTACTTTTCACCAAAAAGTATTTCATAAATTACTTTTAACCAAAAACTATTTGTTTTTTTACATTTAACCCAAAACTTTTTATCTTTTGCAATCTATCCTCACAAATTTTTTACTTTCAACTTTCGTCCTTTATAGTTTTCGTTTTCCGTAAATGTTCCGCTTTATGCTTGGTTCTAAATTTTGTGACTTGCGTCTTTGTTTAACGTTTTTACGTTTCATTCTAAATTTTGCGAGTTAACATGACGCAACGTGCGTGTGTGGGTGAACGTTTTTACATCGTCTATTTTTTCCCGTTTGACAGGCTTAACATAACGTGCGGGTTGTAGATCGACTTAGTTATAACTAAAGAATCCCCGCCGCATTGCGGCGGGTCTCAAATCTAGTTATTATTATTTTGGTTATGCACGGCACGGTGTTTATGCTTTGGGCTTACACAACCCATGACTTTGGTACAAGTTCTCTAGCCCATAACCATCCATATTGATACTATACATTGTAAACCTTTTTAATTTATGGAAACTAGTATTAACCACCTTCGTGTTGCAGTGGGGCTATCAACACTGAACTTGAGGCGTGTTAATGCGAATAACTTAGACTGACACGTAAAACATTGAAAAGAATAACTAGGTTGATCTAGAACCCGCGTGTTGCGACGAACCTGTCAAACGGAAAATAATAGACGACGTAAAAACGTTGAACCGCACACACGTTGCGTTGTGTTATCTCGTAAAAATTAGAATGGAACGTAAAAACAAAAAATTTGCGTGAGATGAAAAGTATACAGGGAACCAAAGTTTGAAAGTTTTGGTGTTACAAGTAAAAAACCAAATTGTGTTTGGTTAAAAATAAAAAATCATTTTTTTTTCAAAGCACGAGGTACACAACTCAATGCACACAAATGTGTAAATTTAGAGTATGTAAAGTAACTAGGTTTTGCCCCGCCCGCATTGCAGGGCACTAAGCCAAATATTTCTCTTTCATATATGTCTGTGTTTCGGTTACTTGTACATACTACTTATAACATCATCTCAAAAAACATTACATCGAGAAAACCAATTAAAACAAAACACTATCAATACTTTTGATAAAAAAAACTAAAACGATGGAAATACTGTAATTTTTAATTGGGGCAAAATTGTAATTTTTGAGGACAAATGAGCGTGTGTCACGCAACCGCCTGACACGAAAAAAAATTACACTGAGTCAACAATTAAAACAAAACACTACCATAGATTTGTCAAAAAAAAAAAAACTAAAACGATAGCATGACTGTAATTTTACATTGGGGGCAAAATCGCAATTTCACAGAAAAAACACAAAAACAATGGCAAAGCTATAAATTTGAAACTGAGGGAAAAATCGTAAATAAGATGGACGGGCAAAAACAAAACAAATGGCAAAACTATAAATTTAAACCGGGGGAAATCGTAATTTCACTGGACCAATGGGGAAGTGCCAGACAGCTGTGGGAACAAAATCGTAATTTTTGAAATGGGAACAAAATCATAATTTTGAACAGAGGGCAAAAGCGTAAATATATTTTAAACTGGGTGCGACATTATAATTTTAAACTGAGAGCAAAATCATAATTTTGAGCTTAGGGGGGAAACATAATTTTATTTTGAACTGTGGGCAAGAACGTTATTTTGAGCTGAGTGCAAAATCGGAATTTTTAGCTAAGGGGAAAACATAATTTTATTTTGAACTGAGTGCAAAAACGTAATTTTAAACGGAGGACGAAGCCGTAATTTTAAACTGGGAATAAAATTAAGAAAGGGTTTTTGAACCGAGGGCAAAGCGTAATTTTAAGCTAGAGGCAAAAATATAATTTTATTTTAAACTGAGAGCAAAAACGTAATTTTAAACGAAGGACGAAACTGTAATTTTAAACTGGGAGTAAAAATAAATTAAAAATGGGTTGGTCTAATAGGGAAGTGTCAGGCAAGCTGCCTGGCACTATTCCCTCAACTTGAAAATGTATATGTAGTAAACTAGTGGCATACTCCGCGCGATGCGGCGGGATATCTACCGGTATCAGTTCTGTTCATAACGGTATGAGCTCATGTTATAGCAATCGAAATAGAGAAACCCAAAGATTAAAGTCGTGATATGCTCAGAAGAATATTGACAGGTTGTTTTGCATCGATCGAAGACCTAAAAACGAATACTGGTACCTCTTCCGATAATACTGGTACCT
Source organism: Helianthus tuberosus (assembly GCA_030545235.1). Classification (NCBI taxonomy): domain Eukaryota; kingdom Viridiplantae; phylum Streptophyta; class Magnoliopsida; order Asterales; family Asteraceae; genus Helianthus; species Helianthus tuberosus. The sequence continues at coordinate 60,243,425 of CM060436.1, forward strand.
AAATAGGGCTTATTCTCCTCGACTTTTTTTAACGACTAATTTCTTGTATTCTCTTGTCGTCTATGCGACTTGAACGCAAGACATCTCTTCCCAACCTAGGTGTTTAATGGTTTTGTCTTTGCTAATAAACCACTAATAATGTTAGAGTAGCAAAGTTACTATGATGGCAGATTCGTGAGAATGCTTTAAGGGTAGTAAAATATTAAGTAGTGCACTAAAAGCTTTTACTTATATAATAATATGTGTACAACAAAGTTACAAGGATGGTAAATTCGTAAATAGTATCATACTAGTTTTTGGCCCGCCCGCGTTGTGGGGCAATAAGCCGAATATTTCTCTTTCATAACATGTATGTCTGTACAGAGGGCAAAATCGTATTTTGAACTGGAGGCGAAATTATAATTTTAAACTGAGAGTAAAATTATAATTTTGAGCTAGGGGGAAAACATAATTTTATTTTGAACTGTAAGCAAAAACGTAATTTTGAGCTGAGGGCAGAATCATAATTTTGAGCTAGAGGAAAAAACAATACTTTATTTTGAACTGGGGGCAAAAACGTATTTTAAACGGAGGGCGAAACCGTAATTATAAACTGGAAACAAAATTAAAAATGAGTTTTTGAACCGAGGGCAAAAACGTAATTTTGTGCTATGGGCAAAATTATAATTTTATTTTGAGCTGGGGGCAAAAACGTAATTTTAAACGAATGACGAAAGCGTAATTTTAAACTGGGAATAAAATTAAATAAAAAATGGGTTGGTCCAATAGGGTAGTGCCAGGCAAGCTGCCTGGCACTATTCCCTCAACTTGAAAATACTTCAACTGTGGGCAAAAACGTAATTTTGAGCTGAGAGCAGAATCGTAATTTTGAGCTAGAGGGAAAAACAACATTTTATTTTGAACTGGGGGCAGAAACGTAATTTTAAACTGAGGGCGAAACGTAAATTTAAACTGGGAACAAAATTAAAAATGAGTTTTTAACCCAAGGGCAAAAGCGTAATTTTGAGCTAAGGGCAAAATTATAATTTTATTTTGAGCTGGGTTAAAAACGTAATTTTAAACGAAGGACGAAAGCGTAATTTTAAACTAGAAATAAAAATAAATTAAAAATGGTTTGGTCTAATAGAGAAGTGCCAGGCAAGCTACCTGGCATTATTCCCTCAACTTATAAATGTATATGTAGTAAACTAGGTTTTTACCCGGGATTGCTTCTCGGGCTCGGGAAAGTTATTTAGATTAATTAATTAATTACTATTTGTTATTAATACGACCGCATTACATCAACCATCTCATTCGATTCAAAAAAAATGTCTTGAAATCACCGCATTATATCATGAACTCATATTAGAGGACAAACAAAAGCACAACAGGACCATATGAATAACATCATTTCCACTTTTACATCAATGCACTTACATGATAGGGTGATTTGAGATTTTGAAAAAATCTTTGTTTTTGTACCTCTTTTACAAAATAAGATGTTGACCAAATTTGAAACAGATGTTAACCAAAAGTCAATAAGATATTGACAAATAGTCAAACAGATGTTGAGCTTAAACAAATGTTTGGTTTAAGACCAAACATCTGTTTATGGCGAAACATCTGTTTAAGGTCAAACATCTGTTTAAGTCCAAATATCTGATATAGAAGAAGAACATCTGTTTAAGGCAAAACATCTGTTTAAGGTTCAAACATGTGTTTAAGGTCAAACAACTGTTTAAGTCCAGACATTTGATATAAAAGGCCAAACATCTGTTAAAGGGCAAACATCTGTTTAAGCCTTAACAGATGTTTAACTTGTTAAGATCTACTGTCTTCTAACACAGTTTTCCTCTTCAAAACATTGTTGAACCTAACATAGGTTTCCATTAACTATTGACCAAAAGGCAAACAGATGTTCAAACCACTATTTGTTATTGAAGTTCTTTAAAAAATTAGATAGAATTCAAGAAAATGGAACAATGACTTAAAGAACTATAAATTAACACATAATCTAATTGGCCAAATATAAAACATAAAGTGCTAATAACAGTGTTTTATCATCTTAGCCATACATAGCAACAAAAACATCAAGTTAATAATTTAAGAAAAAAACCTACAACATCACCATCAAAAAATTCATAATTAGTATCTGATATCATAACAGACTTAAAATGTGTTTGTTAAACTGATGTAACTTGATTTAATACTATCTTCTGTTGCGAAGACACGTATGTGAAATGCAACATATCACCAAACCTCAAGTTATTGTCAGTCATAAACTTTCGCCAACCTTCCAACGCATAACGTGGCTTCAATTCATTTAACTCCAACTTAACATCATAAACCTGCACAACTCCAACCATGTTTTGAACTTTCAAAGGATGAAGATCAAGAAAAAGACCTGCTCGTCTCGCAACTTCAGCAGGAAGACGCTACATGTATTGTGTGGAAAAAAATAATAGTCAGACAAATAAACGTAAATCATTAGTTTATTATAAAAAAATGGTATACCAGCCTATAGTCTCCTTTGCGATCAAAATGAAAGAACTCAGGGTCAAGAGGATGTCCAGAATGTTTTTTGCAGTCTTTGCAATCTTATTTCTACGGTTAAGCTTTTTTTGAACGTTGGCAGCTCTCTTCCCCTTCATGAAAAAGTAAACATATACATGTGAATTAAAGGAATGATCAATATATGCACAAAAAAAAAAACAGTTTATATAACATATACTAATTAACTGGCAAGTATAGATACCTTAACTTTATGAACAGACGAAGAACATCCAGTATGATCACTTGTGTCGACAGGTAAGGCAGCATTTCCCTTAGTCCTATTCTTGACGACCTCCTTTCTCTCAGAAGTAACTTTAGCTTTCTTCTTAACCTGTTGTCATAGAGTAAATTTAATAACAATAGTAATATAACAATCTTTAAGATGGTAAACTTACATCTTGGGTTTGGTTCAATCGTGAAGACATGCGTCTCTTGGACGTGCATTCGGCATTGGTTGGTAAGTTCTTGTAAATAATACATTATTGAATAAATATAACATCAGTAAACAGCATTACTAATAGTTGTAAAAACATTAAATTCTTATATGTGTTAAATTAAAAATAAATAATTTTAATAATTTAGCAAGTACCCGAGTAACGGTTGTACCTTCACCTACAGAAACAACTTCTTCATCCTCATAGATGTCCTGGTCAATATTAATAAAATAATTAATATAAAGCTAAAAAATTAAAACTTTTATTGCTAATGCTAAATACTTACGTACCTTGAATGCATTTTTAACATAATCAGCCTTCAATATCTCAACTACACTATCATCATCAGATTCAGGTTTCTTCAAAAAGCAAATCTCAATCTCATCTCTATAAACTACTACTTCAAAAACAAAATCATCAATCCTGCTAAACACAAGCAAATCATCCTCAAGTATCCCAACATCGTTGCACATTTCCGGCCATCCTCTAGAAAATACAAAGTGGGTATCAACTTTAGACACCTCAACATTCCAGTAGGAACCTTTGTAACAGATTTGAAATTTCCCACTCGGTGGACTGTTTACGTAAAATTGTTCAATGAAGCAGTCTTCAATTACCTGCATAAAATTAAAAATAATGAATACTAAACGTGAAGTATGTATCTTATGAGAATAAGTGTTAACACGTTAAAGATGCAAAAGAATTGAAGTTAAGATCAATACTCATACCGTAAAACCAAATCTTGCATAACGATTAAAGGTGAAATAAGATTCCCCACACATGCCATTAACATAACATGAAAGTTCAAGTCCAAAATCACCTAATGGTTTGAAAACCAACAAAGTATCCCTCGGCAAATTGAGATCTTTAACAACAATGTCCCAACCGTCAGTTATTATCGGCGTTGAATTTTCTGTTCTGACCCTAACAACCCATTTTTTACCAGACTCATGATATACTTGCAACCTACTTTTTTGCCAACAATCTCCCCACTTTTGATTAGCAAAGAATATAGGTACATCCTGTATATAATTTTTAAATAGTGTTAGAAAATATAAACCATAAAAGAACTGTTAAATATATATCTCAATACAAATAAATTATGTATGTAAAAACATGTCATACCAGTTTCAAAGATTCTGGGTTACGAAGAAACTTAACAAATGTAGTATACATCATAAAACCTGAATCAGTAAAGATGTTAAAAGACTGTAATTAAAAAGCTGGCTTCGAAAATGAACATTAACTTTTTGTATTAATAGAGTATATAGTGAAATTAATCATAGAAACAGAGTATGAGTTAAAATTATTCTGCAAATAATAATTATTTTAACATGTTCTCAACAAATGATTCAAACACATAAGTAAACCCTTCTTGAATCTTGAATGTATAGCAATAAACATTTAAAATCGTATTAGTAGCAAGATAGGATTTAAATTAACATAGATTAAACAATATAAAGTTCATTACAATAGGAATGTACATACCAATTGCTGAAGAAAAAATAATCAAACCTCAGGTGATTGAAGTGTAGAAGACGGAGGAAAAGAAAATTGAAACCCTAGAAAATGACTGGGGAGAAGAGATTTTTGAAAGAAGAGATGATAGATGTTTGATGTGTAATGATGATGAAGAAATAGTGACGGTTGTGTTTTTCTCTTCCCATATTTTCAACTGATGAAAAATATTTACACATACACCCCTTTTTAAATTTGTTATTTACATTTACATTGACATACAAGAGTAAAGTACATGATTAGTTGAATTGATTTGGTATTCAAATTAACAAAGAAAAATAATTTTTCATATAGCAAAACCATTAACATAACATAAAATTTGAATGCTTTGAATCATGTATTAATAGTAATTAGGTTTTAACATAAGTAAGTTTCATGACCTCAAGAAGCAATGCCGAGGGAAAATTTAGTTTTATCTATTATATGTACCTTTTAACATAAGTAGTTTGACTTTGGTCAAACAGGCTTTGGTCAAACAGTGTTTTATCAAGTAGCTTTTAACAAAAGTAGTTTGACTTTGGTCAAACAGACTTTAGTCAAACAACATTTTAACATTGCTCAAATAGTGATTTATCTATTATAATTAGCTTTTAACATAAGTAGTTTGACTTTGATCAAACAGCGTTTTAACATTCCTCACAATGATTACAAGCTAGTAAAAACTTCTTTGTAAACAACATTAGAAGTCTTATTTGTTGGTTTTCCATCAGCATCGAATATTAGTATTTTAACGCCTTCTCTGGTCTTGACCCTTGATAATGCAACATACAACTGACCATGAGTGAAGACAGGATCTTTCAAATAAAGACCAACCTTTGATAACGATTGTCCTTGACTCTTGTTAATTGTCATAGCAAAACAAACTGATAACGGAAATTGTCTTCGTTGAAATTGAAAAGGCATTTTTTTGTCAGACGGGATCATATTAATCCTTGGAATATAAACTCTTGTGCCAATGTTCCCACCAGATATAACTTCAGCTTCTATAACTCGTTTACCAAGAAAAGTAATTTGAAGCCTTGTACCGTTACATAACCCTTTCTGTTGATCAATGTTTCGAAGAAGCATCACAGGAACACCAACTTTAAGAACTAATCTGTGATTAGGCAAGCCAGAAATCTTAAGAGCATTCAAATTTTCTGTTGAGTATAAGCTTTCTTGAAAAGAATCAAGAATTTGTTCGGTTTGACATATACTATCAGAACTCAGATACTCTTTCGCATCACCAGGAAATAACGAAAGCAATCGATCATTAATTTCATGAACTACCTCATTTTTGGGTGCTAGAATTGCTCGCTCAGAAAAAAATCCAGCAATCCTAAATTGTTGAATAATTGAAGGATATACAAAGTCAATTAAACTTTGTATTGGGTCACAAATATCGGTGATCAGTAAATCATCTGGTATCTCTATAATGGCGTCACCATCATTATCATCTCCAACGTTTCCTTCACCAATATCAATAAGCCATTTTGCAAATTCTCTGATAGACTTCGTATTCGAACTTTCAGCTCCAATAGTTAGACGCATGTTTTTAGTCAGCCGTAAGAGTCTGCATTTTGCCCATATGTATGAAGAGCTTAAAGACGCACTAACAATTTCTTGTCTAGTACCATTAGGAATAACATGTAGTATTTGTCTAAAGTCACCACCAAATACAATAACTTTACCACCAAAAGGAATATCCGAACGAATACTCCTACCTTCCGAAAATACGTCGGTTATGGTCCTATCTAAAGCTTCAAAGGCATGTTTGTGTACCATCGGTGCTTCGTCCCATATGATTAATTGGGTTTCCTTTAATAATCTCGCAATATCACTATTTGGCTTAATATTGCACATTGAATCTTCTGTTAGATTAATGGGAATATGGAACCGAGAATGAGTTGTCCTTCCACGGGAAAGTAATAACGAAGCAATACCACTTGAAGCCACATTTAAAACTATTCCATTTCTGCATCGAACAGCTGAAGCCAAAGTCTTCCATAAAAAGGTTTTTCCAGTTCCACCATAACCATAGACAAAAAAAAGGCCTCCTTTACGCCCTACAACTGCTTCCATTATTTCATCAAAAACCGCTCATTGTTCATCTGTAAGAGATTGATGCAACCTGTTAAACTCAGCTTGTTCTTCATCTAGGTCATGTGACAGCTCTTCATTGATCAGACGATTAGAAGCATCACGTAAGGAATCGTCATCAGGGTACGGCATAGTGGCAAACCTTCGTAATGATGAACCATTGGAAATTAAATAGTTTTCAATTTTCAACAAAGTAAGGTTCTTAATCTGATGTTCAGGAAGCACTAAACCTAGCAAATAAAAAAATTAACATTATTAAATAAAAAATCAAAATGTAGTATGTAAAATAAAAGAAAATAGATCAGAACCTGAAATATTTGTTTCTTTTTTACGTCTATAAACAATATCATCAGCTAAGTATTTCCACGTATTCTCCCAAACAAATTCTGGCCGAGATAGAGTATTTGACAAAAGCAGGGTAGCAAATAACGCTCGAAGATACCCAACATGTCCTTCAAAACTTGCTTCTTTAATGGCCTCAACGTATTCATTGTCATCATCTAAAAGTCCCATCGCATAGCAAGCATCTCTAAAAGTCGGGAATAATTGACCTTTAACTGTACGTATCTCCTCAAATGATCTAGGTCCTTTAACTTTATTCAGTAGTATCCTCAAAAAATAAGGTTCGCCCAAAGCAGGAGATACAGAATGAATTCGGCCAACACACTGGTACGTCTTACGTACCTGCCAACATCTATCTTTAAGTATCCAAACAAATTTGGAAGGAAACTCAACATAAGTCAGCTTTCTAGCATCTTTATTTGACTCGTTCAACTTCATCCATTGCATAAATATTGAAGAAGCAACAGAAGGCTTGCTTAAAGCATTATCAATATCGTCATCAGCACCATACACAACATTTTGTTGTCCAGGCAAATGAAAGGGAAGCCTCATAACAGCAGGATACCTATAATGAACCTCATTAGAGAATATTCTCCAGGATGCCTCACAAGCTGAAATATATCTACAATCATAATACTCCTTGATCTCATCTTTTGGCTTTTCTTTGATGGTTGAACTTGTATCACCAGAAACTACCGCAGTAGCCATATCAGGACCTTTGTTGATGTACTTGAACAAATATTTCACTGAACCGGCTTGATTACACCATTCAACATTAATGTGTGCTTGATATCTTTTCAAAAGCCTTTTGTTATAAGGAACAACATTTCTGTTGTCTAATCTAACACCAGATTTTATAACTGTATGACCTGAATCTCTTCTTCTGTATACAGGAAAACCATTTGAATCAATACTTGTATGTGGTGTGAATTTCTTTGGAAAGTTTTTTGAACATCTTTTATCAACCATGCAAGGACAATTCAAATTAGCATTCCCACACGGACCATGAATCATATAATCAGTCACAAGAGAATAAAGTTCAGGATCTTCTTTTTTATCGGGAATCTCAGCAGAAATAAATGGATCTATGTGATCTATGGTTGGAAGTTTGTGATCGACCTTCATGAATAAGCATATATGTGCATGAGGAAGACCACGCTTTTGAAATTCTACTGTATAAACAACTAAATAAAAAGGAAAAATAAACAAAATTTATTAGTTAATAACCTTGATTAAAAAATATACATCAGAGGATAAGATGTGAAAAAAAAATAACACACCAGCGTTAATCTCACCAAAATACTTGGAATCCTTAAAATCTTTGATTAACGAATCAAGCTTCCTTTTAAACAATCGACACAATATGTCAGGCCTGTCTTCGGCTTTGATGGTTGAATCTTTTAGAAATCTTTTTACTTCAGGCCACTTAGGATTACATGTTATAGTTATGAAGAAATCAGGGTACCCATACCACTTACATAAGGCCATTGCATCGAGGTAATTTTGTTGCATGAATCTTGCACCACCAGTAAATGAAGAAGGAAGTATAACAGGCTTTCCGGTATCTGTTAAAACTTCCTTACCTTTCGATTTATACTTTTGAAGATTCTCAAATGTTTCAGAGCGAAGGTTCGCTTGTTGCCTACGAATGTACTTTAATCTTTCGCTCTCAATCATTGTGTACGCATCAACCAAAAACTGTTGTAACAACCTTCGCCCATTTAAAATTAAGGAAAAGCCATAAGTTCTATCTTGGATCCTATATGAAAAAAATTCTCTCATTGTGCACTTTGGTTTTATTTTCTTTTGTGTGGACATAAAATCTCTATGAGGAATATCAACTCTATAACCATCATCACCATATGGAAAAAGTAACGGATATTGCAGAGCAAGATACGATGGGTGTAATTCGCTAATACGCTGCAGCATTCCCGACTGCGTCTGGACAACAATATCACGATGGTCTATAGCTTTATCTATGTCTCCGACAACCAAAGCAGCAACTTCAGATGTGGTGGGTAAGTTATATGTCCTGCCGTCTTTTTCTCTTCTATAAATTAGTCGCAGACTAAGGTTGGCATCTGGAGATTGGTGAAAATGGTTTCTGACCATCCTATATGTCTTAACCAACATATTTTGTGAATCTAATAAAGCCCTCAAATACTTTATCATTTCAACATCAAGTTCTTTATCAGCAGGCGATGAAGGTTTGGTTCTTTTGCTGTTAAAAGAAAAAAAAAACAACAAAACCTTAACATAACATAACTATTTTAATAAGCAGTGGATAGAGAATCAGTTATTAGTAATTAAGTGTTAAGGAAAAATAGATTAGTACTAAGTCAAACAGCTGATGTAAAACTTGTAAGCACTGATAGTAATTAAAACACTGATGATACTTAACAACTGATAGTGAACTACATAAGATTAACAACTGCTATTGTAATAAGCAGTGGATAGAGAATCAGTGATTAATAATTAAGTTTTAAGGAAGAACGGTTGTAAATAACTGTTGATACAGCTCAAAACTTTTAGAATATGTTGAGAAAAGTAACATTTCAGTGGTTTGGTCTTAAACAGTGGTTTGGTAGGCATGAGTGGTTTGGTCTTGAACATTGGATGGGGTTAGTTAGACTTTGTGTACAAATGTAATTATATCCAACAGTGTTTTGCCTTATTAAATTGTTATAATCAATGTCATTGTAGGAAACTTAACTGGGCAAAGCTTATTGTAGGAAACTTCAGTTTACCTACAACAGCTGATGAATTTAGAATTAATAACGCAAACTACTGTTAAGTCAAACAGCTGATGAAAAAAACTTTTAAGCACTGCTGGTGATTAAAACACTGATGGTTAACAACTGCTGTTGTAGCAATCTCTGGATAGAGAATCAGTGATTAAGGATTAAGTGATGGTACTTAACAACTAATATTGAACTACAAATAGTTAAATTTCTAGATGTTCTTTAATAGAATAAAAATGGAACTTAGAAATCACTCGTACCTGAATAATGCCTGTCTGTTTGTTATTTCATTTTCAGTATCATGTATGTATAGCTGACAAAACTTAGCTTCATTTCCAGCTGGAGGTTTGAGACTCCCCATGCAATGATAGTTTTGGCCACTGATACGATATATAAATGGAGCATTGCCCTTGTTGATATTAGAATCAAGCTTTCCACCCATAGATGTAAAAGAGAACATAGAGTTGTATCGCCTTATGTTCTTTAGGAAGAAGTTGCTTTTTGGATTTGAGGAAGAAAACAAATTTTGATAAGACGGATGTGCATCCTTTAAAGGCGGTAGCTGAACTTTACCATACCCACAACACATACCATAACATAGCTTATTTACAGTTAAACGACCTTTTCCACCTTCCGATGCCCATAACTTTGCACTACAAAGCTGACATGTAAGCACTTGGTCACCATGGTCCAAATAATCTGTTAACAAATGATTGAGAGTTATATTACAGGTAGAACACAACAAATGTCCTAAAAGAATAAAATAGATTAAAACCTTTAGATATCCCTTTATAAGGATCTTCATCAGTGCACAAGAACACATTTTCTTGATCGGAATCCAAAGAGAGCATACGTACAGGAGTATTATCACGCTTCTTGCGCTCAAGGTTACGTTTACCAGAAGACAGCCGTGTAAGCGTAGAGTTACTACCCAATATCGGCTGATTGTTGCTGCTAATAATGCTAGAAGTAATGGAATATCGACGGTTGCTATCTGCTGGTGTACCTATGTTAATGCCATTATATGAACATCCAATATTAAAACATTGATGTTAAGACCGGTATGTGGTTTAGTAATGTGTTTATCAAAACAAATAATAAAGAAACAAAATACAAACCTGGTGTAGTTGAAATTAAAGAACCAGTAGCATTTCTAACTGCTCGACACGCAATGGAGTACATATGTTGATCCGTAGAATCAGAACATTCAACCATATTTGCATTCTCAGAAAAGATGCTACAAACATTCGTTGATGATGACGATGCATTTAACAATTTCTTATTATCAAGTATTAATTTTCGAAGCTTACGCCTTTCATTCGGTGAAATAACTAAAAAACATAGAAAGTATAATATGTTCAAAACACAAGAATCAGTCCACTTAGAAACATAAAACGGAAAAAAGAATACTTATAATCAAATTCAAGAGCTATTACCATTTGTGATATCTGAAAGAGGAGATCTGTTAGAGATATCTGAAACAGGAGTTCTCATAAGAGGACCTACAAAAAAACCAAGTAGAATTATGATTTGAATCTAAAAGCTGATTTTGATTTCGGAAATGATGAGTTAAGAAGTTATAATTTCACTTACTATGTAAATTTCGTTGAGATGAATTAGCTGTTGTAGAAAATGAACGTGAATTCTTTGACATTGTTAATTCTGAAAGAAGGAGAAGCTTTCAAAAGAAGAAAGAGTATTAAGATCAGGAACATTAAAACAATAGAAGAAAACAGTGGTTTTTAAATTTTGAATTACAATATATAATACCTAAGGATTAAACATAACCTCAATAAATTATAATATTGCATTTTATCATTTTGTAATTAAAAATCATTTCATGAAAAGTAAAATTAAATTGTTTCATATTATTGAATTAATTATTCCAAATAATGTATTACATTGATAAAAAACTTAACAACAAATTTTGTAATCTTTGTGGAATGTAAATCGGATGTTCATCGGTTAGGTTTATGGTTTATTTGTATATAATTTTTAAAATAAAATATTACTATCTTTATTTAATAACTATTTAAGTTAAACGGTATTTTCTTCAGTTATCCAAATAAACCAAAGAAAAAAAATAAAATAAAACATGGATCAATAAAGCAAAAAAAAAAAAAACCCAAATAAAATGGGTTTGAATTTACGCTTCATACTTGGTTACGATTTTTCTGAACAACATTATTTGAATGACTTAGAGAAAATTTGAAGTATATAAAAAACCTATTGAATGAGATTACTTAAATAAATAATGGGAGAAACAGGCACAAATTAAATATTTTTTTTAAATTGTAACATATGACGGATACTTACTAAATCTTAGTGGCAGGGATAACGGTAAAAACCAATAAAGAACAACCACATCCACGGATAATCCTATATAAATTATGAGATAAAATAATAACATTAAAATTGCTTAAAGATTAGAAATGTTTGTAGATAAAAAAGTTGTTAATTGGGTATATACAATATATATTATAAATTGTTGCTACTATTCATACACATAAGTTTTAAACATAAATATTGACTATTGAACATCTCAATATTTATTTAACAATATACATTATAATAAGCAGATAAGTTTTTAGGAATTCAAAACCACATAATCAGTCCAAAACATAACCCACCAAACACCCAAAAGCAACAAAACGAAAACCATAAGTTCAACATGGCAACAGCATATGAAATCAACACATAAATGTATTTGAAAATACAAAAGACAATATTTCTCAATCTTTGGAATCAAAAGCGTCGAAACACCAGCATCTTCATCCTGAGAGAGTTCATCACTGATGCGGCGCTTTGTCGAGGAGCAACCTAATGCATCATCCACATCGAACACTTCACGAATATTACGTTTTGTTTCATCAGAAGACGGATTCTAGTGCCTACAAGTGCTTGGGATGCAGGTGTAACATTCTCACCGCAGTATGACAACTCATCCTGATATAAAAAGACAATAAGTACTAACGTTTAAAAAAATTTACAACAAATAAGGAAATTCTCATATTACCTTCATAAGGTCAACAGGAGTAGACAAACTGCAGGATTCTGGAACATCCAACGATTCGGACTGCTCATGCTTTAAGTACATAATACATAATAACATAAAATACACACAATGGTATAAATATATTTTAAAAGGATATGTATATCAAATTAAAAGAATGACATAATGAAGATTTAGACCTGGTTAAGATTGAATTTGGCGCAGAGGGCGGCAAGGATCTCATCATCGTTAGTGGCCATTGAAATACCATAGTTTTCAACCTGATGCTCAATGTTATAGTCTTTAACACTTATGATGAAAGCATACCTCTTTCCAATCAATGTGTCAAAGATCTCAGGATATGGGTTCGGTATCTCTCCAGAATTAACAACCTATAATTTTATAAAAATTAATATAAATTACAATGAGCAGAATGATTCCATAATTTCAACATACAATTTTATAAAAAATTAATTTTAAATTATATATAGTACATGGCCAAATAACTGAATGCATGTATTTGTTACCTGATCTTGAATTGAAACTAAGTCTTTGGCAGTTTTCTTAAGAATCTTGTAAGCTTCAAAATCAAACAGTGTCAAAGACACAGTACCGGAAGAGTCTTGCACCCTAATAGGTATCTTGAACCTATCAAAGTTAAAAACAAATGAAAACATTAGTATTACTAAAAACAAAAGTGTCGTTCATATTAGTATTTAGTATAAGGAAATAAAACTGTAATCTCAAACCGCGGAATAGAATAGATGTCGACTCCTTCACATTTATCATTTGTACACACCAACGATTTTTCATGATCAACACCAGATAAACCATCCGGATTTTCTTTCGTTACAAATCTTTCCTCCACACCTGACTTACAGTGGTTACAACCATTGTAATACCAAAGTTTATCAGTGCATATAGCTGTGATTGTGCCAACAACCAAAACCTTCTTTGTCTATCAACATCAAACAAAAATAATAACACTTAGAAAAGACTTTTAAAAAACTCAGCATGTAGAGTACTTATAAGAAAATACACACCGTTGATATGGTTCCCAGGAAACCAATAAGCATGAAATCAGGGTTATTAAGAAACTCATCTTCAACACTTGAGATGACGTTTGAACCAACATGATCATTTGATGAAGATGAAGCAGAAATTTTCTCTACATATCTAAACAGATTCATGTGATCAAATTAAAACGTAAAAAATAAATGTAGGTACAAAATAATACTGTTCAATGTTTATATGCATACTAACTATACCTCTTTCTAAAAGAGGATATCTCTTCAATGTCAGTGTCAATAAAAAGTCTGCTTAGCTCAAAGCCGTTTGCAACGCCACGCTTGCCTGAATTTAAAATTAAAACCAAATGTAGATCAATATAAATAGTGTCAAATTTAAAACATATAAGTAAATCTAAAGATAAATCTATAACAATAAAAAAATTAAACTAATTAAGTTAAAATTGTACCTTTGTAAAGGTTGACCATACCAAAATGACAAAGGATAACAACATATTTCTCTCGTTTCTTATCATTCATGTAAGCAAACATGTCAATAGCAAAACCATCCCACAAAGTAACCGGACACTTTTGGCCTCTAAAATATTAACATAAAACATAATAACATCAAGCAACCTTATAATGGTTTAAACGTCAAAATGCAACAACTTAATAAAAAGAACGCACTCAAGGTCTTCAAGTCTAAGATTAAGTCTCTTGCCCTTGCTCCCATCCTTCTTTGACGTATCCTCTAGATTGAAACATACATCCACATAACCAATCCAATCTATAAACAAAAATATATTGTGAAAAGAAAACAACATTAAGAAGTGATAAGAATAAAAAAAACAATAAGACAAAACAATAGATATATATCATGTAGTGATTTACATACCAATAACTGTATTAACTTCAAATTTATTTTTAACAACATCCTTGAGGTTAACGAAATTAAAACGGTATTTCGGTCCAGACCAGTTAAAGCATTTCTCAACAGAAGTATAGAAATAAAGTGATATTTTGTCATTTCTCTTGGTATACTTAGCAGAGGACTTATTAGTAGCAAGAGAAGGTTTGGTGATAAGAAGACATTCATCCAACTGAAGAAAGTGTTTGAATTTTCCTAGCATCTTATGCAAACAGCTGGCTTGTATCATAGTTCCCTAAGAATATGAAACATCCGATTAAATAAAAAAGGTGTTATATTCATTTGGATATTCATATGTCCAAAAAAATTATAACACAACTATATACGGTACCATCTCATCCATGAAGATCATATCAAGACGATATATTTCATTTTTGTTATCATTCATCATCTTCTTCGAAATGCTAACAATCTTCACTCTAATCGAATAGTTGTTTGAGAATGTATTAAGATCGTTAATCATGCTAACCTTTGCAACCTCCATTTGAAGACTGTACATAAAAAAAAAAGAATAAGCAAAATATAAGTATTGCTAAACGTAATATGATAATACAATAAGCATGGATGTTCTTAAAAAAAATATCAAGGTTGAAATTCAAGCTTACCGATTATCCAATAAAAATTTTAACTGAATGCAGTGGCAAATGTAATTTCAAATGTAGGGAGTGTATATCTTTATATGCTGCTTTATTAAAGTAATAAAATATTAGAAATGATATGCAAAGTAGGCAAAAAAAGAGAAAGAACGTCAATTTTAAATTACCATTTTGTATATTAAGAATTTCAATATTTCAAAATTACTGACTTGATTTCAAAGCAATTTTCATAATGACTTTTCTATATTTTATTTTAAATTTAATTAAGAAACAATAACCGTCAATTTGAAATTCACATTTTGCTTAACTCAAATGTCCAAAGCTCAAGAAATTAGCATTAATTACTAATTTGATTTGCAACAAATAGTCATTAACAATCAAATGTTTGAACCACTTTCAATAATACAATACCCAAACAATCAAGATGAGGAACTTAATAATCATCCAAGTGTATTTTGTGTTACCTTATTTATTAGTATAAAGATGAAACTGTTCAATTAATAGTACAGATCAAACCACTGAAGTGATGTGATAAATACTCTTACATATAAACCACTGTGGTGATAAACACTGTTACATATAAACAATGATGCCATAAAACCGGTTACATATAAAACACTGAGGTGATGACATCTAACAACCTAACAGACTATAAACACTGATGCGAAAAACACTGTTAAATATAAACACTTAAACACTCTTAACATCCAAGTGTATAGGAATTTTATTTTATTAAAATAAAGATGAAACAACTGTTCAATTAATAGTAGAGATCAAACCACTGAAGTGATGTGAAATACAAAACTGTTCCTAAACACTGTTACATATAAACACTGATGCCATAAAAATGGTTACATATAAAATACTGAGGTGATGACATCTAACAACCTAACAGTCTATAAAACACTAATGCGGAAAACACTGTTACATATAAACACTGTTAACATAAACAAATAAAAAGAAACATAGAATAACTAAAGTTGATGCTGAACCACAGTTATGGTTTGACACTGTTATTGGACATCATAAATTTCAGATTTAATTTCAAAGGTAAAAGTAGTGTATATTCTTATATGCTGCTTTAAAAAATAATTAAATATTAGAACTGATATGCACTGTAGGAAAAAAAAAAGAGAGAGAGAGAACGAAAAATTTAACTTACCGTTTTGCATATTTTGAGTTTCAAAATTACTGATATTGTCAGTAACTACTGACTTGATATGAAAGCAAATGCCATAATGACTTTTTTAAATTTTATTTTAACTTTAATCGAATCATATAATAACCGTCAATTTGAAATTCAAAATTTGGTTAATCAAATGTCCAAAGCTCAAGAAATCAGCATTAATTACGGATTTGATTTGAAACAAATAGTCATCAAGAATTTTTTTTATTTTTTAATTTAACTTTAAATTTTATCATGAAAATAATGTTGGTGGAACTCTTATGTAATTGGAATGTAAAGATTAGGTAAAATGGTAATTTGATTGTAATTCTAGTTTTCATTTGATAATTTCAATGTATCACTAATTAACAACATCAAAAATAAAAACGTGAGCACTGACTATTTTTTAGGGAAACCGCTGATGGTCAATATCAGTGAATGTCAACAATGTAAAAGTGAGCAGTGGCTATTTTTTCCGATCAGTGGATACCAACCAGTTTTCGAAACACTGATGTTCGGTCAATCAGTGGTCAACATGGAGATTGAAGAAACACAGGTTGTGTATCCGCAGTGGAATACTTGAACAATCAAATGTTTGAACCAATTTCAAGAATACTATACCCAAACAATCAAGATGAGAAGCTTAATATTCATCAAAGTTTATATGAATTTTATTAGTATAAAGATGAAACAACTGTTCAATTAATAATACAGATCAAACCACTAAATTGAAGTGATAAATAGTGTTACATATAAACACAGTCTTTTAAATTACCATTTTGCATATTTTGAATTTCAAAATTACTGATATTGTCAGTAACTACTGACTTGATTTGAAAGCAAATGCCATAATGACTTTTTTAAATTTTATTTTAACTTTAATCAACATATAATAACCGTCAATTTGTAATTCAAAATTTGCTTAATCAAATGTCCAAAGCTCAAGAAATCAGCATTAATTACTGATTTGATTTGAAACAAATAGTCATCAAGAATTTATTTTTATTTTTTAATTTAACTTTAAATTTTATGATGAAAATAATGTTGGTGGAACTCTTATGTAATTGGTTGTCAACAATGTAAAAGTGAGGAGCGGCTATTTTTTCCGATCAGTGGATACCACCCAGTTTTCGAAACACTGATGTTCGGTCAATCAGTGGTCAACATGGAGATTGAAGAAACACAGGTTGTGTATCCGCAGTGGAATACTTGAACAATCAAATGTTTGAACCAATTTCAAGAATACTATACCCAAACAATCAAGATGAGAAGCTTAATATTCATCAAAGTTTATATGAATTTTATTAGTATAAAGATGAAACAACTGTTCAATTAATAATACAGATCAAACCACTAAATTGAAGTGATAAATAGTGTTACATATAAACACAGTCTTTTAAATTACCATTTTGCATATTTTGAATTTCAAAATTACTGATATTGTCAGTAACTACTGACTTGATTTGAAAGCAAATGCCATAATGACTTTTTTAAATTTTATTTTAACTTTAATCAACATATAATAACCGTCAATTTGTAATTCAAAATTTGCTTAATCAAATGTCCAAAGCTCAAGAAATCAGCATTAATTACTGATTTGATTTGAAACAAATAGTCATCAAGAATTTATTTTTATTTTTTAATTTAACTTTAAATTTTATGATGAAAATAATGTTGGTGGAACTCTTATGTAATTGGTTGTCAACAATGTAAAAGTGAGCAGCGGCTATTTTTTCCGATCAGTGGATACCAACCAGTTTTCGAAACACTGATGTTCGGTCAATTAGTGGTCAACATGGAGATTGAAGAAACAGAGGTTGTATTTCAACAGTGGAATATTTTGAACAATCAAATGTTTGAACCAATTTCAAGAATACTATACCCAAACAATCAAGATGAGAAGCTTAATATTCATCAAAGTGTATATGAATTTTATTAGTATAAAGATTAAACAACTGTTCAATTAATAATACAGATCAAACCACTGAACTGATGTGATAAATAGTGTTACATATAAACAAAAGTACTAAACCCTGTTACATATAAACACTGATGCCATAAAAATGGTTTCATATAAAACACTGAGGTGATGACATCTAACAACCTAACAGTCTTTAAAACATTGATGCGGAAAACACTGTTATATATAAACAAAGTCTTTTAAATTACCATTTTACATATTTTGAATTTCAAAATTACTGATATTGTCAGTAACTACTGACTTGATTTGATAGCAAATGCCATAATGACTTTTTAAATTTTATTTTAACTTTAATCAACATATAATAACCGTCAATTTGAAATACAAAATTTGCTTAATCAAATGTCAAAAGATCAAGAAATCAGCATTAAAATAGTGATTTGTTTGAAACAAATTGTCATCAAGAATTTTTCTTAATCTAACTTTAAATTTTTTGATGAGAATAAAGTTGGTGGATTTTTTCCGATCAGTGGATACCAACCTGTTTTCAAAACACTGATGTTTGGTCAATCAGTGGTCAACATGGAGATTGAAGAAACAGTGGTTGTATTTCAGCAGTGGAATATTTTGAACAATCAAATGTTTGAACCAATTTCAAGAATACTATACTCAAACAATCAAGATGAGGTGCTTAATATTCATCCAAGTGTATAGGAATTTTATTAGTACAAAGATGAAACAACTGTTCAATTAATAGTACAGATCAAAACACTGAAGTGATAGTATAAATTCTGTTACATATAAACACTATTAACATAAACAAAGATAGAATAAACACTGTTAACATAAACAAACATAGAAGATGTTTTGTTGATGAGGAACCACTGTTGTTGGAGAGTGTTTCACATTTAGTTGATCGGTGCTTGTCTGGACTTTGGTCTTGATCAGTGGTTCTTCATAATTGAACAGTGGATGATGTTCATCAAACTTTATGTACAACCATCCTTATATCCAACACTTGTTAGGCAGATCAGTGATGTGCCATATTAACTTGTTATAACCACTGTCATTGTAGGAAACTTAGCTGGGCAGTGCCTATTGGTGCAAACTTCAGTTTACCTACAAAAACTGATGAATTTAGAATAAATAACGCAAACTATTGTTAAGTCAAATAGCTGATGGAAAACTTTTTAACCACTGCTAGTAATTAAAACACCGATAGTGATTAACAAAACTACATTTAATTGCTCAAATTGAGATGACGGGAGATCTGCAAAGGATTACAAATGAATCAATGCACCAATAAACAGTAAATCAAAACGTTAGAAATACCCAAAAAAATAAATCACACCAATTTAAGTTACCTTGGTGATGTCCTAAACTTTTGCACTGGTATCACCTATCAACACACCTGGTATAACCTTTCCCATTTCCATCTCCTCAACAACCGTCCGGCAGAGGTTGCTTCTAATCAACAAACTCTATAATCCAACAAAAAAGGTTTGGAAAGACAAAGTACAAAACATATCAAAATAAATCTGCTCGTAATCACATGATACAACAAACCAAACATACCAGAGTCACCGATTAAGAGGAGGTTGTACAAAAGCGTTCATCGAGTACGATAAGGAGATCTGTTTCTTCTTCTGAGGGTAGAAAAGGGTTCATCATGTTCAGTATGACAAAATAGATAAAACGAAATAAAATTTCTAGATAAAAAAGTAGATCTTACATGATTATTCTCTTCTTCAACCACTGGACGGTACATGATTTAGGGTTTCAAACGAAGATGTATCCAATAGAAGTAGCCTCTGCCGTACGTTGTTGAGGAGATGAATATGAGAAGAAGAAGAAGAAGGATAAACATCGATCGGAAATAGAGCAGAGCAGAGAGAGAAAGAAAGCAAGAAGCCCTAAATGAGTAAATGAAGGAGGATATAAATAGAAGAGGGCAGTGGCACTGTTGGGCGGGAAAAAGGGCATTTAGGGGCTCTCTGGTGTTGACACGTGGCCCAAATAACTTTCATTTATTATATATAATAGATTGCCTGGCACTATTCCCTCAACTTATAAATGTATATGTAGTAAATGATGGCATTTTTTTTCAATACTTTAAAGGAATTAGTTTTATAAGGTTTGATGATCTTTTATTTTTAAAAGGTTGGTGTTAAATTTAAATAGACCTCTCTTTTGAGTTTTGACTAAACTCGTTAGCGATTAGGCGGAACTGAAGAAAATCGAGTCGGTAGCCTACCTTGTAGCGTTAGTCAACGAGTATTCAGCCTCTGAGACCTTGTTTTACAACATTAACAATGATAATGATAATGATAATGATAATGATAATGATAATGATAATGATAATGATAATAATAATAATAATAATAATAATAATAATAATAATAATAATAATAATAATAATAATAATAATAATAAGAGTAAACTACAATTTTACCCCCCTGAGGTTAGGGGTGATTGGCACCCTTACCCCCCCTCCCCCCTAAGGAAATAATTGCAATTTTACTCCCCACTGTTCACTGTTATGTCGCAATTCTACCCCCCGGCTTCAGTTTTGTTGACTGGTCTATTGACTTGGGGGTGAAATGACTATTTTACCCTTTTATTTTACCCCCCAACGTTTGCTGTTATGTCGCATGTTTACCCCCTGGAATCAAATATGTTGGCTGATCTGTTGACTTGGGGTAAATTACTAAAATACCCTTTCTTATAACCCCCTATAATTTATGTTTAGAAGCAAAATTACCCCCTGCAACTACCAAAACCTTTCACGCCACCATCCATATTCGATTCCACCACCATATAAACAGGCTTGTAACAGAATTCAAGCCACTCAGCCACCATTGACCACCCTTCGCTACTGTCCCATCTCCATGAACCTGGCTGAAGCCCATACACATCCATAACCAGGTTCACATGTCCAACTAGATTCACTGTCAGCAAAAATCATAACCATTGTGTGTTTGGCATCAAGTGTTTTAACAGAATTCAAAAACCATGAAGAAGTGTTGTAACAGAATTCAAAAACCATGAAGAAGTCAAACAGGTTCACTGTCAATTCAAAAACCATATGCATTGTACAAGCCTGTTGCATTTGTAGAAGCCTGCATATCCATATTATTGCCTAAAAATAACACATATACATTGACCTATATTATTGACCCATAAGTCAAATTGCAGCACTGTCAATTCAAAAACCATGAAGAACCTTCAGCATTTGACAGGTTCACTGTCAAGTCAAACAGAATTCAAACAAGTTTGTAATGTCGAAATTTAGAAATGACAAATCTTGGCCTATATTATTGATCCATAAGTCATAAGCATTTGTACAAGCATGTTTTACTTTCATAACTTAAATTGCACATACACCTATTGCATTTGTAGAAGCCTGCATATCCATATTATTGTGACAACTCGAGTTTCTAGGTCTCTATTTGACATAACCTTGTGCTTACTTGCAATGTGTGTTTCATATATTTGGGGTGCATTATAATTTTTATAATTGTGTGTATATAATAATGTGATTAGTGTTAAATTGTGTTTTAAAATTAATATAGAACTTTTGCCAAACACCTATCCCCACCCGAAAACAACCCTTGGTGAAAACCCCTACCCCACGAAAACACAAGTGATGAAAACACTTTAGTGTGTTTTCGTCCACTGTTAATTGCCGAAAACAACAAATGGGCTTTGGCCCAGTAGCAACCCATTTTAATAACTTGTTCCCCACTGTTACGTAAAAAGTTTTAGTAGCCAAACCCTAGAGCCCTATTGTTTTCCCTGTGCGACGGCAACTACAAGCTTTCGAGTCTTTTCCTTTCGATCAGTATAGTGATCTCTCCATCTCGGTTAGTTTGCACTGTTGTTTGATTCTTGAATGGTTCCTTAGAAAGTTATTGTATGGCTGTATGTTTAGGATCGATTAGATGATGAGATTGTTACATCGGATTGATAATTCATTGGGTTGATTGATAGGGTTGATATTTCTGTTGTGAATCGTTAGACTAGGTCTGATTAATTGTACTACTGATCATGTTTGACTGGATGATTTATATATATATATATATGTAGGTCTAAATGGCAACTGAATGATGATTCAAATTATATAATGATTGACTGAATGAGAATCATGGTGGTATAATGATTTAGTAATTCACATGATTACATGAGTTGGTTTGGCTGAATGATTGTAGACGATGTAACTGTTGGATATGCTATGATTTGTAACTGTTGTAGATGATGAATAGGGTTACGGTATGTGTGTAACTGTTTTATTATTGCTGTTGAAGTCGACGAAAACACAGGAACCACCGAAAACACATACCCGACGAAATCACTTTGGGATTTCGTCACATAGGAGATTTCGCCAAATAATGCAACTTGAATTCTATTGAACCTCACAAAAATTGAAAACCATTTTCAATGTTCAGTAATGGCCGACAAACTTCTAAAACATTCACATTTAATTAGACCTTTCAAACTAGTGGATTGTTATTTCATTTTACATGCACACTTACTAAATTTAAGTGGACCGATTTATTTATTCAATCGACACACATGGGGCTGTGATATGTTTCACATGCAAACATTGATCAACTCAAAAGTTTTACTAAATGCAATCCCACTACAGCTTTCACATGCAACACATATGATTTCGTTAAGTGTTCGGGCATGTTAGCTTCGTTAAGACTGTTACTCAGTTAAGTTAATTACTTGGTTAACTCTGTTAGTTCTTAACTCCGTTAGTTTCTTAATCCAGTTAAATATGTTAACTCTGCTAAGTATGTTGATTAACTGCTTATATGATACGTGATAATTGCTTAAACACACTTCGTGACATAAATAGCATGTGATCCTATACGAACGAAACTGATTGTATATACGTGCCTATTATAGGACTTGACTGATTACTTGCAAACACATACCTTAGCATACCGAGCAAACCAAGGTGAGTTCACACTAGCCAAGGCATGGGATTCCCAGGGGTTGGGAATGGGATTGAATAACTACTCGTACAACCATTACTATTAAACTAATTATTACTGTCCTCGGATTGAAGGGCACGTACGTAAAACCTACGTACAGTTATACTTACTACTGTCCTCGGATTTAAGGGTACGTACGTAAAGCCTACGTACACGATCATAAGACCATCAACTCTATCATTTGAAGTCCCTCATTTATCGACTTAATCGCTGAGGCCTATGGCGAGCGGGTCATTAGTAGATAGCGCTATTAGGTTTAACAAACCTCACACCGTGTCGTCCGAACGGGCGTGTACTAATGGACTATGGGCAAAGGGTCAATGCTGATAGACATTGACTTAGGGCACCTCTTACATTTTCGTAGCAGTCGATACGCGTGGTCTAGTAACACATGGGAAGCCCCACTAATCATCGCACACATGCCTGGATTGGCCGCGATACGGATTAATACGATACATGGTTTAGAAAACGAACATACGATTTACGAAATGAATACTATAACCAAACAACCAACTGTGAACTCGCTCAACTTTGTTGTTGATTCATTGCTACATGCCTTGCAGGTCATTAGGTACTCATGGAGCTTGCACAGGGAGGAACGGTCGTTGTGGGACATGGCAGTGTGTGCCATGCTATGAACTTTACTTTATTTCGTATTTAATACTTTCAATGGGTTTTACAATTATGCTTCCGCTAAACACTTAACTATGCTTTGGTTTTGAACACCTTTCATATTGTTTGGTTGAATTATGTTTACTTACATGTTTGTTCAATATGATTGGTGGCTTGATCCTGGTCAGTCACACCTCCAAGCGGTGATACTCCGCGTGTGGATTTTGGGGGTGTGACAGATTGGTGTCAGAGCCCTTGGTTATAGTGAACTTGGTTTTAATAAGGGGAAAACGTTTTTATTAAAACCAGACTATAACCTGTACAGTGCTCAACGATCCACAACGACGCCTCGCTCCACGTGCAAGACTCAACATCCTAGGTAATATGGTATATGTTTTATTGCCTACATGCTAGATTACATAGAACTTTGCTCATGGTATGCTTAGATAAACGTAACAACTAGTGCTTGAGAATACTTGTGTGCTCACTCTCTTCTGTCATCGCACTATTCGCGAACCTCTCTTACTTATGTTACCTTTGCTATGAAGATCATGGCTGGACGTATTAACTTGACACAAGCCCAGTTGACGGCTCTCATTAACGAACAAGTTGTTGCGGCACTTGCAGCTGCACAAGCAGGAGGTCAACACGCTCAGCCACCTAATTGCACCTTTAAGAATTTCACGGATTGCCGACCTAGTACCTTCAGTGGTACTGAGGGAGTTGTAGGCCTCCTCCATTGGTTCGAGAGGCTCGAAACTGACTTTGAGGTGCGTGATTGCCCTGAGTCTCGTAGAGTAAAGTTTGCTGCTGGAACACTCGAAGGTGCTGCATTAACCTGGTGGGAAACACAGGTTCAAATGTTAGGGCTGGCAGCTGCTAATGCCACCCCCTGGAACGAGTTCAAGGACCTAGTTAAGGAAGAGTTTTGCAGTCGGGAAGACATCCACAAACTAGAGGTGGAGTTCCTCAACTTACAGATGACGGGGTCTGAAATTGAGGTTTATACGAAGAGATCGAATGAATTAGCCACATTGTGTCCCACTATGGTAGACCCTCCCACTAAACGTATCGAGCTGTATCTCAAGGGTCTGGTGCCAGAAATTCAGAGTCATGTGATCGCAGCTAATCTTGGCACTATCCAACAAGTCACTCGGCTTGCTCATCGCCTCACAGACCAGGCATTAGAACAAAACAAACTACCAAAAACGTGTTAAAGCTGCTACAACTTGTGCTTCTAGTGACAACAAACGCAAGTGGGATGGGAACCTGAATAAGGGGTCAACTCCGATTCAGTATCAGGCGCAGCAGCGAAAGACAGATGACTACGAGAGCCCCGGTCAGCAGTCTTCTGGTAGTCACGGACAGAGGGGATATCGAGGAAATCATCCAAAGTGCAACAAATGCAATAGGCACCACAGCGGTCAGTGCAACAAGGATCGTTGTCAGAGGTGTCTCAAGATGGGTCATGAAGCCAAGGATTGCCGAAGCTCACGTCCTGTAACCCAGGAACAACAACAGCAGCCTCAAGATCCACAGAATCAGTAGCAACAACAGAGTTTTAGAGGATGTTTTCAGTGTGATGCTAAAGATCACTACAAGAGACATTGTCCACATTTGAATCAGGACCAGACTCAGAACCACGACCATGGAAGCAAGAACAACAATGGAAACAGTGACGCCGGGGCCGCGTGCACGTGATTGGTCAGGGTGATGCAAGGGATGAACCTAACGTAATGATGGGTAAGTTTCTTCTTGACGACTTTTATGTTACTGTTTTGTTTGATCCGGGTGCGGATACCAGTTATATGTCTTTGAAAGTTAGTCAAATGCTCAAGCGCACACCCACACTTTTGAACACTAAACATGTCGTAGAGTTAGCTAATGGTAAAAGTCTAGAGGCCACACACATAGTTCAGGGCTGTAATCTTATCCTCGCTGGTCAGACTTTGCCTATCGATCTTATTCCTATAACTCTGGGTAGTTTCGACATCGTCATTGGTATGGATTGGTTATCCCAACATCGAGCAGAGATCTTATGCAAGGAGAAGATTGTTCATATACCCCGTTCTGGTAAAGAACCTCTCGAAGTTCAAGGCGACAAGAGTGGTGCCGTGGTTGGCATCATCTCCTTTCTTAAGGCCCAGGAGTGTTTGCGAAAGGGCCACACCACTATTTTAGCGCTTGTTACTGACACATCAACGAAAGAGAAGAAAGACGGTACCTTCCGTATGTGCATAGATTACCGCGAACTAAACAAGGTGACCGTAAAGAATCGCTATCCTCTCCCACGCATTGACGACTTGTTCGATCAGCTGCAAGGGTCGAGCTACTATTCAAAGAATGATCTGAGGTCAGGCTACCATCAACTGAGAGTCCGGGATGAGGACGTCTCCAAAACAGCATTCAGAACACGCTACGGCCATTACGAGTTTCTGGTCATGCCATTCGGGCTAACAAACGCTCCTGCAGTTTCCATGGGTCTTATGAACAGGGTGTGCAAACTTTACCTGGATAAGTTTGTGATTGTATTCATCGACGACATCCTGATCTATTCGAAGAGTCAGGAGGAACACGAGCATCATTTACGACTTATTTTGGAACTCCTTCGAACGGAACAACCGTACGCCAAGTTTTCAAAATGCGACTTCTGGCTTCGTGAAGTCCACTTCCTAGGCCACGTAGTAAACAAGGATGGGATTCATGTTGATCCGTCCAAAGTAGATTCGATCAAGAACTGGCCTGCACCTCGCACACCAACCGAACTACGCCAATTCTTGGGTTTGGCGGGTTATTACAGACGGTTCATCAAAGACTTCTCAAAGATTGCACAGCCGCTTACACTACTGACACAGAAAGGTGTTGCTTACCGTTGGGGTAATACACAGGAAACAGAGTTCCAGCACTTAAAGGATAGACTTTGTAGCGCACCTATCCTCTCATTGCCTGAAGGCACGGACGATTTTGTAGTCTACTGCGACGCATCCATCCAAGGTCTTGGATGTGTGTTGATGCAACGGGATAAAGTCATTGCTTATGCTTCGCGCCAACTTAAGATTCACGAACGGAATTACACTACACACGATTTAGAGCTGGGAGCTGTTGTTTTTGCGCTCAAGATATGGCGACATTACCTGTATGGCACCAAGTGCACCATCTACATCGATCACAGGAGTCTCGAGCATATCTTCAAACAGAAAGAGTTGAACATGCGACAACGTCAATGGGTCGAGTTACTGAACGATTACGAATGTGCTATAAAGTACCATCCGGGCAAAGCCAATGTGGTGGCCGACGCCCTTAGTCGAAGGGATACTACACCTAGGCGTGTACGAGCGTTGCAACTCACTATTCAATCTAGTCTTCCTTCACAGATACGAGATGCTCAGGTAGAAGCATTGAAACCAGAAAACGTCAGGGCTGAAGCCCTACGCGGCTCAAGGCAACGGTTAGAACAAAAGGCAGACGGCGCCTACTATGTAACAGGACGTATCTGGGTCCCACTCTATGGCAACTTACGTGAGCTCGTAATGGATGAAGCACATAAGTCTCGCTACTCAGTACATCCTGGTTCGGATAAGATGTACCACGATATCAAAACTACGTATTGGTGGCCTAGCATGAAAGCTCACATAGCAACTTACGTTAGCAAGTGCTTGACTTGTGCAAGAGTCAAGACAGAATATCAGAAACCCTCAGGCCTACTACAACAGCCAGAGATACCACAATGGAAATGGGAGCAAATTTCCATGGATTTTGTTACTGGCCTGCCTAGATCTCAACGTGGTAACGATACTATTTGGGTGATCGTGGATCGACTCACAAAGTCTGCTCACTTCTTGGCTATCAAGGAAACGGATAAGTTCTCCACACTAGCAGACGTATATCTTAAGGAAGTTGTCTCGAGGCACGGAATGCCCACCTCTATTATCTCGGATCGAGATGCACGTTTTACTTCAGAACTGTGGCAAGCAATGCACAAGTCCTTTGGCTCACGTTTAGATATGAGCTCAGCTTATCACCCACAAACGGATGGGCAGTCTGAACGCACCATCCAGACCCTCGAAGACATGCTTAGGGCATGTGTAATTGACTTTGGAAACGGCTGGGAAAAGCATCTGCCACTTGTGGAATTTTCGTACAATAACAGCTACCACACCAGCATTAAAGCTGCTCCGTTTGAGGCATTGTACGGGCGTAAATGCCGGTCACCTTTTTGTTGGGCAGAGGTGGGGGATAGTCAGATCACTGGCCCAGAACTTGTGGTAGACACAACAGAACGAATCGCTCAAATACGACAACGAATGGCGGCAGCTCGTGACCGTCAGAAAAGCTACGCCGACAAGGACAGGAAACCCATCGAGCTCCAGGTTGGGGAGCGGGTGCTACTCAAAGTTTCACCCTGGAAGGGTGTGGTTCGTTTTGGTAAACGAGGCAAACTTAACCCACGATACGTTGGACCTTTCGAAATCATCGAGAAAATAGGCAAGGTGGCCTACAAACTAAACCTACCAGCAGAACTCAGTGCAGTTCACAACGTTTTCCACGTGTCGAATCTGAAGAGGTTTCTGTCAGATGAGACCCACATAGCTCCTTTGAAGGAGCTCACTATCGACGAGCAGTTACGATTCGTCGAGGAACCAGTTGAAATCACGGACCGGGATGTTAAGGTCCTCAAACGCACTAGAATACCTCTCGTTCGAGTTCGTTGGAACTCACGTCGCAGCCCAGAGTTCACCTGGGAATGAGAAGATCAAATGAAACTCAAGTATCCCCAGTTATTCGGAAACAGTGCAACCACTACTGAGGCTGAAGCTACTACAGAATTTCGAGACGAAATTCCAAATCAACGGGGGGATGATGTGAGACCCCAGGAAAACCAGTAAACTACACAACACAACTAGCTTCCTCAGTAACCACGTGCTAAATTTTGGGACAAAATTTCTTTCAAGTTGGGGATAATGTGACAACTTGAGTTTCTAGGTCTCTACTTGACTTAACCTTGTGCTTACTTGCAATGTGTGTTTCGTATATTTGGGGTGCATTATAATATTTATAATTGTGTGTATATAATAATGTGATTAGTGTTAAATTGTGTTTTATAATTAATATAGAACTTTTGCCAAACACCTATCCCCACCCGAAAACACCCCTTGGTGAAAACCCCTACCCCACGAAAACACAAGTGATGAAAACACTTTAGAGTGTTTTCGTCCACTGTTAATTGCCGAAAACAACAAATGGGCTTTGGCCCAGTAGCAACCCATTTTAATAACTTGTTCCCCACTGTTACGTAAAAATTTTTAGTAGCCAAACCCTAGAGCCCTATTGTTTTCCCTATGCGACGGCAACTACAAGCTTTCGAGTCTTTTCCTTTCGATCAGTATAGTGATCTCTCCATCTCGGTTAGTTTGCACTGTTGTTTGATTCTTGAATGGTTCCTTAGAAAGTTATTGTATGGCTGTATGTTTATGTTCGATTAGATGATGAGATTGTTACATCGGATTGATAATTCATTGGGTTGATTGATAGGGTTGATATTTCTGTTGTGAATCGTTAGACTAGGTCTGATTAATTGTACTACTGATCATGTTTGACTGGATGATTTATATATATATATATATATATATATATATATATATATATGTAGGTCTAAATGGCAACTGAATGATGATTCGAATTATATAATGATTGACTGAATGAGAATCATGGTGGTATAATGATTTAGTAATTCACATGATTACATGAGTTGGTTTGGCTGAATGATTGTAGACGATGTAACTGTTGGATATGCTGTGATTTGTAACTGTTGTAGATAATGAATAGGGTTACGGTATGTGTGTAACTGTTTTATTATTGCTGTTGAAGTCGACGAAAACACAGGAACCACCGAAAACACATACCCGACGAAATCACTTTGGGATTTCGTCACATAGGAGATTTCGCCAAATAATGCAACTTGAATTCTATTGAACCTCACAAAAATTGAAAACCATTTTCAATGTTCAGTAATGGCCGACAAACTTCTAAAACATTCACATTTAATTGGACCTTTCAAACTAGTGGATTGTTATTTCATTTTATATGCACACTTACTAAATTTAAGTGGACCGATTTATTTATTCAATCGACACACATGGGGCTGTGATATGTTTCACATGCAAACATTGATCAACTCAAAAGTTTTACTAAATGCAATCCCACTACAGCTTTCACATGCAACACATATGATTTCGTTAAGTGTTCGGGCATGTTAGCTTCGTTAAGACTGTTACTCAGTTAAGTTAATTACTTGGTTAACTCTGTTAGTTCTTAACTCCGTTAGTTTCTTAATCCAGTTAAATATGTTAACTCTGCTAAGTATGTTGATTAACTGCTTATATGATACGTGATAATTGCTTAAACACACTTCGTGACATAAATAGCATGTGATCCTATACGAACGAAACTGATTGTACATACGTGCCTATTATAGGACTTGACTGATTACTTGCAAACACATACCTTAGCATACCGGGCAAACCAAGGTGAGTTCACACTAGCCAAGGCATGGGATTCCCATGGGTTGGGAATGGGATTGAATAACTACTCGTACAACCATTACTATTAAACTAATTATTACTGTCCTCGGATTGAAGGGCACGTACGTAAAACCTACGTACAGTTATACTTACTACTGTCCTCGGATTTAAGGGTACGTACGTAAAGCCTACGTACACGATCATAAGACCATCAACTATATCATTTGAAGTCCCTCATTTATCGACTTAATCGCCGAGGCCTATGGCGAGCGGGTCATTAGTAGATAGCGCTATTAGGTTTAACAAACCTCACACCGTGTCGTCCGAACGGGCGTGTACTAATGGACTATGGGCAAAGGGTTAATGCTGATAGACATTGACTTAGGGCACCTCTTACATTTTCGTAGCAGTCGATACGCGTGGTCTAGTAACACATGGGAAGCCCCACTAATCATCGCACACATGCCTGGATTGGCCGCGATACGGATTAATACGATACATGGTTTAGAAAACGAACATACGATTTACGAAATGAATACTATAACCAAACAACCAACTGTGAACTCGCTCAACTTTGTTGTTGATTCATTGCTACATGCCTTGCAGGTCATTAGGTACTCATGGAGCTTGCACAGGGAGGAACGGTCGTTGTGGGACATGGCAGTGTGTGCCATGCTATGAACTTTACTTTATTTCGTATTTAATATTTTCAATGGGTTTTACAATTATGCTTCCGCTAAACACTTAACTATGCTTTGGTTTTGAACACCTTTCATATTGTTTGGTTGAATTATGTTTACTTACATGTTTGTTCAATATGATTGGTGGCTTGATCCTGGTCAGTCACGCCTCCAAGCGGTGATACTCCATTTGGATTTTGGGGGTGTGGCAATTATTGCCTAAAAACAACACATATACATTGACCTATATTATTGACCCATAAGTCAAATTGCACATACACCCTCTTTCACTTATGCAAGGGACTGAAAGTGATGGTGATTGCACCAAGTGCCATGACAGATTGAATGGCTTTTTCATCTTAAATAAAGTGTCTAGAGTGTAAATGCATCAGAACCATTGCCAAATGCATTAGAACCATTGCCAAATGCATTAGAAGTATTGCAAATGCATCAACACCTCTGCATCAGTCAATGTGTTCTGTTCTGTTCTGTTCTATGATCAAACCAAACATCAGCAACTTAACAGTCAAATATAACCAACATTAACCCACATTATGTCGTGATCAAACATTAACCCACTTAACAGTCAAATATAACCAACTTAACAGTCAATGTGCTCTATGATCAAACATAACCTGTTCTATGATCAAACATAACATGTTCTATGATCAAGCAAAAGATCCTACACATTAACCCAAAAGATCCTAGAAGATTAGAGTTTAAGTATCCTACACTACATATTAACCCAAAAGATCCTACACAACCATTTCCTGCTGAGGGGGAAACTGGAAATGCAGGAACGGGCGGACTCGCATCTTGACAACCAATGAGACCACAATCGATCGAAGTGAAACATGAATCCTCATGTCCACTGCAAATACACAAACATCCATTACTAGTTGTTTGATTTTACCCCACAATCAAAATAGTTGTTTGATTATACCTGAAAACTGCGAGAAAAGGGAGGATCTCTGGACCACAGCTGGATCGACGGTGGCCGGTGGTGTGGTCGCCGGCCCTGGCTCAGCCGGTGGAGCTGGATGCATCATGGCATTCTGTTCAGTCATCCTCTGCAAGTGTGGTGAAGAAGAAGGAGTGGTGAAGAAGATGGAGTGGTGAAGAAGATGGAGTGGAGGTCGCCGGTGAAGAGACGTCGCCGGGGAAGAAGCCGGAGGGAAGGTGATCGCCGGTAGTGAGGAAGAGGAAACTTAGGGGGTAAGGTTGTGATATAAGGTTGAGTTAAGGGGTTATTTTAATATATAAGGTACAATTAAGTTGAAATTACTATTATACCCTTTGACCCTCCAATGTTTATGTTGACCAGTCAACAAAACTGAAGCCGGAGGGTAGAATTGCGACATACCAGTGAACAGTGGGGGGTGAAATTGCAATTAAATTTCTTAGGGGGGGTAAGGGTGCAAATTACCCCTAACCTCAGAGGGTAAAATTGCAGTTTACTCAAATAATAATAATAATATTGTTTTAAAGGATTGTAAAGTCGCAGTTTTCATTCTTCGAGGAATGTGAGGAAGACTCGTCGCATATGGTTGGCTACACGAAGGTGCTTTTTATTTTCATTTTACTCTATTAAACAAATCGACTTTATTGACTACATAATATGGTCAGCAAATCACCACATGCTTAATGAAACTCCAAATTGGTCTTTCCTCGCCTCATCTCTACATATGTATAAATATGCATCAAAACCATTTCTCTCAGCACAACCATCAAAACTCAAAAAAAAAAAAAAAAAAAAAACATAAGAAAATAAAAGTTTGAAGATACAAAAAATATGGAAAACTTTTCAAGAAACCTATCGAGAAATCTTTCAAGAAGTGTTTCAACAGCAGTTGATAGATCGAGAAATCTTTCAAGAAGTGTTTCAACTGCAGTTGATAGAAACAAAGTGTGGAGGAGAACGACATACGGCGGGTTTGATGGTGGAAGGAGCGTAAAGACTATTCGTCTTGGCGAGGACAACCATACCTGGTTTGGGAAGATCAAGAATGCGTTTAACTTCACCAAATCAAGGAAACATGACAAAGATACTTCAAAGGCTAGGAGATCGTCGAAAATCGCAAGTTCGAATGATGAGTTTCAAAGTAGATTGCTTTCGGAGATTTATAAGAGCATGTCGTCTACTCATGAATTATCTAGAAGTTAGACACAAGATTTAAAATTTTCATCTTGGAGATTGCAGAGGACAACCTTGTTCATATTTCTTTCCCACAAGATTTAAAATTCTTTCTGCTTACATAAAATATATTCTTTTATTTTTTTTAATTACTGGGTTTATACAAAGCAAAAACAAGTTATATATGGATATCACATGTTTATTAATTATTGAGATGGGATGATGTTTGATTTTTATGCAGATTTTGTACTCTATATAAATCGTTCTTTTGGTTTGGTTAAAATGACAGATATTGTGTCTTGCCAAAACTATTTATTACTCTCACTTAACCGATTAGACGTGTGGGCGTGGTTTGATGGTGTTTATGCTTTTCCACGTCGCACACATCACCACGGGAACGGCGTTGTAGGCGGTGTTGTGTGTGGGGCAGACTGTTTTCCACCAGCGTTGAGGCAGTGGTTGGGGCAACGTGGTGTTTGTCTATTGACGTGGCAAATAGCCGTTGGACCCCAACCACACAATTAAAAAAATTCCACTTAAAAATATATACTCCCCTGTACAAAAAGAACTCAACTTTTTCCACAATTTTTCATCTTATTCTCTTCTAACCAACTCCATATTTTATAAAATCTCTCTACTTTTTATAAAAAAAAAATCATGCATCCATACAACGGCAACTTCGATCCGAACAACTCCTATGGCGTGGGCGAAGTTTCGTACTCCACTTCGCCTCCAGCGTTTCAACCGAACCAATGCCGATATCCCGATCCGAACATATTGGCGTACAGCCAACTTCTTGCGAACCTACCTTTTATGTTTCCACCACAAATGCAACAACTGCTCGCTACTCTATCCCAAACGCCCCCTACACCTGAATCCATACCAGACACTCAACCTACACCACCCAAATCCTCTACGCGAAAAAATAAAACGGAACCATAAAAAGAAAACCGAGGCCGAGAAGAAGAAATCAAAAGAGGATTGCCGCGTGACTCTGTGGAAAAACGAGGAAGAGTTGGTGTTGAGGAAAGCTTGGCTTTCAATTTCGAAGAATTTGGTTCTAGGTATACCGTATTTTATATTTATTTAAAAAAATACATCTTATAATGATAATATATATTTTTTTAATAGGTACCAACCAACATGGTGACCATTTTTGGAACCGAATAAACGAACTTTTTCACAAAACCTTGGATCGAGATTACTATGGGAAAAATCATTGTCTCTCGTTAAAGCGGCGTGAAATAAATAGCGCCATTACTGCTTTCAACGCCCACTACAACAACTTAAGGAACAACCCAAAGAGTGGCGAAACGGACGTCAACTGGTTGACGCGTGCGATAGCCTTGTATTTGACGGAAAGAAAGGGGTCACCTTTAAATGTATTCATTGTTGGGATATTGCAAAAAACTCTCAAAATGGGCACGAGTACCTTTAGCGGGACAATCGTTGTCCAAAAGGTCCAAAAATTGTTCCACTACTAATCGCTCGGATGCTTGTACCGAATTTGAGATCAACTTAAGCGACGATGATCTCGAAGCCGAACGCCACTTAGAAGAGATAAATAAAAAAGAGGGCGCAAAAATCATACACTACGAGTGTTGAAAGAAACCTCATTTTGGCTAGCATCGAAGATCAAATAGCTACGTTCAATAACATCCAACAAGAAAGAAACACCCAAAGAATAAAAGCTCTCGAGATTTACGAACGAAAGGAAAGGAAGTCGGATATGAAATTCCTCGCTATCAAGGTCGATCACCTTGGACCAGAAGAACGAGCAATCGAGAAAGCGAAGCCAGAAATTATGGATAAATCTCGTACTTAGTTTCGTTTTTTTATTAATTTCAGTTATTTTTTTAACTTTCTAGTTTATTAAATTATGTATTTTTTTAATTATGTAATCTTATTTTTATTAATGTTATTTATAAGATTAGTATTAATGATTTCTTTAAAATTAAATAGATTTTTTAATAGTTTATAAATATAATATAATAACAAAAACTGTGTGCCACGTGTCGAATAACGCCATTCTTTCACTCCCCGTCCCACACCTCCTGTTTTTGCACCACGCCACTTTTCTGACGCGTAGTTATGTATCATCCAAGCCATTGGGAATAGCCCAATGGTGTTGGTGAGTTAGATAAGGTGTAGAATAGTAGGAGGTCATGGATTCAATCCCCATGGCGTGCAAGTTTAGCCATTCAAAAAAAAAAAGTTAAGTATCATCCACATGTCACATAACGCCTCATTTTCAAACCCCTGCATACACACCGTATATTCTTTAACTTTACCCTGTTTAGCAACAAATTTGTTAAGTCAAATAAAGGACATCTCTATGCTGGTTGGGGTTTGTTTTAATATAATTTGTTTTCGCCACCACTAAAAAAAGGACAAGCTGCATATATAAGTTGACAAGAGATGTTTTGCATTCACGCTCTCTTACTCAAATCTCATCTTTCACTTGATTGAAGTGTATGACATCGATGACGTCAACTTATAAGGCATTACTCTAGGACAAAGCTTATCCGTTTAAGTTTTGCTAAGGGAGACCGGTGTGGTCGGCAAAGTTGAGCTGCAAAGTGTGTTTACCGTGCAGGAACACCGTCGCCGACCCCTTTGTCGTGCGGTAAACTTTGATGAATCGGTGAGGGGTTGCCGAAGCGGTGAAGGGAGGGAAGGAGATAGAAGGGGGTGTGTGGTGGGGTCCATGCCATCTCAAACAATCACTCCTTTTTCCCTTTTTTTTAAATAGTTTACCAATTCATGAAGTGTCTAACCATTGCCAACACTTTTGAGCATAGTTTAAACATTTTTCATTGAATGACATGACACACTGTCATTGGTTGATTTTAAAGTTTACCATTTTCAAGTGTCTAACCACTCCCTACACCCTAACATATAGCCAAACACTCACATTATAGCTATTTGGTGCGCATGGAAACTGTTAAAAACATTTACAATTTTGTGTAAGATGGGCAACATAGAGCATGCACTTACCTTCTTAGTTATAGGGTGAGCAGGAAAGCATTTATACATTTTATGACAATTTACCAACTATATTAGATACTTAGAAATTAAAATAATAAATTATGCAAATAATAACACCTTTGCAACTTTGATTCTTTGTCATAATACTTTGTACATAGGTTGCAAGGTTTTCACAAAATTCAATTATTCATTAAACGTTCAAAGTTCTTTAAAAATATGTAGTCCCAAACATATAATATTCCGCTAGAACTACAATATACACTCCACATGATAATGAATATGAGATAATGATACTGATTGTTTTTTTTATCGTTAACACATGGGTTTTATAAGTTACTAGTATTAAGCCCCTGCGTTGCAGCGGTTGTTATAAAACTGTGTTAAGTAGTAGCAATACTATACCATTGTCAGCGACCACCAACACCGGAAGCGCTCGTAAAAAGAAAATAAATAAAAACGGGAAAAAATTAACGCAAAGCGAAAAGCGTAAAATCTTTGAATCACGCACGCTCGTTGCTGAGAAATTAAACCGAAACGTAAAACATAGAAAAAATAACTAAGTACATCCAGGACCTGCGTGTTGGATTAACTTGTGAAACGCAGAAAAATAGATGTGACGCGACGGGCCAGACAAAGGGGAAAAATATACGAAAAATGTTGAACCCCACACGCACGTTGCGGTGTGTTAACTCACAAATTTTAGAACGAAACGAAAAACTTGGAAAGATGAAAAGTTTGGTGGACCAACTTTGAAAATAAAAAAGAGTTGGGATTAAATTGCAAAAGATGAAAAACTTTAGGTTAAAAGTAAAAAAACAAAGGGTC
Organism: Helianthus tuberosus; assembly: GCA_030545235.1. NCBI lineage: Eukaryota > Viridiplantae > Streptophyta > Magnoliopsida > Asterales > Asteraceae > Helianthus > Helianthus tuberosus. Next base: position 60,280,440 of record CM060436.1, read on the forward strand.
TAACTTGCAAAATTAAAGTTATTTATTAATTTTAGATAAAAATAAGGATAAAAATAAGTGATATCTATATATTGGTTATTAACTAATATTAACTAGTAATTGACTCCGCGCGTTGCGCGAAAGACACGTACATGTAGAGAAGTAAAAAACGTGCTCCTTGGCTTCTTGAATACCAGCTTCTTTATGAACTTGGTATACATCAAACGGAATTTCTTTATTCATTTTTGTGAACTCGGCATGTATCAAGCATGATTTCTTAGTAAAATTGGTATGCATGAAACATAATTGTAATCCAGTTGTGCAACTCCTTTGGAGTTCTGTTCCTAACATTGAACATATTAGTTGAATTCTAATGAAACTGTGATTAATCATATATTCCTAATTCTAAACTATAACAATTCTACCAATAATAGTTTTCAAGATGTAAACAATAGTCAATACACGTTACACCTACTTCCTTTCAAGTTTTTTCTTCTTTAAAATAGCTTAAGTGAATCGGAAAGCAAAAGGACTATCAAAACAAAATTGAAAACACATAGCGAAGAAGAACAATAACGTCATACCTGAAAATTTGGACTGATCTAGTCGTGCTCTGTATTTTGACATTCTGCACTGTTGTATCATGTTCCCCAAATCAATTCAATTAAAAGCATGAAGTTCAACCAAAAGTTAATCAAAAGCTCTTTGTTCCCCAGAAAATGCAAAACAAACTTTATTAATTCATTGTTTCCTACTTGACAAAGAGAAAATAAATCAAAATTAGAAATAAGCATTCCTCATTTTTGTCGTGATTGCTATGCAAAGAAATAAAATAAATTGTAGATCTAGAGAACCATTAGGAAGTGCTTGTCAAGAACTTTTAGAAAATCGAATAATAGGGCGTTTTGGTATTGGCATGTTAGCTTTTCAGTTGTGTCGATTCTTATACGTTCCGGCCATGAAACATTACCTAAAGGACAGAGCAATTTGTGAACCGAATCTACCTTGAAACACCATCGCCGCAGGCAAGGGTTCACAGCGGAACCCTAGCGATTTGTTTCCCCTAATCTTCGTCACCTGTCGAAGCTCCCCAGAGATATGGTTAGCCTGCAAAAAACTAATCCAGTTTCCCCTAATCTTCGTCACCTGTCGAAGCTCCCCAGAGATATGGTTAGCCTGCAAAAAAAAAAAACAAATCCAGCCATCAGCGTCGTTGATTCTCGATATGTAGAAAATATTGGTGAACGTGCCGGAAGAGGTGTGTTGTCGGAGCACAGCAACGGCTCCGCTTTCCGTTGCTAGCGGCTCCACCCGTTCACAACGGAGCAGTCGGTGGGAGGAAATCCACGTCTTCGTACGACACCACTACGATCATCACCGGCCAAGTGCGTAACCGGGGTGAGGAGCCGGCCGGAGGCCATGGTCGGCTCCTCCTCCATCACTCTCTCTCTAGATATTTCCTATCTCTCTCTCTTCCGTATCTCTTTCTCACTCTACTTTCTGGATATCAGAGATACTAACTGCCGTTATTTAATTCACTATTCATCCGTTATGTTATAAATTAATATAGTTATACAATATTAAAATAAATTTATTAAACAAATATAAATAAAATTTATGAGGTTGTAAAAGAGAATGATATATGCCATTATTTAGAATCTTTTATTATAAGTTAAGTTATATTACACTCGTTAAGGTCTATATATCGTATGCATGTACGTATGCCTTCTCTCCTACATTCTTTAATGCCTTGTAGGCTATTTTGTTTGTGCATAATATTCAAACGTGTAGATGAATGTAAGTTGACTTTCTAGAAGAGTCGATGTTTATTTTAAATCATCTTCCTTGGTCAACACGAAAGCAAATTACCCAATAACTTTTTTAGTTAAAACTAGTGGGATTACCTCGCGTTTCGCGGTGAGAATGATCATTCTGTATTGGTTTGATTTAGGGTGCTACTTTCTACACCCCCCTAGTTACTTTTTACACCCCCTCCTCTCACATACTTATAGGTGGGGCCCGCGTGGGACTGACAGTTTTCCTCTCACAAGGGGGGTATAATCAGGAGGGAGGGGGGTGTGTTTAGAATCAGCCTTGATTTATTACGAAAACGACACTTGCTATAACAATCGAAAAAAGGAGCTCAAATGCACAATAGAACATTGAGAAATCGAGTAAAAATCAAGTGTAAATCGATCATGATTATGCAATTGAGATTGTTGTTGCAACGAAAAGTGAATATTTTGAGTGATTGAGTGTAACAAAATTGTTAGTATTTACCAATATGTATAGCTTAGAATATTATAATTCAAAGTTAAACATAACCAAAATTATTTAAACATAATACTAATAAAATTTTATAATATGCGCTAATATGCGATTTAAGTTTAACTAAAACAAAAAAAAAATTGAATATGCTAAAATTTTGCAATTTTGCAAATTATATGCCAACATAATCAATGTCTGACAAGTGGTTTTTGTAGTTCCATATCTATCTATGACATCTTTCGGTTGTTGCCATCGATGGTTCATGTTGGCGTATTCTCCGCAACTAACCGGTTAGGATTCTTGTGAAGCATGATGAACTCATTTTAGAATGTCTCTAATAGTTCTATTTGACCGTGGAGAAAGAAGACTGGAAACTTGAAACACTTTGTAACCTTTACGAGACGTTGGCAATCACAAGTTTCAATTATTTATCATTTGTCGTTTTAGACATATACGCAAGTTAGTTTTGTTGTTTAAAAACACTAGAACCTGCGTTATGTATTATTTCGGTGAATTTAAGCAGGGTTTTTTTAATCTTTTCTATATATTTTTTTGGTGATTTTTCATGCAATTTTCAGCATAAAAAAACAATTTTATACAGAAAATTAAATATTCCATTTTTTTTATTTTATATTTCGTTACAAATGCGTTACAAATTCTTTAAGAAATGGCGTAGGAAATGCGTTGCAAATAATTTCCAACACCATATTTCCGTTGCAAACACGTCACAAATCTTATACAATAGTAATTAAAGAGTCGTAGGAAATGCGTTACAAATTTCCAACACAATATTTCACTACGTCAAAAATGGCTTACGGCCACATAAAAAAAGTGTGACCATATGCCTTTCGCCACACTTTTTTTTTCTAGCTCAAGTGTGACCAAAGGTCGAGTCATCGTAGGCATCATACGGCCACATTCACTTATGTGTGGCCATAGCAACTTAAACTGTGGCTAAAAGGACTTGTTGAAATCAATCATTTTGTCAAATAAGTGTGGCTAAACGCGTAGCAACAACCACATGAATTTACTATAAGTGTGGCCATTTCTATTATACAGTCGCCAATAAGTTTGTTTTTGTAACATCCCGTGTTTTCACGAGTGAAAGTCAAAGTCAAGGTCAAAGTCAACGACCGATTTCGCGCGACTTGACTCGTAGAAATGTTTTTATTTTATTTAAATTATGTGGAGTAAGTGTCGTTCATTACAATAATCGAACCATATTAATCGTATTCCAATCGACTCGCGACTGTGAATGATAGGAAGTAACAATGCGATAAAGTTAATCAAGCTATACTAATCGAATCGACATCAAATCATAACTCGAACTATGTGTTTTACTTGTCATTTTTACGTGTGTGTGTGCCTTACGTGTTACCTGTGCATGTTTATTTTATGTTATGTTGTGATAATCAAGCGAACTCAATCGAACTCGAAGTCTAACTTGAATGTAAACGAACCCGAACCCGAATTCCGAGTCGAACCATATAAGAAGTAGTTGGGACTGAAAGTAATTTGACTAGGAAACCCAATCGAATCGATCGCAATCGGAACCGAAGCGTCATCGCACCGAACGAACCAATTCAGGCGTCATCCGCACGGATTGCCAATCCGCACGGATTGCCAATCCGCACGGATTGCCAATCCGCACGGATTGCCAATCCGCACGGATTGCCAATCCGCACGGATTGCCAATCCGCACGGATTGCCAATCCGCACGGATAGCCTATCCGGGTACGTGCCATCCGCACGGTTCACCCTTTCCCTTTTTGGCATCCTATAAATACATGGGTCACTCTCCAACTTTTCCACTTTTGGCAAGTGACGTCCGAACCGCACGCATTCTTCACTTTTTCTCAGATTTCTCTCAATCCAGGTAAGATCTTGCACTAATTCTTGTACATTCTTGATCGCTACACAATCCTACACCTTTCCATCCTTCAAATCTTAACTTCCAACCATGAAATCACCCGGATTTGAGATATTCTCGGGTGACGTCATCATGAAGTTCTTATGAACTTCAAGCTTGACTTCATTCCACCAAGAATAGCTCAGATCTGAACGATTTCCATAAGATTTCACAAGAACTTCACCTAAATCTAAACTTTTCTAAGGATAAAAGAGTTGAAAGAAATAAACCTAAGTTCTCTTCTTCTTTTACCCTTAAGATCGGTACGAATCTGATCGGTTCTAGTCTCTACTCGATAATAGTGATGCACTAGTCCAGATCTGGAGTTCTACTGCAAGACACCTGATTCCAGGGTCAACCGGAATGAACGTTCTGAGTCGCCGACAGGTCGAGTCAGGGTGGTTCCTGACCGGTCTAGTCCCGCGGGTGAGAATACAATTCCAAGTGGTTGTCACGAAATCAGAACGTCTCGATAAACGACAACAGAAACCAAGAGTAGACGAACGGAACAATCCAACCAGAGGCTGTCCGCACGGACAGGCTGTCCGCACGGACTCGCTGTACGCACGGACAAGCTATACGGACGGGTTGTCACCCGGACGCACTACCCTTGGGACCCACTTTCCAAACAAGGTTTGAGTATCGACGAATGAGCAATCCGGACGGACGACCTCTGAATGGATTACTCTTCGGATCATGAGATACTAAGGCCTTAAAATAAAATTCAAACAGTGTTCATCCGCACGGCCAAGTCGTACGCACGGACAGGCTATCCGGACGGATTGTCTCTGCCCGCGCGCACAGACCGTCCGCACGGATTACCATTGTCCGCACGGACTGCCATCCGTACGGATTGTTGTCCGCGCGACCGGCTTGAAAGGTAGAAACACTTGAATGCTTTCTAAATGCTACAACGAAAACTTCAAAGCACAAGCCATCATACACAAACACATCCTTAGGAAGAAACAATCCACTTGAACACTTATCCGCACGAACAACTTGTCCGTACGGATAAGCCATCCGCACGCACAACTAGTCCGCACGGATTACCATCCGCACGTACAGCCCTCGCGCACGGATAGCTTATCCGGATGGGTCACCATCCGCACGGATAGTTCACCCGCACGGATGACTCCCTCTCACGGATAGTTGATCCGCACGATCAGCCACCCTAACCACTCGCACTTTGTACTGTTTGCGTGCCACTTACCTTTACGCTATCGAATCTATTCAGGCTACTGTACTCGCTGAAAAGCGCTCCCTTCAATCCACAATCGCTGTGAGTATACTCGAACCCTTTTTGCTTTAGCACTTTTGGGTGTTACATACGTTACGAATATTCAAACTACAACAATCACACTACTCAAGCTATTTTAACGCTAAACCACGTACGCATGTTATACATGGCTTATGAATGCTTGTTTGTTATGTTTACACATGGAATGCTGTCTACCTGCCTTAGCAACGATAGTACTATAGTTTGGACTCAGCACCCGTTCACCCGGGGGTTGTTAAGGATCTTTTACTTGCATGGATTATGGTGGTAATCATGTATTGCGAACTGCCTCGGGCAGTCAACCCGCAGTCATTGGTATCGATGGATCTATGTCGATAACTAACGTGCTTCATTTCACTATGTGTACGTGCTGGTTATGCGTAAACGAATTCGAACTCTATATGCTATTATCAAACTTGTATGCTCACCTTTACATTTTATGTATTGACTTTATTTTATCGTATGTGACAGGTGCCTAGGTTGTTTATATGCTTCTCGGGTTGTGATGAAATTGAAGCTAGGAACTGGAGTCCTAGAAACCAACGAATAAATTTGTTATGTTTAAATCTGAGTTGTCGGAACAGAATATTTCTCTTGATGCTTTGCCTGTAATAACTATTTAACTGTTTGAGTTACAGTATGGGACGTGATGTTTAATTAAATGGTAATGATAGTTGTTATGGAAACTTCTGGACAATCTGTTTCGCTCAGTGCCACGCCCCGATGATTCCGCCATCGGTTGGGGTGTGACAGATTGGTATCAGAGCCATAACTATAGGGAATTAGGCAAGACTCGACCTAGTCCGGGTCGAAGTCTTAGAGACCTAGACTATAGTTAAGAACCAACAGACCAACTCACGCGTATGCGTAAACTCGCCACTATCACTCGCTCTTTTCTATCACTGCACTCGAATTTTCAGGTTATGAACAGGTAATGAGGCCGAGAATAGGTGTGAAAACCGCAAACTCTCGACTAAAGTTGCCTAATCAGTTGCATTATTAGCTACAAACGAGGAGAATCATACCAAATTAGGAGTGAAATCCATATTTTGATGAATAATCTCCTCAAATTTTATTAAAAACAAGGACAGAAGTTGCAAGATAGGGGTGGAACCCTAACCTTGACGACTTGTCCTGCTTTTATACAAAAACTCCCACCAAAGTTTCGATGGACTCCAACGATCTAAAGACACAATATAACCAATGGGAATTGCGCCAACGCCCAAGAATAGAGGCAAAGGCATAGTCCTGGAGGTAATTGTGCACACAGGATCCTTGTGAATAGTCGAACCACTTTGGTTAGTCGAAGTCTATTAGCCGCAGACAATCTACCTTTGATTTATCGACCTTTATGAAGATTTTTATGTAATTTCTGCTTATTTGTTAACGTTTTGAGGTACCATTGGTTTCGACTCAACACTATTGCTTCTGCTAAAACACAAAATCCACGCAACACATCGCCAACAAATCGACAATAGAGGCATTCATAAATACCTTGTATACTCGTATATACCCTTAGTGACTAGGAACGTACATATGTGTTTCTTGCTATTGTGCTTATGTGTTTAGGAATACTGTGATTATGTGCTCTATGTGTTTATGTGAATTTGTGCAATTCTGTGATTTTGTGATTATATGCGTTTACGTGGTACGTGTTACTGAGCTTTAGTAGTAGTAGACGTGTGAGGTGAGATTCGAATATATGTGTTGAGTTCCGTGGCGATGTCTATTGCAGAAAATGTCTTCTGGATCTCGTCATACACTCACTCGTCAGGAAAAGAGGGACAGACGTCTTGCCTCTATTATCGCGAAGAGTGTAGCTAAAGCTGTGAGCGATGCCTATGAGAACGCCAGCAAATCATCCGAGGAGTCGAGGACTGAAGGTCCAAAAGCTGCCACAAGACCTTTCAGCTTCAAACAATTCAAGTCATGTGGGCCGAAAGAATTCACAGGCGAAGGAGGTCCTACTGCACTATTTCACTGGTTTGACTCTATCGAGGTTACTCTGCGACAAAGTGGTTGCCCTGATGACCTTCGAACTCTGAACGCTACCGGCGTCTTTCAGTCCCGTGCTTTGGACTGGTGGACGGCCGAGAGGAACAAGAGAGGGAATGATGCAGCTTACGGTTTGTCATGGGACGAGCTCAAGGAAGTCATGCTAGAGGAATTCTGCCCTCCTCACGAACGTCAAAAGCTCGAAGATGAATTCTGGCACATACATCAGAAGGATGGAGACAATGCCGGTCTTACCGCTCGCTTCAAACAGCTCAGCATTATCTGTCCCGACCAGGTCAAGACTCCCGAGATGACCATCAAGAAGTACATCAGAGCTTTGCCCGACTTCGTCGCTGATTTCGTGCAAGCGGCTAAGACTACCACGATCGAGGAAACCTATTTGCTAGCCGCTGAAATCAATGACAAAAGGGTTAAAGCTGGAGTGTGGGATAAAACCTCCAAGCATCTGCATCAAGCTACCGCTACTCCACCAACTGCTGAACCTACCTCATCAAGCAACAAGAGAAAGAACAAGAGAAAGAGCAACTCCACCAACAAGAACTGTGCGATTACTGCTGCACCGATCCAAGCTGTACCTGCCCAACAGCGTCAAGTAGCGGCGCCTGTGGCCAATGCACCGCCTGCAAAGCGTGCATACACTGGGCCACACCCACTCTGCCCTAATTGCACCTATCATCACCTAACTGCTATTCAATGCCGCTTTTGTGCTCATTGCAACGTGTACGGCCACTTCACTGCCAACTGCCGTATTCGCCAAGCTCCTGCCAATCAAGCTCTACTCGCTGCCCCACAGGGTCAACAAGCTCCTCCGGCACCCGTAGTCAAAGCCAGAGCCTGCTTCACGTGTGGCGACCCAAATCATTTCGCCAACATGTGCCCGAACAGGGTAGTGAAACAAGAACCGCAACAGCAGCAGCCACAGCAGCAACAACAACAGCAGCAACAACAGGCCGCACGCGCCAGAACTTTCAACCTCAACGTGCGACAAGCCCAGGCCGACAACAACGTGGTCAACGGTACGTTCCTCGTGAATGGTATTTATGCTTCATGTTTGTTTGATACTGGAGCGGATAATTGCTTTGTATCGTTCGAATTTGAGAAACTCCTTAGTCGTAGGCGTTCCAAACTCTCCTCGGCATTCGAAGTTGAAGTCGCTACTGGAAGAACCGTCGCTGTTAATTCCGTTATCCGTGATTGTACTCTTGAACTCAACAATCACATCTTCTCGATCGACCTTATTCCGATGCAACTCGGAAGCTTTGATGTCATAGTAGGCATGGATTTTCTTCGAGAAAACCATGCTGAAGTTGTGTGCTTCGACAAGATGATTCGTTTCTCGCTCGCAAATGGTGACTCGTTATGTGTTTACGGTGATACTACTTCAAAGGGGCTCAAGCTTATGTCATGTCTCCAAGCTAGCAAGTATCTCCGCAAGGAATACAGGGCTTTCTTGGCTCACGTTGTAGCAGCGGAGAAGGAAAAGAAAGAGAAGAAGGAAGTAAAAGACGTTCCCGTGGTTCGGGAATTCCCTCAAGTTTTTCCAGAGGACCTTCCCGGACTACCTCCAAAACGCGATATTGACTTTCGCATTGATCTCATTCCTGGAGCGAATCCTACCGCCAGAGCTCCTTATCGACTCGCACCGTCCGAAATGCGCGAACTCGCAACCCAACTCCAGGAATTACTTGAGAAAGGCTTCATTCGCCCGAGCACCTCTCCTTGGGGCGCACCGGTCCTTTTCCTCAAAAAGAAGGATGGGTCGTTCCAGATGTGCATCGACTACCGGGAATTGAATAAGTTGACTATCAAGAACCGCTATCCTCTGCCTCGAATCGACGATTTGTTTGACCAACTACAAGGCGCTACGTGTTTCTCGAAGATCGATCTACGTTCAGGATACCATCAGCTGCGTATACAAGAGGAGGATATACCCAAAACCGTATTTCGAACTCGTTACGGCCATTACGAATTCGTTGTCATGCCTTTTGGCCTAATCAACGCACCAGCAGTTTTCATGGATCTAATGAATCGCGTGTGTAGGCCATATCTCGACCGTTTCGTCATCGTGTTCATCGACGATGTCTTGATCTATTCCAAGTCGAGAGCCGAACACGAGCAGCATCTACGTTTGGTTCTCGAGCTACTCCAGGGGAACCAACTCTACGCCAAATTCTCCAAGTGCGAATTTTGGTTGGGGGAGGTTCAGTTTCTGGGACACATTGTGAATAGTCAGGATATTCACGTCGATCCTGCGAAGATCGAAGCTGTCAAGAGTTGGGTTACGCCTAAGAATCCGTCTGAAGTCCGTTCTTTTCTCGGACTAGCGGGCTATTATCGACGATTTATCGAAGGATTCTCGAAGATTGCTGTACCACTTACCTCTCTCACGCACAAGGACCAGCCTTTTGTCTGGGGAACCAAACAAGAGTCTGCCTTTCGAACCCTCAAATACAAGCTTTGCAATGCTCCTGTTCTCACACTACCCGACGGAAACAATGATTTCATTGTCTACTGTGATGCTTCCAACCTGGGTCTCGGGTGTGTTCTTATGCAACAAGACAAGGTTATAGCTTACGCATCTCGACAGCTCAAAATCCACGAGAAGAACTATACAACCCACGATCTCGAGCTAGGCGCGGTTGTTTTTGCATTAAAGATTTGGCGACACTACCTATATGGTACCAAGTGTACGATCTTCACCGATCATAGGAGCCTACAACACATCTTTAATCAGTGGGAACTAAATATGCGTCAACGCCGATGGGTAGAACTTCTCAATGACTACGACTGTGAGATTCGTTATCACCCAGGCAAAGCAAATGTTGTTGCCGACGCACTTAGCAGACGGAGCTATCTGCTTAGCACTCGTAATGTTTAAGCCCAGCACAACCTCGAAGCCCTCATCCGCGACGCCCAACATGCATGTTTCAACGAACGCACTCTGAAGAAGGAACGAATCTACCACGATGGAGCCCAACTAGTGAGCAAATCAAACGGGATATTCCACTTCTTAGACCGAATTTGGATTCCCAAGCGAACCGACCTGCGACAGATTATCATGGATGAAGCCCACAAATCCCAATACTCTATCCATCCCGGTGCTGACAAAATGTACCATGATCTTCGCTATAGGTACTGGTGGCCGGGTATGAAACGGGATATCGCCCTTTACGTCGGAAAATGCCTAACCTGTGCTAGAGTCAAGGCTGAACATCAAAGACCCTCTGGCTTGCTCGAACAACCACCAATTCCCATGTGGAAGTGGGAGAGCATAGCTATGGATTTCGTAACCAAGCTTCCAACCACGTCATCAGGTCACGACAGCATTTGGGTTGTTATTGACCGTTTGACTAAATCAGCTCACTTTCTGCCAATACGAGAAGACTACAAGGTAGAACGATTAGCCCGAATCTACATCGACGAGATCATTTATCGACACGGGACGCCTCGTGACATCATCTCTGATCGTGATGCTCGGTTTACTTCACGATTGGGGGAAACATTCCAAACGGCACTCGGTACAACGCTAAATCTAAGTACTGCGTTCCACCCACAAACCGACTGTCAGACTGAAAGAACGATTCGTACTCTTGAAGACATGCTCCGTTCGTGTGTTTTAGACTTCGGTGGTAATTGGGATAGACACCTTCCGTTAGTCGAATTCTCGTATAACAACAGCTACCAGGCTAGCATCCAGATGGCACCTTTCGAGGCTTTATACGGAAGAAGATGTCGATCGCCTATTGTGTGGCACGAGATCGGTCACTCGCAACTAACCGGTCCGGAGCTGCTACAAGAAACAACAGACAAAATTTTCCAAATTCGAGACAACCTAGCGAAAGCTCGAGATCGACAGAAAGTTTACGCCGATGAAAAGCGCAAGCCCCGTGAATATGGCGTTGGTGACTACGTACTCCTAAAGGTATCACCTTGGAAGGGTGTAGTCCGATTCGGCAAAAAGGGGAAGCTCGCGCCTCGATATGTTGGACCTTTTAAGATTCTGGAAAGGATCGGAAAAGTCGCCTACAGACTCAAATTACCGGAGGAACTTAGCAATGTCCACCTGACTTTTCACGTGTCAAACCTCCGAAAGTGCATCGCCGACCACGACTTACATGTTCCTCTAGATGATCTACAAGTGAACGAAACATTACACTTCGTGGAGAAGCCTGTCGAAATCATGGATCGCCAAACCAAAGAACTCAGGCGCTCACGCATTCCTATTGTGAAGGTCCGGTGGGAAGGCAAACGAGGCGCGGAGTTCACTTGGGAACTCGAAAGCGACATGAAGGCAAAGTATCCACAGTTGTTTAATTAAGAAATTTAGTAGGCTTATAGATCAAGTGTTTTTGCACAACATATCTAAGTTTTGGCAATCTTATTCGTAAAAAGTTGTTTAATTTGGCGATTTTCAGAGAAAAACGTGATAGATATGAAAGATGAAGAAATTGCTCAAATCTGAGTATGTTTGATCATCGCAATCGATCACCTGCTCAGATACCACTTGTAGGATCGGTTTTAACTCCGTTACGATTATGTTTAGTCACACACGTTCACGGATTCCGCACAATTCAGAGTCAACAATAGTCAATACGAATATGTTATCCGCACGGATGCCATCCGTACGGTGAACATCGACAGCAACTTTCAACACTTTTTAAAACAAAAATTCAAATTTCTCCCAAACGACTTCGAGTTGAGATTTGAAACTTTGTAGGCTTTTAGATCAGACAATTTCGCATATCATATCCAAAAATCAGCAATTTTTAACCGTAAAAACTTGATTAATTTGACAATTTTCAGTGGTTCAAACGAGGAACTCTCACACGTGATTCACGACCTAGTTACAGCTTTCAGCTTAATTTCGGGACAAAATTCCCTAAACAAGGGGAGGCTGTAACACCCCGTGTTTTCACGAGTGAAAGTCAAAGTCAAGGTCAAAGTCAACGACTGATTTCGCGCGACTTGACTCGTAGAAATGTTTTTATTTTATTTAAATTATGTGGAGTAAGTGTCGTTCATTACAATAATCGAACCATATTAATCGTATTCCAATCGACTCGCGACTGTGAATGATTGGAAGTAACAATGCGATAAAGTTAATCAAGCTATACTAATCGAATCAACATCAAATCGTAACTCGAACTATGTGTTTTACTTGTCATTTTTACGTGTGTGTGTGCCTTACGTGTTACCTGTGCATGTTTATTTTATGTTATGTTGTGATAATCAAGCGAACTCAATCGAACTCGAAGTCTAACTTGAATGTAAACGAACCCGAACCCGAATTCCGAGTCGAACCATATAAGAAGTAGTTGGGACTGAAAGTAATTTGACTAGGAAACCCTATCGAATCGATCGCAATCGGAACCGAAGCGTCATCGCACCGAACGAACCAATTCAGGCGTCATCCGCACGGATTGCCAATCCGCACGGATTGCCAATCCGCACGGATGACCAATCCGCACGGATAGCCTATCCGGGTACGTGCCATCCGCACGGTTCACCCTTTCCCTTTTTGGCATCCTATAAATACATGGGTCACTCTCCAACTTTTTCACTTTTGGCAAGTGACGTCCGAACCGCACGCATTCTTCACTTTTTCTCAGATTTCTCTCAATCCAGGTAAGATCTTGCACTAATTCTTGTACATTCTTGATCACTACACAATCCTACACCTTTCCATCCTTCAAATCTTAACTTCCAACCATGAAATCACCCGGATTTGAGATATTCTCGGGTGACGTCATCATGAAGTTCTTATGAACTTCAAGCTTGACTTCATTCCACCAAGAATAGCTCAGATCTGAACGATTTCCATAAGATTTCACAAGAACTTCACCTAAATCTAAACTTTTCTAAGGATAAAAGAGTTGAAAGAAATAAACCTAAGTTCTCTTCTTCTTTTACCCTTAAGATCGGTACGAATCTGATCGGTTCTAGTCTCTACTCGATAATAGTGATGCACTAGTCCAGATCTGGAGTTCTACTGCAAGACACCTGATTCCGGGGTCAACCGGAATGAACGTTCTGAGTCGTCGACAAGTCGAGTCAGGGTGGTTCCTGACCGGTCTAGTCCCGCGGGTGAGAATACAATTCCAAGTGGTTGTCACGAAATCAGAACGTCTCGATAAACGACAACAGAAACCAAGAGTAGACGAACGGAACAATCCGACCAGAGGCTGTCCGCACGGACTAGCCGTCCGCACGGACAGGCTGTCCGCACGGACTAGCTGTACGCACGGACAGGCTATACGGACGGGTTGTCACCCGGACGCACTACCCTTGGGACCCACTTTCCAAACAAGGTTTGAGTATCGACGAATGATCAATCCGGACGGACGACCTCTGAATGGATTACTCTTCGGATCATGAGATACTAAGGCCTTAAAATAAAATTCAAACAGTGTTCATCCGCACGGCCAAGTCGTACGCACGGACAGGCTATCCGGACGGATTGTTTCTGCCCGCGCGCACAGACCGTCCGCATGGATTACCATTGTCCGCACGGACTGCCATCCGTACGGATTGTTGTCCGCGCGACCGGCTTGAAAGGTAGAAACACTTGAATGCTTTCTAAATGCTACAACGAAAACTTCAAAGCACAAGCCATCATACACAAACACATCCTTAGGAAGAAACAATCCACTTGAACACTTATCCGCACGAACAACTTGTCCGTACGGATAAGCCATCCGCACGCACAACTAGTCCGCACGGATTACCATCCGCACGTACAGCCCACGCGCACGGATAGCTTATCCGGATGGGTCACCATCCGCACGGATTACCATCCGTACGGATAGTTCACCCGCACGGATGACTCCCTCTCACGGATAGTTGATCCGCAGGATTAGCCACCCTAACCACTCGCACTTTGTACTGTTTGCGTGCCACTTACCTTTACGCTATCGAATCTATTCAGGCTACTGTACTCGCTGAAAAGCGCTCCCTTCAATCCACAATCGCTGTGAGTATACTCGAACCCTTTTTGCTTTAGCACTTTTGGGTGTTACATACGTTACGAATATTCAAACTACAACAATCACACTACTCAAGCTATTTTAACGCTAAACCACTTACGCATGTTATACATGGCTTATGAATGCTTGTTTGTTATGTTTACACACGGAATGCTGTCTACCTGCCTTAGCAACGATAGTACTATAGTTTGGACTCAGCACCCGTTCACCCGGGGGTTGTTAAGGATCTTTTACTTGCATGGATTACGGTGGTAATCATGTATTGCGAACTGCCTCGGGCAGTCAACCCGCAGTCATTGGTATCGATGGATCTATGTCGATAACTAACGTGCTTCATTTCACTATGTGTACGTGCTGGTTATGCGTAAACGAATTCGAACTCTATATGCTATTATCAAACTTGTATGCTCACCTTTACATTTTATGTATTGACTTTATTTTAACGTATGTGACAGGTGCCTAGGTTGTTTATATGCTTCTCGGGCTGTGATGAAATTGAAGCTAGGAACTGGAGTCCTAGAAACCAACGAATAAATTTGTTATGTTTAAATCTGAGTTGTCGGAACAGAATATTTGTCTTGATGCTTTGCCTGTTATAACTATTTAACTGTTTGAGTTACAGTATGGGATGTGATGTTTAATTAAATGGTAATGATAGTTGTTATGGAAACTTCTGGACAATCTGTTTCGCTCAGTGCCACGCCCCGATGATTCCGCCATCGGTTGGGGTGTGACAGTTTTAGCCACATTAATTTTAAAAAACTGTGACAAAAAAAGGTTGTTGTAATCAAGCAAATGGTCCATTAAGTGTGGCTAAATGATATCAATGGTCACATGACTTTATTGTAAGTGTGGCCGTCTGTATTATATAGCCACATGAATTCACCGTAAGTGTGGTCGTTTCTATTATATAGTCACTAAAGAGTTTGTTTTTGCCACATAAATTTTAAAATACTGTGGCAAAAAGGTTGTTGTAATTAACAAAATGGTCCATTAAGTGTGACTAAATGGTATCGATGATCACATGAATTTATTTTAAGTGTGGCCGTTTCTATTGTATAGTCACAAGAGTTTACCATAAGTGTGTCTGTCTCTATTATATAGTCACTAAAAAGTTTGTTTTAGCCACATGAATTTGAAAAAAAATGTGACAAAAAGGTTGTAATTAAGAAAATGGCCCCTTAAGTGTGACAAAATGGTATCAACAGTCACACTAATTTACTGTAAGTGAGGTCGTTTCTATTTTATAGTCACATATATTGTTGTGGCTATGTGGCCATTTTCGTGTAATTCCGTTGCAAATGAGTTGAAATTTGTGTAGTAAATACGTTGCAAAAAGTTTTCCACGAGGATTTTTCCAACTTTAGGTTTTTGTGATAAATGCGTTGCAAATTCAGATTTACGACGCATATGTAATGGAAAAACACATTGAAAAGTTCCGTTTTTCTAGTGGTGTCTACACCATCCCTTGCACAGCTCTTGCTCCCAAAATAATTTTTTTTTGGGCAGCCAAAGAGAAGATATCATTCCATCAAACAAAAGCCTTTAGAAAGAAGCTATTTTTTTTTGGTCCCAATATAAATATCAACCCATTTTGCTGGCTTTGAAAATAATATAAAGAAATCCACCACCGACATAACATAATTATAGGTTATATAATGATATCTCAGACACTTTGGGAAAATGACTTAGCTGTAACACTATGCCTTGTGGAGTAAAGTCCCATGCCATCTCACACAAAACTTTATTTTAAACATCATGTCTGCTAGTTAAAGAGGGCCGTCAAGAAGGAAGAAGGAAGGCAGTACTTCTTTAATGGGCATTAAGAATGGTAATGGGTCCGGTATGAGTTAGATGTGGCTAATATTATACATATACTCTTCCTGGTTGTAAAATCTTACCCATACACGGCCCATTGTTCATCTGGCATTTGGCGGGTATTTACCTGATAGGTATCGACATATCTGCGGATATCAGGTAAACCCGTTGGGATTTTTATGTATATATATATATATATATATATATTTACGTTCCTTTATAATTTTATGTTTTAAAAATCTATATAATATATTAAATTATGATAAATAACATACATATCATTATCATAATAATATTTCATATACATTAATTTATAAAAATGTTTTGTGAGAGGATTTTACTATTTAATTTTTTACTTATTTTAATCCCTGAAGGGGTAAGGTCCCAAAAACTTCACAATAAGTCCTTAGGACCATACCACAACCTTGCTAATCTTTCTACCTTGCGTGGCTGCGCACTGGTATTACGAAAGAAAGGCTCAAGAAACAAGCAACAGTTAACACTTGCGCACCCAAAGGAAAACATAAAACCTTTGCGCTTTCTCCCATAAACAAAGGATGAAAATCCTGAAGTAAACACTTCCGCCTAAATATCCAGACCTGGATATTATTTACTCAGAATTGGGATTTATTTGATCAGTTGTATCCACACAATAAGGTGCCACACCAGATTACAGCAGTAATCTTCTAGAAGAAATACAATCGTGCACCACCAAGACGGTTACAACCGTCTGGACACGTGTCACCATCTCAGGCATCCCTGAATTCACAACGAAAGCATGCAATTGGAAAGTAATTTCCACTTGATCACTTTACACGTGGCAAATCCCCAGCCTTCGATCTAAGCCACGATCCGTGTGCTCTCACGTCGGATCAAGAAGCTTGACGGAAGGAAATATAACCGCTTACGGGGTTAGCATCTTCCGTCAACTTTTCACTAACGGGTTTTCCCGCCTAAACGACCCCCGGCTATAAATATGAGAAAAAACCCAGGTATGAAGGCAAGTTACACACACTTCTCAAATACTTCTTCTTCCTCATTACCCATACTTATTCTCACACCGGAGTCGGGTCAAGGAGAGAACCCTCTTCTCCCCTTGGCGAGGCTAACGGTGCTCTTTTTTGCAGAATTATCGGAGAAGAAAACCAGTTGTACCTGAATCAATCGAGAGGAAACCAACCTTTTATGCGGATTCAAACCCCCTAGATATCTCGGTTCCGACCATTTATCCAGTGTTTCTTCATTGGCGCCCATCGATTCCTCTGTCCTTCCAGTTTTCATCTCGTTTCGATTCAGTTCTTTTCATCCTCTGTTTTAAACATGGCAGAAAATTCATCATCTCATCGGCAAATCGGTCTTCGACCGAACGTCAAAAACAATGTTCAAGTAGAAGGAATCCCAGAGGATGCCTCGGATGACAACGAGGTTCAATCCAACCGAGCAAACGACCCTGTCACTCCAGGAATGTTACCAGCAAACCCTGCTCAATCAATTCTGCCACCAGGAGAAACTCCAATTTCCTGGTACGTCAGGTCTCAAGGGGCACTAAACGTAGTGTACACAGCTGTGTGCCCAAACTGCTCCCCTAACTCAATCTCGTAGACCAGGATCACGTGCTAACGCTTCCCAACGGGAAGATTCAACTTACGAGGATACAGAAGTTTATGCCAGATCCACATCAAAACATGAATACACTCAGACAGGAAGTCATCAGAGAGAAAATCATGGTAGACCATATCATCACCGAAGACAATCGGTTCATGACAGGTTGGGTTCCCAACGAGACACCCACACCGACGAGTCTGATCCAACATACCGTTTAAGTGCAAATACCAGTGTGTTCAATCGATTGCAGCCAAATTATAATAAATGCAGGCCTCCTGCGGTTTATAACCCAGAGGCAGAACACAACTATGATTTGATTTACCGCCCTGCGGAAGCAGCGGAAAATTCAAAGTTCGTTATGGAAATAGCTTTGGCTCCGCTTGAGAAAGCTAAACTACCATCCAACATGGGTAAATTTAATGGGCTGACAGACCCCGATGACCACCTAAGAGTATTTACCAGCGCAAGTCTGGTTGGGGGTTGGACCCTCCCGCTATGGTGTCATCTGTTCGTTCAGACCCTGACCGGCCCAGCGCGAATTTGGTTTGATAACTTACCAATCGGACATATCGAATCTTGGAAAAACTTGCGCGAAAAGTTTTTGACACACTTTAGCCAGCAACGGCGTTCCATTCGCGATACATCTGACGTCATGAACATTTGGCGACGTGATGACGAGAATCTGGAGGATTTCATCACCAGATACAATAAAGAGGTGTTGGAAATTGGTAGAGTTCATGTGCAACTAATCCGCGCTCAATTCAAGTACGCGGTTAGATGCGATGACATGGTTAAGGTCTTATCTGGAACAGAGGGCCTTCCAAAAAGTTGGGAGAAGATAATGGCGGCGGCCAAGGTTTACGCGCAAACTGAAAAGAACCTTACCACGAACAGGCCACTGCCACCACATAATAGACCCGCGGACTTAAGCTCAAATGGCGAAAGGAGGTTTAAGAAATCATGGCGTGAGTCTGGATCAGGAAGTCGTTCGTCTGAAGATGCCCGCACAACAATCAACAAACTCACCGCGCAGAGGGAGAACAAACAGGAGAATAGGGAGAGGCAATGGACTCCCCTAACAAAGACCCCGGCGGAGGTTTTGAGTACTGAAGACTATCAATTCAAACCTCCGATCCCAATGAAAAATAAACGTGGACAAGACCCGGCACAATACTGTGAATATCACAAAGACAACGGGCATACCACTAACAACTGCATATCTCTACGCACAGAAATAGAGAAAGCCCTCAAGAGCGGCAAACTCACACATTTACTCCAAAATGTGCGCAAAGAGATTAAGCAGATAACCCGGGGTGAGGAGGGCCCAAGCAAACAGGCGAAAACCTAAAAGACAACTCTATAAGTTTCCCGCGGAAAGACATGATCCATCAAGCAAAGCGGAAATATTAGAGAGTAAGTTAAGTTTCACATAATTATATTAGCAAAACTTCGTAAAAGCCTCTGTGCTCTATCCGTAAATAGAATTGCAAAGTTTCTATTATTTCTATGTTTACAAAGTGCATGCAATTTCTTTTAGTAAGCGCAAAAACATTATGGTAGTTCTAAAACAAGCTTCATGAACGGTCAGTGATCACGTCACAAACGGCCATAAGTTCAAACATGAGCTTTATACCAACTTCATTCGCCTTACTCAACAAAAAGTAATCGTACTCATGCAAAATATTGTAAACAAACAAATAGAAACATCATACTATTCTTAGCGTACAGATACGCCCTAAAAAACTTTCAAACACGGCAGTGTTTAAGTTACTTGCGCAGCAGCGCACCAACAAAAAAATAGGGATTTACATCCCAAATATTACAAGAAAATTGTTCAATACATTTTTCAATCTACGCCAAATCTTCACCATCATCCGGAAAGATTTCCCTTAGTTGCGCCACGTGATCATCAGATTGTAGCGCAACATTTATCAGATCCATAACCGGAAGTTGCAAGTTATTAAACTCTGTCTTCAAGGAAGCAAGCGCGGCACCAGTATTCACGCCGAAAGTTGCAGACTTACTGTTATCCCAGTCAACCTTTAAAGTACTGTTCACATGATGGGAACAATCAGCATATCCTTGCGCATACCCATCTCTTCGCGCAGCAACCAACAAACGATCAACGGTTTTATCCAACTCTTCAGAGTTCAACACAGATTCAGCAATCCGTGAAATCAAGTGAAAATGAATATCAAGAAAGCGCATAAACAGTTCCACAACAAAAAAAGAAAAGAAACTTACACAGGCGATACCGCGATCTTTCAACCAGGCTATATCATTCTTCAAAGGTTCAAGCTCGCTTTCCGCTGTAACCCGCGCCGTTTCTGAATTTTCCAACTTCTCTTCGACTTTAGTCAAACGGCGGGAGGTTTCAGTATAATCGGAATGCGCGAGCTCCAAATCCTTCTTAAGTTTTTCCTGATCAGAAAGCAAAGTAGTAAGTTCTTCCAATTCTTTATCTCTAAGAACAAGAGTGGCGCAAGCTTGTACCTCTCGTTGCTCACTGCGCTCCCTATGAGAACGCGCTTCTTCCAAAGCAGCTTCTGCATCAGCTTTCTCTTTCTTCAACCTTTCTACCTCCGCATCCTGAATCTTCAGTTTTTCAACCTCAGCCTTGAGGTTATTAATGATATTACGGAGGTTTGCCTTCTCAGCATTATCTTTTTCGCAAATTCTCCTCCAGTTTTTGCGTTCCTCGGAAAGGAGAGCAGCTTCAGCTTCCGCTTTTCTTTTCCAACCAGCAACAGACCATTCCTCAGTCTTGCGCTCAGCTTCAAACTTGGCCTGATCAGCTTCCAATTTAGCCTTCAGCTGAGCCAGGCGTTTCTCATCTTTGGCAAATCTCTTTTGAGACACCATAAAGGTTTCCCGCTCCTTATGCATACTATACCACTCACGCACTATGCGGTGAGTGGTAGAGACGTGAGAAGCAGTTTCTTCAAGGTAAGATTGATAGGTTTGATCATAAGATCGGCCTTCTTGAAACTTGATCTCTCCAGGCGGAAGTATCCCCTGCAACCAATCTTGGCACACGCGCCAATCTGAGAAAGTGTCACATTTCTTTAAATTCCAAACGGGGGCGTGAGGCTCAGAGGCATCTTTCTCCATATAAGTCCGGTAGTAATAATCTCCCAAGGTTTCTTCGGGGCGGATTGGAGAATGTTTACCAACACCAGCAGATGAGCCTTGTCCTTCAACTGTCACCTTCTCAACACGCTCAGGCATAGCATCAGAAGGTTTAGGGGAAGAAGTTGAAGTTTTTTCAGCAGTTTGTTCTTTCCCCAGATCTTGAGCAACAGTTTCAGGGGTTTGTGGCTTACCAGCACCATCCACCACACCTGGATCAACAACTTTTTCAGCCTCTCTAGCAATATCAACAGGCTTCTCAGCCTCAACAATATTCTCCACACCACCATCAGCAACCTCTGTAGGTTCTAGCTGGTCAACAACAGAAGCACGCGGAAGGGTGGATGGAAGCTCTTCATTTACCACAGATTGCAACTCTGCGGGAACAGGGGAAACAGTAACCTCTGGAAAAGCAATGAAAATTTGTAAAGATTTAACACGCATAAAGAAAACCAGAAAAGGCAACACTTACCAGGAACAGATTCTGAAATAAAAGAGTCAAGATTCCCTCTCCTGGTAATTTTCTTCCTCTGAATTTTCTTAGAAGGCTGACCCTCCACATCAGTATCAGCTTGTTTCCTTTTACCAGCCTTCCTGTGCACCAAGTGTTCAGGACTAGAATCCAAATCGATAGGATCACTTGGGTTGGATGGAGGAATATCAGCAGAATCCCTCGGTTCAGGTTTTGGTTCTCGTACAGTTACTGTAGGGGTAAGACCCTCCAAAGAATCAGAAACCACCACACAATCACACCTGGAGTCAGAGGAACGGCGCATACCTTTCTTCTCTCCAACATTCTTTGCCTTCAAAGATTGAACTCTAACAGCCTCACCCTTCTTCGGCGCAGAGGTAGAAGTCGTTGCGCGTTTCTTCCTTTCAGGGCCTATGCCCAAATTCAACAACTCAACTACAAAGGCGCAAAAGAACAATTTTACCCACAAAAGCGCAAAAATGAAACAAAAACAAACATAGCTCACCAGCGCCAGCAGCAGGTTGAACAGAGAAATCCGCATCCCGCGGAAAACAAAGTTTTTCACAATCCTATGGTACCAAAGCTCTTCCTCAGGTTTCTTCTTGATGGTACCCATCTTCCCACCTTCCCTCTTAAAGGCAACAACATATAGTGAAACAACTGCAAGCAAGGGATAGCAAGTCAAAAAAAAAAAAAAAAAGAAAATGGAAATGGAAAAAACCCCAATCTTACCATGACCATCCTCGGTGTACACCGGTTTGTCATCACGCTCCATCTTCCAATTCAAACTCATGCCGGCTCCGACGAGAGCTTTCTCCGGCAAAGCAATGTTGGGCACATCCTTCAAATCTTGATACCAGTTCTCATCAACAGGGGTCTGAAACGTTTCAATCGGAACATCTTCTTTCCCCCTTAAAACCATCTCACCGGAATCACTCCGGCCTTGATAAAAAAGAATTTTTGCTTCCAATCGTGAAAGGATTTTGGGGGTTGCTGTAGAATCTTCTTTGCAGACGCCCTCTGAGCAAACGAATAAAACCCTTGGGTACAATGCATCTGATAGAAAACCCTAAATCGGGGAACAGTCGGCTCAATATGCATTGTCCGACACACGAATTCGAAATATCGAACCCTAACCATGCCAATAGGATGAAGTTGGGAGATGTGCAGGTTGTAAAACCCAAGGATTTCAAGAAAAAATTTAGTGACAGGCAAACGAAAGTTACCTTCACTGAAAAAATCCCAAAAAAGGGTAATATACCCAGCCGGAGCATCTTCTGCAGTTTGCCCCTCTTCAGGGTACAGAGCACCCCAGTTCTCCGGAAATCTGAAATTCCGAACCAAACCATCAAAGGTCGCTCTAGGCCACTTTAATGATGGAAGTTCAGTCGACATTTCTTCAGAAAGATCTTCTTGATGTTCTCCGGTTGACATAAGAAGAAGGAATGATAAATCTTTTTCTTAAAAGAAAGAAACGGGGAAAGTTTCAACAAAATAATGATTACACAGAAGAGGTTACTCAAACGATATATATACTCACTGCAATAAATAGCATCACAACACCTTTTTCGGATATCACAATTCTCTAAGCAGCAGAGAGAGTGAAAACCAAACGCGTTTACACGCGCGCGTGCAAGACACGAGCAGTAAGAAACAACTGACAGTGACAGGCTGTCACCCAGGTTCACTGTACTAGCCTTATTTAAAGTCAAAGATTTTCAAAAAATCTTTACAGTAATCAAAATAAATCTTCTTCCAGAAGTTTTCCTATTTTCGCGCCCAAAAGCTTTTCCTCTCATAAGTCCAGTGCTCCACTTATTCGCATAAGTACAACACTAGACTGGGGGGACTTGAAGGGATAAGGTCCCAAAAACTTCACAATAAGTCCTTAGGACCATACCACAACCTTGTTAATCTTTCTACCTTGCGCAGCTGCGCACTAGTATTACGAAAGAAAGGCTCAAGAAACAAGCAATAGTTAACACTTGCGCACCCAAAGGAAAACATAAAACCTTTGCGCTTTCTCCCATAAACAAAGGATGAAAATCCTGAAGTAAACACTTCCGCCTAAATATCCAGACCTGGATATTATTTACTCAGACTTGGGATTTATTTGATCAGTTGTATCCACACAATAAGGTGCCACACCAGATTACAGCAGTAATCTTCTAGAAGAAATACAATCGTGCACCACCAAGACGGTTACAACCGTCTGGACACGTGTCACCATATCAGGCATCCCTGAATTCACAACGAAAGCATGCAATTGGAAAGTAATCTCCACTTGATCATTTTACACGTGGCAAATCCCCAGCCTTCGATCTAAGCCACGATCCGTGTGCTCTCACGTCGGATCAAGAATCTTGACGGAAGGAAATATAACCGCTTACGGGGTTAGCATCTTCCGTCAACTTTTCACTAACGGGTTTTCCCGCCTAAACGACTCCCGGCTATAAATATGAGAAAAAACCCAGGTATGAAGGCAAGTTACACACACTTCTCAAATACTTCTTCTTCCTCATTACCCATACTTATTCTCACACCGGAGTTGGGTCAAGGAGAGAACCCTCTTCTCCCCTTGGCGAGGCTAACGGTGCTCTTTTTTGCAGAATTATCGGAGAAGAAGACCAGTTGTACCTGAATCAATCGAGAGGAAACCAACCTTTTATGCGGATTCAAACCAACGCGTTTTTTTACAATAATGTCTTACGTTTCGGTCTATATTTTGTGAGTTGACATGTGCAACGTTTTTATGTCTTTTTTGCGAGTTGACACCTACAATGTTTCGGTCTATATGCTTTACGTGTGGCTTAACGTTTTTCTGTCTATTTTTTTTTTGCGGTTTAACAATGTCGTCGAAACGTGCGGGTCCTAAGTCAACTTGGCTTTTCTGTTCTATGTTTTATAGTTTGATCTAATTTTTGCGAGTTAATATGCTGCAATGTGTGTGCGTGGTTCAACATTCTTACGTCTACTTTTTTCAGTTTAACAATCCCGCCGCAAAATGCGAGTCCTAAATACTAGTTTGATACAATTAAAAATGTGTATATATTATAATTTTAGTCTCAAAAAATAATTTTGCATTGCATAGCGTATGAATACAAATAATGTTATCAAACTATATATTTCAAATAAAAGTTTATTTTTCGAATAATAAAGCTACAAAAATGAAACATTCCTAACAACTATAAATACTTAAAAGTTTTCGGGTATATATTTCGGTAAACGGGTATATAGTTTCGAGTAATCGGGTTCGGTATCTTCTAATCACATACTCGTTCCATACCCGCGGAATATTTTTTTTCCATACCCATACCTGACCAAATACCCGTCGAGTATTGTGTATACCCATCCCAAATACTTCAGGTTCCGAGTATACCCAGTGGCGGACCCAGGAATTTTTTCCTGGGGTACGGAATATTTTCAAAGATTTTAGGTCTCTAGCTGTATAAAAATATCAGTTCATAGCGGGTCGGGTCGGATCATGTAAGACAAAAGAATATCAGACTAAAATTTATAAATCATCAAAAACACGTTAAACGTCATTACAAATTACAAACGTATTTAAAAATTGTGCCCTACAGGTTTTTTTTTTTTTTTTTTTGAAATATATCCAAAATATCATCTAAAGATACTAAACACGCCATAAGTTCATTACATTCTTACTCATTGTTCCTAACACATATAATTTGCTCCATAAGTTCATAAAACAACACTAAACACTTAAACAAAATAAACAATCATGTTCAACCATAGCCCATAACTTTCAATTATATTTTTAAACATTCAAGCCCTAATATTAAATGTTGATTACTTGTAACTAATCATTTAAACAAACAAAGCTATAAATAAACAACAAAATCATTTAACTACAAGTTTAGAACAACAAAAAAATAAAAAAAAATATAAAAAGATTAAACCCTTACACATTTATATTTTCTCCTAATCATCACATAAAATAAAATAAATAAATAAACCATACTAGTTCTATATTGGAATTCTGACGTAATATGGGTTGGTCCAACCAGAATTTTTGTTTTTCCGGTAAAAAAAGCCACCAGGTCGTGAGCGGTGGCGTCAAGTCGCTGGGAGTTTTTTTGGGGGAGGGATTTGGAAATGGAATGGGTGGATGAGTTTGAGTTATTTTATTTAGTTCAGATTTCTTTAGGTTGGGTTTGAGCTTGTGTTAATAAAAATTGATTGCAGATTGGACTTTGATTGGATTTATTAATTAAGTGAATAAGTGGTTAATAATTATTTTTTTCTAAGTGGGGCGGTTGAAAATTTTCAAGGGGTGCGGGTGAAAAATTCCAAGAGGTGCGCTCGGGATTTCCGGCGAAAAATAACACTTAATTTTTTTTTTCATGGGGTGCGCCCACCCACCCTTGGCTTAGGGTGGGTACGCCCCTGAGTATACCAGTCTGCCTCGGGTATTTTTGACTTCTCTAATGGGCATGGGCATGAGGGAATTGTGAGATGGGGTCCTTCTAGGATCAACTAATCACATTTTTTTTTGGTATTTTTCTTTTTAGCTTTTAATATTAGTTAAACCACAACATAATAGTTAAAAGCTCATTATTTACGTTGCATGACATTATGTACTTTTAAATTAAATTATAACATATACTATAATTTAATTGTTTAACTTGAAATTTCGAAGTTGTTGATAATCACATCACTATGCATGTTTCATGTAAATAATATTACACTCATTATATTTGATTTACTATTAGTGTACATGTGCAATTCTTTAGGTAGTTAAAGTGTAAATGTATTGTCTATATAATGTTCGTTGTAATATGTTTTTTTTCAATGAGAAAAGATCTTTGACTTTACACATGGTATTGGCGGATTTCTAGAAAGGTTGTTGAGTTTCCTTTTTTTGCTATTCCAGCCTATCACATTCTTAAAACTTACAACCGATCATATTCATCCCCTTACCCTAACCTACCCTTCTTCTTCGTCCTTTATCTTCTTCTATCTCTTATCCTTCTTGATCCTCTCCAACTTTCGTATCATCCTCTACAACTAATCCTCTAATGTATGGCCTTGCCCCTATGATTCCTATTAAGCTCTCTTCCACAAATTATATCAATTGGAGAACTCAGATGCTTCCCATCCTCAACTATCAGGACCTATTACCCCATGTGCCTTCAAGGCCATTTGTGATCAACTTAGTGCCATTGGACATCCCGTTGATGCTTTGTCATCAGCGGGTTTTATAATTAACCGTTTACCGTCACCAATTTTAAATGGCAAATGACGTGTGTGAGCGTGGGTATAATTTTTAGTATATATTTAAGCACTTTTACTCGTTT
The DNA here is from genome assembly GCA_030545235.1 of Helianthus tuberosus. Lineage (NCBI taxonomy): Eukaryota > Viridiplantae > Streptophyta > Magnoliopsida > Asterales > Asteraceae > Helianthus > Helianthus tuberosus. The sequence continues at coordinate 60,307,213 of CM060436.1, forward strand.
ATCAAGCTTTAAAATTTATAAAACACGATATAACACAATCACTCTCTACAACACGCTAGGGAAAGTGCACCCATCATTAACGTAGTATAGTGATGGTAAGATATCGAGATCGTCCAAGGACTCAAGATCTTTTAATTCCGGAATATCGTCAACATCTAATCTAATCAAATTTTTAGAAAAAAAAAGATGATTAGTAATTAAAAATAAAGAAAGAAAAAAATATTAAAAGGAAACAATAGACAAGATAGAATCACTTGGTTCAAACTCTTGTTTTACGTTTCCTTAGATGATTTTCGTACTTTGGGTTTTTTAAGATATTATCTTAATTATAGTAGCATGTCCCTCTTTTGGAGGCAACGCTACCCTCAGCCATATTGGTCTGAGTCATCAGAGATATAGTCCCGCAAGGGCCGGAATATTGAAAGATAATTAAGTTAATAATGCAAAATGTGACATGTCCCTCTTTTGAAGACAACTCTACACTCGGTCATAATAGTAGTTTGTTTATAAGGGATTCAAGTCACCCTTACTTCCCCCGAGGTAAGAAGTTTACCCAAGCCACCCTTTTAACCCCCTTCCAGGCAGTTATTGTGCTTTATATAGATCGTAAAGACACAAATTAGTGAATCCACGAAACATGAAGAGATGATAGAATAAAGTTCACTTTCAATATAAAAACTAGTTAATAAAGTCATTAATACATACCCAATTAAAAAGTTAACCAAAGCTTGGAAATCAAAAGTAATACATAAAAGATTTGTCTTCAGCAGATGATATAAGAGATTAGCCAAACATGACCTTTGTTTGACAGAAACTCTTACAATCCATCTTGGATCTCGAGACTACAACACACACTCTAAAGATGAATGATTGAGGAATGTGGTGGATGATGGTGGTATTGTGGTGGTGGAGTGGTGACAGGTGTGAAAGAACTGATTTGCCAAGGGATGGATTGCAAATGAACCAAGCACCCCTATTTATAGCTGAAAACATGCCTTTCACACGGCCTCGTGCCCGAAGGGTATGACCCGGTGTCTTCTTCTTCTCTGTCTTCATTTAATGAGCTTTGTCAGTCCGTATACACACACGGCCCCATGTGTCAGAGGCACGACGTCGTGGTCTTGTACTTGTTGTACTATAGGAGATTTTGCATATATGAGAGTTGACCATGGCCCGTGTCTCTTGTCTGCTTATGTTTGTCTTTTCTTCATGGATTCTAGAGTGGGGTACGACCCCATGCCTTGGTGGCACGACCCCGTGCTTGTCTTCTGATTCGTTGTTTTTGGTCTTGGGGTGAAGCTTAGAGGGTCGGTATAATGTGTCAAGTTCTCTTATTTTGTATTTATGTTGGTTTTTGCTGTTAATTTGCTCCTTTTGTACATTTAAGCTCTTTGAATCCTGAAAATCAAAAGTATCCAAAGAAACACACTTTTCCAACATTAGTATATAAAATGATTGATTTTATACCCCAATTTGATATAATTTATATGTTTTTTTTGCGCATATCAGCAAACCACCGTTTGAGCTCTTGTATCATCAAGTACCACAATATACTTATTTCGACCATTTGGTTATCGTGTTTTTCCATGTCTTAAGGATTATGCTTCGCATAAATTACCCCCTAAAAGCATTTCGTGTATCTTCATCGGTTATTGTGACAACTCGAATTTCCGACATTCTTTATTCGCATTAAATGCACGTTGACTTTGACTATATAGTTGTGTTATGTTAAAACCTAGTGTGTTTGCATGGTTATGTGTGATGGTATAGCATGTGTACTGTTTGTAAAACTTAAACTGTTAAGAACCCGACGAAACACAAGGCTGTTTCGCCATAACCCATTTCGACGAAACAGGCTGTTTCGCCATGAACACTCCGACGAAACAGAAGTCTGTTTCGCCGGCCCAGTAACTCACGAAGCCCAGCTTGGGCCCAGAACGTTATTCTGCGTATTTTTACGTAAAACATCATCATTTTACATTTTCTATCAACACAACCGAAACCCTAGAGCTCTCTCACTGTGACGGCGAACTAGAACCCACCGGAAACCCTTGTGCGATCAAACCATCATCTCGGTTAGTAGATTTATGTGTCTTGATTGATCGTTCATCCATGTACGTGTTTATGTGTCATGTGCTTCTGCTTTGATGATGAATATTGTAACTGATACATGCTAAATATTAGGGTTCTTGTTATGAAGATGATGATATGGATTTTGATATGAATATTGTAGTCGGATATAAATGGTTTTATGCGAAACTTAATATGATTGAATACTCGGTTTTGGATGTTGTTATTAGGATCTGATTCTGAATGCAAGTTAACATCTTGATAGGGTTTGATGATGTGTTGTTGTAATCGATATGTTGTATACGTAAGCTAGGGTTCATGCTAGACGTTAAAGTGGTCCGATGATTATGCTATGATGATGTTACAATGATTCTGTGTTGAATGATTACTGCATGATTGATGATATTGATGTCGGCTGTTAGTGATGATTAGGGTTTCTGCATGTAACTGTACTGGCGTAACTGAACTGTCCGACGAAACAGAACTCTCGGCGAAACAGAATGTGTTTCGCCAAGAGTCGTCGACGAATCAGAAGTTCTGTTTCGCCAAGGGACACCTCGACGAAACAAATGTGTTTCGCCAACAATTGTGTTTTGTCGACAATTGTGTTTCGCCAATAATTGTGTTTCGTCACCATGTGTGTTTCGCCATTAAGTGTGTTTCGCCGAACAGTTAATCTGCACAGTAACTGAGTTAATTCTGTTAAGTGTTAACTGGAATATCTAACTACTGTTAAATGCCAAACATGACTAGTATGATTGTGTTTACATGCTACCTGTTTATGCATGAACAACTGAAACACAAACTGATTATGTATACGTGCATACCTTAGGACGTGATTGATTATTTGCGAGCACTTACATATCTAGCATACCGAGCAAACCAAGGTGAGTTCACACAAGCCAAGGCATGGGGTTCCCAGGGGGGAATGGGGATTTGATAACGACTGTACATACATAGATGACAGAACCTGCTGCTAGACTAGTAACACTTATTGAACGATCTTCGCACACCTGCCAAGGACATTGGCCGCGATATTATGACTGACTTCGCACACCTGCCAAGGACATTGGCCGCGAACTAAACTTACAACATCTTCGCACACCTGCCAAGGACATTGGCCGCGATACGAACAAACCTAGTCTAGAAAACTTGGGGAAAGATCTTCCCCAACATCTTCGCACACCTGCCAAGGACATTGGCCGCGATGGAAACTAATATGATACATTGTAACGAACGAACATACTACTACTCACGCTATACTGTTACTGAACTATTAACTGTGAACTCGCTCAACTAGTTGTTGACTCTCTCTTACATGCCTTGCAGGACCTTAGGTACATATGGAGCTTGCACAGGGAGGAGCAGGTCGTTGTGGGACATGGATCGATGATGCCATGTTAATTATCTAAACGTTTGAATTTACGATTTTACTTTGGGTTTACATACTTATGCTTCCGCTATACACTTATTGATGTTTGGTTTTGAAAACACCTTTCGTATTGATGAATGATTTTTGGTATTTACTTATATGTTCAATATGATTGGTGGCTTGATCCTGGTCAGCCACGCCTCCAAGCGGTGATACTCCGCGTGTGGATTTTGGGGGTGTGACAGATTGGTATCAGAGCCATTGGTTATAGAGAACTTGGTTTTAATAAAGGGAAAACGATTTTGTTAAAACCAGACTATAACCAGAACAGTGCTCTCAACGATCCACAACGACGCTTCGCTCCACGTGCAAGGCTCAACATCATAGGTATTACTATTCCTGTTACATTACCTACATGCTAGAACTACATAGAACTTTGCTCGTGGTATGCTTAGATTACATTGTTTACTATTTGTTACTGCTTGAGAACGCTTATATGCTCACACTCTTCTGTCATCGCACGATTCGCGATCCTCTCTGACTTATGCTATCTTTACTATGAAGATCATGTCTGGACGTATCAACATGACTCAGGACCAGTTGACGGCCCTCATTAACGAACGAGTTACTGCGGCAGTTGCAGCCGCACAAGCAGGAGGTATACCCTGCAGATTACAACTCACACTAGGATCCTTAGATCCTACATTCTTAAATCAACTCTCGTGTTTAAACTTGTCCTAATTCTTAACACAGCAGGTCAAGCACCTGTTTGCACTTTCAAGACTTTCATGGACTGTCGTCCATCCACTTTCAGCGGCACTGAAGGAGCCGTAGGTCTCCTGCACTGGTTTGAAAAGATGGAGTCTGTGTTTGAGATGTGTGAATGCCCTGAGGCACGCAGGGTGAAATATGCTACCGGTACCCTCGAGGGTTTAGCCCTCACATGGTGGAAAGCTCAGGTCCAAATACTGGGGTTGGTTGCTGCTAACGCCACCCCATGGAACAATTTCAAAGAGATGATCAAGGAAGAATACTGCAGTCGAGATGATATTCATAAGCTGGAAGTCGAGTTTTTCAACCTCAAGATGACGGGGTCTGAGATTGAAGCGTATACCAAAAGGTCGAATGAGCTTGCGTTACTGTGTCCTACTCTGGTGGACAAACGTATCGAACTTTATCTTAAGGGTCTGGTGCCAGAGATCCAAAGTCATGTGACTTCAGCAAATCATGCCACTTACCAGCAGGTTGTTCAGTTGGCTCACCGTCTCACAGATCAGGCGGTGGAGCAAAACAGGTTGCCTAAACGCATCAGCGCTACTGCTACCGCTACCACTTCAGTTACCCCTGCTACTCCCAGCGACAATAAGAGGAAATGGGAGGGGGATTCTAGCAAGGGTTCAGCTACTGTTCAGTCTCAAGCTCAGCAACGCAAAACAAATGACCACCAGAGTCCGAATCAGCAATCATCAGGTGGTCAAGGGCAGGGTGGATATCGGGGAATTCACCCGTGGTGTAGAAGGTGCAACAAACACCACAGTGGAAGATGCCGCAGGGAACAGTGTCAAAGATGCCTCAAGATGGGTCATGAGGCTAAGGATTGTAGAAGCGTACGGCCAGCAAATCAGAACCAGCAACAACAACCACCTGCTCCACGAAACCAGCCTCAGCAGCAGCAGCAGGGAAACAGGGGATGCTACCAGTGTGGGGCTGAAGGTCATTACAAGCGTGATTGCCCTCAATTGAATCAAAACCAGAACCAGAACAATAACAACAACAACAATCAGGGCAACGGGAACAACAACAACGGTGGGAACAATAACAACAATGGTGCTAGAGGCCGTATGTTTGTGATCGGTCAGGGTGATGCCAGGAATGATCCCAACGTGGTTATGGGTAAGTTTCTTCTTGACGACTTTTATGTTACTGTACTATTTGATTCTGGTGCGGATACAAGTTACATGTCTCTAAAAGCTAGTGAAATGTTAAAACGTGCACCAACTCTCTTAAACACCAAACATGTCGTAGAGTTAGCTAACGGTAAAAGCCTAGAGGCCACACACATAGTTAAAGGGTGTAATCTTATCCTCGCTGATCAGACTTTCTCCATCGATCTCATTCCTATAACCTTGAGTAGCTTTGACGTCGTCATTGGTATGGATTGGTTATCTCAACAACAAGCGGAGATTTTATGCAAAGAAAAGGTTATTCGTATTCCTCGTTCGGGTAAGGAACCTCTCGAAGTTCAAGGCGACAAGACTGGTGTCGTGAGTGGCATCATTTCTTTCTTGAAGGCTCAGAAGTGTTTACGTAAGGGTCACACTGCTATATTAGCACTCGTTACAGATACCTCGAAGAAAGAGAAAAAGATTGAAGATATTCCTGTAGTACGTGACTTTCCTCAAGTGTTTCCTGAGGAACTACCTGGGTTGCCGCCTCATCGTCAAGTCGAATTTCAGATCGAGCTCGCTCCAGGAGCAGCACCCATAGCTCGAGCACCTTATCGTTTAGCTCCAACTGAATTGGAAGAACTGTCAAAGCAGTTACAAGAACTCTTGGAAAAGGGTTTTATACGTCCTAGCTCTTCGCCCTGGGGAGCTCCAGTGTTATTCGTAAAGAAGAAAGACGGTACGTTCAGGATGTGTATAGACTACCGTGAACTCAACAAGGTAACGATCAAGAATCGTTATCCTCTTCCGCGCATAGATGATTTATTCGACCAGCTGCAAGGGTCGAGCTACTACTCCAAGATAGACTTAAGGTCAGGATACCATCAGCTGAGAGTCCGGGATGAGGACGTCTCCAAAACAGCGTTCAGAACACGCTACGGCCACTACGAGTTTATGGTCATGCCATTTGGACTAACGAACGCGCCTGCCGTATTTATGGATCTTATGAACAGAGTGTGCAAACCCTATCTTGACAAGTTCGTCATTGTTTTCATAGACGACATCCTGATTTATTCGAAGAGTCAGGAGGAACACGAGCAGCACCTACGACTCATACTGGAACTTCTATGAACGGAACAGCTATACGCTAAGTTTTCTAAATGTGACTTCTGGCTTCGTGAAGTCCACTTTTTAGGCCACGTGGTGAACAAGGATGGGATTCATGTAGATCCATCCAAGGTAGATTCGATCAAGAATTGGCCTGCGCCTCGTACACCAACAGAAATACGCCAATTCTTAGGTTTGGCGGGTTATTACAGACGTTTCATCAAAGACTTCTCAAAGATTGCTCAGCCGCTTACACTACTGACACAGAAAGGTGTTGTTTACCGTTGGGGTAATGCACAGGAAACAGCGTTCCAACACTTAAAGGATAGACTCTGTAGCGCACCTATCCTCTCATTGCCTGAAGGCACGGACGATTTCGTAGTCTACTGCGACGCATCTATCCAAGGTCTTGGATGTGTATTGATGCAAAGGGATAAAGTCATTGCGTATGCTTCGCGCCAGCTTAAGATTCACGAACGGAATTACACAACACACGACTTAGAGTTGGGAGCGGTTGTTTTTGCACTTAAGATATGGCGACACTACTTGTACGGCACTAAATGTGCTATCTACACTGATCACAGAAGCCTCGAACATATCTTCAAACAGAAGGAACTGAATATGCGACAGCGACGATGGGTCGAACTGCTAAACGACTACGAATGCTCAATCAGGTACCACCCAGGCAAAGCCAATGTTGTGGCTGACGCCCTCAGTCGAAAAGACACCGCGCCTAAGCGCGTACGAGCTTTACAACTCACCATACAGTCTAACCTTCCTTCCCAGATACGAGATGCTCAGATAGAAGCATTGAAACCAGATAATGTCAGGGCTGAAGCCCTACGCGGCTCAAGACAACGATTAGAACAGAAGGAAGATGGTGCTTACTACGTCACAGGACGCATTTGGGTCCCACTGTACGGCAACTTACGCGAGCTGGTAATGGATGAAGCTCACAAGTCTCGCTACTCGGTACACCCTGGTTCGGATAAAATGTACCACGATATTAAGACTACATATTGGTGGCCTAGCATGAAGGCCCACATAGCCACATACGTTAGTAAATGCTTGACTTGTGCGAGAGTCAAGGCAGAATATCAGAAACCGTCAGGACCACTCCAACAACCTGAGATACCACAATGGAAATGGGAGCAAATTTCCATGGATTTTGTTACTGGCCTACCTAGATCTCAGCGCGGAAATGATACTATTTGGGTGATCGTGGATCGACTCACAAAGTCTGCTCACTTCTTGGCTATCAAAGAAACAGACAAGTTCTCTACCTTAGCAGACATTTACTTGAAAGAAGTGGTCTCGAGGCACGGAGTGCCCACCTCCATCATCTCTGATCGTGACGCACGTTTTACTTCAGAACTGTGGCAAGCAATGCATAAATCTTTCGGCTCTCGTTTAGACATGAGCACAGCTTATCACCCTCAGACAGATGGGCAGTCTGAGCGCACCATTCAAACTCTAGAAGACATGCTTCGGGCGTGCGTAATTGACTTTGGCAATGGTTGGGAGAAACATCTGCCACTCGTGGAATTTTCATACAATATTAGCTACCACACCAGCATTAAGGCTGCACCATTCGAGGCATTGTACGGGCGTAAATGCCGGTCACCTCTCTGTTGGGCAGAGGTGGGAGATAGTCAAATCACAGGTCCAGAAATGGTAGTCGATACTACAGAAAAGATTGCACAAATACGACAACGCATGGCGGCAGCACGCGACCGTCAGAAAGCATACGCCGATTTAGACAGGAAACCACTCGAGTTCCAAGTTGGGGATCGAGTGCTACTCAAAGTTTCACCCTGGAAGGGTGTGGTTCGTTTTGGCAAACGCGGCAAACTAAATCCACGATATGTTGGACCTTTCGAAGTTACAGAGAAAATAGGTAAAGTGGCCTACAGATTGAACTTACCACCTGAACTCAGTGCAGTTCACAACGTCTTTCACGTGTCGAATCTGAAGAAGTGTACGTCAGATGAGACCCACATAGTTCCCTTGAAGGAACTCACTATCGACGAGCGGTTGCACTTTGTCGAGGAACCTGTTGAAATCACGGACCGGGATGTTAAGGTCCTCAAGAACACGAGAATCCCTCTTGTACGAGTTCGTTGGAACTCCCGCCGCGGCCCAGAGTTCACCTGGGAGCGTGAAGATCAAATGGAACTCAAATATCCCCAGTTATTCGGAAACCAAGCAACCACTACTGAGGCTGAAGCTACCAATGCAGAATTTCGGGACGAAATTCCAAATCAACGGGGGGATAATGTGACACCCCAAGAAAACCAGTAATCTTCGCAAACCTGCTCGAGGAGCCGCGATACGACACAGGTAAACAACGTCACACTACTAGCTTCCTCAGTAACTGCATGCTAAATTTCGGGACGAAATTTCTTTCAAGTTGGGGATAATGTGACAACTCGAATTTCTGACATTCTTTATTCGCATTAAATGCACGTTGACTTTGACTATATAGTTGTGTTATGTTAAAACCTAGTGTGTTTGCATGGTTATGTGTGATGGTATAGCATGTGTACTGTTTGTAAAACTTAAACTGTTAAGAACCCGACGAAACACAAGGCTGTTTCGCCATAACCCATTTCGACGAAACAGGCTGTTTCGCCATGAACACTCCGACGAAACAGAAGTCTGTTTCACCGGCCCAGTAACTCACGAAGCCCAGCTTGGGCCCAGAACGTTATTCTGCGTATTTTTACGTAAAACATCATCATTTTACATTTTCTATCAACACAACCGAAACCCTAGAGCTCTCTCACTGTGACGGCGAACTAGAACCCACCGGAAACCCTTGTGCGATCAAACCATCATCTCGGTTAGTAGATTTATGTGTCTTGATTGATCGTTCATCCGTGTACGTGTTTATGTGTCATGTGCTTCTGCTTTGATGATGAATATTGTAACTGATACATGCTAAATATTAGGGTTCTTGTTATGAAGATGATGATATGGATTTTGATATGAATATTGTAGTCGGATATAAATGGTTTTATGCGAAACTTAATATGATTGAATACTCGGTTTTGGATGTTGTTATTAGGATCTGATTCTGAATGCAAGTTAACATCTTGATAGGGTTTGATGATGTGTTGTTGTAATCGATATGTTGTATACGTAAGCTAGGGTTCATGCTAGACGTTAAAGTGGTCCGATGATTATGCTATGATGATGTTACAATGATTCTGTGTTGAATGATTACTGCATGATTGATGATATTGATGTCGGCTGTTAGTGATGATTAGGGTTTCTGCATGTAACTGTACTGGCGTAACTGAACTGTCCGACGAAACAGAACTCTCGGCGAAACAGAATGTGTTTCGCAAAGAGTCGTCGACGAATCAGAAGTTCTGTTTCGCCAAGGGACACCTCGACGAAACAAATGTGTTTCGCCAACAATTGTGTTTCGTCGACAATTGTGTTTCGCCAATAATTGTGTTTCGTCACCATGTGTGTTTCGCCATTAAGTGTGTTTCGCCGAACAGTTAATCTGCACAGTAACTGAGTTAATTCTGTTAAGTGTTAACTGGAATATCTAACTACTGTTAAATGCCAAACATGACTAGTATGATTGTGTTTACATGCTACCTGTTTATGCATGAACAACTGAAACACAAACTGATTATGTATACGTGCATACCTTAGGACGTGATTGATTATTTGTGAGCACTTACATATCTAGCATACCGAGCAAACCAAGGTGAGTTCACACAAGCCAAGGCATGGGGTTCCCAGGGGGGAATGGGGATTTGATAACGACTGTACATACATAGATGACAGAACCTGCTGCTAGACTAGTAACACTTATTGAACGATTTTCGCACACCTGCCAAGGACATTGGCCGCGATATTATGACTGACTTCGCACACCTGCCAAGGACATTGGCCGCGAACTAAACTTACAACATCTTCGCACACCTGCCAAGGACATTGGCCGCGATACGAACAAACCTAGTCTAGAAAACTTGGGGAAAGATCTTCCCCAACATCTTCGCACACCTGCCAAGGACATTGGCCGCGATGGAAACTAATATGATACATTGTAACGAACGAACATACTACTACTCACGCTATACTGTTACTGAACTATTAACTGTGAACTCGCTCAACTAGTTGTTGACTCTCTCTTACATGCCTTGCAGGACCTTAGGTACATATGGAGCTTGCACAGGGAGGAGCAGGTCGTTGTGGGACATGGATCGATGATGCCATGTTAATTATCTAAACGTTTGAATTTACGATTTTACTTTGGGTTTACATACTTATGCTTCCGCTATACACTTATTGATGTTTGGTTTTGAAAACACCTTTCGTATTGATGAATGATTTTTGGTATTTACTTATATGTTCAATATGATTGGTGGCTTGATCCTGGTCAGCCACGCCTCCAAGCGGTGATACTCCGCGTGTGGATTTTGGGGGTGTGACAGTTATTGCGCCAAGTATAAAGGATATAGGTGTCTTGACCTATGCATCTCTCGGGTTTCTATTACTCGATGTGCTCGCTTTGACGAATCACACTTTCCCCTTAATAACTCCACTGTCGCTACTTCCATTGATCTTCTTGAGGTTACACCTTTTTTGGATGTGTACCCTACAATTTTCTCGCCACATGACTCTACTAAGGCTATTGTTCTAAATAAAGCTACTACACTTCTTATTGTCAAAAGGTCAACTAAAACTTTCACTCCACAAACCTTACCAATATCCATCCCTTTTTTCCTCCACAACATACTCAACAATCTGGCCCAACGATCGGCCCAACAGCTGTATCCACAACAGCTCCCACAGGCCCACCTACATCTTTCGGATCCACTGTTGAACTCGCTGCAGCCCCCATGCCCACTACAACCAACATGAACCCATCTACACTCACTGCCTGTACTGTTCCTCTACCAGCCCAAACCGAACATGTGCCTACCTTTAGTGCTACATCTTCATCCTCAATATCTCCTGCTAACACCCCTGCCCCTCTCCTTGATCATCACAAACACCGATTGCTCCACCCGTGATGGCTCCGCCACCTCCTCCTTCTCACCCTATATAACCCGTGCCAAATCTCACATGTTTAGTCCGATTGTCAAGTTCCTTGCCTTGACTATTCTCACACGTTTAGTCCGATTGTCAAAGCAACCACTATTCTGTAACACCCGTCTAATTTGTTTAGGATTTTAACATAAAATACGCATTTTTAAAATAAATGCATCATTTCAAAAGTTATACAAAACGATAAGATTTCATAACAAAAGTATCTTAGTTAACTATCTAACTAACTAGTTTAAGCATGAGAGACATCAAGTTGAGTGTTTACAAAATAAACATTGTCTACAAGAATTTAGATTAACGCGGAAGCTTCAAAACGATGTGTTCGGTTCTTGAATTCATGCTTGATCGCCATCCGGAGCGAGACCAACATCACCTAATGTTAAAACCACGTTAATTGTTAGTTTTGACAACGTTAAAACACGTATAATAAGGTTCTAATGCCAAACAATTAAAACAAAATGAAATTTCTGAATTATGGGTCTGTCGCGCCCCGCGACAGATCCCGTCTAGTCTTACACGGGTCGCGACAAACGTCGCGTGACGCGACTATGAGGCTGCTATGGTGTCGCGCGACGCGACACCTTATTTTCGACAGCAGGTTGCTTGGTTTGAGCTGTAGTTGCCCAGCTCCAATTAATAACCAAATTCTAACTTAAAATCTTCATAACTTTCGTTCTACAAGTCCGTTTTTCGCGATTCTTTTTCCTACGTGTCCGTAATTTAAATACGGACCCGTTTAATATCATTACTTGCGTAAAATCTCGTTTATAGACTGATCGCCTAAGAATTCCCTTTTATTATTTATTCAACCTGTTTGGGTATGTATCAAACTTTACATAAGTTACTCATAATGGTTTCTAAATAAAATTTACCCCTTTTACCCGGGCTTGTCAACATTGATGTTCACTACCATTCCCAAAACTTTTACACACAATATGTTGTGCTTGTTATGAACAATTTCGATCAAATACATTGTTACAAATCAACAAATTATAATACTTTTCTTTTGACCCATATCATGGGTTCTTTCTAGAAAAGTTATGCTCTTGGCGCGTCCGTTCAACGGACTACGTTTTTATGATTCATAATCAACGAGTGACTACCTAACTCACTTCAACACTACCAATTTACCCAATATTTGACCCGTTTGGTTTTCTAATGAAAACCACCACTTTACGACATGCCAAACTTATTTTAACCAACATTTGACCCGTTTGCCTATCTAGTGAACTTCGTCACTTCAACTATTTATCAAGTTTACATAACAATTCTAACACGTAGTTAACTAACAAATTTACATGATCAAACATAAAGTAACGGAACCGTGGTTATGTACTTGCATAATTCATTGTCATTGGTTTCTAACCATAATTACCCATTCCCGGGCTTGTCCATCTAAGCGTATCACTTCCATTCCATGGTTTACACTTTTATAACTCAAATTTAACGAGTGACGTTCAACTCACTTCGAACACTACCATTTCGGCCATTATTTTAACCCGTTCCTTATCTAGTGAGTTACATCACTTTATATACATTCCAAACATGACTAATTAAACAATATTATCAATAAACATATCTAACCAACTATTTATTTTAACCCATTTGGTTTGTCGAGTGAATTTCATCACTTCTTAGATTTACCAAACGCATCTATTTTTGCTATAACAACATTAAACATATCTTTGTCTAGGCTTGTCTACATAAATGTAAAGAGACGACAACTCGCGTACCTTTCCAAGCATATCCTTCAAGCGCGCGTCCGCTCCGACTTGACCGCTTGAAGATTCAACCACCGTGCCTGTAGAGTTCAACTAACATCGGGTTTAGAACTCTTATTATTTCCTATAACGCATAATTTACCATATGATTCGAACATGCGTTTTTCCTCTACATCTTACAATTTGTTCTCGTTTAGGCATTACATCGAACACCTAGTGAGCATGATTTTATACCAATAACAATCAAGTTCATGACTAACTATTTAGCCAAGATTAACATCATTTTCAAATTTATTTTATCTAGCATGCATAGTAACACCTAGATTCATTTCATAAAAATCAATAATACTCGTTTTATGATCAAGATTTCGATGTATCTCATAATCTTACAAAACCCATTCAACACCTAAATGGGTGATTATGGATTTCTTACTTATGAACACAAATTCAACAATTTATTGACTAGGGTTTACTCCTAGACATGGATTCAACATAATATCACTCATACATTCAACATTCAATCAAGAATTTCAATTATGAGTGTTTACAAAAAATTCAAGATATCACCAAATCGTGAAATTTGACTTACCTTGTGATCTCCTAGTTTTGATGATCACGAATTTAGTAAAAGCCCCAAATTTCTAGCTCGTTTTCCCTTTGATTCGTTGGATTTTTATGAGTTTAGGGTTCTTGTGGAGAACCTTCTTGTTTCTCCTGGATATCACGACTAAACACACACATATGTTTGTGTTTTGGGTTTTAATTGTTTTAATTGAAAACATTTTCCATTATTGCCCCTTTTCGTCCCTTATGTTTGAAAGTTATTCTAAAATGTGTATTTATTCACATTTCCCTTGTTATTTACCAATATTTAGTTAACTAGGTTATTTGCTCCTAGTTACTTTTCCGTTGGTTTTGACCAACTCACATTTTTTTATTTATATTTATATTTAAATTTAATATTTTTGGGTTGTTACAAGTCCCCCCCCCCCCTTTAAATAGGTTTCGTTCCCAAAACCTTCTTTAAGTAGTCCTTTGGTTTGGATCAAACTAACTTAGCTTCGTTTTTAAGGCATTCTTTCTTTTAGTAAAAAATAATCATTTGCTTTGACGCGTGCGTCTTCTACATGTAAGTTCTCACAGACTGTAACTTGTAATTCTTATCTTGTCGCCTATTTGTCCCAATTGTCAATTGACCACTCAATAGTATGAGTTCGTCAACATGTTTACTCTATACTAACTCTATATTGACAAGTGTTATGTATAAATCACAACACTAATTGGACTTCGAATGGTCTTATCGGCTAGACTGATTAGTCACCGTCACTTCATTCCCCCGTCAATCAGATCTACCACATTGCCATACTCGGCCTTACGTGAGTTTATGATCTAGTATCCCGCAAGTCACGCTACGGCATGATTATATTCTATATTTCTATATCACTTTTTTTTTAATATGATCGCATCGCATCATGTCTTGTTTAAGTTTTTTTTTATATAAACTTTTCATTATAAAAAATCTTCCTTTGAACAAAGCGTCTCACACCTATCGGTGTTAAGACCTATATCCTTTAATATTAACTATTTTCTAATTTCTCTATAATATTCATATTTGTTAGACGTCATTTCTCACTAAAACTAAAACTGAATTTTAGTTTAACATTTTTCTCTTTAACTTATGTCAATTACTCATATCAAATAATTGACGGCAATAATTTATTCCTTTCCGTTATTGTGCTACGCCGGGAATCGTAACCAGTCCCCACGCTTCACCCCAAGTGAACCGTAGGTTCTTTCGCTTAGCCTCGTAGGCTATACCTTTAGGCTTTCACCCTTCTTGGTGAGGCCCCATATAATTTATTTCTTTCTATTGGTGACGCGAGGGTCATTTAGTCCTTTAAACCTTTACATTGTTTATAATCCCGAAGGTTATGGTGATCCTGTAGATCATTTTTTACCCGTGTCATTACGCTCTTAGAAATACATTTTGGGTGTCACGGCATCCCTTTTAAGCCTAAGATTCGTTTATTTTCATTTTTTTGAATTATTTTATCGACTTGACCGTAGTCTAAGGCTACATTCGTTCTCTTTTTGGATTAATCTTCCGACTCTATGACTTCTTTCGTCATTTACTCGTCGATTTATTTTCCACTTACCATTATCTGGTTCGCACATTTATTTCTCTACAATCTGTTACCCGGGTTCTTTTATCTTAATGTTTTTAACGCTCCCGTTGCCTGGTTCGTGTTTTCCTTTTTATATTGTCTCATGACCCATTACATGAGTTTGTTAATATTTTGCACTTCAATTAATGGTTTGCGCTTACTTGCACTATTAAGCATTATACTTTATTCAGCCCGTTCAATAATGAAATAGTTGAACATAACTATCAAAATTTCTGCTTTGCGAAATTTTGCCGTCTTTTAATCATAACTCTTAATTCGAGTCTTTTGACTTTAATCCACGCCCCCGTCTCTTGGTTTACGCATACATCTGAAGCCCTACTCATCTATCGGGTATTTTACCTTAGTCATTATCATAGCAACCATTCCGGCATGCATTAAGACTTCGTTTTCGTTTATTTGGTCGTATTAGCGAAATCCATCGCTTTATTCAACCAAGTTCTTTATTCTTTCATTCAACTTGTTTGACTTATTCGTGTGAATTTCATCACTCATGACAGTCAAACTTTATTCTTACGCCTTGACATTCTCAATTGTCGGTTTATATTTTTGTTTATTTTGATTCGTATCATTTTATTATTCCATGTCGTAGTAGCGAATTTACCCACATTGTTTATTGATATAAATGATGTTTCTTCATGTTTTATTTGGTTTGGCCAAGTCTATACCCTTGCCTTCGCCATTTACTACTATTGCAAATTCCGGGTTCGGATGTAATTCCACTCCTTCCCAATACAACATTTGTTCCCTTCATTAGGTTCCCGGGTTCGAGTGTACGCGCACTCCTTCCCATTATGACACTTATCTTTCATTGCATTCCCGGGTTCGAGTGCATACGCACTCCTTCCCATTGCAATATGTATATCGAGATTACTTTTACCTCGGTTTCACATGTTCACCATTTATTTGTTTATATATAATTGTATATTTTTAACATAATACACTCATTTCACTTACCGTATATGCCTATATGCAACTATTATTCATCATGTGAATTTTTACATTCCACTTGTCTTATCGTAATTTAGAACGTGTACCTCATTACTACTCGCCCTGATGTACTCTGTTGTCTCAAGTCATCACTTGATTTAGATTCTTTGCTGGCATGTTCTCTGTCATGCCTTCGAACCATCCACCATTTGAATCATTTAACTCCCATCATCTTCCAAATGCAGTCATCATATCATTCGAACATTTCCAAATTTATTAATAATCTTATTACTCAAAGTTGCCCGTATAGTTATACGTGACATTCAATTATACTTATTTCACAAGTACTTATTTTATAATCAATCTATGGTTAGGCTTTATACTACCTAATCGTCTTTTACCAACACTAGACATCCCGAATCTGAAATGTTTATATCAATTGTCAAACATTTCGTTTCATTATTGTAACACCCCGTGTTTCAAAAGTCAAAGTCAAGATTGAAGTCAAAGAGAGAAAAGATTGCTAATTGCGATCTGTCTCTCCTTGCTCAATTCCTTTTTCGAATTCTTTGACTTGTAGATAGCCTATTTTGTTTTACTTTAGTTGTATTATGTGGAGTACTTATTAATAATCGAGGTTTATTCGAAATTTATCGCATGGTTAATCGCTTTATCGCTATCGCAATCGCACTCGCAACTCGAATTACACATTTTGGTTATTGATATACGTGTGTGTGTGCCTTATGTGTTACTTGTGCATGTTTATTTATGTTACGTGTGGTAATCGATCAAAACGCAATCGAAACTCAATCGCAAACGAATCGCAAACGCTAAAGGAATACGAAATAAGGATGCTTATATGTTGATATAGTAGTTGGGATTAAAAGTAATTTAACTAGGAAATTCCATCGCATCGCAACGCTCGCAATCAGAATCGAAACGACAAGACTCGTCGCGTCAAACACTCGAACCAAGCGACTGATCGATCAGGAGGCCAGCCGATCGATCAGACAGCTGTTCGACCGGGCTGCCATCCGATCGACCAGCTCCTTTCCACTTTGGGTAACCCTATAAATCCCCCATGTCACTCTCATACTTTCCACTTTTGGCAACTGACGTCCGACCAGTGCTCTAACCTTGCTTTTTCTCTGATTTCTCGCGATTCCGGTAAGATCTCGTCCTAAATCTTGTACTTCCTTAATTTACACGCATTCCTACACCTTTCTATCTTTTGAATCTTAACTTTTAACCGTGAAATCATCAAGGTTCAAGGTATTCTAGGATGACGTCATCATGTGTTCTTGAAGAACTTCATGTTTTGGCCTCAATCCACCAAGAATAACTTGGATCTAACCGATTTCCACATAAACAAACAAAGATCTTTCATAGATCTAAACATATTCACAAGAAAAAGGATTGAAAGATGGTTTTCCAACTTTCTTTCAACTCTTTTACACTTAATGCATTCAAAACCGATGGAATCGGAGCTTGTGCCGACTTGCTAGTCATCCTTGTGGTTGTGTTGGCTCAAGATCTGGATTCTATCCACGAGACTACCGATTTCGGGTTAAACATAGAACACCGTCTCGAACCGTTAACTGACCGGATTTGGGTGATTCCTGTCCGATCAGGGGCACCAAGTATTGACAAGGTTTCTGTTGCTTAACATGTTATCAAAACGTCTCGATAAAACGACAAACGATCAAAACAGCCAAGTGTAAGACAAACGAAAGGACCAGGATGGAATGCCCTCTGATCGGACCACCGTCCGAACGGACTGTCGACCGAAAGGTTTGTCAACCGATCGACTTACACCTTGGGTCCCACGCTTAACCATTTTTGCCAACATTTGAAGTCTGAATGTTGAACGAATTGTTGTCCGATCGGACTACCATCCGATCGAACTTCCATTCGAATCATGAGACATTTAAACTTCCACACTTAAACAATTTTCAACATGTTAAATGCATAAGGGATGCCACCCGATCGAACAACCGTCCGATCGAGTGACTACCTGCTGTGAACTTGTTCTCACTGAAGTGCGCAACTTATCGGACTGTCACCTGATCGAACAGTTGTTCGATCGATCGACCTGAAAGGTAGAGATACTTCAATATTTTCAAAATACTACAACGAAAACTTCAAAAGTTAAGCCATCATACATAAACACATCCTTCTCAAAAAAAGAAACAATCCACTCGAAAGGTCACCCGACCGGATGACCATCCGAGCGGACTGTCAACCGAACGACCGGCCGTCCGATCGGACTACCATCCGATCGAACTGCCGATCGACCCAACCTTCACTTGTTCCATTTTACGCGTCACTTATCGTTATGCTATCAATCTGTTCAGGCTAAGCCTACTCTCTAGCGCTCCCTTCAATCCATCAATCGCAGTGAGTATACTCGATCCCTTTTTTGCTTTACGCACTTTTGGGTGTTACATACGTTACTTATACAAAATCACATCGAACACACTAAGCAATACTTTAATCGCTAACCAATTACCGCATGTTATACGTGGCTTAATGAATGATTGTTTGTTATGTTTACACATGTAATGCTGTCTACCTGCCTTAGCAACGATAGTACTATTAGTTTGGACTCAACACCTGTTCACTCAGGGGTTGTTAAGGACAATTACCTACATGGCTCACAGTGGTGAGTGTGTATCGCGAACTGCCTTGGGCAGTCAACCCGCAGTCATTGGTATCGATAGGTTCATGTCGATAACTAACATGCCTCATTTTACGCTGTGTACGTGTTGGTTATGCGTAACGCTTTCGAACTCTATATGCTATTATCAAACTTGTATGCTCACCTTTACACTATGTGTATTGACTTTTACTTTAACGTATGTGACATGTGCGTAGGATGTTTACATGCTTTGTGTGCTGGTAATGAAATCGAGGCTAGGGACGGAGTCCTAGAAACCAATAAATAAACAATTGTCTGTAATAAAAATCTGAGTTGTCGGGACAGAACAATTTGACTAGATCTTTCTATAATAATTACATTACAATTTATGACATGGTATGGGACGTGTTACTTTAAAATATTTGGTAAATATAGTTGTTATGGAAACTTCTGGACAATCTGTTTCGCTCAGTGCCATACCCTGATGTTTCCGCCATCGGTTGGGGTGTGACAGATTGGTATCAGAGCCATAACTATAGGGAATTAGGCAAGACTCGACCTAGTCCGGGTCGATGTCTTAGAGACCTAGTCTATAGTTAGGAACCAACAGACCAACTCATGCATGTACAGTAGGGATTATGCGTGGGCATACTTGCTATTTCTCGCTATTCTCGCCTACGCTACACTATCACTGCACTCGAATTTTCAAATATGATTGAGTGATTAAGTCGAGATTAGGTGTGAAAACCGCAAACTCTGGACTAAATTGCTTGTTCAAACCCACATTTTATCTATAAACACGAGAAGTTGCGTTGAAATAGGAGTGAAATCCATACTTTGACGCGAAATTCTCTTTTATTTTATCAAAACAGGGATGAAGTTGTTAAGCTAGGGGTGAAACCATAACCTTGACGACTTGTTCTGACCTTTACTTGGTTTTCACAAAACTCGCACCAAAGTATCGACAGACTCCAACGACTTGAAGTCACGACATGACCGAAAGGATGCGTGCCAAGCCCAAGACTCGAGGCAAAAGCACAATCCTGAAAGTCAAAGTGTGCATAACAGGTCCCTGTGAATAGTCGAATCACTTTGGGTAGTCAATGTCTAATAGCCGCAGACGATCTATTTCTCGATTTTTATGTGTTTCGATTCTGAGCCCGCAACTGCTGACTCGGATGATTCGTCGATTTTATGTGTTTGTATGTATGATTATCTGTTTATGTGTTTAATTTTGGAGAATTATTTGATTTTCTCTTTCACATTGATCGACACGCACAACCCGCATTGCTTATCTACCTCAAAACGCTAACAAATCGCTACTACTATGAGGAACGACCTTACGCCCAAATGTTTGCTGAGTTAACTGGTTATGCTATACTACTCACCATGATAATCGTGATCGCTATCTTCGAATGCTCACGAACTTTGAATGATAGGTTTCTGTATTCTGACTGCCTCTGTGTGCTTCTAAGTGAATTTCGTGCTTATATGCTTCTGTGTTTTGTGTCCTACGTGCTTATGTGCTTCTGTGTTTCTGTGCCTTACGTACTGATGTGCTTCTATGCTTATGTGAATCTGTGGTTATATGACTGTGTTCCTGAGCTTTAGTAGTATTTAGACGTGTGAGGTGAGATTCGATTATGACGTGTCTGAGACCTATGACGATGTCTGTTGCAGACAATGTCAACTGGACCATCATCTGGATCCCGTCACCCATGACTTTCTCGCCAAGAACAGAGGGACAAACGCCTTGCTGCCATCCTCGCTAAACAAGTGGCAAAGGTTGTGCCTCAGATCGTGAGTGAGATCTATGAGAATGTTAGCAAATCATCTGAGGAGTCCCGAACCGAAGCTCCTAAAGTTGCTACCAAGACTGCTTTCAGCTTTAAGTAGTTCAAGGCTTGCGGTCCAAAGGAATTCACTGGAGAAGATGGCCCAACGGCTATGTTTCAATGGTTCGATTCCGTCGAAGTCACTCTGCGCCAGAGTGGATGTCCGGAAAATCTACGCACTCTGAACGCTACCGGCATCTTCCAGTCCCGCGCTCTAGACTGGTGGACGGCCGAAAGGAACAAGCGCGGAAATGATGCAGCTTACGGTCTGTCATGGGACGAGTTGAAGAACGTTATGCTAGAAGAGTTCTGCCCTCCCCATGAGCGCCAGAAGTTGGAGGACGAGTTCTGGCACATTAAGCAGAAAGTAGGTGATAACGCTGCCCTGACTGCTCGCTTTAAGCAGCGCAGTATCATCTGCCCCGATCAAGTGAAGACGCCCGACATGACGATCAAGAAGTACATCCGAGCTCTACCCGACTGTGTTGCAGATTTTGTGCATGCCACAAAGCCAGCAACGATCGAAGAAACTTACTTGCTTGCCACCGAAATCAACGACAAGCGAGTAAAAGCTGGTTTTTGGGATAAAGCTTCAAAGAACCTGCACCAAGTCACCGCCGCACCAACTGCCGAAACTGCCGCCGCTCAGTCGTCAAAGTCCTCACGCCGCAAGAAGATGAACAACAACAGCAGCTCCAGCAACAAGAACTGTGCTGCCACTACCACTGCTGCTCCACTTCAAGCTGTACCGGCTCAGCAACAATCTCACCACCGACCAACACCAGTTACTTATACACCGCCTGCAAAGCGTGCATACACTGGCCCCCACCCTGCTTGCCCGACATGCTCTTATCATCACCCGGTGGGTCTCGCCTGTCGTTTCTGCGCTCACTGCAATATGTACGGCCACTTCACTGCCATCTGCCGTATTGGTCCCCGTCAAGCCCCAGCTCAAGCCACTGCTCAACAAGCTCTGCTACCAGCCCCACAAGGCTAACAAGCGGCTCAGGCACCCGCGGCCAACGCCCGAGTCTGCTTTGGATGTGGTGATCCCAACCACTTTGCGAACATGTGCCCGAACAGGGTTGTGAAACAAGAGCCCCAGCAGCAGCAGCCTCAACAGTAGCAACAACCTCAGCAGCAGCAACAAGCCGCACGTGCCAGGACTTTCAACATCAACATGCGCCAAGCCCAGACTGACAACAACGTGGTCAATGGTACGTTCCTTGTGAATGGTATTTATGCTTCATGTTTGTTTGATACTGGAGCCGATAACTGCTTTGTGTCGTTTGAATTCGAGAAGCTTCTTAGTCGTAAGCGCCCCCATCTCTCCTCGACGTTCGATGTTGAAGTCGCCACCGGAAGAACTGTTGCCGTTAATTATGTTCTTCGTGATTGTACTCTTGTGCTCAACAATCACCTCTTCCCAATCGACCTTATTCCGATCCAACTCGGAAGTTTTGATGTCATAGTAGGCATGGACTTTCTTCGCGAAAACCATGCTGAAGTTGTGTGCTTCGATAAGATGATTTGTTTCTCACTCGCGAATGGTGATTATTTGTGTGTTTATGGTGAAACTGCTTCGAAAGGTCTTAAGCTCATGTCGTGTGTCCAAGCTAGCAAGTATCTCCGCAAGGAATACAAAGCTTTCTTGGCCAACGTTGTAGGAGCGGAGAAGGAAAAGAAAGGAGGACCTGGTGTAAACGATGTTCCAGTGGTTCGAGAATTTCCCAACGTCTTTCATGAGGATCTTCCCGGACTACCACCAAGTCGTGATATCGACTTTCGTATCAACCTCATTCCTGGAGCCAACCCTGTTGCCAAAGCTCCTTACCGACTCGCACCGTCCGAAATGCGTGAACTCTCGAGTCAGCTTCAGGAATTACTTGAGAAAGGCTTCATTCGCCCGAGCAACTCTCCTTGGGGTGCGCCAGTCCTTTTCATAAAAAAGGAGGATGGTTCGTTCCGGATGTGCATCGACTATCGGGAACTGAATAAGTTGACTATCAAGAACCGCTATCCCCTGCCTCGCATTGATGATGTCACACCCCCAAAATCCACCTGCGGAGTACTACCGCTTGGAGGCGTGACTGACCAGGATCCAGCCACCAATCATATTGAACATACGAGTTAAAAGATATAAAAGTTTAACCAATACAATTGGTGTCCAAACAAACACATAGTTAAGTTGCAAGCGGAAGCTTAAGTCTTAAAACAAAACATAAGTTTAATTGTTTCATAGTTTAACATGGCACACAGTCGTCCATGTCCCACAACGATCCTCCTCCATGCAAGCTCCAGCTTAAGAACCTAAGGACCTGCAAAGCATGTAGTAACGAGTCAACAACTAGTTGAGTGAGTTCACGGTTGGGTGTTCGTTTTATGTTGTTTCGAAAACAGTTTCCTTTAGCTGGCATCCTGCCGTGGGGGTTACCCCATAGTTAAAAACGTGACATATTTATTCCCGGTTACTCTGGCAATCCTGCCGTGGGGGCTACCCCGTGTTAGTTATCTGGCATTTCGGCCGTGGGGGCTACCCCATGTATCTACTAGACTCGTTACCATATCGACTGCTGACTGTAGTCATGTTTAAGTGCCCTGAAACTGTCAATGTCTATCATCATTGACGTGCCCCAGATCCATTAGTTCACGCCCGTCCTCTGCGGCACGGTGTGAGGTTTGTCAGACCTAAATAGCGCTATCTAACTAATGACCCGCTCGCCATTGGCCCGGCGATTAAGTCGATATAAAAATGAGGGACTTCGTGATAGAGTTTTGGTCTAGTACGAGTTATCTGTCCGTGAGGACGAGGAATTTCATTCCTGAACCTTTACTGTCCTACCCAAGGAGGACGAGGAACCCAGTTCCTTAACCCCAATTCCCGACCCCTGGGAATCCCATGCTTTGTAGAGGGTGTGAACTCACCTTGGTTTGCTCGGTAGAAAACACAGAAAAGTCAAACAAGCAACGTTGAGGCTACTCACGTCCTATCATAGTTGTATCATACAATCAGGTTCGTACTCAAGTAGTGCACATATGGGTTACACGTTTAATCATAGCAGTTCAGCAACATTCACGTTCAACAGTAACATGTAAGGTCTGTACATTGGGCCCAAGAATCCGGCCCAAAGCAACTAAGTCCGAAATGAATTGTAAGCCCAAACAGTTATATCTGCGTATTGTCTCGAGTCGCAATTAGACGTTTGCGACTCGCAACCGGAGTCGCAAATCATGGTTTCGGTTCGTGCTGGTTTGGTTACGAATCGCAACCGGACTCGCAACGGTGGTTTCGAGTCACAAGGTTTGGGGCTTGATCAAGTGTGGTTTCGAGTCGCAACCAGGTGCTTGCGACTCGCAACTGATGTCGCAACCGGGAGGTTTCGACTCATTGTGCTTGGTTTCGAGTCGCAACTGCTGGTTTCGAGTGGACATCTACTGATTCGGAACAGTGTACTATTCTGATTTCAGGTAACAGTTTGTACTAACCAACCAAATTCCTTAAACATGTTTATTTGTCTAGAAATTTCCTAAAATGGATCAAACAAATCAGAATTCAAAATATTCAACCATGCTCTTATGATGTTCATCAAGTTCTTCATACATTCATCAAATATTCAAGTAGTTCATATTGTTTATTCAAACTTGTTCATCTTGTTTCCGGGTTTATATCCTTAATCACAACATACAATCATGAACCACAATCAACAAATCACTCTAATAGCAAGCTTTCGGTTCTTCACACAAGAGCACACAATCCGATTTTTATGAACATCAACAACTAGTATTTAAACACAAAACATCATAGGTTCCTTATGCTACATATCCGAAATCAAGTATGCTATCTTATTAACCATTATCATGCATAAACTTAACAAATAACATACTATCACATAATCTCCATCATGTATCATCATCAACATCCGAAATATAACAAGAATCATTAACCAACAAGCATCATGAACACTAACCAACAAGCACTCAAACATCAAGCACACATCATTCTTAAATCATGAAAAATACATGTGTTTGCACTAGAATTACTAACCGGTTGTGAGGTGGTGAAAGATGAAGCTTTGTTTGGTGTGAACAAGCCAAATCCGAGAAAGCCTTCTTGTGGCCGGTTGGTTTGATCCGAAAGGAAAGGAGAAGTATGGTGTTGAAGTTTAGGGTTTAGTGGTTTGTGGAGAGTGTAGAGGAGTATGTGTGGATTGTCCAAAATGGTGAACATGGGTAGTTGCTAAGGCTATATACCCGCCCCCAAGTTGTGCACCCTAATGGGTTTCGGTTGGGTTAAGTGGGGTGCGTGGCCCATCCGGCCCAAGTGTTACGGTTTACTCGAGACCACATGGTCTCGAGCCGGGTTCGTGTTATCTCGGTTCCTATATACATACATCGCATACATACAAGCACACATAAATAACACCAAGTCATATAAAGGTTCGTTGTCATTAATCACATAAGTTAACTAGTCACACGTTTAAACATACAACGAAAGGTTCTAAATTTCGAGTTGTCACATCATCCCCAAGTTGAAAGAAATTTCGTCCCGAAATTTGGTTGGCACTCACTGAGGAAGCTAGTTAAGTTGTTTGGTTTCCCTGGTTTTCCTGGGGTGTCACATCCACCCCCCGTTGATCTGGAATTTCGTCCCGAAATTCCGTAGCTTCGGCCTCAGTAGTGGGTGTACTGTTTGCGAACAGCTGGGGATACTTTTGTTTCATCTGATCTTCGCGCTCCCAGGTGAACTCTGGGCCGCGACGTGAGTTCCAACGAACTCGAACGAGAGGTATCCTAGTGCTCTTGAGGACCTTAACATCCCGGTCCGTGACCTCAACTGGTTCCTCGACGAATCGTAACTGCTCGTCGATAGTGAGTTCCTTCAAAGGAACTACGTGGGTCTCATCTGACGGACACTGCTTCAGATTCGACACGTGAAAAACGTTGTGAACTGCACCGAGTTCCGCTGGTAAGTTTAATCTGTAGGCCACCCTGCCTATTTTCTCAATGACCTCGAAAGGTCCAACGTATCGTGGGTTAAGTTTACCGCGTTTACCAAAGCGAACCACACCCCTCCAGGGTGAAACTTTGAGTAGTACCCGCTCCCCAACCTGGAGCTCAAGTGGTTTCCTGCCCATGTCGGCGTAAACTTTCTGACGTTCACGAGCGGCTGTCATGCGTTTTCGTATCTGAGCGATCTGCTCGGTTGTATCTACCACGTATTCTGGACCAGTGATCTGACTTTCTCCCACCTCTGCCCAGCAAAGAGGAGACCGGCATTTACGTCCGTACAATGCCTCAAACGGAGCAGCTCCAATGCTGGTGTGGTAGCTGTTATTGTAGGAGAATTCCACAAGTGGCAGATGCTTTTCCCAGCGGTTGCCAAAGTCGATTACACATGCACGAAGCATGTCTTCTAAGGTTTGAATCGTGCGCTCGGACTGTCCGTCCGTCTGAGGATGGTACGCTGTGCTCATGTCTAGTCGTGAGCCGAAGGATTTGTGCATTGCTTGCCATAGCTCTGAAGTAAATCGTGCATCTCGATCTGAGATAATGGAGGTGGGCACCCCGTGCCTCGAAACAATCTCCTTGATGTATATTTCTGCAAGAGTGGAGAACTTATCCGTCTCCTTGATAGCCAAGAAGTGTGCAGATTTTGTGAGTCGATCCACGATCACCCAAATGGTATCGTTCCCGCGCTGGGATCTAGGTAGGCCAGTAACAAAATCCATGGAAATTTGCTCCCATTTCCATTGAGGTATCTCTGGCTGTTGGAGCAGGCCTGATGGTTTCTGGTATTCCGACTTGACCCTTGCACAAGTCAAACACTTGCTGACGTAAGTTGCTATGTGGGCCTTCATGCTAGGCCACCAATACGTAGTTTTGATGTCGTGGTACATTTTGTCCGATCCAGGATGTACCGAGTAGCGAGACTTGTGTGCTTCGTCCATCACAAGCTCTCGTAGGTTGCCATAGAGTGGGACCCAAATGCGTCCCGTTACGTAGTAAGCACCGTCTTCCTTCTGTTCTAAGCGTTGCCTCGATCCGCGTAGGGCTTCAGCCCTGACGTTTTCTGGTTTCAGTGCTTCTATCTGAGCTGCTCGTATCTGGGAAGGCAGACTAGAATGGATCGTGAGTTGTAAAGCTCGTACGCGCTTAGGCGCAGTGTCCTTCCGACTGAGGGCGTCGGCCACAACATTGGCCTTGCCCGGGTGATACCTGATTGAGCACTCGTAGTCATTCAGTAGTTCGACCCATCGTCGTTGTCGCATATTCAGTTCTTTCTGCTTGAAGATGTGCTCGAGGCTCCTGTGGTCGGTGTAGATGGCGCACTTGGTACCATACAGGTAATGCCGCCATAACTTAAGTGCAAAAACAACAGCTCCCAGCTCTAAATCGTGCGTAGTGTAGTTCTTCTCATGAACCTTGAGTTGACGTGAGGCGTAGGCTATAACTTTATCTCGTTGCATCAACACGCAACCAAGACCTTGAATTGATGTGTCGCAGTAAACCATAAAGTCGTCTGTGCCCTCTGGCAGGGAAAGGATAGGTGCGCTACAAAGTCTATCCTTTAGATGCTGAAATGCCAACTCCTGTGCGTTTCCCCAGCGATAAATAACGCCCTTCTGCGTTAGTGAGGTGAGAGGCTGTGCAATCTTAGAAAAATCCTTTATGAATCTCCGGTAGTATCCCGCCAAACCCAAGAATTGGCGAATTTCCTTTGGTGTACGAGGTGCAGGCCAGTTCTTAATCGAGTCTACCTTGGACGGATCAACATGAATCCCATCCTTGTTTACCACGTGGCCTAGGAAATGGACTTCTCGAAGCCAGAAGTCGCACTTCGAGAACTTTGCATAAAGCTGTTCTGTTCGAAGAAGTTCCAGAATAAGTCGCAGATGCTGCTCATGTTCCTCCCGACTCTTGGAATAGATCAGGATGTCGTCGATGAAGACTATAACGAACTTGTCCAGGTAAGGCTTGCACACTCGGTTCATCAAGTCCATGAAAACCGCAGGTGCGTTTGTCATCCCAAAAGGCATGACCAAAAACTCATAGTGCCCGTATCGAGTTCTGAAAGCTGTCTTGGAGACGTCCTCTCCCCGGACTCTCAGCTGGTGATAACCCGATCTCAAATCGATCTTCGAATAGTAGCTCGATCCTTGCAACTGGTCGAACAAGTCGTCGATACGCGGTAGAGGATAACGATTCTTCACCGTCACCTTGTTGAGTTCTCGGTAGTCGATGCACATTCTGAAAGTACCGTCTTTCTTCTTTACAAATAGTACTGGAGCTCCCCAGGGCGATGAGCTAGGACGAATAAAACCCTTATCCAGGAGCTCTTGTAGTTGCGTGGAGAGTTCCTTCAACTCTGATGGGGCTAAACGATAAGGTGCACGAGCTATAGGTGCAGCTCCAGGAGCTAGTTCAATCTGAAACTCGACTTGGCGATGAGGTGGAAGACCAGGTAATTCCTCGGGAAATACCTCAGGATAGTCGCGTACAACTGGGAAATCTTCTATCTTCTTCTCTTTCTCCGTGGTGTCAGTAATAAGAGCCAAAATGGCAGTGTGGCCCTTTCGCAAGTACTTTTGGGCCTTAAGGAGAGAAATGACGTTCTCAACAGCACTCCTCTTGTCGCCATGAATCATGAGAGGTTCACCTTCGGGACCTGGAATACGGACAACCTTCTCGTTGCAAAGAATCTCTGCTCGGTGTTGGGATAACCAATCCATTCCAATGACAACGTCGAAACTACCCAGGACAATAGGAATGAGGTCGATAGAGAAGGTTTGGTCAGCGAGAATGAGTTTACAACCCCTGACTACGTGTGTGGCTTCTAAACTCTTACCATTTGCTAGCTCTACGGTGTGCTTGTTGTTCAAAGGGGTTGGAATACGCTTAAGCATTCGACTAGCTTCTAGTGACACGTAGCTAGTATCGGCACCCGAATCAAATAAAACTGAAACATAAAAATCGTCAAGAAGGAACTTACCCGCCACAACATTGGGGTCGTTCCTTGCTTCACCTTGGCCGATCACAAACATTCGCCCCCTGGCGCCATTGTTGTTGTTGTTCCCATTGTTACCATTCCCCTGATTGTTGTTATTGTTGTTGTTGTTGTTGTTGTTCTGGTTCCTGTTTAGTTGGGGACAATCTCTCTTGAAGTGGCCCTCAGCTCCACACTGAAAGCACCCTTTGTTATCACCCTGCTGCTGTTGCTGGCGTTGATTCTGTTGAGCTTGCTGACGATTCTGATTGGCGGGGTATAAGCTCCTGCAATCCTTTGCAGCGTGACCAGGCTTGTTGCACCTATGACAGTTGCCCCTGGTGCATGGTCCGCTGTGGTGCAGGCTGCAGCGATTGCATTTGGGATGATTTCCCTTGTATCCACCACCAGACGATTGCTGATTAGGGCTCTTGTAGTCCTCAGTCTTTCTCTGCTGAGACTGAGACTGAACGGAGGTCGAACCCTTACTTGAAGTTCCATCCCACTTCCGTTTGTTGTCACTAGAGGTGCCAGTAGTAGTTGCAGTGCCAATGCGTTTTGGTAACTTGTTCTGTTCCACCGCCTGATCCGTGAGACGGTGAGCCAGCTGAACAGTTTGCTGGTAGGTGGCGAGGTTCGCTGAAGTCACATGACTTTGGATTTCTGGCACTAAGCCCTGAAGAAACAGTTCGATGCGTTTGATGGGAGGATCCACCATAGTAGGGCACAGAATTGCTAGTTCGTTCGACCTTTTCACATAGGCTTCAATTTCAGACCCCGTCATCTTGAGGTTGAAGAACTCCACCTCGAGTTTGTGAATCTCATCACGGCTGCAGTATTCTTCTTTGATCATTTCCTTGAAAGTTTCCCATGGAGTGGCGTTGGCAGCAACCAACCCTAGCATCTGAACTTGAGCGTTCCACCATGTGAGGGCTAAACCCTCGAGAGTACCAGTAGCGTACTTCACCCTGCGCGCCTCAGGGCATTCACACATTTCGAAGACAGACTCTAGTTTCTCAAACCAGTGTAGGAGACCTACTGCTCCTTCAGTGCCGCTAAAAGTAGTTGGCCGGCAGTCCATGAAAGTCTTAAAAGTGCACGCGGGTGGCTGAACGTGCTGACCTATCGTAGGCGAAAGAAAAGACAGAGTTTAACGCAAAGGTTGGTTCACGAGAGTAGGATCCTAAAGATCCTAGAATAAGTTCGGACTGCAGGATATACCTCCTGCGTGTGCAGCTGCAAGTGCTGCGGCAACTCGTTCGTTGATCAAAGCCGTCAACTGGGCTTGTGTCATGTTAACGCGTCCAGACATGATCTTCATACCAAGAAGATTGTGAGTGAGAGGGGTTCACGAAAGTACAATGATAAGATAGGGTAAGCACACACGTGTTCAAGCAACAGTAGTTATACTAACCAAGCATACCATAAGCAATGTACTATGTAACTAACAAGTAGGCAATATATACATAGATCATATCACCTAGAATGTCGAGCCTTGCATGTGGAGTGAAGCATCGTTGTGGACCGTTGAGCACTGTACAGGTTATAGTCTGGTTTTAACAAAAACGTTTTCCCCTTTATTAAAACCAAGTTCTCTATAACCAATGGCTCTGATCCCAATCTGTCACACCCCCAAAATCCACCTGCGGAGTACTACCGCTTGGAGGCGTGACTGACCAGGATCCAGCCACCAATCATATTGAACATACGAGTTAAAAGATATAAAAGTTTAACCAATACAATTGGTGTCCAAACAAACACATAGTTAAGTTGCAAGCGGAAGCTTAAGTCTTAAAACAAAACATAAGTTTAATTGTTTCATAGTTTAACATGGCACACAGTCGTCCATGTCCCACAACGATCCTCCTCCATGCAAGCTCCAGCTTAAGAACCTAAGGACCTGCAAAGCATGTAGTAACGAGTCAACAACTAGTTGAGTGAGTTCACGGTTGGGTGTTCGTTTTAAGTTGTTTCGAAAACAGTTTCCTTTAGCTGGCATCCTGCCGTGGGGGTTACCCCATAGTTAAAAACGTGACATATTTATTCCCGGTTACTCTGGCAATCCTGCCGTGGGGGCTACCCCGTGTTAGTTATCTGGCATTTCGGCCGTGGGGGCTACCCCATGTATCTACTAGACTCGTTACCATATCGACTGCTGACTGTAGTCATGTTTAAGTGCCCTGAAACTGTCAATGTCTATCATCATTGACGTGCCCCAGATCCATTAGTTCACGCCCGTCCTCTGCGGCACGGTGTGAGGTTTGTCAGACCTAAATAGCGCTATCTAACTAATGACCCGCTCGCCATTGGCCCGGCGATTAAGTCGATATAAAAATGAGGGACTTCGTGATAGAGTTTTGGTCTAGTACGAGTTATCTGTCCGTGAGGACGAGGAATTTCATTCCTGAACCTTTACTGTCCTACCCAAGGAGGACGAGGAACCCAGTTCCTTAACCCCAATTCCCGACCCCTGGGAATCCCATGCTTTGTAGAGGGTGTGAACTCACCTTGGTTTGCTCGGTAGAAAACACAGAAAAGTCAAACAAGCAACGTTGAGGCTACTCACGTCCTATCATAGTTGTATCATACAATCAGGTTCGTACTCAAGTAGTGCACATATGGGTTACACGTTTAATCATAGCAGTTCAGCAACATTCACGTTCAACAGTAACATGTAAGGTCTGTACATTGGGCCCAAGAATCCGGCCCAAAGCAACTAAGTCCGAAATGAATTGTAAGCCCAAACAGTTATATCTGCGTATTGTCTCGAGTCGCAATTAGACGTTTGCGACTCGCAACCGGAGTCGCAAATCATGGTTTCGGTTCGTGCTGGTTTGGTTACGAATCGCAACCGGACTCGCAACGGTGGTTTCGAGTCACAAGGTTTGGGGCTTGATCAAGTGTGGTTTCGAGTCGCAACCAGGTGCTTGCGACTCGCAACTGATGTCGCAACCGGGAGGTTTCGACTCATTGTGCTTGGTTTCGAGTCGCAACTGCTGGTTTCGAGT
Organism: Helianthus tuberosus; assembly: GCA_030545235.1. NCBI lineage: Eukaryota > Viridiplantae > Streptophyta > Magnoliopsida > Asterales > Asteraceae > Helianthus > Helianthus tuberosus. The sequence continues at coordinate 60,339,017 of CM060436.1, forward strand.
GGACATCTACTGATTCGGAACAGTGTACTATTCTGATTTCAGGTAACAGTTTGTACTAACCAACCAAATTCCTTAAACATGTTTATTTGTCTAGAAATTTCCTAAAATGGATCAAACAAATCAGAATTCAAAATATTCAACCATGCTCTTATGATGTTCATCAAGTTCTTCATACATTCATCAAATATTCAAGTAGTTCATATTGTTTATTCAAACTTGTTCATCTTGTTTCCGGGTTTATATCCTTAATCACAACATACAATCATGAACCACAATCAACAAATCACTCTAATAGCAAGCTTTCGGTTCTTCACACAAGAGCACACAATCCGATTTTTATGAACATCAACAACTAGTATTTAAACACAAAACATCATAGGTTCCTTATGCTACATATCCGAAATCAAGTATGCTATCTTATTAACCATTATCATGCATAAACTTAACAAATAACATACTATCACATAATCTCCATCATGTATCATCATCAACATCCGAAATATAACAAGAATCATTAACCAACAAGCATCATGAACACTAACCAACAAGCACTCAAACATCAAGCACACATCATTCTTAAATCATGAAAAATACATGTGTTTGCACTAGAATTACTAACCGGTTGTGAGGTGGTGAAAGATGAAGCTTTGTTTGGTGTGAACAAGCCAAATCCGAGAAAGCCTTCTTGTGGCCGGTTGGTTTGATCCGAAAGGAAAGGAGAAGTATGGTGTTGAAGTTTAGGGTTTAGTGGTTTGTGGAGAGTGTAGAGGAGTATGTGTGGATTGTCCAAAATGGTGAACATGGGTAGTTGCTAAGGCTATATACCCGCCCCCAAGTTGTGCACCCTAATGGGTTTCGGTTGGGTTAAGTGGGGTGTGTGGCCCATCCGGCCCAAGTGTTACGGTTTACTCGAGACCACATGGTCTCGAGCCGGGTTCGTGTTATCTCGGTTCCTATATACATACATCGCATACATACAAGCACACATAAATAACACCAAGTCATATAAAGGTTCGTTGTCATTAATCACATAAGTTAACTAGTCACACGTTTAAACATACAACGAGAGGTTCTAAATTTCGAGTTGTCACAGATGATTTGTTCGACCAGCTACAAGGTGCTACGTGTTTCTCGAAGATCAATCTACGCTCAGGCTATCACCAGCTACGCATCCAAGAGGAGGATATACCCAAAACCGCTTTTCGCACTCGATACGACCATTATGAGTTCATTGTTATGCCTTTTGGTTTAACCAACGCACCCGCAGTTTTCATGGATCTGATGAATCGCATGTGTAAACCTTATCTCGACCGTTTCGTCATCGTATTCATCGATGATGTCTTGATCTATTCCAAGTCGAAAGCCTAACACGCGTAACATCTACGTTTGGTTCTCGAGCTACTCCAGGGGAATCGACTCTATGCCAAGTTCTCCAAGTGTGAATTTTGGGTGGAGGAGGTTTAGTTTCTGGGTCACATTGTTAATAGTCAAGGTATTCACGTCGACCCCGCGAAGATTGAAGCAGGCAAGAGTTGGATTACACCCAAGAACCTTTCTGAAGTCCGTTCTTTCCTCGGATTGGCAGGCTATTATCAACGATTTATCAAAGGATTCTCAAAGATCGTTGTGCCACTTACCGCTCTTACGCATAAAGACAAGCCTTTTGTCTGGGGAACTGAACAAGTGTCTGCTTTCCAAACCCTCAAGCGCATGCTTTGCACTGCTCCTGTTCTCTCATTGCCTGACGGAAACGACGACTTCATTGTCTATTGTGATGCTTCCAACCTTGGTCTTGGTTGTGTTCTCATGCAACGGGACAAGGTTATAGCTTACGCATCTTGTCAGCTCAAAATCCATAAAAAGAACTATACAACCCATGATCTCGAGCTAGGCGCAGTTGTTTTTGCATTAAAGATTTGGCGACACTACCTGTATGGTACAAAGTGTACGATCTTCACCGATCATAGGAGCCTACAACATATCTTTGACCAGAAGGAACTTAATATGCGTCAACGCCATTGGGTAGAACTTCTCAACGATTATGACTGTGAGATTCGTTATCACCCTGGCAAAGCAAATGTCGTTGCCGACGCTCTCAGCAGACGAAGTTATTTACTTAGCATTCGTGATACCCGAGCCCAATACGATCTTGAAACCCTCATCCGCGAAGCCCAGCATGCTTGTTTTAACGAACGCACTTTGGATAAGGAAAGAATCTACCACGATGGAGCCCAGCTTGTGAATAAGTTGAATGGGATATTCCATTATCTGGACCGGATTTGGATCCCTAAACGAACCAATTTGCGATAGATATTGATGGACGAAGCCCACAAATCCCGATATTCCATTCATCCCGGTGCCGATAAAATGTACCAGGACCTTCGCTACAAGTACTGGTGGCCGGGCATGAAAAGGGATATTGCCCTCTACGTTGGAAAGTTCCTGACCTGCTCGAAGGTTAAGGCTGAACACCAAAGACCCTCTGGCTTAGTCGAACAACCCCCAATCCCTGTGTGGAAGTGGGAGAGTATAGCTATGGACTTCGTAACCAAGCTCCCCCGCGCGCCATCAGGTCACGACAGTATCTGGGTAGTTGTCGACCGTTTGACCAAATCAGCCCACTTTTTGCCAATACGGGAAGATTACAAGGTAGAACGATTAGCCCGAATCTACACCAATGAGATCATTTGTCGACGTGGGACGCCTCGCGACATCATCTTTGACTGTGATGCTCGGTTTACCTCACGACTCTGGGAAATGTTTCAAGCTACTCTCGGTACAACGCTTAACCTAAGTACCGCATTCCACCCTCAAACCGACGGTCAGACTGAGAGAACGATCCGTACTCTTGAAGACATGCTCTGTTCGTGTGTCATAGATTTTGGTGGTAATTGGGATGCATACCTGACGTTAGTCGAATTCTCGTAAAACAACAGTTATCATTCTAGCATTCAAATGGCACCATTCGAGGCTTTATACGGAAGAAAATGTCGATCGCCTATTGTATGGCATGAGATCGGTCACTCGCAACTAACCGGTCCCGAATTATTGCAAGAAACGACTGACAAAGTCCTCCAAATTCAAGACAACTTGTTGAAAGCTTGAAGTCGACAGAAAAGTTACGCCAATAGACGACGCAAGCCCCTTGAATTTGACGTTAGCAACTACGTACTCCTAAAGGTGTCACCTTGGAAGGGTGTGGTCAGATTCGGAAAGAAAGGGAAACTAGCGCCTCGATATGTTGGACCTTTTAAGATTCTGGAAAGGATCGGAAAAGTCGCCTACAGACTCGAACTACCGGAGGAACTTGGTAATGTCCACCCGACTTTCCATGTGTCAAACCTCTGAAAGTGCCTGGCTGAGCATGATCTAATTGTACCTCTCGATAACCTCCAAGTAAACGAAACACTACACTTCGTGGAGAAGCCTGTCGAAATCATGGATCGCCAAACCAAGCAGCTCAGACGCTCGCACATTCCTATTGTGAAAGTCCGATGGGAAGGCAAACGAGGAGCAGAGTTCACTTGGGAACTCGAAAGCGACATGAAGGCGAAGTACCCGCAGATGTTTGTTACGGCTTCAGCCTAATTTCGGGACAAAATTCCCTCAACTACGGGAGGCTGTAACACCCCGTGTTTCGAAAGTCAAAGTCAAAGTCAAGATTGAAGTCAAAGGGAGAAATGATTGCTAATTGCGATCTGTCTCTCCTTGCTCAATTCCTGTTTTGAATTCTTTGACTTGTAGATAGCCTATTTTGATTTACATTAGTTGTATTATGTTGAGTACTTATTAATAATCGAGGTTTATTCGAAATTTATCGCATGATTAATCGCTTTATCGCTATCGAAATCGCATTCGCAACTCGCAACTCGAATTACACATTTTTGTTATTGATATACGTGTGTGTGTGCCTTATGTGTTACTTGCGCAAGTTTATTTATGTTACGTGTGGTAATCGATCAAAACGCAATCGAAACTCAATCGCAAACGAATCGCAAACGCTAAACGAATACGAAATAAGGATGCTTGTATGTTGATATAGTAGTTGGGATTAAAAGTAATTTGACTAGTAAATTCCATCACATCACATCGCAACGCTCGCAATCGCAATCAAAACGACAAGACTCGTCGCGTTAAATACTCGAACCAAGCGACTGATCGATCAGGAGGCCAGCCGATCGACCAGCCGTTTGATCGACCAGCCGCTCGATCGGACAGCTGTTCGACCGGGCTGCCATCCGATCGACCATCACCTTTCCACTTTGGGTAACCCTATAAATACCCCATGTCACTCTCATACTTTCCACTTTTGGCAACTGACGTCCGACCAGTGCTCTAACCTTGCTTTTTCTCCGATTTCTCGCGATTCCGGTAAGATCTCGTCCTAAATCTTGTACTTCCTTAATCTACACGCACTCCTACACCTTTCTATATTTTGAATCTTAACTTTTAACTGTGAAATCATCAAGGTTCAAGGTATTCTAGGATGACGTCATCATGTGTTCTTGAAGAACTTCATGTTTTGGCCTCAATCCACCAAGAATAACTTGGATCTAACCGATTTCCACATAAACAAACAAAGATCTTCCATAGATCTAAACATATTCACAAGAAAACGGATTGAAAGATGGTTTTCCAACTTTCTTTTACACTCAATGCATTCAAAACCGATGGAATCGGAGCTTGTGCCGACTTGCTACTCATCCTTGTGGTTGTGTTGGCTCAAGATCTGGATTCTATCCACAAGACTACCGATTTCGAGTTAAACATAGAACACCGTCTCGAACCGTTAACTGATCGGATTTGGGTGATTCCTGTCCGATCAGGGGCACCAAGTATTGACAAGGTTTCTGTTGCTTAACATGTTATCAAAACGTCTCGATAAAACGACAAACGATCAAAACAGCGAAGTGTAAGACGAACGGAAGGACCAAGACGAATGTCGTCCGATCGGACCACCGTCCGAACGGACTGTCGACCGAACGGTTTGTCAACCGATCGACTTGCACCTTGGGTCCCACGCTTAACCATTTTTGCCAACATTTGAAGTCTGAATGTTGAACGAATAGTTGTCCGATCGGACTACCATCCGATCGAACTGCCATTCGAATCATGAGACATTTAAACTTCCACACTTAAACAATTTTCAACATGTTCAATGCACAAGGGATGCCACCCGATCGAACAACCGTCCGATCGAGTGACTACCTGCTGTGAACTTGTTCTCGCTGAAGTGCCCAACCTATCGGACTGTCGCCTGATCGAACGGTCGTTCGATCGATCGACTTGGATACTTCAATATTTTCAAAATACTACAACGAAAACTTCAAAAGTCAAGCCATCATACACAAACACATCCTTCTCAAAGGAAGAAACAATCCACTCGAAAGGTCTCCCGACCGGATGACCATCCGAGCGGACTGTCTACCGAACGACGGCGGTCCAATCGGACTACCATCCGATCGAACTGCTGATCGACCCAACCTTCACTTGTTCCATTTTACTCGTCGCTTATCGTTATGCTATCAATCTGTTCAGGCTAACCCTACTCTCTAGCGCTCCCTTCAATCCATCAATCGCAGTGAGTATACTCGATCCCTTTTTGCTTTACGCACTTTTGGGTGTTACATACGTTACTTATACAAAATCACATCGAACACACTACGTAATACTTTAATCGCTAACCAATTACCGCATGTTATACATGGCTTAATGAATACTTGTTTGTTATGTTTACACATGGAATGCTGTCTACCTGCCTTAGCAACGATAATACTATTAGTTTTTACTCAGCACCTGTTCACTCAGGGGTTGTTAAGGACAATTACCTACATGGCTCACAGTGGTGAGTGTGTATCGCGAACTGCCTTGGGCAGTCAACCCGCAGTCATTGGTATCGATAGGTTCATGTCGATAACTAACATGCCGCATTTTACACTGTGTACGTGCTGGTTATGCGTAACGCTTTCGAACTCTATATGCTATTATCAAACTTGTATGCTCACCTTTACACTATGTGTATTGACTTTTACTTTAACGTATGTGACTGGTGCGTAGGATGTTTACATGCTTTGTGTGCTGGTGATGAAATCGAGGCTAAGGACGGAGTCCTAGAAACCAATAAATAAACAATTGTTTGTAATAAAAATCTGAGTTGTCGGAACATAACAATTTGACTAGATCTTTCTGTAATACTTACATTACCATTATGACATGGTATGGGGCGTGTTACTTTAAAATATTTGGTAAATATAGTTGTTATGGAAACTTCTTGACAATCTGTTTCGCTCAGTGCCATGCCCCGATGTTTCCGCCATCCGTTGGGGTGTGACAATTATCATTTCCATCTTTCATTTTGATTTAGCCAAGTTTGTAACTTGCTTAGACCATTCGTGTTTAGTGCACTTTCCGGGTTTGAGTGTGTTAGCACACTCTTCCCATGCACTTAAAGTCATATACTTTTCCTAATGATTTGTTACAATCTATTCCTATAAATAATTCTTACTGGATGTTTGATCAAGGTTCGAACCGAACACACTTTGTCTTCAGCCATGAGCTCTGATTACCAACTTGTAACACCCGTCTCATTTGTTTAGGATTTTAACATAAAATACGCATTTTTAAAATAAATGCATCATTTCAAAAGTTATACAAAACGATAAGATTTCATAACGATAGTATCTTAGTTAACTATCTAACTAACTAGTTTAAGCATTAGAGACATCAAGTTAAGTGTTTACAAAATAAACATTGTCTACAAGAATTTAGATTAACGCGGAAGCTTCAAAACGATGTGTTCGGTTCTTGAATTCATGCTTGATCGCCATCCGGAGCGAGACTAACATCACCTAATGTCAAAACCACATTAATTGTTAGTTTTGACAACGTTAAAACACGTATAATAAGGTTCTAATGCCAAACAATTAAAACAAAATGAAATTTCTGAATTATGGGTCTGTCGCGCCCCGCGACAGATCCCGTCTAGCATTACGCGGGCCGCGACAAATGTCGCGTGACGCGACTATGAGGCTGCTATGGTGTCGCGCGACGCGACACCTTATTTTCGACAGCATGTTTCTTGGTTTGAGCTGCAGTTGCCCAGCTCTAATTAATAACCAAATTCTAACTTAAAATCTTCATAACTTTCGTTCTACAAGTCCGTTTTTCGCGATTCTTTTTCCTACGTGTCCGCAATTTAAATACGGACCCATTTAATATCATTACTTGCGTAAAATCTCGTTTGTAGACTAATCGCCTAAGAATTCACTTTTATTATTTATTCGACCCGTTTGGGTATGTGTCAAACTTTACATAAGTTACTCATAATGGTTTCCAAATAAAATTTACCCCTTTTACCCGGTCTTGTCAACATTGATGTTCACTACCATTCCCAAAACTTTTGCACACAATATGTTGTGCTTGTTATGAACAATTTCGATCAAATACATTGTTACAAATCAACAAATTATAATACTTTTCTTTTGACCCATATCATGGGTTCTTTCAAGAAAAGTTATGCTCTTGGCCATGGTGCGTCCGTTCAACGGACTACGTTTTTATGATTCATAATCAATGAGTGACTACCTAACTCACTTCAACACTACCAATTTACCCAATATTTGACCCGTTTGGTTTTCTAATGAAAACCACCACTTTACGACATGCCAAACTTATTTTAACCAACATTTGACCCGTTTGTCTATCTAGTGAACTTTGTCACTTCAACTATTTATCAAGTTTACATAACAATTCTAACACGTAGTTAACTAACAAAATTACATGATCAAACATAAAGTAACGGAACCGTGGTTACGTACTTGCATAATTCATTGTCATTGGTTTCTAACCATAATTACCCATTCCCGGGCTTGTCCATCTTAGCGTATCACTTCCATTCCATGGTTTACGCTTTTATAACTCAAATTTAACGAGTGACGTTCAAGTCATTTCGAACACTACCATTTCGGCCATTATTTTAACCCGTTCCTTATCTAGTGAGTTACATCACTTTATATACATTCCAAACATGACTAATTAAACAATATTATCAATAAACATATCTAACCAACTATTTATTTTAACCCATTTGGTTTGTCGAGTGAATTCCATCACTTCTTAGATTTACCAAACGCATCTATTTTCACTATAACAACATTAAACATATCTTTGTCTAGGCTTGTCTACATAAATGTAAAGAGACGACAAGTCGTGTACCTTTCAAAGCATATCCTTCAAGCTCGCGTCCGCTCCGACTTGACCGCTTGAAGATTCAACCACCGTGCCTGTAGAGTTCAACTAACATCGTGTTTAGAACTCTTATTATTTTCTATAACGCATAATTTACCATATGATTCGAACATGCGTTTTTACTCTACATCTTACAATTTGTTCTCGTTTAGGCATTACATCGAACACCTAGTGAGCATGATTTTATACCAATAACAATCAAGTTCATGACTAACTATTTAGCCAAGATTAACATCATTTTCAAATTTATTTTATCTAGCACGCATAATAACACATAGATTCACTTCAAAAAAATCAATAATACTCGTTTTATGATCAAGATTTCAATGTATCTCATCATCCTACAAAACCCATTTAACACCTAAATGGGTGATTATGGATTTCTTACTTATGAACACAAATTCAACAATTTATTGACTAGGGTTTACTCGTAGACATGGATTCAACATAATATCACTCATACATTCAACATTCAATCAAGAATTTCAATTATGAGTGTTTACCAAAAATTCAAGATATCACCAAATCATGAAATTTGACTTACCTTGTGATCTCCTAGTTTTGATGATCACGAATTTAGTAAAAGCCCCAAATTTCTAGATCGTTTTCCCTTTGATTCGTTGGATTTTTATGAGTTTAGGGTTCTTGTGGAGAACCTTCTTGTTTCTCCTGGATATCATGACCAAACACACACATATGTGTGTGTTTTGGTTTTTAATTGTTTTAGTTGAAAATATTTTCCATTATTGCCCCTTTTAGTCCCTTATGTTTGAAATTTATTCTAAAAGGTGTATTTATTCACATTTCCCTTGTTATTTACCAATATTTACTTAACTAGGTTATTTGCTCCTAGTTACTTTTCCCTTGGTTTTGACCAACTCACATTTTTTTTTATTTATATTTAAATTTAATATTTTTGGGGTGTTATGAGACTATTCGCACTGTCCTGGCTCTAAGCATTATACACAATTGCCATCTGCATCAATTAGATGTTAATAATGCCTTTTTGGATGGACATCTCTCTGAGAATGTGTTTATGAAAAAAACGAAAGGGTTTTATTAATCCTTAGTTTCTGTCTCATGTTTGTAGATTAAACAAAGTTATTTATGGCTTAAAGCAAGCTCCTAGGGCGTGGTTTCATCGCCTGAGCTTGTTTCTTCTCAACAATGGCTTTTCATGTAGTCGAGCCGATCCATCTCTGTTTATATATAACCATAACTTATGCATTATGTATTTCATCGTATATGTTGATGATCTTATCCTCACGGGTAATGACCAAACAACTCTTACATCCTTTATCTCATGCCTTAACAAAGAATTTGCCATCAAAGATCATGGGAAACTCAACTACTGTCTAGGATTGGAGGTTACCTACACTCAAAATGATATTTTTCTAAATCAATCTAAATAAACTTTGGATATTCTAACGTGTGCAAAGATATTGGATGCTAAACATGCGCTGACACCTTTGAGCGCCAATGTTTCCTTTGTCTCCACGGGTACTATTTTTTCTAGATTCTACCTTTTATAGATCCATTGTGGGTGCTCTCCAATATTTAATGATCAAAAGACCTGATATTGCATATGCTGTAAACTAAGTTAGTCAGTTCTTACATGCTCCGACAACTAATCATTTTCAAGAGGTTAAAAGGATTCTACGCTATCTCAAAGATACTATCGCTTTTGGGATACATTACAGTCGTCCCACTTCCACATCATTGTTTGGCTACTCAGATGCTGATTGGACATGTTGCTTAGAGACTTGTCGATCTACCTATGGTTATTATATATTTTTAGGGGGGAACCTAATTTCTTGGAGTGCTAAGAAACAACCAACTGTTACCTGGTCCAACTACGAGTCCGAGTATCGAGCTATGGCCAATACTACTGCTGAAATTGTGTTGATAACTCACCTTCTAAAAGAACTCCATGCGCTTCCTCCGGACAGACCAACTATCCTTTGTTATAATCATAGTCCTATCTTTCTAACTCAAAATCCCATTGCTCATAAACGGGCCAAACACATAGATCTTGACTATTACTTTTTACGTGAACTGGTGACTGCTGGTAAATTGGCCCCTAAATTTGTTCCGACCAAGCTTCAGGGGGATGGCATTTTTACAAAAAGTCCTCCAAGCTTTTCGGTTTAATATTTTTCAACAAATACTTCACATTAATATGGGCCCCCACCGTTCAACTTGCAGGGGATATTATATAATATTCCACTCATTATATGTGATTTACTATTATTGTACATGTGCAATTCTTTAGGTAGTTAAACTGTAAATGTATTGTCATGTTCCTTGTAATATGTTTTATTCAATATGAAAAGATGTTTGACCTTACACTGTTTATCTACAATTAATATAAAATGTCATACGTTAACAAGTTTCTCTACTATATAATATGTCATACAATAACAACATTATTTTTACTGTTGAAATTCAAATATTATTAACTAAAATAATAGATTATTAAATAAATGTATTGTCTCTGTATAATGTTCCTTGTGATATGTTTTATTCAATAAGAAAAGATGTTTGATCTTACATAGTTTATCTACAATTAATATAACATGTCATACATTAACAAGTTTCTCTACTATATAATATGTCATACATTAATAACATTATTTTTACTGTTGAAATTCAAATATTATTAATTTAAAATAATAGATTATTAAATGAATGTATTGTCTATATATAATGTTATTTGTAATATGTTTTATTCAATAAGAAAAGATGTTTGATCTTACACATTTTATCTACAATTAATATAAGATGTGATACATTAACAACTTTCTCTACTATATAATATGTCATACATTAACAACATTATTTTTACTGTTGAAATTCAAATATTATTAACTTATAATAATAGATTATTAAATGGATGTATTGTCTGTATATAATGTTTGTTGTAATATATTTTATTCAATGAGAAAAAGATGTTTGACCTTATACACTTTATCTACAATTAATATAACATGTCATCCATTAACAAGTTTCTCTATAATATAATGTCATACATTAATAACATTATTTTTAATGTTGAAATTTAAATATTATTACCATAAAATAATAGATTATTAAATGAATTTGACCATCTTCAAGGAATATGAGGAATAGTACACCTGTTGCATGCAGTAAGCAACATGATTATGATTTTTTTCTTTATTATGATTTTGTATTCGTATTTGTATTTTATAAGCAAATCGACTTTATTGACTTGACTTCATATGGTGAGAATAGCAGTTTCCTAGCACATGCCATATTAATAAATACTCCAAGTTCGTGAGACCTCAACTCCTATCTACAATATATAAATAGCCGTCAAACCATTTCTCCCAACTCAACCATCATAACTCTTAATTAAACGCACAACAAAATGGAAAACTTTACCAGAAGCCTCTCAAGAAGTCTTTCAAGAAGTGTTTCAAGTTCAGTTGACAGAAACAAAGTGTGGGGGAGAACGGCTTACAGCGGGTTTGATGGTCGAAGGAGCGTAAAGACTGTTCGTCTTGGAGACGACAACCATGATAAGTTTTGGAAGATCAAGAATATGTTTAACTTTAACAAATCAAGAAAACATGGAAAAGATACTTCAACGTCTAATCGGTCATCGAAGAATATTGCAGGCTCCAGTGACGAGTTTCAAAACAGATTGCTTTATGAGATTTATAAGAACATGTCATCTACTCATGAACTATCATGTAGCTAGTTAGAAACCAAATATTTTCAATTTTTCAATTTTTATTTATTTCCGATTTACCATTTTTTGGTTTCAATTCAAATTATCTTTGATTGATATATCCATCTTTGACCATGTATATATAGATTACAGGTTTAGTTTCTCATTTATGCATGTCTATCAAGATAATTAGTTAGTTTACTATAAAATTCACAATGGGTCGTGTGACATTGGGTGTTTTAGACGAGACCATATCTATTGTTTAAATTCACATTATGCGATACTATAAAATTCTAGGGGGGGGGGGGGGGGGGGGGGGGGGGAGGGCTGCAATCGGACAAGAAGAACAGTTCATGTTCGTTTGTTAAGGAAATAATGTGTTGACGAAGGTAGACTGTTCATGAACCCTTGCTGAACGAAATTTTCTGTTAATGTCCGTTAATTAAGGAAATAAATATGTTTGTGTTTGTTCGTTGATTTTAGATACATGCAAACGAACATTCATCAACATAAACAAACATACATTATATTTCGATTAAAACAGGCATCTTTCATCATAAGCATTACATAGGTCCATAAAAATATACTAACACAAAATTATCCAAAGAAACTACATACACTTGATCAGATAATTACCAAAAATAATATCTTAAAAGTTATCATATTAAACTTGAATTCTCCATTTAATTTACCCAAAACATGAAGCATGTGAATTACTACATTTTTTTAAGGTAAAGCTTATAAAAACATGTGAACGTGAAGATGACCGGAGAGAAGCGTATATAGGGGAGTCATGCTGCTGACTTTCTAGAAGTGTTCGTTAAAGTAATAATAAAATAGATCTTGAGTTCGATTCCCACAAGGGGGGTTTTCCCATATTTATTGGGTTTCCTCCTGAATTGGTGTATAGGCATTATGCCTAGTGGAGATGGATATGATCGGGTGGTTCCGCTGGTGGCACGATGATACTCCAGTGGTCCATCAGTGATCCAAATTTGCCGTTCAAAAAAAATATATTTAGCAAAAAGATATTCAAATAACTGAGATTTCAAAGCTGATATCACAAATGTTGTTTTACATAAGGTTTTTTTATATTAGCATACTAGGTTAGTTACTCGTATGATATGATAGACGGGCTAAACTAATATGTTATGTAAATAGACGTTTTAGATAAAACTACATGAAACATTGATTTTAAAAAAATACAAAATTGTAATTAGAAGTGAAAATGTAATAATAACCATTATACCAAAAAGAAACAATAATACAACATTGACATCATTGCTTACTTTTTTTTTTTTTTTTTTTTGAATGGCTAACGTTACTCTCCCAAACTACTACATTTACATATAACTCACCCTTGCTTGGGATTGAACCCAAGACCTCCCACTAAGACCACCCGTAGTGGGGCGTGATTTTTAAAAATTTTTCAAAAAAACGCCGGATAACGCCCCCCCTCCCACTACACCCGGCGTTTCCGGGCGTTATATTTGAAAAAAAAGCACACCGGCGTTTTCTTTATAACGCTTAATTTGGTTTGTTGATTGGTTGACCAACCAATCACCACTCACATGTCTGACAAAGTATTATTGGAATAATACTAGAGAGAGGGGGATCATGCATGTGGCCAAAAACCTTTTTTAACTCACTGACAACTTTTGAATATAATATGTATTTCGTTTGTTTTGTTTTTTTTTTCATTAAAAATAATATGGGCGTTATTGGCATAATGCCCCACTACGCCACTTTTGCTATAATGCCCCATCGCTGACTAGGACGCCACGTGTCGGATAATGCCCCATGGTGGGGGCATTATAACCCACTACCACTACACATGGTCTAAGAGGCAAGAGCCTCTACCAAGTGAGCTAGCCCCACTTGGCTTCATTGCTTAATTAAAAGTTTATTTGTTTATTAAGTAACAATATAGAAAAAGTGGGCACTCATTACTACAAAATGTTGATATTTATACTCTTATGAAAGAAACAAATAAACAGATGTAAGAGAGAAAACAAAGGTGAGTTCGTCACCGGCTAAAAAAATTTCAGTTATCCTCTTCTCTCTTCACTTCAACAAATGACACATGCTAAATACTTTGATGGCGGCTTGGCCGGAAAAGTTTTCCGACGAGTAACTTCACTCCTCTCTTTGCTTTGAGATCGGTCACGGTCTATCACGTAAACCAACCCACCAGAACCGGGGCAGACCGAAACCGAATAGGGCATAGGTGGTCCAATTTTCGGTCTCAGTATTCTGTATTTTCAGGTTCTTGCCGGTTGGGTCGGTTAATGTTAGATGATCATTTCTAATCCTAATCATCCTTTATCATTTATCAACTAATTAAAGAATATATTAAAAAAAGGAATCAACTTTACCTGTGAAACAAAGTTGCTAACAACACGCCCATCATCCAAACACAACCTAGGATCATATGTGTTAAAAATACGTGCAATTTGAACCTGCAATAAAGCCATAGTTGTCACATTTCATGCTGCCTCAATGGTGCAATAAGTTGTTTGCAATGTTCATATCATAAGGGACAATATAAACAGTAAGCAATAAAAGTAAATCTTTATAAGCCCCAAATTCTGAGTTGCAAGTCTCTTTAAAGACGTCAATGCATCATGATATGATTTTATCCTTATATGTGACAACCCTCAAAATCCCATGTATTCCGTACAATTCATTAATGATAATTAAAGTGCTTGACGACTATGTGAAATTACTTAACTGCTTTCTGATATCTGTGTTATACTTACATGTATTTGTTAACATACTAGTAGGATACAGAAAAATTACTAAATAGTCCGGTATGCCTTCCTGAGTGTTAAAAATTAAAAACGTTGCAAAAAATATATATATATGTAGGACGCTTTACGGATTAATTAAGCAGTTTAACGGAACAGTGTTGAACCGAACAACCGGACTCTACCCGGAACACAAAAATATTGTCATTGACACTGTTTTCTTTTTCTGAGCCAGTTTAGGTCCCCGAATACCCTAACACCCGCTATGGAACCTAATACACTAGAAATTGGTTTAACCTTCTAATTTAACTAACTAAACCTTGACTAACTAGTTCAACATCAACCAAACCCCCCCCCCCCCCATTCCAACCGAATTCGGTCCCATGAGGGGACACCCTCTTACCATTTGATTATTTTATATTCTTGTGGTCTCATATCTAGAGGGCATTTTACCTAGTGGGTATTTGAATTAGATGGATTATATATAACACCACTAAACCACACCATTACACACAATTCACTTAACAAAAATTTGATCACTCTTTCTCTCCCTTCTCTTTGAATCTCGGCCGAGAGCCTTCACATCCATCCATCCATTTTCGAGTTTCAACCTTGTTATTTTACATACACACAAGGGTGAAGGATCACGTATAAGGAAGCTTGGCGCTTACGGATTGCCAAGGACCTCACCACAACGCTACTAACCACCCATTTTTCGTCTAGTTTCTTCCCTAGCCTTGTGCTAGTTATAAGTGCTTCTAAACACCTTCTTGATCTTGTCTAAAGTGGTTAATAAGAGATTTGTCGGATAAAAGTCATGAACATATAAGATCAAAGTTTAAAGTCTACTAAAAATGATGAACATGGTGGTTAATGAGCAAATATTAGTGTAAAACTCTTGGATCTTGTTTTGTTATGATTCTTGGTTGATTATCTGATGTGTTGCTGGTTAATATTGATGTTTGATGTTGTTACGATCACTAATCATGCTAACGGAATCAATCGAACGCGTCTTAGAAGATTAAAGAATGAAAACAGAATCTGTCCAAGTTTTACAGCCAACTTCAGTTGGCTGTAAACAGGTCATAATCTCTACGAAAAACTGATATTTTAAGTCTAAAACGTGTTATTATGAAATACGGTTCTAATGGCACCAGAATCGTAATTTTTGGACTCCGTTTACTATTTTAAGAGCGTCATTTCGTAACAGCAGCTAGAGCTGCATTTTTCTGCTGAAAATAGGTGTTTTGTCTTCTGTCATAACTTGGGTTCTGTGTAGAATTGGATTATGAAACTCGTACTGTAGATGACCACCGATGTATTTGTAATTACCCCACTAGAATTTTGTAAATCGGACTTACGATGAATTTTTAATAAATTGTTCCGTGGACTGTGGTTAGAAAAAGATAAATCTGAGTTCAGTCCGGAAAATGAATTTTTATTAAATATTAGTAATGAACTGGACCCCGATATTGTTACACAATAAAATATGGAACGTTTAAGACATTCTGTAAAAATTTGGGAATTTTTGGAGTAAGTTAACTATTTTATTAAAATGTCCGAAAACAGTCCGGTTTTGAATATTTAAGCTGAAACGACATAAGTTGTAATTTGCGTGTCTAAATGTCGAGTATGCTATCTGTGAATGATCTAACATGTTATATGTGTTATATGCATTATTGTATGCTTGCTTATGAGTGGGGAATGGATGGGAAGTATGTATGGGCATAAACAGTTAAAGTAATGCATGCTATGTGATAGATACGTGTAGAAACTTTGTGCTCTATTTGAAAATCACTAAATGACTAACTGGTAAATCATACTAGGACGTGATTGACCGACCTTGACTGTTAGCTATATTTGAGAATCTAACCGAGCAAACCGAGGTGAGTTCACACTTTCTACAAGGCATGGGATTCCCGGTGGTTTGGGAATGGGATAAAGAATTTAAAACTAAATCTACATATCCCTTTGGGAAGATATGTACAGCCATCCTCCATAGATAGGATGCCATTATTAATCCTACGAATTCTCCTGGTGCAGAATACGTACGTTCGTCCTCCTGGTGCAGGACAACAACCTTAAAACTTGCTAGACAAAACTCTATCATGAAGTCCCCCAATTTATATCGACTTAATCGCCGAGGCCAATGGCGAGCGGGTCATTAGTTAATAGCGCTATTAGGTTTAACAAACCTCACACCGTGCCTTTCGGACGGGCGTGTACTAATGGACTATGGCAAACTGTCAGTGATGATAGACACTGATGTAGGGCACAACTATTGTTCGTAGTAGTCGATATCATACCGTCTAGTAGTTCACACGGGGAAAGCCCCCACTGATTATGGTTATGGTTTGGGTAATGAAAAAGGAACTGGTTAAACATACTTTCAACTACGGGGTAACCCCCACGGCAATTAAGTCAACGAAAGTCAAACCACGTTTTTCAGAAACAACTAAACAACCAAACGTGAACTCACTCAACTTTGTTGTTGACTAGTTGTTACATGCCTTACAGGTCGCTAAATGCTTGGAGCTTGCACGAGGAAGGAGTAGTTGTGGTGTACGGACTGTTATGTTCCGTGCTTATTATTTAAATCCTTATGAACTTATTAAACTTGTGTTTTGAACTTTAACTTATAAACTATGGACTTATGCTTTTGGATTTGCTTTTACGCTTCCGCTGTTTAAACTAAACATGGTTAACTAGTTTTGGTCACCAATCGTATTGTGGTTGGTCTTATTTACTTAATTACGATGTTCAATATGATTGGTGGCTCGATCCTGGTCACGTCACGCCTCCAAGCGGTGGTGCTCCGCATGGTGGATTTTGGGGGTGTGACATTATACGTCATTGTTAATCTGGATTTCCTTCACAACATTATGTAAACATACACTCTGTCACACCCTGACTTTTGCGGAAGCGTATTATGTGTGACTTGTTCAATATCATTGCATTCAATCATAATAAACAACTATATGATTCAAAACGATGTTCATCCATTCATTAAGTTTAAAATATTACAAACACCAGTCATTTAAGTTTCAAACAACACGACATTTGACTAAGTTACAAACCAACAAAAGTGGATGACATCTGTTTTGGTCAAAAATTACCGAAGCAATTTAGTGATCAAATTAGTTAAGTGAGGTAGTGTGCTAGAAATGTGTGTCGAAAATATGTTAATCAAGTTATTTGCAAAAACAGTTTCACGATACGGCTCAGGATATAGAGCTGTATCTATGATCAAACAATGAGCAAAAATATAAAGGGTGACACGAGATGTACGAGGAAAGCCCTTGATCAATCTAGATCGCCGGCACAAAACCTCGGGAGCTGACAATCGTAGCTGCCTTGTTCTTCTATTGCTTCAAATATCAGGATACAGTGCAGGATATGATGCGGATCGTCTAGGTGTTACAATGTAATTTGAGTACAAGTGTTTGTGTGTAGTGATTGCTAGTAGCCAGAGAGTAAAGTGTGCGAAAGAGTGTGTGTGACTTAACCGATCCGATCAATCTATTTATAGTTAAACGAAATCAACTAACTACCCTATTAAACCGGGAATCTTCGAATATTCCTCAAGTGAACGTTGTAGTCCACTTCTTCCGGGTTCAACGTCTCTCACATAACTGGTTTGCCCGAGTCTTAAGAAGAAGAGGTCCACTTGACCGTTAGGGACTCGCACCTTCTAATCTGCATGTGATTAATTCAGTTAATACCAGGATATCGCACCAGGATGTTACCAATATCCTGACCCGGTATCCTGAAATAAACAATCAAAAGCAGAATATTAGTCAGGATATATGTTCAGAAAATGGCCCATAACAATTGTCCCCAAAATATATCTGTTGGTATACCAGTCCAACGGATATATTTTAAAACTTTATCTCGCAAACCGAGGTTATTAAATTGAAGCGACGGTTTAGATAGCATTATGTAACTTCCAACGCGCTTTTCACTCGATGGATATCCATTTCGCCCCTATATCTTCTCTCTTCTTGTTTGATAACCAGATATCATCAACAGAATCTCCAGGTAATCACTCATCCCTTCCTGAATTCCTGTTAATTTTATTTTTCCTCCAATGGCCACTAGAGTCCACTCTCAAACCGGTGAATCGTCGGACTCCTTCGTTCAGCAAAATCTTCTCAAAAATCCCGAGAAGGAGATCTGCGCTTTTGATAATGCAGACATTGCGGCGTTGAGAGCCTCCGGCGTGTTCCCGACGGCACTATTTTTAGACCATTCGATCGATCAATTCGATCAGATGTTTCTTCTGCCGATTGGGTCTGTTTTCCGGCATACGCTTTCTCGCTAGGTCTTCGGTATCCATTTCCTGAGTTCATGATGCAATTCTTTTGAACTACTGGTATTTCCTTTGCCCAAACCATGCCCATGGTTTGGAGAGTATTGATCGTGCTCAATCAAATCAAAAACCTTCACTATCCCGACCTCTGCATCGAGGATTTGCCGATAGCTTACCGCCTTCGATCACACGGTTCCAGTCGATTCTTGCTCTTTTCAACTTCCAGCAAACCCCTTATACTTAAGGCCACCAAAAACGAGGACGGATGGCAACGCAAATTCTTTTTCATCAAACGAGACTCCATCTATGAGGGTGCTAGTCTTCCGGTGGAGAGGTTAACCACCGGTAGGATCATGAATATCCCCATGTGTTTTTAGACTCTTATCCTGTGCTAATATCTTCTTACTTGATTCTTTTGCAGTGACCTTTAAGGAAGTAGCTCCCCCTACTGCAGAATCAGAAAAAAGAATCGAAGCAGTTTACCAGTTACCGACAAGTGACAGGAGTTTTACCACACACATCCCAAGTTCCAGTCAATATTCATCTTCTGAAATGTCTGGTAAGAGTTATTTTGGAAATGACTGATTAGTGTAATATAATATAATGAAGGGTAATAAGGATGTAGGACTCTTCCCTCTATGCAGCACCAGCCAAGATCCCTGAGGTTTTCGACCTTGATGAGCTGGATAGTTATTCCGATCACGTCCAGGTCAAGAAGGAGCCCAGTCCCAAGGCCACGGCCTCATCCAAGCCCAGCAGCTCCAAGGCTATCATCATTCCCAAGCCTTCGCCAGCTACTAAGCCCCGGAGTTCAAGTTCTCATAAAAGGAAAGAGCCTGATTCACCTGCCATCTCTGATATGTTCCCCTATGAGAACCATGGATTCATTGAAGCAAGCGGATTCATGACTTCTTTTCTCAACCAGGTTAGTATCCTCGAGCTATATCCTGCACCTTATGCTGGTTATAAATTTTTATTAAGACTAATACCTGTTCTCTTACTTTGCAGGGTCTTGAACGTCTGGTTCATTTATACCAGGAATCGTGTGGACTCAACAAGACGCTCGAGTCCAAGTTAAAAAAAGCCGAGGTCACCATCTCTGATCAGGGCCTGATTGCAGCCGCCAAATCTCGGCATTACGAGGACAAGGTCAAGGCTATGATCCAAGAACACCAGGCCGCCCTCAACAAAGCTGCTCTTGAGGCCCAAGACGATCTTGACGCTGCCCATGCTCAACACGAACGGGATATGATCAGCTACCGGGAAGGTCTTAAAAGTTCCGTCGTCACTTCCCTTCTTCTGGACAGGCTAACGATGGCCCACGAAGCCAAGGCATTAGGCTTCGAATGCCCCTCTTGGGATGTCAATGGCTGGGAGGCAAAGCTAAGGAGTCTCGGCAGCAACCCTGTTAAACCCGCAGTTGAAGGATCTTCGAAGGCAGTCGAAAAACCAACTAGTGTTGAGAGGGATGTTCAAACTTATCCTGAGAAGGATGCTGTGAAAGATGCCATGAACGAAGAAGACGCTGCCTCCTAAAACTTTCTTCCCTTTTATTTGAGAGTTCTGTTTGTTTGAACAATTTTATTTTCTTGAATTAAAACAATTTGATAACCATAGGTGGATGGGTCCTAGGTTTTAGGACGAAGCCTTTGGTTATCGGCTAGTATCGTCTAAATAATACCACCTTTTGACTTACTTGCTGTTCTATTTAATTTTTCGTCATGCATTACTTAGTTTAAATTTTAGCTTTGCAAAATTTGTGCAATTACTTTTCGAAAATATCCTGATCAATATACTCAGTGGTATCCTATGAAGACTTTTATCAAATAGAACTTCTCATAATCCAAACAATTTAGACAAAGTTTCTAAAGAATAAAAGATAGTTTATTTTTCAAAATCCATTTTGATAGCACTTGCTTGACCAGAGTATTTATTTTCAACCCAAGTATTATCTCCCAATCAAATATTCTGAAACGTATCCCGAAAACACATTGTGAAAACATATCCTAAAGATATATTCTCATCGGGATATTCGAGCCTTAAACATAGTTTTTAAAAGTTTAAACAACTTACAAAGGAAAGATCTTACCATGAATAGGGTGCAACCCTAGTATCAGACTTCAATCCTTTTGCAACTTCTTCAACTAAGATGTCCCCAGTCGGAAATACTTAGTGCATTGAGTTTGATTCTTCGAGCCTTACACAACCTTCTTGGGAGGAATGTCCCCTGTGCATAAAGCCTTCAAACACTTAGTTAACTTTTGAAATCAAGTTCTAACTATTTGGACAGTTCTTGTGTTACTCGGGTAAAACCCAAAAACATACTGGAGATAAAATCCATAGTATCTTGGGGAAAATCCCATAGGTATCCTAGGGAAAATCCCAAATTTTCATGCGCTACAGGCGGGAGTGTATAAACTCCAAGACTTAGAAAGGTGATAACCTTTAAACTTTAGAGAGTATGAAAATACCCTTCCGTGAGAGAGGGTGATCAATCCTCATATACCTTGAGAATCCAGGATATAGCCAATAGTGACGAAATTGTCAGCCACTTTTACATGAACTGGTCCCGCCACCTTGAACTATTCCCGGATAACTTGCGCTCCAGGCGGGGTGTTTAAACCCAATTCGAGAGAAAGGTGAATACCTTTAAACCTGTGAAGGGATCAGGATCCCTTAAACGTGAGAGAGGGGGGCAATCCTCTAATCTTTCGAAGTATCCTGAATGTATATCCTGGAGCTATATCCCGAAGCATATACTGCAAAACAACTATAAGCTAAGGTGGGTGTTAGCCTGGCTAACACCCCTCCGATGCTTAAGTCAGTAATGGGTTCAAAGCAATAAATAATATTAAAACTTAATAAAAGAGATAGAATCCATACCATCCTGAGTTAGAATTTAAATTCCAAACTCACTTGAAATAGAGCTTTAGATGTATAGCATTCCAGGATCTTGGTAGCATATCCCCCTCCATATTCTTGAGTCGGTATGCTCCTTTTCCTGATTCTAATTCTGATTCAATCTCATAGGGTCCTTCCTATTTTGGAGCCAACTTTCCATCAGCAGGATTAGTGGTATTCTGAAAAGCCTTCCTCAATACCCAATCTCTAACCTGGAACCTTCTAGTCCTTATATTCTTGTTATATGCTTTAGATATCCTCTGTTGATATACCGCCATCCTTAGTCTTGCTGCGTCTCTCGTTTCATCAATAGTATCCAATTCCTGGCATAGGACTTCAGGATTCTGCTCAGGATCCCGGAGGTTGGATCTCGCTGTAGGTATTACCATTTCTGTCGGGATCACCGCTTCTGCTCCAAACACCAAGGAAAACGGGGTTTGGCCAGTTGCACTTTTTACCGTCGTCCTATCAGCCCACAAAACAAAGAGTAGTTCTTCTGCCCATCTTCCTTTTTTTAGCCCCTAGTCTCTTTTTCAAGTTGTTGACAATTATTTTGTTTGAGGATTCTGCTTGTCCATTCGCTTGAGGATGTACCGGTGTGGATGTAATCATTTTGATTCCCCAAATCTAGCAAAAGTCAGTAGTCCTCTTACTTATAAATTGAGATCCATTGTCACAAATTATCTCAGCTGGTACTCCAAACCTAGTCAGGATATTCCTTTTTATGAAGGATACCACTTCCTGATCTTTAACTTGAACGAATGCTTCAGCTTCGACCCACATAGAGAAATAATCGGTCATTGCCAGCATAAGACCTTTCCTCATGGAGCCTTTGGCAATTTTCCTACTATATCCATCCCCCACTTCATGAATGGCCAAGGGGAGGCTATAGGATAAAGTGGCTCAGCCGGCTGATGTAATATATTACTATGTCTTTGACATGCATCACATCTTCGAGCATATTCTGCAGCATCTTTTCTCATTGTCGGCCAATAATATCCTGTTCTTAATGCCTTTGAGAACAATGACCTGCCCCCAGTATGGTTACCACAATCCCCTTCGTGTATATCTTGAAGCACTTCCTTGGTTTCGGGATCCTCTAAGCACCTTAGATATGGTCCTGCAAGAGATTTCTTATACAAGACATCATTTATAATTGTGAATCATGATACCTTCATTCTAAAAGCCTTAGGATTTTCATCCTCTGGAACGTGTCCTTCCTTGAGATATCTTACGATTGGAGCCATCCAAGACTTAGGATCTTTCTCAGGATATTCTTCATCAGGATCCTGAACACTCGCTACTACCTTATCCTGAGGATCCGTTGCAGGATACAGGATATGTAATATCAGTATCTGGGTTCCTTCCGGTATCCTGACTGATGATCCTAGATTTGCCAAGGCGTCAGCTTCAGCATTATCCTCTCTTGGTACCTGTTCAAGTGTAAAAATATCGAAATATCCTGCTAATTTTTTGAGAATTTCGAGATAGTCAATCAACTTCTCACCTTTAGCTGCATAGGTTCCATTAAAATGATTAGTAATTAACAAAGAATCAACATATACTTGCAAACTCTTGATATTCATACTTTTAGCCAATTCTAATCCTGCAATTAAAGCTTCATATTCCGCTTCATTATTAGTGGCAGGAAACTCACATCTAATAGCCTGGGGTAATATGTCCCCCTGTGGCGATTTTAGAAGTATACCTAAGCCTACACCTCTTACATTAGATGCACCATTAGTATATAAGGTCCAGGATTCTAAGTTCTCTCCTAGCTGTTGTACTTCAAAGTCTACTTCATTTTGAATATCACTACTGAAATCAGCCACAAAGTCAGCTAAAGCCTGAGACTTTATGGCATTTCTAGGTTCATACACTAGATCAAAGGCACTTAATTTTACTGCACTTAGCCATCCTACCTGACATCTCGGGTTTCCTAAGCACATTTTTAACAGGATAGTTGGTTTTAACATGAATCCTATGTGTTTCAAAATAATGTCTAAGTTTTGTTGATGCCATAACTAGGGCTAATATCAGCTTCCCTAAGTGAGAATACCTATTTTCGGCATCTAATAAACTTTTACTAACATAATAAACAGGATACTGCTGACCTTCGTGATCCTTTACAAAGACAACACTTACTGCATTCCCTGATACCGCAAGATATAGGGATAATGGTTCACCATCCTCAGGCTTCATCAATAGGGGTGCAGTTGAAAGATACTGCTTCAAATCCTGCAAGGCTGCTTCATGCTTTGCTCCCCATTCAAACTTCTTATTCTTCTTCTTCTTCTTCTTCTTCTTCAGGATATCATAAAATTCTTTGCACATTTCCGAGGATCTTGAAATAAATCTATTCAGTGCTGCTACTCATCCTGTTAACCGTTGAACATCCTTCATATTTGAAGGTGATTTGATATCTAAGATAGCTTTAATCTGCTCCGGGCTTGCCTCTATCCATCTTTTAGTTACCATATATCCTAGAAACTTTCCTACCCCCACTCCAAAATGGCACTTAGCAGGATTTAGCTTCATGTTATACTGATCCAGGATATCAAATGCTCCCTTAATATCCTGGAGGTGATCCTCAGCCTTTTTAGATTTTACTACCATGTCGGCGATGTACACCTCCATAGTGTCCCCCAGTTTGTCTTTGAACATCATGTTCACCAATCTTTGATATGTTGCACCTGCATTTTTAAAACCGAAAGGCATAGCGGTGTAGCAATAAATACCTGTTGGTGTCATGAAGGCAGTATCCTCCTTGTCTGAAGGTTTCATTTGGATCTGCTGGAATCCTGAAGACGCATCCATGAAGGTTAACATCTCATGGCCGGCAGTAGCATCCACCATTGAGTCAATGTGAGGAAGAGGAAATGGGTCTTTGGGACAAGCTTTGTTTAAGTCTGTGTAATCTACACAAACTCTCCATTTCCCGTTTTTCTTTTGTACCACAACTACATTCGCCAGCCATTTAGGAAACTTTACTTCCCTAATCATCTTGCTCCTTAGTAGTCTTTCAACTTCCTCTTGGATAATCATATTTCGCTCCGGAGCAAACTTCCTTCTCTTTTGTTGGACAGGCTTGAATGACCTGTCAATACCGAGTTTATGTGTTATAATATCCTTAGAAATACCTGTCATATCCTTGTGCTTCCACGCGAATGTTGGCATCCTGCATCTCAAAAAATTGGTCAATTGATCTTCAATATACTGAGGGATATTGGTTCCCACTAGCACCGAGATATCCGGATTATTCTGATCCAGGACCACTTTCTTTACATCCTGCTCTGAAGCCTCCATGATATCCTGGCCTCGAATCTTTAATTGCTATGCTGCACTAGGCTTTGTTGAGGATTTCATCGAAGAAGAATAACACTCCTTTGCTTCCTGTTGATCACTTTCCACCTTGACAACTCCCCAAGGAGTTAGGATCTTGATGCATTGATGGTAGGTTGACGGAACAACTTTTATATCATGGATCCAAGGCCTACCTAGTATAATATTATAGCAGGATAGAGAGTCCATGACACAAAAGCGCTGCATTGAGTTAACCCCTTGAATATACATGGGCAACTTTATTTCTCCCACGGTATTCTAGCTTCTCCGCTGAAACCAACGAGCACAGTGGACTTTGAAGTGATATCCATTGGGGATAGATTCATCCTCTTCAATGTTTCCAGCTGAATTATGTTGACTGAGCTGCCATTATCCACCAATATCCTGCGTACAAAATGGTTAGCAACATATAAGATTATTACTAAAGCATCATGATGGCGATCCTGGACAGTATCCCTGTCATCATTGTCGAAGGTGATGACTTTGTCAGTCGTGAGGGTTGACACTCTCATTGGCTTATCTCCCCTCTCAGCCTTAGCTTCCTTCGCGTGTCTTTTTGCTGCAGAATACGATGTGCCGCAAATGTCGGATCCTCCTGAAATAAAGTTAATTATTTTTGCATCCGCAGGAGGTGACGCTGCACGCTCAGGATCCTTCTCAGGATCCTGACCCTTATTCTTCTTTCTTCCCAAGAGGTCCTTCAAATATCCCTTACTCAAGAGATAGCTTATTTCCTTTCTCAAAGCGATACAATCTTCAGTAATATGCCCGAAATCCTCATGGAAGGCACACCATTTGGACTTGTCTTTCCAATCAGCTTTTGTTGATTCTTTCGGGGCCACCTTGCTTTGTCTCCTAAACCCTGCATAGCATACATTAGTTCAGGTATGTTAACAGAAAAACAATATTCAGACAACTCAGGATACTCCTCAGGATCCTCGTCTTCAACAACATTCACTTTTTTGCCATCACTTCTGCCATACGGTTTAGAACGGTATGGTTTATACGAGGATTCTGATTTCCTGTTGGTTGACTCATAGGTTGTAGACGAATTCATTCTCTCTTGCATCTTTTTATCATCCTCCAGCTGAATGTATCTTAAAGCCCTGTTACGAGCTTCGTCGAGATTTCTGCAGGGATTCATTACAAGATCCTGATAAAATTGAGAATCCTTTTGCAACCCCATCTTGAAGGCTTGCACAGCTGTCGCAACATCAAGATGTGGGATATCTAAGGATTCCCGACTAAACTTGTTCACATAATCCCTCAAGGATTCCTGAGGCCCTTGAGTTATCCTGTAAAGATCACTGGTTAGTTTCTCAAAACTCCGGCTGCAAGAAAATTGATTATTAAATAAATTAACTAAATGAGCAAAAGAAGTAATTGAGTGAGGAGGAACGTTTAACAGCCATTTTAGGGCTGATCCTGTTAAGGTAGAACCGAAACCCTTGCACAAGCATGCTTCTTTGAGGTCTGGAGGGATAGGGTTGATTTCCATCCTTTCCCTATACTGGGCAATATGCTCCTCAGGGTCCGTAGTTCCATCATAGAGCTTCATGTTGGGGTTTGAAATCTTTTTGGGATTTCAGCATCACAAATAGGATATGCAAACCGGGATATCCTGTGGCTATCCTGGGATACTTCAGGAATTGGCTGAACCACCCCAGGCACACTGGCTATCATGTCCTTCAGTTTTTGAAGCTCCCTGGAAAATGCTGATGTCATACCTGCATCCTGCAAAGATCCAACACCATTAGTAGCAAGAGTATTATTATCATTAGATACATTACCAGCTTGGGGGTTCTGGCCATATCCTGAAGCATATCCTGAGCTTCTCACAGTTGATACTCTTACTGAAGAAGGTATCTCAGGAGTGTGATTCTGGGAATGGCTAGGCACAATATTCCCCCGGTTATCCTCAGTGTAGACTGCAGAACTGAAGTTCAAAGCCCTAGGTTGCAAGGGAGTGACGGTATTCTCAGCAGGCCGACTCGGGCCAGACTTCAAGAGTTGTATCTCTCTCATCAGCATCTGATTAGTTTCCTGCTGCTGTCTCATCTGTTCCTGTACACTACCAAACAAATTTAGAATCTCTTCGTTAGAAGCTAAAACAGGAC
Source organism: Helianthus tuberosus (assembly GCA_030545235.1). NCBI lineage: Eukaryota > Viridiplantae > Streptophyta > Magnoliopsida > Asterales > Asteraceae > Helianthus > Helianthus tuberosus. Next base: position 60,366,371 of record CM060436.1, read on the forward strand.
CGGATCCCTGGACATTGCGAGCAGGGATAACATCCCGAGCCACATGAGTCTCGGTTCCTTGTGAAGAGGCTTGCATTCTCGGAGGAGGTGGTGGAAGCAACGAACCAACTGTTGCAGAGGTGGTAGCAGACACGGTGGACGAGCTCATGTTTGATCTTGAGGCCATTGAAAATAGTGTGGCAAAAAGTTTCGAAAATAGAAAACCAAGTAACGATTTTGCAAAAGTTTTTAATAGAGATAGCACCACTTGCCCCACGGTGGGCGCCAAATTGTTTTGGTCAAAAATTACCGAAGCAATTTAGTGATCAAATTAGTTAAGTGAGGTAGTGTGCTAGAAATGTGTGTCGAAAATATGTTAATCAAGTTATTTGCAAAAACAGTTTCAGGATACGGCTCAGGATATAGAGTTGTATCTATGATCAAACAATGAGCAAAAATGTAAAGGGTGACATGAGATGTACGAGGAAAGCCCTTGATCAATCTAGATCGCCGGCACAAAACCTCGGGAGCTGATAATCGCAGCTGACTTGTTCTTCTATTGCTTCAAATATCAGGATACAGTGCAGGATATGATGCGGATCGTCTAGGTGTTACAATGTAATTTGAGTACAAGTGTTTGTGTGTAGTGATTGCTAGTAGCCAGAGAGTAAAGTGTGTGAAAGAGTGTGTGTGACTTAACCGATCCGATCAATCTATTTATAGTTAAACGAAATCAACTAACTACCCTATTAAACAGGGAATCTTCGAATATTCCTCAAGTGAACGTTGTAGTCCACTTCTTCCGGGTTCAACGTCTCTCACATAACTGGTTTGCCCGACTCTTAAGGAGAAGAGGTCCACTTGACCGTTAGGGACCCGCACCTTCTAATCTGCACGTGATTAATTCAGTTAATACCAGGATATCGCACCAGGATGTTACCAATATCCTGACTCGGCATCCTGATCACAAATAAACAATCAAAAGCAGAATATTAGTCAGGATATATGTTCAGAAAATGGCCCATAACAACATCTAACTTGGAATTTACATCTAGAAACAACACCCGCGCCCAAGATCCAACTTGTTACCTGAAATACATGTAATTTTGAAAAACATCAACAAAAATTGAGCGAGTTCATGCGTTTTGTATGAGTACTGATAAGCTTGTAAACATTTGAGAGACTCCTTTGAAAACAGGTATGAAAGGCGTCTATGAACATATCAAATTAATGTTTTGCAAGGACATTAATGTATGTGAAGACATAGGGAGCACTCAATATGAGTAGGCTTATACCCTCGTCGAATCCACTCGACTGTGTCGAATTCCCCTCGACTGTGTCAAATTCACCTTGACTGTGTCAAATTCCCTTGACCGTATCAAATCACCTTGATTGTGTCAAATCACCCTTGACCGTTGTCGAATCACCTCGACTGGGACACCAAAGCACTCAAATGAGTGCGGCTCGGCTGTACCCGTTAGATCTAACCTTTGTCCATATTTCTTATGAGAGATAATGGCATTTCAAATTCAATCTATGCTCACATGATCTAAAAGTTAATTTCACAGCCAAATCATACCATTTAAACATTCGTAACATGTATTCCACCCCCGAGAGTTATAAAACCAAAAACAGTTAAGAGAAAAGGGGGACATGAACTCATAAGTTTGCGTCCAGCTATCTCGTATGCTCAAAGGTCCTTCTATGAGTCGTACAACTACCTACACATGTGCCATGTTTTATTAGACGCTTAGGTCGTGTAACGACTCTTTGTCTTAGTTGTTCATTAAGACTTGTTTTGGAAATCTTGGTGTATTCTGAGTTACATCATTGATGTATATTATAATATTCCAAAGTATATAATTATTTGTTAAAATAATAAATATTTTAACTTAAATTATATTTATTAAATTTTGGGAATATTGGTTAAAATAATATGTTTTAACTTGCCACATATTGTGTTTGTACATGTATAACTTTCTCCAAAGATGGGTGTATTCATACTCGTATTATTAAACTTGTGTATTTTGCCATGTATTGGTGGCGTATTCCGGTGTGTATTTGTACGTACGAGAATACGCATTTTATTGTGTTTATTAAGTATTCTTATACTTAATTTTTGTGTTAATTTTTTTCCAGAATAATACTTTTAATAAAATTTACCAATATATATTCTCAAAATATATATTTTAGGAAATCTTACATAGAAAAATTATTTATAATTTTTCCCTTGGCAAAAATAATTGTATTTTCATTTAAACCATGAAAATAATATATTTTCAAGTTTAACTTAGAAAATATATATAAATCTATTTTTCACCCAAAAATAAGGTATTCTATGTTTATTTAAGAAATTATATATTTTCTCCCAAAAATAATATATCTTCTAATAATTCCAAGAAAACAATATATATATATATATATATATATATATATTGTTTTTACCCAAAAATAATATATTTTCTTCTTGTCGAAAATATGATTTATTTTATAATTCATATTTTTGTTTTCTTGGTTTCCAAAATACCGTTTACCAAAATATACTTACGAATCTAATTCTGGAATATTTATAATAAGTTATATTCCTTGTTCGGTTTCTCCAATATTTTGGGTATAATTTGTATATTTATTTCTTGGAATTTTTAGTAATATTTGGTATTGTATTTCTTGGTATTTTGGTGTGTTATATTATTGAATGAGTGAACTTGTGGTTTTTGTATACTCTTCCAACATTAAGGTGGCATATCGTATATATGTTGGTATATTCTCCAACAAAGTATCAAAAGTAATCAAATACAATCATATGTGGGACCCATGTCCCCTAACCGGCCATCAAAAGGGGGGGGGGTAAAGTGTAACATTCTAATGGTAAGTTAAGTGTTTTAGTTAGATTTCAAGTATACTAGTTAGGGTTATATGTGTTATATCTTTATAGGATGTGTTATGATGTTCGGTGACCATAACTAGCTTTGTAACACTAAAACAATGCTTCTAGTAAGAATTTGATGTTTCGGGTGGTGTCCGGTTGTTCGTTTCGTTAGTGTTCGTTAAAGTGCTAAATTGCGCAGTTTAGTGTGCTTTATGTTCCCTTTTATGACAGTTTTGATTCCCGATACTTAGGAAAGTATTCTGGACCATTATATCATAGTTCTGCATTATATTTAGATGTTAAAAGTTGAATTTTTGCTGAATTGTTTATTTTCTGCAGAATTTTGCAGTTTTAGTGTGTTTCTGGCACTTTCCGGTACCTATGTCATCACTAGGAAGGCGGTTTTGTAATCCCTACTTTCCTACACACTATTCTAGTGTAACACTTGGTTTTGGGGCTCATTCTGTGTCTTAATTTCCTGTCTGCCTGAGTACTGAACTCCCGTCAGTACTTCTAGTTTGTCTGATAACTGTGCCAACTCTGCTCTGTGCATTAATATAACTATATTGTGTTGCATGTAGTAGTGATAAAAATATTGCAATATGAAATGCCATTGTATGTATTAACAGTAATCAGAAATTCATTCGTCTTGTAAACTAAATCATGCACAGTCATTAAAGCATAGATTACTGTTTAATTATTGTACGGAATGCATGGAAAAGTGCTAGTTGTCACACTATGTTGGTTCTCTATTCAATCCCACACACCCTTACTATGAACCTTACAAATTTTCATTTTTCCAATGCAGACAAGACTCACAATTAAGATAGGTTATTGAAAGAAATTGGGCTAAAATGAGGACTAACCATATCAGATGCCTTCTTGGTTCATACTGATTAGCAACCAATAGTTACCGACGATCGAAAGGAATTCTACAACGGTTTCTAAATCCTTTACTTTGACATCTATTTCTCAACCCCAGAAATTATTCCTTTATGTTGGCCGATTTGGACATCCTGTTGATGCTTTTTCATCAGTGGTTTTATAATTAACCGTTTACCGTCACCAATTTTAAATGGTAAGTGACGTGTGCGAGCGTGGGTATAATTTTTAGTATATTTTTAAGCACTTTTACTCGTTTATGAAGCTTTAAAATTTATAAAACAAGATATAACACAACCATTCTCTACAACCAGTGGCGGAACTAGAACATTATTTCAGAGGTATCTCAAAATTATTATTTTTTACCGTGCAATCATACAATATTAAAAAAAACAACAATACATAAAATAAAGTAAAACAAATACCTAATAGATTTGTCCTCTTCTTTTTTTCATAGCTTGAAATCGTTCCATCACATCGTCGTCTTTTACTTCACTTAAAAAATCCTTTTCGACCGCATAAACCATAGCATTGTTCAAGAATTCCGGACCGATTCGATTGCGTAAATCCGTCTTCACAAGCTTCAATTACGAAAAACATCTTTCAATGGTTGCGGTTGCCACCGGTAAAAGAAAAGCTAACTTAACTACCCGATAAACTGTAGGACAAGAACTATGCGTTCCCGTTTCAACCATAATAAGCGCAAGATCACTTATTTCATTCAAGTCTTCAAAGTTATCATCATCGCTTATTGTGTGACGAAATGACTCAATATCACCCAAAAGACTCCCTATTTCTTGTGTAGTAAAACCATTCGGGTACATCTTAGCAAACGCCAATATCTTCGATGGGTCAAACTTAGAAAAACCGTTAGAAGGATTTAAACCCGACATATTTTTTATCAAACTAGTTGTTAGCTCACTAAATCGATTTCCTAATTCTTGAATTTGCATGTCCAAAACCTCATTAAAAATGTCTACTTCAAAATGATGTCGATTTGTAATGACATTCTTTCGGTTTCTTGGATTACCATAACTTCCGTCATGTCCAACATTGTAATGTCATATTTTTTACGAAAGGAAGTCCCTTTTTCCAACATCGGCTCAAACCCATTTTGTCTTAAAGCATTTAATGCTCGTTTTGTACCATTTATCAAGTTGGCCGCTTCTAATAAATCTTTTCATTTTTGTTGAAGGTGTTTTGAAAGAGCATTTGTGTAACTTAATATATCTCCCATCAAATGCATATAAAAAACAAACCCGAGTTTTTTAAAATAGGATAGAATACCTTTTGCATTTGTCCGTTGTTGACTGCAATCTCCATCTTCTTTAACGAATTGAAGTACGGTAACAACTTCCGGAAACAATCTAAGCAAACTGATGATGGTTCTATGATGTGAACCCCATCGCGTATCACCGGCTCGTGCTAAGGAAACCTCTTGGTTTAATCCTTTACCCGTTTTAATTTCACCTTCAAGTTTCTCTTTTTCCACTCTCGCCTTTTTTTTCCTCCCTTAACATATCTTTTCGTTTGCAAGAAGCTGAAACCGTAGTGACAACCATGGAAAGGAATTCATAGAAAGTTTTCACACAGGTATGTTTTTTTGCAACAGCGACTATAACCAACTGAAGTTGATGAGCAAAATAATGGATGTAATGTGCAGACGGGTTATCTTTCAAAATCAACGCTTTTAACCCATTAAATTCTCCCCGCATGTTGCTTGCACCATCATAACCTTGGCCTCTCACCTAAAACAAAAATAAATTATAACATAAAAAAACATCAATGTAAAGAAACTATGAATTTTATTACTTACTTGTTTTATGCTCAACTGGTTGCTTGCTAATAAATCATCAATGGCTTGGTTAAGAGTTGTAGAAGCCGTGTCTTTCACATGAACAATTCCGATAAAACTCTCTCCAACAGCACCAAGTTTATCAACAAATCTAACGATTACAACCATTTGCTCCTTCAAAGAAACATCACTAGATTCATCTACCAACAACCCAAACACGTCATCTTTAATTTCTGCACAAATGCTTTTTGTTACTTCCTTTGAAAAGCATTCAATAATCTCCTTTTGTATCTTTGGAGATGTTCCTTTAATGACCCCTTTAATGACTATCAACATTCCCAATATGTTCCTTTAATGACCCATTTTTACTCCAATCACTAAAGCCTTTAGAACTAGAAGACCACGTATCTCTTCCGCCTTGATTACCAACATCTTCTTTAAACAAGTAACAATATAGACAATATACTTTGTCCGCTTTGATACTATACTCTAACCAACTACAATTATTAAACCAACTAACAAATCAACGTCATCGTTTGCTTGGATATTATCATTATCAACATTTGGACTTGAATCAACGTCAACATTCGGAGGAGTTGTTTCATCATCATTAATTTCTTCGTATTTTCGTTTGAAAAAGTTCCCAATTAAAGCTTGTTTTTTGGATTTTGGTTTCGTCATCACTTCAAAGAATTCAAACAATCACACAATCAATTCAAACAATCAAACAATCAAAGTCTTTATTAAACCAACTAATAAAACTGATCAAAGAATTTAACAATAAAAAAACTAATGAAAGTAACAAACAATTTAATAAACCAAATAATAAAACTGAAACAATAAAAAAAAACTAATCAAACTAGAACAATAACTAATATTAATAAAACTAATCATTAATCAAAGTAGAAAACTAATGAAAGTATCAAACAACAACAACCTCCTGCAAATCTGGCAATCTGCGATGGCCCGAATCAGCGATGTGCGAGATGCAGCGATTGTAATCCTCCTGCGATGTGCGAGATGCAGCGTGAGTTCTGTGACTTTGATTATCCTCCTGCGATGTGCGAGAATGAGATGCAGCGAATCAGGCAATCAGCGAAGGACCTGGACCTCCTGGCTCCTGCGAATTCTGTTCGTGAGTTCGTGACCTTTGATTATCCCTCCATTAATCTGCTGCCCAATGCACAGTTGGGTTATTATTTTGTAATTTGGGTTAACTAGTATTGGGCTATCATTTGGTTATTTGGGCCAATATAATCAGTTTTTTTTGGGCTTAATTTCAGTTTGTAAAATTTTTTTTGAGGGGTGTCCTAGTTGTTGTTGAGGGGTGTCCTTAGTATAAAAATCGAAAAAAAAATTTTTTTTACACTAACGGATAAAAGTTGAGCCGTAGCCTGGGCTACGCCTCGGACTACACTAGGTCCGCCCCTGTCTACAACACGCTAGGGCAAGTGCACCTATCGTTGGCGTAGTATATTGATGGTAAGATACCGAGGTCGTCCAAGGACACAAGAGCTGTAAATTCTGGAATATCGTCAACGTCTAATCTAATCAAATTTTTAGAAATCAAATGTTTTGTAACTAAAAATAAAGAAAGAAACTAAATATTAAAAGGAAACAATAGACAAGATACAATCACCTAGTTCCGACTCTTCTTTTACGTATCCTTTGATGATTTACGTACTTTGGTTTTTTAAGAGATTATCTTAGTTATAGTGGCTTGTCTCTTTTGGAGGCAACGCTACCCTCAGCCATATTGGTCTGAGTCAGCAGAGATCCGGTCCCTCAAGGCCGGAATATTGAAAGATAATTAAGTTATTAATGCAAAATATGACATGTCCCTTTTTTGGAGGCAACACTACCCTCAGCCATATTGGTCTGAGTCAGCAAGGATACAGTCCCGCAAGGCCAGTTTAAAGTTTTAATAGTAGTTTCTTTATAAGGGATTCACGTCATTCTTACTTCCACCGATTTGATGCTATCTGCCTCAAGAGAAGTCCTAATAAGTTTGAATCAAGTTCTCACAGGATCTATACACTGAACGAGGTAAGAACTTTACCCAACCACCCTTCTAATCCTCTTCCAGGCAGTTAGTGTGCTTTATATAGACCGTAAAGACACAAATGAGTGAATCCACAAAACATGAAGAGATGAATGAATAAAGTTATCTTTCAATATAAAAACTAGTTAATAAAGTCATTAATACATACCCAATTAAAAAGTTAACCAAAGCTTGGAAATCAAAAGTAATACATAAAAGATTTGTCTTAACCAAGTGATTTAAGAGATTAGCCAAGCATGGCCTTTGTTTAACAAAAACTCTTACAATCAATCTTGGATCTCGAGACTACTACACACACTCTAAAGATTAATGATTGAGGAATGTGGTGGATGATGGTGGTATTGTGGAGGTGGAGTGGTGGCCGGTGTGAGAGAAGTTGTTTGCCAAGTGATGGATTGCAAATGAACCAAGCACCCTTATTTATAGCTAAAAACAGGCCTTTCACACGGCCCTGTGCCCAAAGGGCATGACCCCGTGTCTTTTTCTTCTCTGTCTTCATTTAATGAGTTGTGTCACTCCGTATGCACACACGATCTCGTGTGTCAGATGCACGACCCCGTGGTCTTGTACTTCTTGTACTATAGGAGATTTTGCATATCTGAGAGTTGACCACGGCCCGTGTCCATAGGACATGGCCCCGTGTCTCTAGTCTGCTTTTGTTTATCTTTTCTTCATGGATTCTGGAGTGGGGTACGACCTCATGCCTTGGTGGCATGACCCCATGCTTGTCTTCTAATTCGTTGTTTTTGGTCTTGGGGTGAAGCTTAGAGGGTCAGTATGATGTGTCAAGTTCTCTTCTTTTGTATTTATGTTGGTTTTTGCCGTTAATTTGTTCCTTTTGTACATTTAAGCTCTTTTCATCCTGAAAATCAAAAGTATCCAAAGATACGCACATTTTCCAACATTAGTACACAAAAGGATTGATTTTATACCCCAATTTGATATAATTTATATGTTTTATTTTGCGCATATCAGCAAATCACCGTTTGAGCTCTTGTATCATCAAGTACCACAATATGCTTTATTTCAACCATTTGGTTATCGTGTTTTTTCATGTCTTAGGGATTATGCTCCGCATAAATTATCCCCTAGAAGCATTTCGTGTATCTAGGTTATTGCGCCAAGTATAAAGGATATAGGTGTCTTGACCTATGCACCTCTCGTGTTTATATTACTCGATATGCTCGCTTTGACGAATTACATTTTCCCCTTAATAACTCCACTTTTGCTATTTCCATTGATCTTCTTGAGGTCACACTTTTTTGGATGTGTACCTGTTGGGATTGAACCCTATCAGAGGAACAGATAATCAAAGCCAAAACTGGATCAGAGTAGTGGATCCAGAAGAAGCAAAAGTTTATATTCAAATCTCTCCCCTTGAAAGTGGTTTCAACATCTGCTGACCTACAAACTACTGATCTTTACTAACTGCTGACCTACAACTGCTGTCCAAGTCAAAGACTGATTAAAAACTAAAGCTCTGCTGATTCAATCTACTGCTATGGGTCAAGCTCTGCTGATCAAGACAAGTACTGCTGGGTTCACATCAGTGGAAGGATGCAGCAATAGTTTAGTTTATATTATGATATGAAATGTACAACAGTAGTTAGCACAGCAGAGGTTGTATAGATCAGATGTTTGAGTTTGTTAGGAGGTTAGATGTCACTTTCATGGTGACGTCAACTTAGATGCTTCAGTGGTTTGCTCGTGCCTATAACTAGAACAGTGCTCTGTACTGTTCTATTAGCTCTTCACCATCTTTCTCCTGCACGAACAAATCACTGTGAGCTCAGGCTGAGGGGGAGTTTGTTATACACTTGCAATTGTAATTGAATCTTGTAATAAATTCAAGCATTCGGTTCAATGATAAACTTGTGTATGAAAAACAATTCTCCTGTTTGATTGTGAAAAGTTTGCTTCCATTACTTTCCGCTGCACTACTCATTCATAGATCATTTTAATTCAAACGTAAAACACAATCAAAACCAAACTCAGATCCTTACAGTACCCTACAATTTTCTCACCACATGCTTCTACTAAGGCTATTATTCCATATAAATCTACTACACCTCTTACTGTCAAAATCTCAACTAAAGATTTCACTCCGCAAACCTCACCAATATCCATCGCTTTTTTTCCTCCACACCATACTCAACAAATTGGCCCAACAACTGGAGCAACTGTTGCATCCACAACAGCTCCCACAGGCCCACCTACATCTTTCGGATCCACTGCTGAACTCGCTACAACCCCCACAGGCCCACCTACATCCACGACTGAGCCCACCGCAGCCAACATTACACTCACTGCTGTTACTTTTCCTCTACTAGCCCATACCGAAACAGTGTGTTAGGATCTGAGTTTGTTTGATTGTGTTGTTTAATTAAGTGAATAATGTAAGAAGGTAAAACAGAGATGAATTGCAGCGGAATAATGAAGATAAACTTTATAACACAATCAAAGAAGAATAGTTTTCAGCAAACATGATTTCATTAGTCAAATGTTCATATGAATTACAATGATTCAACTATGCATGCATGCACTACTAAACTCCCCCTCAGCTTGAGCTCACAGTTAGTTCGTACAAGATGAATGGTGAAAGAGAGCTAATAGAACAGTACAGGTACTGTTCTATTTATAGTAAAATCCTAACCACTGAGCATCTAATGCTGACATCACCTAGACAGTGACATCTAACAGACTAACAACCTCTAAACACTGTTCTAGACAAACACTGATACAATAAACAATTGATAAGTAAAACACAGATAATCCTATCTGTTGTTGATGCTCGAGCACTGATGTTGCAGATCAGTGCTTTCTTCAATGGTTGATCAGTCCTTTGAATCAGCAGTGCTTAGTCTTCATCAGTTCTTTGACAATCAACAGTTGTTAGGTCTTCAGTCTTTATAATCATCAGTTCTTTGATGAGAAGTTGTTGAGAAGGTCAGTACTTAGATTAATCAGCTGATAGAAGCACTGCGATTTGAGAGAACTTAGAACATGCAAACTTATTATGGATCAACTGTTAAGAACTGGTTTTGGCTTTCAGTATCATCTGTTCTTCTAGGTTTGATTACATGAGCCAACACAGTGCCTACCTTTAGTGATAGATCTTCATCCTCAATATCTCCTTCTGGCACTCCTCCCCTTCTCCTTGATCATCACAAACACCGATTACTCCACCCGTGATGGCTCCATAACCTCCTCCTTCTCACCCTATGATAACCCGTGCCAAATCTGGCATCTTTAAACCCCGCCATCGTGTGAATTTGGCGTACATGAACGTTCTCCCACTTCATCATACCTTGTTTGCCATTAGCGACCCCACCACCTTTAATATTGTTTTTAAGGACACCAAATGGGTATATGTCATGGAAGAAGAATTCAACGCCTTAAATAAAAATAACACTTGGACTCTTATTCCACGTCCAAATAATGCCAATGTCGTCGGCTCCAACTGGATCTTTCGAACTAAGTTTCAATCTGATAGATCTATTGAGCGTTACAAAGCTTGCCTCGTTGCTCAGGGATTCAGTCAAGTTCTTGACCTTGACTATTCTCACACGTTTAGTCCCGTTGTCAAAGCAACCACTGTTCACACTGTCCTGGCTCTAAGCATTATACACAATTGCCATTTGCATCAATTAGATGTTAATAATGCCTTTTTGCATGGACATCTCTCTAAGAATGTGTTTACAGAAAAATGAAGGTTTTTATTAATCCTTAGTTTCTGTCTCATGTTTGTAAATTAAACAATGCTATTTATGGCTAAAAGCAAGCTCCTAGGGCATGCTTTCATCGCCTGAGCTTGTTTTTTCTTAACAATGGCTTTTCATGTAGTCGAGCCGATCCATCTCTGTTCATCTATAACCATAACTAATGCATTATGTATTTCCTCGAATATGTTGATGATCTCATCCTCACGGGCATTGATCAAACCACTCTTACATCCTTTATCGCATGCCTCAACAAAGAATTTACCATCAAAGATCCTGGGAAACTCAACTACTTTCTGGGATTAGAGGTTACCTACACTCAAAATGGTATTTTTCTAAATCAATCTAAATATACTTTGGATATTCTAACGCATGCAAATATGTTGGATGCGAAACCTGCTCTGACAACTTTGAGCGCCAATGTTTCCTTTGTCTCCACAGGTACTATTTTTCCAGATGCTGCCTTTTACAGATCCATTGTGGGTGCTCTCCAATATTTAACAATCACAAGACCTGATATTGGATATGCTGTAAATCAAGTTAGTCAGTTCTTACATGCTCCAACAACTGATCATTTTCAAGAGGTTAAAAGGATTCTATGCTATCTCAAAGACTATCGCTTTTTGGTTACATTACAGTCGTCCCATTTCCACATCGTTGTTTGGCTACTCTGATGCAGATTGGACACGTTGCTTAGAGACTTGTCGATCTACCTATGGTTATTCTATATTTTTAAGGGGGAACCTAATTTCTTGGAGTGCTAAGAAACGACCAGATGTTGCCCGGTCCAGCTACGAGTCCGAGTATCGAGCTATGGCCAATACTGCTTCTCAAATTGTGTGGATAACTCATCTTCTATAAGAACTGCATGCGCTTCCTCCGAACAGACCAACTATCCTTTGTGATAATCAGAGTCCCATCTTTCTAACTCAAAATCCCATTGCTCATAAACGGGCTAAACACATAGATCTTGATTATTACTTTTTACGTGAACTGGTGACTGCTAGTAAATTGGCCCCTAAATTTGTTCCGACCAAGCTTCACGTGGCTGACATTTTTACAAAAAGTCCTCCAAGCTTTTCAGTTTAATATTTTTCAACACATACTTTGCATTGGACCACCACCGTTCAACTTGCAGGGGGATATTAGATAATATTCCACTCATTATATGTGATTTACTATTATTGTACATGTGGAATTCTTTGGGTAGTTAAAGTGTAAATGTATTGTCTATATAATGTTCCTTGTAATATGTTTTATTCAATAAGAAAAGATGTTTGACCTTACAAGTTTATCTACAATTAATATAAAATGTCATACATTAACAAGTTTCTCTACTATATAATATGTCATACATTAACAACATTATTTTTACAGTTAAAATTCAAATATTATTAACTAAAATAATAGATTATTAAATAAATGTATTGTCTATATATAATGTTCCTTGTAATATGTTTTATTCAATGAGAAAAGATGTTTGATATTACATAGTTTATCTACAATTAATATAACATGTCATACATTAACAAGTTTCTCTACTATATAATATGTCATACATTAATAACATTATTTTTACTGTTGAAATTCAAATATTATTAATTTAAAATAATAGATTATTAAATGAATGTATTGTCTATATATAATGTTACTTGTAATGTGTTTCATTCAATGAGAAAAGATGTTTGATCTTACACACTTTATCTACAATTAATATAAGATGTGATACATTAACAACGTTCTCTACTATATAATATGTCATACATTGAGAACATTATTTTTACTGTTGAAATTCAAATATTATTAACTTATAATAATAGATTATTTAAATGAATATATTGCCCATATATAATGTTCCTTCTAACAGTGGTGGACCCAGAAATTTTTTCCTAGGGGTGCGGAAAAAAGTTAAAAATGTTAGGCCCCTAGCTATATAAAAAAAATTGGTTCATAGCGGGTCGGATCGGGTCGGGTAATGTAAAACAAGTAAACATAAACAAACAAAGTTTTGCGTGTCGGATCAGATCTGGTTGGGTTGGGTTAATTTCAATTTTAAAACAATCAAACCCTATTTTCTAACATTCTATCACATTAATAAACAAACTTTCAAGTAAAATAATAAACAACATAAAAAATCGTCACTAGTAAGTAAAATAACAACAAAAAATCATTAAAGTTCAAACCCTACCTACTTCTATTTACCCTAATCATTAAATAAAACAACAAAAAACTTATCTAAGACATAACTTGATTTTTATTAGAAGAATCCGATGAAAAAAAGTGGTCCAACCATTTTCCTCTTGAGAAATCGCGCTATAACTTCTCTACTCATGGTTCTTATTACATATAAGTTGCTCCATAAGTTTATAAAACAACACTAAACACTTAAACAAAATAAATAATCATGTCCAACCAATACCATAGTCTATAATTTTCAATTTTAATTTTCAAAAATTCAAGCCCTATTTTAAATGTTGATTAGTAATCATATAAACAAACAAAGCTTAAAATAAAACAACAAAATAATTAACTACAAGTCTAAAACAACTAAAAAAAACATCAAAAAATTATAAAAAGATCAAACCCTTATACATCTATATTTTCTCCAAATCACCCCATAAAACAACAGAAAACAATCAATAAAAAAGGATAAATCTTTGGGTTAGGTAGTTGTGTTAATAAAATTAGATTGTAGATTGAGTTAAATAAAGTAAATAAGTGGTTAAAGAATAATTATACAAATTGTGTTATATACTTATATATTCATAATAATTAGTGTTTAATTTTTTTTTTAATAAATTCATTATCTTTTTTTAGGAGATTGAAAATTTTCAAGGGTGCGGTTAGGATTTTCGACGAAAATTAGTACTTAATTTTTTTTTCAAAAGGTGCGGTCGCCTACCCACCTTTGTGGGTAGGTCCGCCCCTACCTTATAATATATTTTATTCAATAAGAAAAGTTGTTTGAACTTACACAGTTTATCAACAATTAATATAACATGTCATCCATTAACAAGTTTCTCTACAATATAATATGTCATACATTAACAACATTATATTAACAACATTATTTTTACTGTTGAAATTTATATATTGTTCACTTAAAATAATAGATTATTAAATGAATTTGACTATCTTCCAGGAATACGAGGAATAGTACACCACCTGTCGCATGCGGTAAGCAACATGATTATGATTTTTTCTTTATAATGATTTTGTATTCGTATTTGTATTTTACTAGTGGATGCCCTCTCCGCGTTGCAGGGCGATGGCCGAATAATGAGTGAGTGTTAGACAATCCATTGACACGAAAAACAATTAAATCGAGTCAACCAGTTAAAACGAAACATTTTCATAGTTTTGGTAAAAAAAAACTAAAACGATGGCAATATTGTGATTTTTAACTGAGGGAAATTTGTATTTTTTGACTGAGGTAAAAGTGTAATTTGCCAAAAGCTAAAGTGATGGCAGTACTGTAAATTTGAATCAGGGGCAAAATTGTAAATTTTCACAGGGGCAAATTCGTAATTTTGAACTTGGGGTAACAGCGTAATATAAATTTGAACTAAGAGCACAATCGTAATTTTAAGCTGGAGGCAAAACCACAATTTTATTTTGAACCGAGGGCAAAATCATAATTTTGAGTTGGGAGTAAAAGCATAATTTTATTTTGAACTGGGGAAAAAACGTAATTTTGAACTGAGGGCGAAATTATAATTTTTTAAACGGGG
Source organism: Helianthus tuberosus (assembly GCA_030545235.1). Classification (NCBI taxonomy): domain Eukaryota; kingdom Viridiplantae; phylum Streptophyta; class Magnoliopsida; order Asterales; family Asteraceae; genus Helianthus; species Helianthus tuberosus. The sequence continues at coordinate 60,381,408 of CM060436.1, forward strand.
AAAAATCACATTTTTGAACAGAGGGCAAAATCGTAAATTTTAGCTGGGGGCAAAAACAGATTTTGATTTTGAATTTGGGGGCGAAAAGGTAATTCTGAGCTGAGGGCAAAACCACAATTTTATTTTGAATTGGGGGAAAAATCGTAATTTTGAGCTGCGGGCAAAATAATAATTTTATTTTGAGCTGTGGGAAAAAACGTTATTTTAAAATGGAAATAAAATAATAAACCGGTTGGTCCAATGGGGGAGTGCCAGTCAAAATCGTAATTTTGCATTGAGGGCAAAATCGTAATTTTGAGATGAGGACAAAAGCGTAATTTTATATTTTCTCCAAATCACCACATAAAACAACAGAAAACAATCAATAAAAAAGGATAAATCTTTGGGTTAGGTAGTTGTGTTAATAAAATTAGATTCTAGATTGGGTTAAATAAAGTAAATAAGTGGTTAAAGAATAATTATAGAAATTGTGTTATATACTTATATATTCATAATAATTAGTGTTTAATTTTTTTTTATAAATTCATAATCTTTTTTTTAGGAGGATTGAAAATTTTCAAGGGTGCGGTTAGGATTTTCGACGAAAATTAGCACTTAAATTTTTTTTCAAAAGGTGCGGTCGCCCACCCACCTTTGTGGGTAGGTCCGCCCCTACCTTATGATATATTTTATTCAATAAGAAAAGTTGTTTGAACTTACACAGTTTATCAACAATTAATATAACATGTCATCCATTAACAAGTTTCTCTACAATATAATGTCATACATTAATAACATTATTTTTAATGTTGAAATTTAAATATTATTACCATAAAATAATAGATTATTAAATGAATTTGACCATCTTCAAGGAATATGAGGAATAGTACACCTGTTGCATGCAGTAAGCAACATGATTATGATTTTTTCTTTATTATGATTTTGTATTTGTATTTTATAGGCCTGGTCTATTCGCACACACCATTTGTTTCTTTGCACATCCAAAGCGCCGCGCTTTGGCCAAAGCGGGGCGCGACCTTGTCTGTTGACTATATCCCAAAGCGCCCCGCTTTGGCCAAAGCGCGGCGCTTTGGATGTGCAAAAAGACAAATGGCCAGTGGAGATGAGTTTGTGTTGTTTTTTTTTTAAATAGGTGGGATGTGGGTTAGTTTGGTAGTGTTTTTTTGAGGAAAAAATTGTATTTGAGTTTTATTATTATTATTATTATAAAATATTAGTATTACATATAATTCATAGTTGTTTTATAATTACGTTTTTTTATGTCATTATTTTTATAGAACGTATAAAATATAAGTGCGTCTTTATAAACTGTTAACCTAGTTTATTTTGTTAAATTAAACGAACACGTTAAATAAAATGTACAGAAAACCATAAGAATTAAACGTAAACAAACCAAAACCAACGTGATGTAAATTGAAGATTAACTGCAATATATATATATATATATATATATATATATATATATATCAGTTTGTACATACAAAACAAAAAGGTACAACTGAGTACATAATACATAACAAAACACTAAACAAACAAACTAAGGTACTAATCCTCGTGCGGTGGGGACGGTGGGAGGGGAAGTGGAGGCAACCCAGCGAGCTCTCGTATAGCAACGAGCGTCTCGACGATCCAGTCAATGCGTGCGCCCTGGCGTCTGAGGCGCCGGTCGAAGTCCCGAGCCACCTCACGCGCTGCCGGAGGCAGGTCAGCATAAACGTGCTGCGGGTACTGTGGCGGCTCAGGAGTTGGCTGAACTGGTGGTACCGGGATCTCCTCGACATGCTCCTCCTGAGCCAGATCCTCGAATACAGGCTGAGCCTGATCCTGAGGCTGGCCTGGGTACTGATCGAGGCCCAGAGCCTGTAGCTGAGCCTGCCGAGCGGCCTCCTGAACATGAGGAGGGGCTAACACTCCAGGCCTCACCTCAATAACAACCGGGATGACCTCCGGCACCGGCTCCGGATGCCAAATTAGCCCGTCACGGCCCTTAAACCTCAGACCAACATCAAAGGTACGGGTGATCTGCATGCTAGATACTGACGCGCGGCCCAACCTAGTCGACGGGATCGGCGCGGACAGCTCCGGATCACTCTCGGGCACGATCCCTAGCGAGCGTGCAATGGCGGTGATGTATGAGCCACCGTGCAGCTTCCCGCGGAGCTGCCGGTGGTATGCTGTGGCAAAGTAATCTGCCAGGCAGCCTGCTAGATCGCTGGTCTGGCCGCGAAGTAGGCAGTATACAAAGAAAAGGTCACTGAGGTTGACCTTCTCCCTGCTGGTACCCCGCGGCACGATAGATGACCCGATAATATGGTGCAGGTATCGGTACAAGGGGTCTCTAATAGTGGTGGCCTTTTGCCAGGATTTCCCAAAGGGAACCCTGGAAATGGCCCTCCAGAAACTAATAAGCGTCTGCCTGTCCATCTGCCTAACCCCCTGCGTATATAAATCAGTATCAAGCTCGGGCTCTGTGTACAAACCTGTATGGACAGCAAACTCCCGCACAGTCATCTCAAACTGCTGACCGGCGAGACGGAATATAACCTCGTGGACTGGAAAATCCGGGTCCTCCACGTAATCCGCCGGATGCGGCGCGTATGTAAACGTAGAAAAAAACTCGACCGTAAGCTCACGGTACGAGTCCTCCATCGCTATCTGAAATAGGCGCGACCAAGGAGTATCTAGTCCAACTATATCACGCGCCCGCGCGGCCTCTCCCACGGTCTCCAGCAGGTCCCAGTCTATCCCTACATGCCCCCCAATCTCTATGGTGAACAACCTAGTGCATCTCCTCCTCGCCCGTGACCCCTGCGGAAACTGCAGGTACGGACATGCCTCCTCTCCCTCCTCTCCCACATCTCCCACCTCTCCCTCAGCGTCCACCTCTCCCTCAGCGTCCATATGCTCAATCTTGTCATCGGAATCCATCCCTGCACGTTTAAAAGATAATAAACAAATAATATTATTAAATAATTTAAATAAAAGATAATAAACAAATAATATTATTAAACAATTTAAAAAAATAATAAACAAATAATATTAAATAAAAGATAATAAACAAATAATATTAAATAAAAAATAATAAACAAATACTATTATTAAACAATTTAAATAAATAATAAACAAATAATGTTAAACAAATAATAAATAAATAATAGAAAAAAAATTAAACATGAACCAAAGCGCCCCGCTTTGGCCTCCGCGCGGCGCTTTGGTTCTTCGTTCTCAAAAACAGAACCCAGCCACCGATCGAAACCCCCCAAATCAAAACAAATTCAAACATAATAATTGAACCAAAACAATAAATGAAGTTCGATCGTACCTAATAGCGTTTGAAATCTGGAAAAACACGATCGCGAGTTGAGTGTGTGTAATCGCACCTTTTGTGTGTGTGTTTGTGTTTTGTGTTGAAATGGGGGAGAAGCCACCCCGCTTCAGGTTAAACGAGGGACCAAAGCGCCCCGCTTTGGCCATAGCGGGGCGCTTCGGTTCATGTTTAAGGGCAAAGCGCCCCTCTTAGGTCAAAGCGGGGCGCTTTAAATTTTTAAAAATTGTTTTTAATTCACAAACGTGTCGATAATAGTCTAAATTTTACGCCTTTTCCATTATACATCATTTTTTAATATATATGGACTATACTGCAAGTTCCGGATCAAATCGGTTACGTGTGATGTCTTATTCCATTATATCGTATCATTTTGGTTTGAAAACACAAGTACTCCTATGAGTACTGTTATGTGTATCAGCCGCCTACCGTACATGTACATGACGTATTTTTCATTAATTGTAGTATTATGATGTATATTGTCATTTTGGGTCGTACAAGTGCGTATTGAATCTGATTGGGTCGTGTCGGTGACATTCGGTTTTTAACGTGATGTAACGCATATATTGAACAAACACAAACGTGATTATTATTAAACACATTTAACATGCATCTTGAACATATGGGGTTACATTAAGGTCAGGGGGACGATACGTAAGCATTTCGTACGCGTTGATCTGATCCCTGTATAATGTATGCCAGGCTGCTGCGCGCTCTGTTCTGTTCGCTGTCCAGAGTAGGTTTGGGGGAGGCATTGGATAACATCCTCCAAGCTCTACATGTATGAAATGCCCATCGTCGACGAACACAACCGCAACCACCAGGTGAGGTTGCTCAGCTTCGTTTGGCCCGCCCAGCAGAGGGAAAATTGTGTCGTTCCCACGAATGTTGAAGGTATGAACAATCACACCGTATCGTTGGGCAATAAGAAACCCCGTCTCAGGCATCGTCATGTAATTTTCGATACCTGCTCGTCCCACCCCCTTGAAATCGATCCGTCTAACCAGCGCATCATAATGTCCTATGTTTTCCGGATCGAAAAACTGCCTCCAAAGCGATTCGTTATTACGTAACTCCATTTTAAGTTGTTTTCGGATCATCAAATACGTATTTTGTTTCACTCCTAACCCAACAGCCACCGATCGAAACCCACAATATGTTTTCCGGATCGAAAAACTGCCTCCAAAGCGATTCGTTATTACGTAACTCCATTTTAAGTTGTTTTCGGATCATCAAATACGTATTTTGTTTCACTCCTAACCCAACAGCCACCGATCGAAACCCACAATGACCATCTGGTTTCACGTCCTTTATTCTCACGATGTATGGATGGATGGGTCACTTTGGGAATCTGAGATGCGTAGCTGCGGATCGCTATATCCGTCTTAGGACCGAGCTTGATCATCGGGAAATCAGGGTGTAGGTTGAGCGGTTTGGTATTCTTTTGTCTTCTAGAATCTTGGGATGATACGTACGAGCTGTGACGGGGAAGATCGTCTGAGGCCTCGACCCAAGTTTCTTCCGACGGAATGTACGAGCTTTTTCTATCGGCTTCAACCTTCCTTTGTTCCTGCGTTTTCAATGTTGGGCGACCACGAGTTTTCTTCAGAACAACCGGAGGTTTTTTTTTATTGTTCCCTGGATTGAGGATTTGCTGAAACTTTTCAAAGAAGCTCCTTTTCACTTGAGGGGGTGTTGGATCGATCTGTCGTTTCAATTTTTCAAATTCCGCGTCTACATCGATATCCTCTATCTTAGTCCTTGCAGGCTTGAAGTCAAGCTTCTTCCAGAACACGTCAATCAAATTGATACGGATTTGCTGACCTGTGAACGAAAACAAATTAGTTGGCAAAATCATAACGACAAAGGTCAAAAGTATTAATTACCGTTATTTTCCAACTTTTCCAAACGACAGGCATATGGCAAACCACAGCTGGTAAAAAGTTGGCAACCACAGCTTGCACCGTAGGCTCTCAACCCGTCTTCCTTACGTTTTAGTTCCATATTCAAAAGCTCAATCGTAAATATTGAAACCTTTCTGAGAATATTTGCAAGCATGGGATGATCCTTGTGGTGCTTCATCACTTTTCGGAGGCTTGTTTCAAAGCTACTACTAATCTCGGCGTATTGTCTATCAACAACATGATCAACATACAGTACAAGTTTATCCAGTGTGTTGCGATGACTTGGAAAGTGACTTTTTAGTGTTGCATGCATGCCCTCAACCCTGTTGGTCGTAGTTTGGTGAAAGTTAATAGTTTTGTTAATCCAGCAAGATACAAACTTTTCACGGTACGGATCCAACCAGGATTTCATCAAATAATCAAAAACCTCTGAAATTAAAAAATGTAAATAGTCAGTTTTTGTTATTATATAAAATTTGAACATAATTATGTAAGAAATACTCACGTTCACGGCCATCTTCTTTCAGCTGTGCTTCAAGGTTTTCCAAGTTATACCTGTATATTTCCTCGGTCGTAGACTCGCACAATGTCCAAAATGTACGTACGAATTCTTTCCACTGCTTGTCAGAGAATTTCCTCTTGCTGTTCTTATTAATATTTTGTTGAATATGGAACCGACAAAGATACTTATGCGCTTTTGGAAAAACTTGTTCACACGCGTTAATTAGCGCAAATTCCCTGTCTGTTAAAATCACGCGCGGTTCCATACATCCTACCAGCATAGACTTGATCCTCTGCAACACCCATAGGTAGTTCTCTAACTTCTCAGCGGAAATTACCGCACAAGCAGCCGTAAACGATTTGTTTGTCGACGTCATGCCTACGACCTGAACAAACGGCAGGTTGTACATGTTCGTTTTGTAGGTGGCGTCAATCATTAGCACATGCGGGAAGGCACACCACATAGTGAATGATTTTTTGTGAACAAAGAAGACATCTTCAACTGCGTTCGATATCTCATTCGTGCGCATGTAATAAGTGTAATCTTTTTCGAGAAGAATGTTTTCAAGTTTTTGCATCGGAGACTTACCGACATTTTTTCCGGCGTTGATCTTCTGAACAGCGTTGTGTATATCTTTCGGAATAAGCTTTCTAGCCGGATTGTTTTTCGTCAGCGTTCGCCAGATACTTTGGTTGGGAATATCTTGCTCTGCCAGCTCCTTAACCAGTTTTGTATCCTCCGAAGAAAGCCTTCTCGCATACGCGTGAGCCTCTAAGTTTTCAATAGGAGTGTGGTTATGCTTCGCCTTCGTCACCTCGATCCTCCAAACACTTCCGGATGATTTCGAAAACCCGATCATCTCGAACGGGCAGCCTATTTTCTTGCTACCCGTTTTCCTCTGTGTAGCTATACTCTTATGCTCCCCACCAAAAGTACATTGAAACCAAATCTTGTAATTCTCTCCTCTTTTATTCGACCTCTTAATCACAATGAGGTAACCATTGTCTTTTGCCGTGTCTTGTACCCAACGCACCAACTCTTTACGTGACGAAAAGGTCTGCGTTGTATCAAACGAAAATGTAACCGGGTAACAGCCTTCCTCGTCAACAGACACATTCTCCGACTCACCATCGTCACCGAGGTCCGAATAGACTTGATGTTCAAAGCTCTGTTGACAACCGTAACTGTGATTTGGATAACACTCCTGCTGTACAAAGCTGTGCTCGCCACCGTAACCGAAATTCGAATAACCTTGTTGTGCGTAAGGGTCCTCCACAGGGGTATTCAAATCCAGCGTCACCGTGTTATCACGATAACGAATGCCAGATACAACCTCTGCCTCCTTCAAGTTGGACGAGACTGGTTTCTCATACGAGTCAGAAATAGCGGTCCCCTCGTAAGAATCAGGAACAACTGACTCGTCAGAATATGGACCGAAAAGATAGTTGCTTAACCACGACATCGTTTTTTCAAGACACGTAACTAATACAGCAAAACCGCGCGTTATTTTGAAGAAACACAAGTAATTTGGAAATCGACAAACAACATATTGAGTGCAATATTTATCGAACATTAAAGGTACTGTCTCAGAGGTTGCTTTTATAAGGGAAAATTTGGGGTCGAAGCGCCGCGCTATGGCCAAAGCGCGGCGCTTAGGGTTAACGACAAACCTCGTAATCAGCTTTTTGTCTCTCAAACAGTAACTCATGTCTCAAACGTCAATCAAGTCACCTTTTGTCGAGCTAAGCGCCACGCTATGGCCAAAGCGCGGCGCTTTGAGGTGTGAAAATAATTTTGGCCGTGTGTAAATAGCATGACCCATTTTATAAGCAAATCGACTTTATTGACTTGACTTCATATGGTCAGAATAATAGTTTTCTAGCACATGCCATATTACTAAATACTCCAAGTTTGTGAGACCTCAACTCCTATCTACAATATATAAATAGCCATCAAACCATTTCTCCCAACACAACCATCATAACTCTTAATTAAACACACAACAAAATGGAAAACATTACAAGAAGCCTCTCAAGAAGTCTTTCAAGAAGTGTTTCAAGTTCAGTTGACAGAAACAAAGTGTGGGGGAGGACGGCTTACAGCGGGTTTGATGGTCGAAGGAGCGTAAAGACTGTCCGTCTTGGAGACGACAACCATGATAAGTTTTGGAAGATCAAGAATATGTTTAACTTTAACAAATCAAGAAAACATGGCAAAGATACTTCAACGTCTCATCGATCATCGAAGAATATTGTAGGCTCCAGTGACGAGTTTCAAAACAGATTGCTTTATGAGATTTATAAGAACATGTCATCTACTCATGAACTATCATGTAGCTAGTTAGAAACCAAATATTTTCAATTTTTATTTTTTTTCTGATTTACCATTTTTTGGCTTCAACTCAAATCATCTTTGATTGATATATCCATCTTTGACCCTTTTTTTGTTTAAATTCACATTTATACGATGTAATAAACATGTATATATAGATTACAGGTTTAATTTCTCATTTATGCATTTTTATCAAGATAATTCTTTTACTATAAAATTCACAATGGGTCGTAAGGTGGTGATAGTGGTGGAGGTGCGGTGGGGATGGTGGTGGTGTGGTGGTGTATAACGATATATATAATTTATTCTATATATAATATTAAAATATTTATGCATTAAAAACTTGTTCCTTATACTCTTGTGCATATAAGACGTTACGGCTACTCTTGTGCATATAATATTAAAATATTTATGCATTAAAAACGTTACGGCTACGATCCGTTTCTAGATCCGCCACTGATGGTGGTAGGAGTGTAAAGACTGTTCGTCTTGGCGAAGACAACCATGGTGGATTTTGGAAGATCAAGAATATATTTAACTTCAACAACTCAAAAAAACACGACAAAGGTGCTTCAAAGGCTCGCCGATCATCGAAGATTGCCGGTTCAAGTGATGAGTTTCAAAACAGATTGCTTTTTGAGATTTATAAGAATATTTCTTCTACTCATGAACTATCATGAAGTTAGAAACCCAACATTTTCGTTTTTCTTTCTCTTTTGATTTTTAGTTCTTTAGCTTTAACTCAAATTATCTTTGATTGATCCGTCTTCAAAGTTTTCTTTTGTGCTTAATTTTGCATTTACACGATGCCATAAACTTAATTGAGATTTACAGGTTTATTAAGATAACTAATTGACTATAAAATTAGCAATGGGTCATGAGGCATTAGAGCATTCGCATTCGTTGCACCATTTATACCCTATAATTACACTAAAAACAACTACATTTTGTCTTTTTCTTTCAATTAGATAATACTATTTTATATGTTTATCATTACTTTTTTTCTCCTCCACTCACAACCACTTTCAAGGTATAAATAAAAATTATAAAGGGTGAACAATATCCCCTCAAATATACATATGCATAGTAATATTTTTTCTTTTGTTCACTCAAAACTAGGGTTGCAAACGAACCAAACAAACACGAACAAGTCCTTGTTTGTGTTCGTTTGTTAAGAAATATATGTGTTCACGAACTGTTCATGAACGCTTACCGAACAAGATTTTATGTTCGTGTTTGTTTGTTAAGGAAATGAACTTGTTCGTGTTTGTTTGTTAATTTTTGGCAACGAATGAAAACGAACGACAATGAACACAAATGAGCACAAACTACGTTCATAAACACAAATACTAACAAACGAACACAAACAAACGTTCATGAACAAAATATATAATACATTGACACTTACTAAATATTTTTTATTTGTCGGAATTTTGAAGTATTTAAATAAAATATAAAAGCTAAGAAAACTAATGAACTATCGAACACAAACGAACACGTTACCGAACGTTCACGAACATAAACAAGCGAACACGCCCTTTGTTCATGTTTGTTCATTTAACTAAACGAACGAAATTTCTTGTTTGTGTTCGTTTGTTTGATAAACAAACGAACACAAACGAACTTCCCGCCAAACAGTTTACGAACTGTTTGCCGAACGTGTGATTCGTTTGCAGCCCTACTCAAAACCACTTAAAACTATTTTTTATAATATACAAAACCCCTCACATAATTTGGTGAAAGGGATGTGAATGCTCTTACTACATAGTGATGTTGTATATCTCTAGGTGTTGCTGACAACACCATAGCTATAATGGGCAAGATTATAATAATTAGAGTAAATTTCCATTTTGCTCCCTGTAGCTTGGTCACTTTAACGGTTTTGCCCCAAACCTTTCAAAATAGCCATTTTACTACGTGATCTATGAAGCTTATCTCTATTTCACTCCCCGCCCCTAACGCCATCCAATTTGGCTGTTAAATCCTGGTCACATGCCCCTCACATGAGGGGCATTTTAGTCTTTTCCTATCCCATATAATTTCTTTGTCTCTCTTAACACTATCCACTCCATCGTTCTCTCCCTAAACCCATTGTGCCTTAATACCTCACCACTGTGACATGTGACCTGATGTTAATCCCCCCTCTCTCTCTCTCTCACTACTACCACTCCGGCAACCACCCAAACGCCTCACCACCTGTCACACCCCAATGGATGGCGGAAACATCGGGGCGCGACACTGAGCGAAACAGATTGTCCAGGAGAATCCATAACAACTATTAATTATAATATATTAAAGGTTCATGTCCCATACCACAAACATATAAAATAAAACAATTATTACAGACATTGTTCTCAAAGACAAATATCCATTCCGACAACTCAGATTTTATTTAGATTGTTTCTAGACTCTCTCCTAGCTTGATTCTAGCAAATAAAGCAAGCATCTTAAACACATGTCACATACGTTAAAATAGAGGTCAATACACATAGTGTAAAGGTGAGCATACAAATTTAATAATATAATAATAGCGAAAGCGATTTACGCATAACCAGCATGTAACATGTATAATGTGAAGCAGGTAGGTTATCGACAATGAAATATGCACAGTCGTGACTGTGAGTTGTAGAATGCGCAACACATATCACCACTGTGACACGTGAAGAAAAACCCTTAACAACCCCTGTCCACGACAGGTGTTGAGTCCAACCTATAGTACTATCGTTGCTAAGGTGTCAGGCAACAATCACTGTGTAAACATAACATACAAGCATTCATCGAATAACACGTAAAACATGCAGAGCGGTCAGCGTATAAAATGTTTGCGTTGTGTGATCGAAGTGATTTGAGATAAGTAACGTATGTAACACCCAAAAGTGCTTAAAGCAAAAAGGGATCGAGTATACTCACAGATTGTGTTTAGTAAATAAACACTCTCTTGGATTGAAGGGAGCGCTGGAAAGTCAGACTGATTACAGAACGATAGCATAAGTGAAGAACAGTACGTTTAAACGATGCGAGTGAGCAGCGTGACGAAGAGTCATCCGATCGGATGACAATCTGGACGGATGGTCATCCGGTCGGATGGCCATTCGGCCAGTTTGTCATTCGTTTGGGATGGTTGTGTTTATGTGTGATGGAACTTTGAAGTTTTCGTTGTAGCATTTTATAAAACAAGGAGTGTTCCTACCAATCAGGTCATCCGGACGGATGGCCGTCCGATCAGATGGTGATTCGTTTGAATCTAACTCCTTTGAAATTTTGTGAAAAGTTTAAGTATTGGAAAAATATCACAAGTATTGAATGTCACAAGTCATCCGATCGGATTGTCGTTAGATCAGATGGCAATCCGATCGGACGGAAGTCCGTTCAGCACCCTGTTCGTTCTGAACTTGTAAATATTTGTTGAGTTTGAAAAGTATTTTTTTATTTTATTTTATTTTATTTTTTTTTTGCAATTGTGCCGAGACGTTATGACGACGTGTCAAACAGCAGAAACCCCATCAAGTCCAAGTCATCCGATCGGATGGAAATCGCCACGTCTGATCAGTTAACTGTTCTTTGATGGTTATTCATGTTCAACCCGTGAATTGGTTGTTTCTTTGATAGAAATCTGTTCTTGGACCGACACTTCACATGAGAAGGAGTAGAAGGCCTGAACAAGCTCAGGTTCTATCGGTTTTATGTGAAAAATTGAGAATGTTGCAGAAAAGTGGAAAGTTGTTGGAAAATGTTTAGATTAGGACGAAATAAGTGTTTAAACATGTTGAAGTCTCTTAGATTTGAGTTGTTCTTGGTGGAATGAGGTCACACTTTGAAGTTCATGAGAACTCATGATGACATCAACCTAAACAGCCCAAATCCACCGATTTCATGGTGAAAAGTCAAGATTTGATGGTGAAAATGATGAAGAAGTGTGTGTAGATGATAGAAGTATAAGATTTGGGGTAGAAACTTACAAGAATCGCGAGAAATCGAGAGAATATAGGGCTGGAACGTGCTGGTCGAACAAGAGCTATCACATCACATGAACAGTGATGTGACATGTGCTATTTATAGGCAAGAGAGGAGAAGAGGCGGTGTAGTGGTGCGATCGGAGGGCAGTTCGATCGGAAGATCATCCAGACGGATGACCATCCGATTGAATGGTCATTCGATCGGATGGGTTTTGTGAGTTGGTTTCCGACGTTTCGTTTCATGCGTTGAGCGTTGCGATGTGTTGCGAGTAAGCGATATGATAGTATTACCCATTAATTACACAAATAACCTAACTACTAACTATCATAAAAGTAATCCTTAAATCTCGAGTTCACGATGAGATTGCATTGTGATAGAGTTATTGCGTTTGCGATTAACATCCCAAAATAGCTATAAACATGCACAAGTAACACATAATAGCACACACACGTAAAACAATATCCATGGGGGATTAACGCGTTTACGGTTTAGGAGACTTTCGAATTCGAATGATACAAAACAGGTATCGGCTCCAGTATCAAACAAACACGAAACATATATACCATTTACGAGAAACATACCATTAACCACGTTGTTGTCTGCCTGGGCCTGGCAGGCATTGATGTTGAAGACTCGCCCGCGGGCTGCTTGCTGAGCTAGCTGCTGCTGTTGCTGGTTTTGTTGCTGCGCTGGCTGCTGTTGCTGCTGTGGCTCTTGCTTCACCACTTTGTTTGGGCAGACATTTGCGAAGTGGTTTGGATCACCACATGCATAGCAGGCTCTTGCGTGAGCAGCGGGAGCAGGAGCTGCTTGTTCTCCGTGAGGAGCTGGTAGAGCAGTAGCTTGAACTTGAGCTGGAGCTTGGCGGGGACCAGTACAGCAGTTGGTAGTGAAATGGCTGTACAGGTTGCAGTGAACACAAAATCGACACGCGATTCCAACCGGGTGATGATAAGTACAAGTAGGGCAGAGCGGGTGTGCATTAGTCACTGGCGCCGCTACTTGGTGGTTCTGAGGTTGCGGTTGAGCGGGTACAGTTTGGAGCGGAGCGGCGATGACAGCACAGTTCTTGTTGTTGTTGTTCTTACGCTTGTGGCGAGAAGACTTGGAAGCTTGCGGTGCGGCGGTTTCAGCGGTGGGAGCAGCGGTGACTTGATGAAGACTTTTGGTGGTTTTATCAAAGTAACCAGCTCTAACTCGCTTGTCATTGATCTCGGCAGCGAGCAGATAAGTCTCTTCGATGGTTGTCGTCTTGGCAGCTTGCACAAAGTCAGCAACACAATCCGGTAAGGCACATATGTATTTCTTGATGGTAATATCGGTAGTGGTGACTTGGCCCGGACAAATGATACTCAGCTGCTTAAAGCGGGCAGTTAAACCAGCGTTGTCGCCACCCTCTTGCTTGATGTGCCAGAACTTGTCCTCCAGCTTCTGAAGCTCGTGGGGAGGGCCGAACTCCTTCATCATGATGTCCTTCAACTCATCCCACGTAAGCCCATAGGCTGCATCATTCCCTCGCTTGTTTCTCTCGGCAGTCCATCAATCCAGAGCCCTGGACTGGAAAACGCCAGTGTCGTTAACAGTGCGAAGGTTTTCGGGACAGCCGCTTTGGCGCAGGGTGACTTCAATTGAATCGAACCATTGAAACATGGCAGTAGGCCCGTCTTCTCCGGTGAATTCTTTGGGGCCTCAGGCTTTAAAATGATTGAAGCTAAAAGTAGCTTTCGGCGAATCAGTCCTTGATTCCTCAGAGGACTTGCTAGCGTTTTCGTTAAGCTTGCTGACAATTTGCGGTATAACATTAGCCATCTGCTTTACGACGAGCGCAGGGATGCGTTTATCCTCATGGTTTCGGCGAGCGGTGCGCGAAGTGTACGATCCGAATGACGACATTGTCTGCAACAGACATCGTCACAGGACTCAAACACAATTTTGATTAAATCGAGCATATGTAACACCCCAAAAACGGGTTTGGTAATTTAGAACCTGGTTAAGATAAAGGAATGGGTAAGTACCATTAGTAGTAAAAGTGAACCCATAAACAAAATGACTAGGAATGAAATTGCCTAGTGGTATCATGTATATAAGTAAGAAGATGAGGAGTTTTAGTCCCCTATGTAATCAAAATGAAACATGAGGGACCAAAACCGTTAAGATGGAAACATGGGTTTTATTTATAAAAGATTAAAACACATAAACACACACTTTCGTGTGTTCTAGAAACGAGCAGGAGCTTCATGAGAGCTCACAACCCTAACTTTTATCCATTTCATCAAATTGAAAGGCAAGATGAAGCTTAAATTCACAACCGAGCATGGATTAATGATCACCTTCACAAGGGGGTCATAAGGTATGTCTTAAAATCTAGATTGGTAATTATGCACGAAGTGGGTTAAGTTGATAATCGCGAAATTGTATGAAATTGAGTATGAGTATGTGTTAAAATGACCATATAGGTCTTGGGTTATGAATGATTTGAAGTAATTTGATGTTTGGAGGTGAAATCCACTTCTAGTGGTGAAGATGGCGACATGGGTGTGTCACCCATGTCCAATCCTTGTTCAAATCTTGTTGTGCTATGTTGTATGTAATGCGTTCTTGTTAGGTAGATTGAATGTGATATGAATTTGTTTATGTTTTTGTGTTAATTGATGAATGAAAGCATGAAGTAGGAAGTAAAGCATGAAGCACTTGTACATTATGCATAAATTGTGGCATGCACACCAAGTGTTTGATGAAATGCCTAGGTGAGATTAATAGATGAAATGGTATGCAAGTAATGGATGAAATCGTATAATATGGGGATATGATGTATTTGATGATAAATAAACATGAGAAATCTATTTTTAGATGGAATTCATGTAGGAGTTGGTTGGCCATGTTATTTGGTAAAAGTATGCATTAGAATATTGTACTCTATGTTGGAGTGGTATGATGTTTACTACATGTTTGAATAATTGCTTAATCAAAACTGATGAGTAAAAGTACTCTAAATATGAAGCATATGAGATCATTAGAACATGATGAAGTTAGAATGATGTTGGGTTGTTAAGCATAGGTCATGGTGTTAGTTGTAGAATTATGTTACTAGAATGAACGGAATTGAATATGTTTGGTGTGTGCATATAACTAGATGATCATGTGGTTATATGCTTATTGCATCGTGAGTATGAAATGTATATAGTGTCATTAGTATAGTCTACTATAATGACATGGATGTATGAGGTTAAGTCGAAAGTTCAAATGATAAATCGTTGACTTTCTGAAAGTCAACTATGCATAAGTAGCAATGTTAGACTTTTTGTCACAATTGTAATATTATAGAAAGTCATGTGATGCGTGTTATATCCATATGTGTTATATGTGATGACGTGATGAATTATATGAATTTGAAAAGATTGACTTGTGGAAATATGCCTTATGCTTGTTAGAATTGACTAATGAAAGTCAAATGTGAAACATGAATTATGTACAATCATGTATGCTAACAAGAATTTGAATGCGATGACATGAAAGTATAGGGATCATGTCAAGATGGATGGAAGCATGGAAGGCTAACGGGTCAAAAGGAGGCGAGGAAACGGATGCGAATACGGACACTTAAGGTAAGTGATTTCCGGAATCACTTCTTATTTATAAATGAAGTTTGGTATGTTGTATTTAGGGAACCATGTAAGAATTTATGGGTAAGGGTAAATACCAAGGTAAGTTCATATGAACTTCGTCTATCCTTAATGTAAATTAAGATGATAGTCTCATCGTGTTAATGGAATGTTCATTATGTTGCTGAATGTTCATCGTGTTAATGGAATGTTCATTATGTTGCTGAATGTTCTTCGTGTTAATGGAATGTTCATTATGTTGCTGAATGTTCATCATGTTAATGGAATGTTCATTATATTGCTGAATGTTCATCGTGTTAATGGAATGTTCATTTTGTTGCTGAATGTTCATCGTGTTAATGGAATGTTCATTATGTTGCTGAATGTCCATAGTGTTAATGGAATGTTCATTATGTTGCTGAATGTTCATCGTGTTAATGGAATGTTCATTATGTTGCTGAATGCTCATCGTGTTAATGGAATGTTCATCATGTTTGTTGGAAGTTAGTCGGTTATGTTTGTTTGTAATTGCGTTGATTTGTGTTGATATGATTGTAGATAAGACTCAACTTACAAATAAGTGAATGTGACTTGTATGTATGTATGTATGTGTGTAGATATGGATCTGTAGCGTGTGTAAGTAGTGTGAACTTGTATGTACGTGCATATGAATGGGATACGTATGAATGTACTTAGATATATGAAAGTGTATATACGTGTTGTAATCTAATGATTGTAGATCATTGGTATACGTATATGTGAAGATGTGGGTTTTCAATATGTTTGAGATTACGTACTCCTAACCATGTTACTATTGAGAATGAAATAGATGGAGTGCAGGTAGGGAACTCCGGACTCTCGAGGAATTGATGTCGGACTCGAGTAAATAAAATTAAGAGGATGTTTCAATGGAATACCTTACGTAGTTAGAATGTGATATAGCCTTTTAAGTATATGTACTAAATTATATATGATGTTACCATGTACTAACGTGTTGGTTATATATGGTGACTGCAGGTTAATCAGATATTCATGATGGACATGTGAACGAGGATCAAGTTGAAGATCATGGATTGTACGGGAAAGCGGTCATGTTGTTTGTATTCATTTGTTAAGATAGTTACATTAAATAAATGATGAATGGTGTATTTATGTTAGAAGGGTTGACCTAAACGGTATTTAAGTATGTTAGAGTAGTTAAAAGAAAGAAGTTTTACGGTGTAACGCCCATATCTTTTTCACAGGGACTTAAATAATTATAAACAATCATTTTAGAAAAAATCCGACATGACCCGTTCGTAAGATAAGCATAACCCTGTTTTTACCAACTCAATAACAAGTAAATTGTTACTACTTTCAAAACACTAAACAAAAACCATTGCATAGCTTTTAAATACTACCAACATCTAGAAACACTTAAAAGATCCATTAAGTTAACTTCGAAAGTTTAGTTAATAAACCAAAACTAATTACAACAAAACACTTTTTGACCATAGACATAGTTACTAAAAGTAGCAGAAGCGCTTAAAGGCAAGCTTCATATGTGTGTTC
This sequence comes from Helianthus tuberosus, assembly GCA_030545235.1. Taxonomy (NCBI): domain Eukaryota; kingdom Viridiplantae; phylum Streptophyta; class Magnoliopsida; order Asterales; family Asteraceae; genus Helianthus; species Helianthus tuberosus. Next base: position 60,398,580 of record CM060436.1, read on the forward strand.
GCTCCAAGTCGCTGATGCCGCCTAAGTCGAGGACTTACCTACATCAAACAACAAAACTTTAAGAAATTAGTCTTATTAACTATTTCACTTTAAATCATTAAAGTTCTAGCTTCATCTTTTTTCATGCTTTCCTTTCATTTTTACATTCAACTACCTATTTAAACGTGTCTAGCATATATTCTCATAAATGAGATAAGACATACCATTCATAATCCGTTAACATCGGGTTATTTACTTACAACATACAACATTCGTTCGATCCGTATAATGGATTGAACATCATACATTCTACATTCGTAGTTGCATTCATAACCACCCATACATGACGAGTCGAACAATTGTTTTTACTTGACTTGTTCAACTTGAACCGGTCAATTTACATAACTTATTATGACCTTCATTTACATAGCCAAATCCACAAGAGATTTGCTATCTACTTATTAACCACCGTAAACCAATGTAACTAAGAATTGTATTTCGCGAACATTAGCAAAATTTAAGTAAAGTTTTATATGCACAATGGAACATACCTCGATCTTGTGTGCCTTTCGTTTTCCTAGTGTTTGTACCTTCTTCCTTCTCGCCTACATTAAAAGGTTCGTTCACTCATTTAGTCTATCAAATTCATTGTACCATTTTCCATGTTACACATATATTCATCTCTTAAGCATTTCATCAAACACTTGGTAGGCATCATATTTAATGCATAAGGTACAAGTATATAAAGCATATTTCTACTAGTTCATCTTCACACAACATTTACATTCATTCAAATTTACATAATTATTTCATCCTACATCAATTTTATTCATCATTCATGTATCACAACAAGCTTATACATCTAAAATCTAGTCATATGATTTTACTCAATCATCCTACTTACCCTAACTTCTTAACAAGTAGGTTTTTGTTACAACCTTGCCAATCCACCAAATCAAACATAAATTCTGCCCTATTTCACAATCTTAACTTGAATCACACAAAGTTCCTCATAATCTCATGAATTGGGTGAAACCAAATTCCTACAATTCATAAAAACACAAAATTGAACTTACCACTCTATTGAGTGTGTTTAGCTAATCGAAAATCTTATGACATGCAACCGATTAACTTTGAATTTCCTAGTTGATTGATGAATCTTGCAAGAACAAGGGTAAACCCTTGTTTCTCCTGCCCTGGTCGACCCAAATCACGCAGAAAAGTGTGTGTTTTTGGTTTCAACCTTATTAATCCCTAACTAATAATAACTTTTCACATTACCCCCCCCCCCCCCTCCATAATTGTTAAGAGTTTAATTTAGGCATTTTCCATAATCTAACTTATTATTTATCATAGTTCACCAACTAAGTTAAGTTTTATTCATTTTTACTTATTCTCATATTAAACCGATTTTGGGGTGTTACAAGTCTACCCCCCTTAAAAGAGGTTTTGTCCCCAAAACCTGAGCACTTAACAAATTTAATACTTACATACCAAAGAGAAAAGGGTAGTGCCTCCGCATTTCATCTTCCGCTTTCCACGTAAGTTCCGACCCCTTTCGGTGTTGCCATTGAACCAACACTTTTCTAATGGATTTGTTGCGGAGGTTCTTTACCTTAACGTCTTTAATAGCTATCGGTCTTTCAACGTAATTCAACCCCTCGTCCAACTCAATGTCGTCAAGAGGCACAAACGCCGTTTCATCAGCAAGGCACTTTCTTAATTGCGATACGTGGAAGGTATTGTGAATCCCGTCTAGTGTAGACGGCAATTCTAAACGATATGCAACCTTCCCTACTCGAGCCAAAATCTTAAATGGTCCAATGTAACGGGGACCCAATTTACCCCTTTTATGAAAACGGATTATGCCTTTCCATGGAGACACATTTAATAGAACATAATCTCCAACTTGAAACTCAATAGGACGTATTCTCTTATCCGCATAAGCCTTCTGCCTATCTTGAGCCGCTTTCAGTCGAGCTCTAATAAGATCGATCTTTTCGTTAGTCACCGCTATCAGATCATTAGGGCGCAAGTTCTCTCTGTCCAACTTCGCCCCAACACACGGGAGTCCTACATTTCCTCCCGTATAATAGTTCATAGGGAGCCATTTGAATACCACTACGATAGCTATTATTATAAGAAAATTCCGCTAGTGGTAAATGGTCATCCCAATTCCCGCCAAAATCTAAGCCACAAGCTCTTAACATATCAACAAGCGTTTGGATGGGTCGTTCTGATTGACCATCAGTCTCAGGGTGATAGGCGGTGCTTATGTGTAGCTTCGTGCCCATACTTTCATGAAACTTTTGCCAATAACGAGAGGTGAATCTTGTATCCCGATCTGAGACGATTGACACGGGCACCCCGTGTCGAGAAATTATCTCGTTCATGTAAACCTCCGCCATTCTTTCCGAAGAGTAAGCTTCTCGAATAGGTAAAAAGTGGGCACTTTTAGTGAGTCGGTCTACGATTACCCATATCGTATCGTGCCCCTTTTTCGTTCTGGGCAGCTTGGTCACCAGATCCATAGTTATCTCCTCCCATTTCCATACCGGAATTTCCAAAGGTTGTAACTCTCTGTACGGTTTTTGATGCTCTGCTTTCACTTGGGAGCATGTTAAGCATTTCGCGACATACTTAACAATATCACATTTCATACCTGGCCACCAATAATTTGTCTTCAAGTCCCGGTACATTTTTGTTGCCCCGGGGTGGATCGAATACCGTGACTTATGAGCTTCCTCGAGTAACGTGGTCTTGACTTTGCAAAACCGTGGTATCCAAATTCGACCGAATCTCGTTTTGAGCCCGATCGAGTTTTCTTCAAATTTTTCGGTTATACCTTTCGTTCTCTCTTTCTTTGGGTCTCCTGCCTTTAGCGACTTTATTTGAGCATCTCGAATCGTATCATGAAGACGAGGTGTAACTATCATCCTCATGGACTTTATTTGGATCGGAGGTGGATACTCTTTTCGACTTAATGCATCCGCTACGACATTTGCCTTTCCCAGGTGATAAAGGATATCGCAGTCGTAGTCTTTAATAAGTTCCCGCCATCTCTGCTGCCTCATTTTCAAATATTTCAGTTCGAAGAAATATTTGAGGCTTTTGTGATCCGAGTAAATCATACATCTTGACCCGTACAGGTAATGCCTCCAGATCTTTAAGGCGAAAACTACGGCCGCCAACTCTAAGTCATGAGTTAGGTAGTTTACTTCATGCGGTTTAAGTTGTCTTGATGCATACGCGATAAACTTCCCTCTTTGCATTAAAACACACCCTAAACCTTGATGTGAAGCATCTGAATAAACAACCAAATCTTCCGTTCCATCTGGGAGTGTCAAAACTGGAGAACTAGACAACTTTTCCTTTAACACCTGAAAGGATTCTTCTTGTTCTTTACCCCACACAAACTTCTCTTTTTTCCTCGTTAATTTTGTTAATGGTAACGCTATTTTTGAAAAATCTTGTATAAATCTTCTATAATAGCCAGCAAGGCCTAGAAAGCTCCTTACTTCAGTCAGAGTTTTCGGGGAAACCCACGTCATTACTGCCTCAATTTTCGATGGATCAACCAAGACACCTTCCGAGTTTATTACGTGGCCGAGGAACTGCACTTCTCTGAGCCAAAATGCACACTTTGAGAATTTTGCATAGAGTTTCTCCTTACGGAGTGTTTCAAGTACTTCCCGTAGGTGTCTCGCATGTTCGGCCTTACTTCGTGAATAGACCAAAATGTCGTTTATAAACACGATCACTGATTTGTCCAGCATGGGTCGGCATACCCGGTTCATAAGATCCATAAACGCGGCCGGCACGTTCGTCAACCCAAAGGACATAAATAATAATTCGTAATGTCCATTTCGGGTTCTAAATGCAGTCTTTGAAATATCTTCTTCTCGCACCCTGACTTGATGATATCTCGAACGCAAGTCTATCTTAGAGAACCAACTCGCCCCTTGTAATTGATCAAAAAAGATCATCAATTCTGGGTAAAGGGTAGCGATTCTTCACCGTTAGTTTATTCTGCTCCCTGTAATCGATGCACATGCGCATCGACCCATCCTTCTTCTTTACAAATAGGACAGGTGCTCCCCAAGGTGACACACTCGGGCGTATGAAGCCTTTGTCAAAAAGATCTTGTAAGTGTGTCATTAACTCCCGCATCTCAGTGGGGGCCAGCCTATAAGGGGCTTTCGCTACCGGTTTTGCACCCGGATTTAGTTCGATGCGGAACTCTACTTAACGTTCGGGAGGGAGTCCCGGTAATTCCTTCGGAAATACGTCTGGAAATTCGTTCACAATCTCAACATCTTCAAGCTTTGGGAAACCTTGTTGAGCATCTACCACGTATGCTAGATATGCCCTACTCCCATTTAGTACATACTTAACGGCTTGAACGAGGGTACAGAGTTTCGCTTCCACATTTCTCTCGCCTTGTATACTTAATCGCTTTCCACTTGGAGATTGAACAAGTATTGTTTTAGTTTCACAATTAATCTCCGCATGGTGTCGGGCCATCCAATCCATACCCACTATCATTTTAAATTCCCCCAAAACTATAGGTATGAGGTCGATATCAAATTCTTCATCCTCTATAGTGAATTTGCAATTTCTACAAATCTCTTGTAACAAATAGTTCTTACTATCGGCTGTTTCTACCTCTAAGGGTACCGACATTCGTTCAATCTTAAACGAGGGATGATTTACTATTTCACTTGAAACAAACGACATGGTAGCTCCGGTATCGAACAAAACGTAAATTGGCATAGAGTTTAATAAAAAGATACCTGAAACTACATTCGGATGAACCTTAACTTCTTCGGATGTGATTTGGAACATCCTCCCTTTCGCCCTAGAACCCTCTTCCTTCTTTTCCTCTTTCTTTGATCCTTGCTGAAGTTTAGGGCACTCCGATTTAATATGCCCCTTTTGAAAACAATTGAAACAAGTCTTCGGGTTATTGGGGCATTTGTAGGATGGATGTCCCTCCTCACCACATTTATAGCACCCCTTCTTGCCTAAAAGGCACTCCCCAGTATGAAGTTTCCCACATGTCTTGCAAGGGGTAATACTGCCCTTTGACTTATCCTTCCTACCGTGCTCTTGAAACTTCGCCTTCTTAGACGGACTTGAATTGGTCCCTTTTTCCGCCGACCTCTTTTCACCACGCTCCTCTTGTCTTTTGAGTTCGAGTTCGCTATCCCGAGCCAGACTGATAAGCTCGTCGAGAGTTTCACATTTTGAGGGAGTGATAAACTCCATATATTCTGCCTTTAATATGCCGTAATAACGATTGATTTTCATTCTTTCCATCTTCGCGAAATCTCCACAGAACTTCATCTTATCCAGAAAGGTGTTTGTAATCTTGTTGATTGTTTCATTCTTCTATCGGAGGTGTAGGAATTCCTCCTGTATCTTATCAATGGCTGACTGAGGGCAATGATATCTCATAAAAGGCTCCTAGAATTCCTGCCAAGTCATTGCTTGAATCCTATCTTCACCTATTTCCTTGCAATACGTGTCCCACCAATCTTTCACTTGAAAGGTGAGTAGCCCAGTAGCGAACATCACTTGGTCTTCCTTATCACATCGACTTCGTATAAACACTGCCTCTATGTTTGAGATCCATCTTTGACATGCTATCGGATCAATCTTGCCATCGTATGTTGCGGGGTTGCAAGACATGAAATCCTTGTACGTGCATCTTCGTTCTTTGCCCTTACTTTTAGACCCCTCAATCATCTCTTTTAACTCTTTAATTTTACTAGTCATCATATCATCTACCACCCCTAAGACACGACTTTCGACTTCTTGAGCTAACTTGGGAAGGTTTGCATGTATCACCTTTTCTGCCGCTTCTATGACTTTATTATCGAATGCTTCCTGTCTTGCTACTTCAGCATCGTCCACATTTCCTGTATCCGCCATCTACATAAAACGTTCATCCTATTAATTTGGAGTTCTCTTCATACTGTTAGTGCATATGTCTGTTGACTTCGTCTTGTATCGAGTCATGTAATAGAATAGATAGACCAGGACACGTAGTACAAGAAAAACGGGTAACAGGTCTAAACCAGCTAATTCACACGAAGTGACCAGTTCGTGCAAACTGGACTGTATTGGTTCGTACGACCTGGGCTTTCCTATATTAGGTGAGTCTTGGTTGTCATTTGAAACATTCTGATTCCAGTAGCGAAGCTCTGCTGAAGTGTCGCCAGCTCTTGTAACGTTGTGAAATCAATACAATCGACATTTAATCTACTTCTAAGTGTAAATCAAGCTGCTACAACATCAATACGTCTGTTTCCGCCTTTCGTATTGATCGAGAACTCTTTTGAACGTCTCGTTTGATCGATTCACCGATCCTACAAGTGGTATCAGAGCTCAGGAGGAAGAGTTCTTACCATTTCAGCTTGATTTCTTCAAAAACAACTTCTTTCTACTCATTTTCTTCACTTTTTCTTCAAAATTTCAACGATTTCACGGATAAAATGATCTGAATTTCACATATAACACGTAAAACTGAGTTTTAATTAATCCTTGAACAAATCAGAACCTAATTCAACCTAAAATTTGATAAAAATTGACAAAAACATATCAGATCGTTCGACAAATCATTAGATCATTTGAAACTATGTTCCAGTTGACGTGATTGTCGTGGTCACGCAAATTTAATCCCGATAACAACTATAGATAGTGGTAAAAGGGTATCGAACTCAGGGAGTATGTGGAAAATGTGTCGATTATAAAGCTTTGCGATTAAACTACAATTAACCTAATTTGCAGAAAATGAAGATCAATGATTTGGATTGTTGTTTTAGAAAACTAAATTAATAACTAATTAACTTCAAATCAAATGTTGGTTGTAAAACAGATTAGGAGGAAACAATGACCATCTTAGGATTCAGTTTCTTTTAGCAATTGTGTGAAATTCCAACTAGAAAGAGTTACATAGACATAACTCGTGCATAAATAATTGAAGCGATAAAAGGGAACAAAGTACTCGGATTTTATAAACGCGAGGTTGTTACCCGATGACCAATTAATCAATAACCAACCCTAACCCTTCCCGTGATATCTCGATTGCTAACGGCACCAAGAACGTACGATTGAGACTAGAAATTGCACTATTAATTAACAAGCTACAAACAATTATGCGTACACCATGATAATCATGCAACACAAGTTATCATTCTAGAAATTCAGAAATAAACACACAAAAGTTCAAGAGAAACCTTCACCCAAGATGATCACCGAAAGGTTTAGCCACACATAGCTTGGTGAATCATCATAGCAACAAATTCAATGTTCATACGAATCAAAATCACAACCCGAATGTTAGAAATTGTTTAGAACCAAGCAAGAACAGCCAAAATCGCCCCTAGTGTGTTCTCTAACCGACCAATGATGAGAATAGGTGAAAAGACACCATAAAACTGAATAAATGAGGCAGTTACACATTTTCTCGCAGCCTCCACCGTAACTTACGGTGCCACCGTAAGTTACGGTGGACCATGTCTTATTACGGTAGCTTTAGTCTGAGTTACGGTGGAGATCAGGCTTGATTCAGGTTCACCGTAATTTACGGTGGTATCGTAAATTACGGTGGAAGCCTGAATTTTGTGCTTTGTTTCATCTTTTGTTCCACACTCGACCCGTTCAACTCCAAACCGTCCAAAGCTGCGTTTAATCCACTTTAAGCTCCCGAACCGCGCCTGAAACATAAGCAACCGTAGTTATCTAATTCAAGATAATTACACAATTAAATGAGGGATAAACTCGTCTTTTAACATAATAAAGGGTTGTCCTATGGACCGCCCGTCACATCCCCACACTTAACCGTTGCTTGTCCCAAGCAACTCATCAAATCAATTTCTCAACAAGTGATCAATGTAAACCAAGCAAAAACATGCAATCCTTTTACTAACCCCTTTTTAACACCCAAAACAATACACCCCTCTCTAAATATCTCCTTTCGGCTACAAGTAAGCACTAGCAATATGAGCTAGACACACAAAGCCTAACGGGCGGTTGCACAACTATAGGCTTGTACCTAAATCGATCCTTCTCCTAACAAGTGCCAAACATGAATGCAAATCAAAGGGACTTTCAAGGTTGTAACGTGGCTAAGTGTATGGGTAGGAAATGGAATATATATGAAGTAGCGAAAATTTAACCCGGTCTTTTTATTACACAATAAAGCAAACTAACACTACCAATGTAAACTACTATGTACAAGACAACTAAACATCCTTTCTTTTTTTTTTTCATTGCTTTTTCTCTTTTTTTGTTTTTTTTTAATCAAAGCAAACAACCATACAATAAAGCATCAATATATCTACATCATACTACTAACACTATAAGACCGGGTCAAATTGGGTAAATTTTTAGGTAAGTAGCTAGGGGGTAACAAATGATAGGCTTTTAGGCACAAAATTGGGCAACTAAATGTCCAAACCCCCACCCCTCTCGCAACCATGCTCATATATATAACTTATGAGGTCCAACCCCCCAAATCCCACACTCGCTCACACCAATGACGAGGCTACCTAAATGCCCTTATCCTTTCTACATTCATGTTCAACTAAGGCCTCGAACCGCATTCAAGCACAAGTTCTAATGCACCCCCACCCGTAGCCACTCTCATCAAAGATAAGCATTATTTATATACAAATGTGGCTTCAACTCTCACCAAGAATAAAAGGATATCAAGGGTTGCCGGTGCATTAATTTGGGGTTAATCTAGGGTGTTCAAATTCTCACAATATTTTGCTTGATTCAAAATTTTTTCAAAATCTTCAAAAATTCCCCCCATCCCCACACTTGGGATACATTGACCCCAATGTATGGTTTTAGGAGGCTTTGATCACTAAAATTCATTCAACATCAACAAAAAGCTTCTTCACTCAAACCACAAATTTCTTTTTGGATTTTTCATTTTATAATTTTTTTTATGTTTTTCTTCTTTTTAAAACATGACACCGCCAACTTTCGCCAACCCAAACACAACATAACAACTAACACTACCCAACCACCTAACCATAAACAAACAAACTAACAAATATGCACAAAATATACAAAGGAAAAACACAACCTGACTAATAATAGCGCGGTCCCGGAGGTCCAAAAATGGAAGACATCATGTCGTTCCATTCTCCAAACGCAAATGAGCCGCTACTACTTCCACTTTGTTGTTGTTGAACTCCCTCTTGTTGGCGCGGGTCAATCCATTGTGAATGATGGATCGGCGAGGTTGGATACGTACCATCATATGGTGGTAGAGACGCATAATCCACATGTTGTGGATCCACAACCACCGGCCGCCCGGCATGCCAATCCGCGTGCATTCTCCTTTCTTGGTCATCATGGTAGCGATTATTCATTTCCACTTCACGGGAATACGCATGTGTGCGATTCCATGCCTCTTGACGATCAAAGCTATGTTTCAACGACCGCTCCAAACTTGCACTCATCCTTGTATTTTGATCAAAAAACGTCCTTTCCGAACCCTACCACGTCTCAAACACGGATGCCGGAGGACGTTGATTCTCAATCACTTCTTGCATTGTGCCTTCATAAGCCGAACCCGACTCATAGGACTGCTGCGTATAATCGTAAAAAACACCACCATAACCTCTACCATAACCCCCTTGACCTACATTCTCACCACCATGCGGCTCGTCCGCATAATCCTCGTCACCACTTGGAGCTGCTTCCTCTTCACTTTCCGGCTCATCCGGCTCACCCGGCAAAAGATCTCGTGCACCCACCTTTAGCGCTCTCCATCGCTGCCCTTCTGATTTAAGTTTATGGTACCGCTCCGACTGTGTATATGACCAACCAATCCCCAACTTGTCTAAAGTAAAAGGTTGATGCCTTTTTGTTGCCCCTCTATCTTCAGACGTTATTGCCTTTTGCTGTTTCATCAGTCCCGTGATTATTCGACAATACGGGACGATATCTCTTCCTAACTTATTCCGGCAAATCCATAAGTGGTTCATGATCAGATATCGTATCGGAAAACGCGGAGACCCATGCATTAGCGAATAGAGGACAGGTACCTCCGGGTACCTCACCTGCTCCTTGTCCCCCCTTCGCGGAATGACATTGAGAACACAGATTGCTAGCAACAATTTCGCTTCTATTTTTAAGTTCTTCCGGTATAGAATACCACTGTATGTACCGGGTAAAAACAGTGCTGCCAACATATCATTCCAACGCGAATGCTTCTCCGGCTTAACCGGAAGGTCATCAAGAGTAGGTATCATATAATCACGAGCTGAAAGACTATCATATTTCCCAAGCTTCTTCAACGTGTCAAAAGACATTTCCACCGGAATCCCATGCACTATACCCGTTAGCTTCATTTGTGATGGCCTTTCATACGTGTTGCATTTAAGAGTTGCCATCCATTCTTGTATTTCGGATATGAACAAATTGTTTTTATCTTTATCATAACAATTAAGCGCCCCCTCCCAACCTAGAGCGCGAAATTTATCAAACACACCGAACTGGCCAAATTGAACCTCATTAACTTCTCTCTCGCAAATGAATGCGGCAGCCTTGTTTTTCAATTTATTCATACTGTCATGGTAGAGTGTCGGTTGCCACTCCTCTGCTTGGTCATCCAATGGACCCGAATCCCATTTTGGCTTTTCAGCCGGGTCCAACTCCATCTCTTCCTCACTTTCACTTTCGCTTACTCGACCCATGTATTGTCTCTTCCTTGGTTGTTGTTCTGGCTGTTTACCCTTTCCCTTCGAAGACGAAGATGAACTAGCTCCGGTCTTTTCTTTTGTTCGTGCCATTTCCTACACACATTAGAGCAAACAACACAACCAAACGAAACAAAATTAGACTCTTTTCTCCAAAATATCCCCACACTTGCTTGTTACTATGGTTGTAGATGTTAGTGAACCAAAGTTTATAAATTTTTCAAAAATTGGGCATGGTATCTCTACAATGTAGAGATTCCCAAAAGTTCACTACTTTACTAACAATCCTACATCTACAAACCATAATCATGTTCAAGTAACAAGTAACAAGTCAAAACTATGAACAAGCAAGTGGGTATGAACAACTATCAAAAATAACCTCAATCTTCACAATGCATCATCAAAATACAACAAATACACTTCCATACCTTTGTTTAAAGATGCTAAAATGCTTGTGAAACAAAAACTCCAAAAACCCCCAAAAATTTTCGGACTAGGGTTTGGAATTCGGACCCGAAAACTGCGTTTTCTTGTAAATCTCTTGACAAAATCAGAAACTACGTGAAAAATTAGTCAAGGTAGACTCCAATTTCACTTGATTTGGACAAGAATTGAGAGAGTTATGAGTGATTGAAAGTTGAAGAGCTATGGAGTTCTTGTGGGTCTTGATGAAAAAGATAGATGAAAATGATAGTGCAAGAGAATGAGTGGCTGGGGTAATTTCACGTAATCTGATGTCATTATTATTTATTTATTTATTTTTTTTATCAATGCGGAACCAGGACAGACTCGTTGACTCGCCAGGTCCACCGTAAATTACGGTGGGACCGTAAATTACGGTGGAAGCTGGCAACCTGTTTCTACCGTAACTCAGGAAGTTCCTGCCGTAAAGCCCAATATTTTTCATCACCCACCGTAACTTACGGTTCCACCATAAGTTACGGTGGCATCTGGGCAAGAATGGTTCGCTGAAAATGTGATTTGTATGCATATTTTTTATATTTTTTTTCAGTTTTTTTTTTCGATTTTTTTATGTTTTTAAATTTTTTCAAAAACTTGTAAAAATCACCCTACCCCCTCGAAAGTCCCGTGTTGTCCTCAACACAACGTTAGAGTAATTCGTGACCCGAATATCCCCACACTTGTTTCAAACACGGATTTCAAGGAAATACGGTAATTATGCAAACTATACAAAACAAAACAAAACAAAACAAAATGCTACTATTTACACTACTAAACCTGGGCCTCTCACGGTTATTCCTCATCAACCGGGCGTAAGATGTAACCCGCTTTATCAAGCTCCAAGTTGTTGATGTCGTTCCCTTCCAAGTATGGCTTCAACCGGTGACCGTTCACTGTTTGTTGTTTAAGTGTTTGCTCGTCTTGGATGTCTACGTCACCAAACCTTCCAACTCGTCGAACAACATACGGGCCCATCCATTTGCTTTTAAGCTTGCCCGCGAACATCTTGAGTCTTGAGTTATACAACCAAACTTTCTGCCCAACTTCAAATGTTTTCTTTCTCAATTTTGCATCATGTACCTTCTTGAGTTTGTCTTTATAAGCCGATGCACATTCATACGCCTCGTCTCGAATCTCTTCTATCTCGCTTAGTTGCAACTTTCTCAACGTTCCCGCCTCGTCATAATCCGCATTTACCGTCTTAATTGCCCAATGTGCCCAATGCGCTAACTCCATTGGCAAGTGACAACCCTTTCCATACACCATCCGGTAAGGCGTTGTGCCAATAGGAGTCTTGTAGGCCGTTCGGTATGCCCACAATGCATCGTCTAACTTACTCGACCAATCCTTCCTTTCCGTTCTAACCGTCTTCATGAGAATTTCTTTGATTTGACGGTTGGACACTTCGACTTGTCCACTCGTTTGTGGATGGTAAGGTGTGGCAATCCGGTGATTCACGCTATACCTCTTCAATAATTTCCCGAAGTTGAAGTTCTTGAAATGCGAACCACCATCACTTATAATAACACGCGGGATGCCAAAACGAGAGAAAATGTTGGATTGAACAAATTTACAAACAACCGAATGGTCGTTTGTTCGTGTTGCAACGGCTTCAATCCACTTTGAGACGTAATCCACCGGTACCAAAATGTATAGAAAGCCATTCGAATTTGGAAAGGGACCCATAAAGTCTATACCCCATACATCAAATATCTCTACAACCAAGATTGGTTGTAATGGCATCTCATCCCTCTTCGATATACTTCCCATCTTTTGGCAGTTTACACAGTTTCTAGCGAACTCGCATGCATCCTTGAAAATTATGGGCCAATAGAACCCACATGAGAGAACCCGATAGCCTGTTTTGTGCCCACTAAAATGACCTCCACATGCAGACGAATGAGCATGGGTCAAAATTTCCAACACTTCTGTCTCGGGCACACACCTTCGTATAACTTGATCCGGTCCAATCTTGAAAAGATCCGGTTCATCCCAAATATATTGCTTCACTTGGACCATAAATTGTTGTCGTCGCTTCTTGGTCCAATGACTTGGGATGGCACCCGTGGCTAAGTAGTTGACATAGTGAGCATACCACGGTGCAACAAAGGTGGAGACGGCTAGGAGTTGCTCGTCGGGAAAACTTTCATTGATTTCACTAACATCGTCGATCCCTTCCACCGGAATCCGAGACAAGTGATCCGCCACTACGTTCTCACTTCCCTTTTTGTCTCGGATTTCTAAATCAAACTCTTGTAACAATAATACCCACCGAATTAAACGAGGCTTCGCGTCCTTTTTCTCCATCAAATATCGGACCACACTATGATCCTAATAAACCACCACTTTGCTCCCCCAAATATAAGCACGAAACTTATCCAAAGCATACACCACCGCTAATAACTACTTTTCAGTTGTGGTGTAATTGAGTTGTGCTTCGGATAAAGTTTTGCTTGCATAGTAAATCACCACCGGCGTTCTATCAACCCGTTGACCCAAAACTGCACCAATAGTAGTGTCGCTTGCGTCACACATTATCTCGAATGGCTTTGACCAATCCGGTGGTTGCAAAATAGGAGCTTTGACCAAGTGTTCCTCTTTTTTAACTACCTCCCTTAGGTTCGGATTCAATCGCCTTTGAGCTTCTCGTGTTGGTTTGGCATCTTCGGTGGTAATGATTTTGTGCATGACGATTGATGGACTAATTCCTTTGAGATCGGCAATTGTCCATCCGATAGCTCCCTTGTTTTCCTTCAAGACTTCCAACAATGCTTCCTCTTGAGCCAATTCTAAATTAGAGGCAATAATGACCGGTAAAGTGTCATTATCCCCTAAAAACGCATACTTCAAGTGGCTCGGCAAATCTTTAAGTTCCAACTTTGGCGGTTCCTCTAACGATGGTTTAGTACCCGAATCTATTTCCGCTGGTAAGCCCTCGAATTGATGAGTCCATGGCGGTCTACCTTCTTTCAAAGCCATTGCATCTTGTTTTTCCTCTTCAACCCGGAATGCATAAGCATGTACCTGTTCAGAAAAATCACACAGGCAAACATCCAAACCATCCTCCTCATACTCATGCGGGTTGCATCCATCAACTATATATGCCATGAAACACTCATCAACACCATTAGCATTAGAATTGTTAGTAAAAACATTCAAACGCATTTTTCGGTTCCCAAAAGTCATATCAACTGTACCAAATCTACAATCGATTACTGCATGTGTGGTGCTAAAAAATGGCCGACCCAAAATTACATTTTGTTGTTGCTTTGGGTCCGCCGATGAGTAGTCCAAGACTAGAAAGTCAACCGGGTAATAGAACTCATCAATTTTAACAATTACATTTTGAACCATACCCCGGGGTAGCTTATGAGACAAATCGGCCAAAACAACCGTTGTCTCCACTCTTGCTAACGGACCAAAGTCATATTGGTCATATAAGCCCCCCGGTAAAATGCTAACTCCGGCTCCAAGATCTAGCAACGCCTTAGCCATTTGAAAATTACCAACTTCTATGTTAATCAATGGCGTGCCTAGATCTTGGAGCTTAGGAGGAAGCTCCCCATTTAAAACTGCACTCACTTGCCCGGTTAAATCGACCCGCTTAGGCATTTTCTTCTTGTTTTGCCTTTTTTGTGTACATAACTCTTTTAGAAATTTTGCATACGCGGGTACTTGCTTTATTGCATCAAGTAATGGAAGATTAATTTTTACTTGTTTAAACATGTCCCACAATTCTTCTTTTTGGGGACCTCTTGATGCAATAAAGTTTTTCCTACCCGGGTCAAGTAAAGCCGATGGAAACGGGACTTGACTCGGTTCAGCCTCAACTTTTTCATTCTTTTCGTTTGCATCCAACCCCGGTTTGTTAACATTTGTTTCTTTAGGTTTAACCGGTGAAACTTCATCATCACTATCATTACCCGTGATGTCCTCAACTACCCCCTCAACCAATTCGGGTGACAAATTGGCTTTAAACTCTTTTCCACTTCTCAAAACACTAACATGATGAACATTAACATTACCTCTTGACGAACCGTGTGATGGATTTACCTTGGTGTCGCTAGGAAGTTGACCCTTGTTTTTCTTCAACTCCGCTACATCGGTTGCCAATTGACCCATTTGGGTTGTTAGTGATTGGATGCTTTTGTCACGAACCTCATCCTTTTGCATTCGAACTTCATCGAGTTGGTTCCGTTTTTGCATCTCCGTTTGCATGCTTTTTAGCATTTCCATCATCTCGTTTCCACCCGAAGACCCCCCTTGTTCTTGACCCATTTGATATTTCTTTTGATAGCCTTGGTTGGTCCCTCCTCGATATCCACCTTGGTTGTTGTAAGGTTGGCGTGAACCAAAGTTACCTTGGCTACCTTGAAAGTTCGGGTTAGCTTGATTTGAAGGGTTCCCATACCGAAAATTTGGGTGGTTCCTCAACCCGGGGTGGTAAGTATTAGAATTCATGTTGTTGTAATTTCTACCACCCCCTCCTTGACCTTGAACCGCATGAACCTCTTCATATTGCCCTTCCACCATCCCTTGGCAATTTTCAGCCGCATGACCTATTTCATTACACAACGCACAAACATCATAAATTTGGTTAGTAGTTTGAACATTACCATCATCTATTGCGTGCACTTGAGGTCGGGCAATGGCCGGTCGGGCTCTCCTCGATACTTGAGCTTTTCTTTTTGATGTAATGGCCATGTTCTCCAAAAACTCCCAATCATCATTCTCGTAGTTTGTGCCAAAAGTCCCACCGGTAATGGACATTAAATCACGAGCATCCTCGGCACTCAACCCCTCGTGGAAGGCATTCATCAACTCCCAAAGTTCAATCCCATGGTGAGGGCAATTTTTGATCATCATATTGAAACGCTCAAAAGCCTCATGGAACATTTCACCATGTTGTTGTTGAAAGCTCCTCAACCCTTTTCTAGCATCGTTGGTCTTTTGAGCGGTGTAAAATTCGTCTAGGAAAATTTGTTGCATCTCCGCCCAAGTATAAATAGATGCTGAAGGCAAAGTGTAGAACCACTTCTTTGCCTTGTCCTCCAAAGAAAACTGAAATAGGATCAACTTGACATCATCAGCCGAAAAACCTTGACTCCCAAGAGTATTGCAAATTGAGTCATAGGCCTCTAAGTGGAAATACGGTTCCTCCGTTGCTAGCCCTTTGTATTTCGGCAAACTTTGCAAAGAATTTGTTCTCACTTCAAAGGTTCTCCCTTGATTGTTGTGAGGGATAACCACCGGTGAAGGGTTTTGAGTAATTATCGGCCTAAAATGCGCTTCAATTCCCCATGCATGTTCCCTAAGATGCCTTCTTGGTACACCCAATCGACCCCTTGGACGAATAGGACCCATTGGTCTTGGTACATGCCCTTGTGGTACGAACGGTTGTTGAAATTGTTGTTGTGGCATCGGTGGGTGTTGAAATGGCCTTTAAAATTGTGGTTGTACATTTTGTGGCCGAACTTGTTGCAAAGGTATAGGGCGTTGCATTGGTGGCCCTTGTGGTCTTGGCCGAATATGTTGTGGTATGAGTTATTGTTGTGGCACTCCACCTACACTTGCCATCCCTTGAGATTGGCTTTGCACATAACCAAACTCTCCTTGATCACCATCACCCCCATAAGCATAAGCATACCCGTCTTCATCATAGCCCTCAAAATCTTCGCATCCTTCCTCATATCCATCTCCCCCTATACCCGAAGTTTGCCCAAATGGAAGGGTAGAGTATTGAAAACCCGACTGGTTTGATGGTCTAAATGTAGAGGTAGTATGGACAACAGTTGAACCTTGTGGTACTGTATAAGTTGAGGATGATTGCCCTGAAACTAGAAAGAAATGAGTGAGTGGTGGAATAGTAGATGATGGGCTAAAGGTAAGACTGGGTTCGACTTGAGTAGTGATCGGTTGTGTGGTGTTGGTTGATGTAGTATCATGAAGTGGAGTAGGCATTGTGGTGATGTTTGGAATAGTGGTGTTTGGTGATGGTTGTGTGGAAGTAGGTATAAAAGATGAGGTCGTTTGACCCGTTGTGGGTGGTACTTGTGTTTCGTCCATGATATTTCTTGGTGTAATGGGTGAAGTGGGTGAACCGATGATTCTGTTTTCTCGTAATAAAACTCTGTTTTGCCTTAGCGTTCTTTCGATTTCCGGATCAAATGACAATGGTGACGCTTTGTGAGAGCCTCTAGTATGCATGCACCTGTAGAACCTGCACACTAAACACACCAGTGTAAACCAGAAAATAACAAAGCAAAACTAATAAACTGACACACGTTGCGCACTACTCCCCGGCAACGGCGCCAAAATTTGACGTGATTGTCGTGGTCACGCAAATTTAATCCCAATAACAACTATAGATAGTGGTAAAAGGGTATCGAACTCAGGGAGTATGTGGAAAATGTGTCGATTATAAAGCTTTGCGATTAAACTACAATTAACCTAATTTGCAGAAAATGAAGATCAATGATTTGGATTGTTGTTTTAGAAAACTAAATTAATAACTAATTAACTTCAAATCAAATGTTGGTTGTAAAACAGATTAGGAGGAAACAATGACCATCTTAGGATTCAGTTTCTTTTAGCAATTGTGTGAAATTCCAACTAGAAAGAGTTACATAGACATAACTCGTGCATAAATAATTGAAGTGATAAAAGGGAACAAAGTACTCGGATTTTATAAACGAGAGGTTGTTACCCGATGACCAATTAATCAATAACCAACCCTAACCCTTCCCGTGATATCTCGATTGCCAACGGCACCAAGAACGTACGATTGAGACTAGAAATTGCACTATCAATTAACAAGCTACAAACAATTATGCATACACCATGATAATCAAGCAACACAAGTTATCATTCTAGAAATTCAGAAATAAACACACAAAAGTTCAAGAGAAACCTTCACCCAAGATGATCACCGAAAGGTTTAGCCACACATAGCTTGGTGAATCATCATAGCAACAAATTCAATGTTCATACGAATCAAAATCACAACCCGAATGTTAGAAATTGTTTAGAACCAAGCAAGAACAGCCAAAATCGCCCCTAGTGTGTTCTCTAACCGACCAATGATGAGAATAGGTGAAAAGACACCATAAAACTGAATAAATGAGGCAGTTACACATTTTCTCGTAGCCTCCACCGTAACTTACGGTGCCACCGTAAATTACGCTGGACCATGTCTTGTTACGGTAGCTTTAGTCTGAGTTACGGTGGAGATCAGGCATGATTCAGGTTCACCGTAATTTACGATGGTACCGTAAATTACGGTCGAAGCCTGAATTTTGTGCTTTGTTTCATCTTTTGTTCCACACTCGACCCGTTCAACTCCAAACCGTCCAAAGCTGCGTTTAATCCACTTTAAGCTCCCGAATCGCGCCTGAAACATAACCAACCGTAGTTATCTAATTCAAGATAATTACACAATTAAATGAGGGATAAACTCGTCTTTTAACATAATAAAGGGTTGTCCTATGGACCACCCGTCACCAGTTCGTGTGGTTTTAGTCAGGTCGTTTGAAATCTGACCAGGTCGCTTGAAAATCTGACCAAGTCGTACGGATTGAACAACCAGGTCATTTGAGACTCATCAGATCGCTCGAATTTCATTCAGATCATGTGATAATCACTTCCGGTCGCACGAGTTGATTCACTCAGCTCGTACGAAGTGAATCAGGCCGTTTGAATATTGATCTCAGACCGCACGAACTGACTTCACGTGAATTTCAGTTGTCTACAAAGTTCATCCGTCCAATCAATTGTGATATTAAATGTGACAGTCATCGATCAAATGGAAATTGGGTATTAAATAGGATTGTCGGCCACCCACATTGATTGAATACATGTGATAAAGTGATAGCAATTGATTGAATATCAGCCCAATCAAATAACAGTTTAGTGATTTCTTCGGCCCAATTAAAGTTTTGCATATAAAATGGTGACAGCCCACAAATTCAGACGGTCCAATAAAACAAATTGGTTATCGGTGTTGTTTAGTCCAAGACATTAATTGACATGTTGACAGTATCAATTGTTTATCCAGTTTGCATGTGATATGTCTTGAAATTAGATCCAGTTCGTTTGAAACCAGATCAGGTCATTTGAATATTTAGTTTCAGATCGCACGAGGAGGATTAAGAACATCAGGTTGTTTAGTTATATTGCCAGTTCCCACGGTTTGATCAGTCAGATCACCAGTTCGCACGGTTTTATTAGTCAAAGACATAGTGTTACCAGATTGTTTGAAAGTGTTACTCTAGGTCATACGGAGTGAGTTATAATTCTCAGGACGTTTGAGATTTGTGCAACCAGACCGCACAAGTTCATACGGATTTGAAATATCAGCTCGTTTATAACTCCAGCTCGTTTGGAGTGATTTCAGTTCGTACGGATTGAGGATTTCCAGCTCGCGTGACATTTCAGACTGTTTGAAATCGATAGTTTGTGAAATTGTTCGTACCGAAACATGGATTCTAAAGATGAAATAGCGTATGCTTATTACGAATCTCAGCAATTCAGTCCTAAAAAGAACAAAGAAGAACCAATTTCAACAGAAGAGGCTTCAGCAAAAGCACCAATCTTTGATCACTCATCAGATGAAGAGAGTGATGATGACAGTGAAGAAATTCGAAAACTTGAATATTATACAAGAGAATTTTCATCTGATAGGTATAATTTGTATTTTGCAGGTAAAATGGAAGAGATTAAAGAAAGACAAGCTGCGAAAGAGAAGAATCATAAGGCAGCAACTATTGGAGGAAAGGTCAAACCTGAGGAAAATGTTCGAGAAGTAAAGAAGCAGGTTAAATAAATTCCAGCTATCAAGGTTGAAAAGGAAGCAGATACTGAAAAGATGCCTGAAAAGTGTGAAAATTGTGATATTGTGAAAAGGCACAACAACAAATTGATTCATAACATGAACAGACTGAAAGAATCTTATGATATTTTAAACAAAGCTATGAATCAATATAGCTAGTCAAGCAATGAACAAGAGATAGCTATGAAGACACTCAATGGAGCGTTCATGACGAAGCAGAAAATCATCAATCAGTACATTGAGAAATGTGCTGAACTTGAACAAAAATTGGAAACTCAAAGGATAGAAACTGAAAGGGTAAACAGGTTATTGAAAAGTTATTCATGTGCTTCTTACGTGATTGACAGGATTTACCGTACAGTAGAAGGCATGGAAGCGTTTGAAGAAAAGAAATCTGAAGTAAAGGATACTGGTAAGAAACATAGTACCTGTTGGGATTGAACCCTATCAGAGGAACAGATAATTAAAGCCAAAACCGGATCACAACAGTGGATTCACAATAAGCAGCTGTTTACATTAGAATTTCCCCTTGAAAGTGATTATAACATCTGATGGTCCTCTATCCACTGTCCGGATACAACAGCTGCTGTCCTTCAAACTGCTGATGAAGCCCTGAAGACTGCTAAGAAGTAAACACTGCTGGTTCAAACTACTGACGCTAAAAGGCTGCTCACTCAAGGACTGATTAACCTTGAGGAAAGCACTGATGAAAGGAAAAAGCAGTAGTTTAGTGTATCAGTTGTTTTGTATAAAGTCAGTGGTTAAGAGTAGCAGTGTTTGTATAGGAACAATGGTTACAGGTTGTTAGTTTGTTAGATGTCGCTTTCATGGTGACGTCAGCTGAAATGCTTCAGCGGTTTGGTTTGCCTATAAATGGAGTAGTACTCTGTACTGTTACATTTGGTTGACTGAGCGAGTTCTTCTCCTCTAGTCCAATCCTTTCATCTTGTGCAATCAACCATGGAGTATCAGGCTGAGGGGGAGTTTAGTTTGTAAGCTTGCTTTGTAATCTTTTGATTTGCTTTGTAACCTTTTGATTGATGAAAAGCATGTGTTTATCAAAACCATCTTCCACTTTAATTGTGTTTACAAAGTTTGTATTCATTTCCGCTGCATATCTTATTGAATCATGTTTATTAATTGTTCATTTATTACAAACAAACACAATCATGAGAGCCTCCGATCCTAACAATTGGTATCAGAGCTTGGACAGTCAAATTCGATCTAACAGTCAATTTGACATAATAGTTCAGCTCAAAATTCATTGATACTAAGGTTGATTGTATTCAGTTGAAAAACAGAGTAACGAGTAATCACGTTCAAAGTGGCTATTCAAAAACTCTGTAAAACAACCAAGATGTCATAGGACACCCAAATTTCATATAACAAGTGACGTCATGCATAAATCACCTATAGTTTTCAGATCTGAAAATATATCTGATAACTGTGGTATAATTATTTACGAAAATTGATTTCAATTGTTGTTTTGAAGTTCGTGTTGTTTCCATCATGTTTGCTGCTAAAGTGTGTACCTCATGTCAACAAAACCTATGTTTGATTAAATAACATTAGTGTTTTTGTTAACATAAAAAGAGGGATATTAAAACTTTAGTTACAAGATCTTATGTGTTGAAAAACAGGTTGGGAATCCTGTTGAAAAGGACCAAATCAACTCTGTTATAAACACATTAAGAAAATCAGGTGTTGAAATAGTCCAATTCAAATGTAATGTGAGATTTGACATATGCATGTACAAAATATGACCAGATCTTTCAAAAACATTACTACAAAATGATTCTGGATTTAGTATTTCTTCAATAAAGACCTCCCAGTAAGTATTTCGTTACTTATAAATGGGAAGGGTAAAAAGGGAAGAAGGAAAATCACAAAAACTCTGAAGTGTGTTTATCTCAAAAACTTTTGAAGTCAAAAGAAAAGAGTATAAATATAAAACACTTAAGAGTCAGAAATTGGGGTAAAAATGGTCATCAAGCAGATGTGTGCATTCATTGGGCCAGGGAAGTTCAGGTAACAATAGTATCCTCAGTGAATAAACTTACAAGAGGACTAGACAAGTTTTTCAAAATCATCACATGGTAACAAAGTCTTTAACAGGGCTTTCAAAAACTCATGAGAACATGTCTCCTCATTTTTCAATCAATCAACAAGGAAAGGGTCTCAAACAATGGTTATTAAGATGTATTTCAAACCACTGACCATTTTTCTAAAACTTGAGATTGATGAGACTATGGGTATTATTAGGAAATTTACCAGATCCTTTTGATGCTATTTTTAGAAAAACCTTCAATTATTTTTCTTAAAAAGGTTTTTCTCAAATAAAACAGGATATATTATTCTTGATTTTTTTGAATAATATATTTTGTACTTTTGCTTGTTTTTTATAGCAAATTTTTCAAACACCTGTCAGGATTATGTACCATCATTTTTTTTGGTAATATCCTTGGAAAGAGGTCAAAAGGAAATGGTACAAGTGTCAAGGTCTTGTCAAACTCAAGTTTGGTTTTAACACTGATCAAAGATTGATTGCTAAACAGATCTTAAAATACTTGGGTATTCATGTCCTAATTCAAATATTATGACAAAAATGAGTAGCCATAGTAATAAGTTTCCATCATCTGGGGTACTAAACCACTGTCAGGAATCTATAAAAGCTTCAATATGTGTAATTGACATGTGCCAAAACCTTGAATGAAAATTCTCATAAAAGCTACTGACATGTTGAACTTGACAATTTGCATCCAAAATGTATGTTGTTGAGGATAGCATTCTTGCAGACATTTCAGAATCAACATCAACAGATGTTAGAGATGATGTTGTGATTTCACAAGATAAAATCATTTCTTTCATCAGTACAACAGATGCTAAAAATATTTGTCAATAGCTTATCCACTGATGCACTAACAGATGCTGATAAACTAGCATTTCAAATCCTTACCATTACCTTACTCCTAATCACTGTTTTCTAAATACTGTCCACTGCTGAAAGTCAGCCCCTGATCTTTCATTGCCTTGGCAAGCACTGATGCTCAAAATCAGTGTCTTATCCACTGATATGCTATCCACTGATAGTAATAATCACCCACTGCTCTCATATTGTTACCGTTGTAACCACTGATATCTGCTTCATCAGTGGTTCTCCAAAACAACTGTTCTCCATTATTCATCTTGTCATCAGAGGTTGGCACGTGGTCAGTTTTTAGCCATCAGATCTTTGTAACCGCTGCTACATCAGCACTTATTTTTCCCTAAATAAAACCCTGATCAAAACCCCCAAACAGGGTTTTACACAGTCGAATTGAATTCTAAAATTCTCTTCTCAAAGCCGTTTCCCATTCTCCATCTCAAATCATTCTTCGTTCGTCCTCATCAAAATGACTAAATCAAAATCAAAATCAAAATCATCCTCATCTTCGTCTTCCAAAGAAGCCACACAAATGGCCGCTGAACCCATTGAAATCCCATACAAATCCCCTCACAATTATTTGGGTTTACTCACAAAACCCACTACCACCAACACCTTCGATTCAATCATTGATATTCTTTCAGCATCAAAGTACAAAACTTTGTTAACTACGGATGCTCCAATTTACCAACAAACCCAGAGAGAGTTTTGGAAAAATGCTACCCTTGACAAACAAGGCGAGAAAGTTACAGCCATTAACTCTTCCATACAGGGTAAAACGATTCAAATTACTCCGCAATCCATCTCAGAAGTCTTTAAACTCGATGATAAAAAAGATAAAACTTCTTTTCTTAAAAGCGAGTTGAAAACTGATTTTCTGAAAAGAGGGTATGTAGAACAAACAAAAATAGATACCTTACAAAAAGGTTTCTTCCCTTCTGCACCTAGGTTTTTATTCCATACACTTTTGATGTGTGTTTCAAATAAAACAACTGCTTTTAACGAAATACC
The DNA here is from genome assembly GCA_030545235.1 of Helianthus tuberosus. Classification (NCBI taxonomy): domain Eukaryota; kingdom Viridiplantae; phylum Streptophyta; class Magnoliopsida; order Asterales; family Asteraceae; genus Helianthus; species Helianthus tuberosus. The sequence goes on from CM060436.1 coordinate 60,422,503, forward strand.
ATTGAAGATCCAATGTCTGGGTTATTCTATTTTAAATAATGAAAATTATAACTATTCCTAGGAGATCTTTGATGACTTGGTAAAAAATGTTGATAGCAAATCATTTTTACTTTTTCCAAGGTTTCTAAGCTACTATTTTAAACAAAAATTTGGAAAGGGAAATGAAAATCTGCTCAAACAAGGTGTTTATTTTCAAATAAAAGGTTTAACACCTGAAACATTCACTAGAATGTTAACACCTTTAAAAATAAAAGCAGGGGTGCCTCAGCAGAATTTAGCAGTTACCACTGCTCCTCAGGTATCAGCTGCTGAGCCCACTGCTCCTGGTGATCATAGCAGCACAACCACTGCTTTGAAACCCACACATTCCATCACCAAAAAGACCAAAAAGAAAACATCCAAAAAGCCCCCCAAACCAAAAACAAAGGCAACTCTGGAAGATGAGATCCCAGAGCCACAGCCAGTGACAACACAAATGTCACCTACAACCACTGCTGCTACTTCCTCACAGCAGATGGAAGAAAGATCTCCACCCTTGCCTAAAACTCCTCCTGCATCCTCACAAAAGGATCAGGTTGTAAACACAGGGACCCCACATTATGAAGCTCTGGACCCAATTGGATCCATCTTCCTCAGTCCTGATCCCAAGGACATGTCTCTTTCATCACCTATATCTTCACCCCTCATATTACCACAGTCCATAATACCCTTGTTGCATGCAGTTGCTATAGCTTAGACACAAACCAGTTCCTCTCTATCACCTATCACTGAGAGTATACTCCAACAAGTGACTGTTTCTGATGATTATACCACAGCTATCCCAGCAACAACTGAGGAGGTTACACTGCAGGAGTTACAAGTAAGTCTTGACAGTAGTTCAAGTGGAGCAGCAACTACAAATGTTGGATCAACAGATCTACATTTGGCCAGTTGTTTCATCAATCAGACTCCCTTGAAGGCAATTTCTTCCATAGCACCTCTGGTAACCACTAGTGAGTTTGTTTTAACCACTGGTACCCTAAAAAGTTTATCAAGTGTTGAAGAAAGAAGACCCCAGAACCAAGAACAAGGTGCATCAATGGGTGATTTCTGGGATTCACTTCCTAAGTCACGCATTGATATAACCACTCCCGGTGGGGAATCAGATGATCCCATTAACTTGGGTGATGATTCAAAATATCAAGAATTGACGGGTAGAATTGAAAATCTTGATACATCTGTTGCTGAAATAAAGGATATGGTGCAACAAGTGTTAAAAGCTCAAAATGCACAATCCACTGCTATTCCAGCTCAAGCACCTGCTCCACCACAGGCACCTGCTGCAAATGAGTTGTGGAACATATTCCAACCTCTGCTCCAAAAACAAAGAGAAATGGATGATCAGCAGCATGCTATACATGTTCAAGAGCTGAGAAACATGATGGAGTCCAGGTTCAAAGATAACCAAGCAGACATCAAGGCTATAAAGGCCCATATCCTGAACACCACTGGCAAAGCTCCTCCCGCTGTACTCTTCATTGATAACCCCCTTACAGATAATGCCAAAAAGGGGGAGAAAATCAAGCAGTGGAGAAAGAAGGGAATAGAAGATGGCCTCTACATTGAACCAGAAAAAGAAAACATGACTAAAAACATCCCCTTGCCAGATGGTAGCAAGAAAGTTGATACTACCACAAATGCACTTGCAGAAGCAAAAGCAAGTGTTAAAAGAGATAGAGAGGCTAAGGATAAAGCCAGGTGGGAACAGGAGAAAAGAGCCTATATAGAGCTGAATGCACAGGGTACTTCTGAGTCAAAGGATGATGAAAATCCTAAGGATGAAAAGAAGAAGCCCACTAGACAAGTGAGGGAACCCAAATCCACACCATTCAGACCCATAAAGCTTGCTTCCAAACCACGTCCCAAAGGCTCCAAACCTCAAACCACAAAATCTCAAACCTCCATCCAAATAGTTGATATGTCAGTAGTTTCAAAAACTGCTAGCCAAACAGCTACCATCTCTTCAACACACACCACTACAACCACTGCCCTACCATCACCACCCACCAAATTACCACCTGCTCAAAAGCAGAAGACATCTACTGACACATCAGTAGTTGTAATGACAACAGAGGTTGAAACACCAGTTGTTTCAACAGCTGTTTGCCAGCCATCCACCATTGCTCTCATCAATGTCACATCACCACCATCACCTCCTGCTAAAAAGCAGAAGACATCAGATGTTACAACATCTGTTGTAATGACAACAGTGGTTCAAACACCGGTTGTCTCAACACCTGTCGGTCCAAGCACCATCACCTCACTTCAAGCCATCTTCACTCCAATCAACAAATCACCCAAAAGCACTCCTTCATTGGAGAAAACTTACACAAGAAAAAGAAAAACAACTCAGGCAAACGATGACAAATATGATCCTATTGCAGCAAAATATCCACTGGAACTGGAAGCTGTAAAAAATGAGATGAGACAATTCTACACTGAGGAAGATCCTTCAAAAAGAAGATTTCCTTCTCTCATAGGCTTCATAATTCCAGAAAATATGGATGAATATCTCAAGCTTAAAGCAAGGCAGGCTAAGATAAGAGCCAAACTTGAATGTGAAGATCAAAGTGACAAAGCCATTTCTGAAAGAATGTAATTCTTGCTCACTAAAGTCAAACAGATGGAAGATTATGCAAGAGATCTGAGCAAAGAAATGTCAAATTTACCACCCAAAGCAGATCTACGAAAAGAAATGAGAAAAGAATATCTTGCATACATCATGAAAGAAAATTTTTATCCAGCTGAAGAAAAACAATTCAAAGAATGACCAATAGTTGCATTAAAGCATGAGGCAAACAAAATTGAAAGAATAAAAAATGATTCAAGCAAGAAGAGGACAGCTCCAAACTGGAGTAAATACAAAAAGCTCATTGCTGATCTTACATCTGAGTACAAAAGAAAGAAGCAGGAGTTGGTGGATGCAAAGGTGGATACTGCTAAAGCCATAGCAAAATGGACAAAGCAGTATACAGATGAGGCTTATGAATGGCTGAAAAGAAGAAAAGTGACAGATCCAAATTCACCAAAGAAGCCTGAACACAAAGAGCCAAAACAGGTCATTGATCCTAAACCACTGTTCACATCAGCAGATACCTCTATCATTGTGATAAACCAAGAAAAGAGGAAACAGCTGACCAATGAAGAAGAAAAAGAAAAAGAAGCTGAGTACTTTAAAGAAGCCATCAATAAAATGGCTTTAGATGAATATAGATCAGCAAAACTTCAGGACCTTGCCAAAAAGGTTTTGAACAAATCATCATCACCAAACACATCAGCGGATATTTCAGACATTGAGCTAGATCAACAAAAGAGACAAGAGCAGATTGAAAAAGAAGTTGCAGAAGATATAGCTGCAGCAAATGAAGTCATAGAAAAGGCTTTCAAACAAATGTCTGAAAATTCTGAACTAGCAAAAGCTCAGGATACTGCTTCACAAATCTTTACAAGGCCAAAATCTCCCAACTCATCAGTCAATAAACCTCTCCCAAGAAACCCATTGGGTTCAAAAGTACTAAAATGGACGTCTGATCAAAAGACCCATGTATTAACCCTGTTCAGATCCAATGATGAAGTGAAGTACATATCAAGGAAACAAGCACTAGGCCTTGGTGTTGAAGATCTACAGGATCTCCTTGAACTTACACTGTGCAGGGATGAGGATGACTCAAGTTCCAAGGACTTTGAAGTGGGATTTAAAAAACAAACTAAGGAACTTCTGATGAGACAATAAAGATCCAGAATAATGAAAGGTTTTGGCATTATCTGTTCCAGGGGGAGATTGTTGGGATTGAACCCTATCAGAGGAACAGATAATTAAAGCCAAAACCGGATCACAATGGTGGATTCACAATCATGAGAGCCTCCGATCCTAACAGTACCAACTATACAAAGTGTCCACCGCCGCTTGAAGAAGGATATTCTCCACGAAATCCTAATTCAGAAAGAGTCAAAAAGGCAACCAATTTAAAGTGGGAATCTGAACCTTCAGATGGATTGCCAGACAACATTGACGCCACATTCACATCGTTTGACACTGATCATGAGTCTGAGTTAAAAAGAAAGTGGTCGATCAGGTGTTGGATAAGGATGAGGAGTCAAAGTCAGAGTCTAAATCTGAAAATTCAAGTTCATCTGACACTTCAAGTCCAACAGTTGAAAAGGGCAAAAGGGTTTACAATAAAGATTTTCTGATGTCACAAAATAATTTGAATGATGAAACATTCAAAGTAGCATATACTTTGAATGATTTTGACAAATTATATTCTGATGAAGAATCTCCAATAAGAGGTATTAAAACTGAAATGATTAACAAGGTTTTCAAATTAACATAAATTAATATTTCTGAAATAAAAGATGTAAATCTTACTAAAAAACCTAAACAATACACTTCAAGAGTTCAACAAAGGTTAAACAAGAAAAAAGGTTTTGGTCCAAATCACCATAAGAATCCAAATCACAAAAATAATTTCAAAAAGAAAGGATTAGGTTTTATTCCAAAAGAAAATGAAAAATATGTTAAAGATTTTAAATCGAAAGTTGTTTTTGTATCAGGAACATCTTCTGAAGAAGAAAAAGAGAATTTGTTCAGAAAGCAGACGAACAAAGAATTCCTTGCTAAGAAGCAAGAGGGAATGAAGAATGATGTTGCTCAGAAGAAGGAAATGAGAACCTGTTATCAATGTAAAAAAGTTGGGCACATTGCATGGAATTGTCCAAAGGCAACACAAACAAAACAGGGAGTCTTTGAAAACTTGAAAGAAAAGTTGGTTGATAATGAACCTCCAACCGAACAATTTAAAGTGTTCAAAAATTCAAAATTTGAGGTTGGTGAGAGTTCAATACGTTTTTACAAAAGAAATGTGAATCTTAACAATCAAAAGTGGGTTGTTAAGAAATCAGATGTTAAATCTAGCGATGAATCTGATTCGTCAAAGTCAAAGGAGCCACAAGTTGAGCTAAAAAGTGATAATTCCGTTCCGACAATGGACTATGCAAATTTTCCACCATTGTCAAATGGAAACTTAAAACAAAAAATTGGCAAAGTTGAAATTTCAAATCAATTCTTTTCTGAAAAGAAAGAATTTGATGTTGAAAAATCCTTTAACCCTAAAGTTCTAAATATTTTTGGAAAAATGGTTGACGGGAAGGTCAAAGGGGTAAAGGAATTCTATGAAAAGAATAAGAAAGGAAAGAAACCGAGTGATGATGACTCGAAATCACCCAAGGACCGTCAGGCTTGGGTGAATCTCTTTAACTGAAAATTTTGACTTGCCGGAACTCCCAAGTTGGTAATTGGGGAGTAGGAATCGGCATTTTTCTTGAGAAATTCACAACTGTGATATTTCGACTTACAAATAGTATTGTTGATAAGAACCTACAAGTGGTTAATAAAAGGAAAAGTGATAGTTTTTACAAGTGGTTGTAAGAACAATGTGATGAATCCCCATGATGTGTGAAATCAACAAAACTAATTTTCCGGAAAAACCATTTTGTTTAAAACAAACTTAAGTGTTTTGAGATCTTTATGGGAAAATAGTTTGTTGTCAGGGGGAGTTCTGATTGTTTAAGCCAAGTGAATGGAGAATTAAAGCAATTCACATCAGTTTGTCATTTTATTTCTACAGTTTATTGCTTTAAATTTGAAAGTAAAAGCAACATATTTTCAAATTTTCCTGGAAAATCAAAATTGAAATATATTTTTGATTTTAGGGGGAGTAAAAATTTAGAAATTTTGAAAATTTGAAAAAACCCAAAAACATGATAAAATCTAAAAACCAAAAACATCGAAAAAATCAAAATGAGTTTTGTTGTAAAAAAGAGGAAATGATAGTATATCAGTAGACAATCATAGTACGCTAAAGATTTGGAAAGTTAAAATGTGATAAACGGTCTCATTGATGATATGCCAGTAGGTTTTTACACGCTTAGTAGATTGTTTTCGAGTTATAAACCTAAATATCAAATACTTACTTATTTCGTGGGGAACATCTCTCGGATATATAGGTAACCCCTGAAATCTTGTTTGAAAGGCTTTCTATTTCTGACATACTAGGTCTTTGTGCATGATGATATCTGGGGTATTATACCAGGACTTCTGATTTTGCGGAAGCAATAGCCTAGTCCTCATATAATACTCTGCACTGCTTTAATCATAAAGCTCACCCTCAGCATAAAAAATGATGAAACATTGAAAAATGCTAATCATGTGCTGTTGAAGAAAAGATCCCCAAACGGGACACACCTAAAAGTCGAGCCATCATCTCTTTGTCTGAACGGAAGTTCTAACCTGAGCTCTCATGGTCTCGCATTACCCATTTACAGATATCATTAGTGTACATTCACCTGTAAGACTGAATATAGGAGTCTGGATACGGGAGTATATTCTGAGGTGGGACACGCGAATAAGTTAAGTTCATTAAAACACTAATCTCGTATCTCGAATCGATTGAACATTGTGTGAAAATTTAAGTGGATCAGTATACTGACAATCTAAGTGAATCGTTTAGAACTTAAAGTGTTTAAAGCTCAACGGTACTAGTGATTTGTCATAAACTGATATGATCCTCTTACACAAACTCACAAAAATATTGTCTGTAAATATTTCTTTATTGCATTTTAACACACTAAAAAATCTTAAAAATCCAAAAAGAATATGTTTTAGCATAAAATTTTGAAAATTCAAAAAGATTTTATTTCATCTTATTTTCGACAACTGATGTTGGAAAGCTGATTTTCAAAATTCCAAGTGCTAAACATGATGAACGATAACAGGGTTGGGAGAGTTTGTTTGAAATGAAAAATGATTTTGAAATGAAAAATGATTTTGAAATGATTAAATGGTTCATTAATTTGAAATCCAAATTTGAGTGTTACGAATACAAGTGGTTAAGCAGAGATTAAAATTGTTATAAATAAAAAACTTATGTTTTGGGTAGAGTATGTGCAGGTAAAAGCTTTGAAAAAGCTAGGTTTCGACTCCTGAGGACTTTCCGCATGAGCGTATGCATATTAGAGCCACGTTTCTGATTCTGTTGCTACGGAGAGCAAGGAGACGTTCCTGAACCTGTGAAAGATGCAGATTGTGAATTCCAGACTGCGATTCCAGCTTATTTGAAAGGGGGAGTCTGAAGACATAAGAGCCAGATTCAGATTCTGGAACAAAGCTCGAGATAGAAGCTGCAGAATGCTGATGAGCATAAGGAATCAAGAGATCTGATCAAGAGAATTTGAAGAGAGGGAGATTGATAGGAGAAGAGCTTAAGGAATCAAGAGATCTGATCAAGAGAATTTAGTTTCTGATAGGAGAAGAGAGAGATTGATGAGGATGCTTACAGAGAGAGATACTTTGGAAAGAGTGAGAAGACTGATCAAGACTGAAGACTTAATACACTGAAGACTCGTCAACATCCAAGGGGGAGTTTGTTAGTGCATATGTCTGTTGACTTCGTCTTGTATCGAGTCATGTAATAGAATAGATAGACCAGGACACGTAGTACGAGAAAAACGGGAAACAGGTCTGAACCAGCTAATTCACACGAAGTGACTAGTTCGTGCGAACTGGCCAGTTCGTGCGAACTGGACTGTACTGGTTCGTGCGACCTGGGCTTTCCTATATATAGGTGAGTCTTGGTTGTCATTTGAAACATTCTGATTCTAGTAGCGAAGCTCTGCTGAAGTGTCGCTAGCTCTTGTAACGTTGTGAAATCAATACAATCGATATTTAATCTACTTCTAAGTGTAAATCAAGCTGCTACAACATCAATACGTCTGTTTTCGGCTTTCTTATTGATCGAGAACTCTTCTGAACCTCTCGTTTGATCGATTCACCGATCCTACACATACTTTTACTTCCTCATATTTGAACTCATGTTAGCATATTACATTCAAATTACAATGCATACTTATACATCATCATCTTTTCATGATGTGTATACTTTCCCTCGTCCTTCTTAATATCAAATTTCCTTTAAACGTTGATTACGAGGCTTAAAAAAAACCGTTTAAAACAAGTCCCGTATTCCAAACAAACAAAATAAAGAAAATCGCCAACATTAGTGGTCCTCGAGGGTCGCGATGGATAGTGCTTTAGCTATCGCGGGACGCGAGAGACGTCGCGCGACAGGAAGGTGAGCTCGGTTGGGTGTCGCGCAACGCGACACCCTTTTTTTCACAGGGGATTTCGATCTGAGTTGCTGCAGATGCCCAGCTCTAGCCTTTTCTCAAAATATTTTCTTTAAAACCCCATATCTCTAGTTTTACTAATCCATTTTACCTGATTCTTTTTCCTACGCGTCCGAAATTTAAATACGGATCCGTATAACATTGTCATATACTTTAAAACTCAGTTGTAAGTAGTTGCCTAAAATTTTCCTTTCTACCTTAGCTAAAAATATAATTGAAATTTACAATTTACTTACTTGCACGGCGCTCCGGAACGAACACACCTTCATTTGAGCTTTCGGTTTGAGTTCAAGCACTCTATCGTGTTCGAATCCCTCAAACCTAGGCTCTGATACCAACTTGTAACGCCCATATCTTTTTCATAGGGACTTAAATAATTATAAACAATCATTTTAGAAAAACTTCGACATGACCCGTTCGTAAGATAAGCATAACCATGTTTTTACCAACTCAATAACAAGTAAATTATTACTACTTTCAAAACACTAAACAAAAACCATTGCGCAGCTTTTAAAAACTACCAACATCTAGAAACACTTAAAAGATCCATTAAGTTGACTTCGAAAGTTTAGTTAATAAACCAAAACTAATTACAACAAAACACTTTTTGACCATAGACATAGTTACTAAAAGTAGCGGAAGCGCTTAAGGGCAAGCTTCATATGTGTGTTCTCTCCTAGTCACCGATGCCACCTAAGTCGAGGACTTACCTACATCAAACAACAAAACTTTAAGAAATTAGTCTTATTAGCTATTTCACTTTAAATCATTAAAGTTCTAGCTTCATCCTTTTTCATGCTTTCCTTTCATTTTTACATTCAACTACCCATTTAAACGGGTATAGCATATATTCTCATAAATGAGATAAGACATACCATTCATAACCCGTTAACATCGGGTTATTTACTTACAACATACAACATTCGTTCGATCCGTATAACGGATTGAACATCATACATTCTACATTCGTAATTGCATTCATAACCACCCATACATGACGGGTCGAACAATTGTTTTTACTTGACTTGTTCAACTCGAAACGGTCAATTTACATAACTTATTATGACCTTCATTTACATAGCCAAATCCATAAGAGATTTGCTATCTACTTATTAACCACCGTAAACCAATGTAACTAAGAATTGTATTTCGCGAACATTAGCAAAATTTAAGTAAAGTTTTATATGCACAATGGAACATACCTCGATCTTGTGTGCCTTCCATTTTCCTAGTGTTTGTACCTTCTTCCTTCACGCCTACATTAAAACGTTAGTTCACTCATTTAGTCTATCAAATTCATTCTACCATTTTCCATGTTACACATATATTCATCTCTTAAGCATTTCATGAAACACTTGGTAGGCATCATATTTAAGGCATAAGGTACAAGTATATAAAGCATATTTCTACTAGTTCATCTTCACACAACATTTACATTCATTCAAATTTACATAATTATTTCATCCTACATCAATTTTATTCATCATTCATGTATCACAACAAGCTTATACATTTAAAATCTAGTCATATGATTTTACTCAATCATCCTACTTACCCTAACTTCTTAACAAGTGGGTTTTCGTTACAACCTTGCCAATCCACCAAATCAAACATAAATTCTGCCCTATTTCACAATCTTAACCCCCAATCACACAAAGTTCCTCATAATCTCACGAATTGGGTGAAACCCAATTCCCACAATTCATAAAAACACAAAATTGAACTTACCACTCTATTGAGTATGTTTAGCTAATCGAAAATCTTATGACATGCAACCGATTAACTTTTGTAGGTCCCCTTGTTCGTACGGATCGTCACAGAATTGTATATCTAACCTAGAGTGCGGAATCCTCTATATCAGATTTGTTACAGAAACGAGTAGAAACAAAAATTCACAATCAAACGGGTCTTCTATTGATTATCCAACTTCCAGTTTACAATCAATTCAAGACCTCTAACTCACACAATTTCATCCAAGCCCTAATGCTCTCATGAAATTTCACTCTCAAACTGTTTTGGCTGATTAACCTAAACCCTAAAGCAAAGCCTTGTTTATATAACACAAGCTTGCAACATTAGGCTAGGGTTTACTACATGGGCAAAGCCCAATTCATTCCCCCTTGACCCAACTGGGTTTTGTTTAGCCTAAACTCTATTATACCACTAATACAAATCTAAACCCGCTAAACGTTTACTGTTTAACTAATTACAAGATATCCAAAGACCAAATCTAAGCTGTTGTCACAAATATGCACCAACAACTTTGAATTTCCTAGTTGATTGATGAATATTGCAAGAACAAGGGTAAACCCTTGTTTCTCCTGCCCTGGTCGACCCAAATCACGCACACAAGTGTGTGTTTTTGGTTTCAACCTTATTAATCCCTAATTAATAATAACTTTTCACATTACCCCCCTCCATAATTGTTAAGAGTTTAATTTAGGCATTTTCCATAATCTAACTTATTATTTATCATAGTTCACCAACTAAGTTAAGTTTTATTCATTTTTACTTATTATTATATTAAACCGATTTTGGGGTGTTACAAGTGGTTCATTTTCCGCTGCGTCGTTTTGGGTCAAATCGTGAATAGGGTCTTACAAGTTGGTATCAGAGCCCTGGTTTGAGAGAAATCAAGTATGAGGAGGTAAATACTTGAACTCAAACCTGTGTGCTCTTGTGACAAGGAACCCGTACAATCCGAAACTCGATTAATATCTAAGGGTAGAAGCAAAGGTAAGTATGTACTTAAGTATGCATTTGAAGAAAACTAACAGTATGTTATGTGTAAGGTAAGCGTAATTGCTTGGAGAGGATGATCCGTGAATGTGGTCTAGGACCGGCACCAAGGCATGTATTAAGACATAAGGTGAAGATTACACGAAGACACGAAACTAGTATGTGGATTGTGTACCTGGCCAGTACACAAGAAACGTATGACGTTCGTGAGACAGTGATAATTGTTACAGGTATGTCCGTTAGAATTAGGTAGTAGGTGGACGTGAGGGTGAAGGGAAATGTAAGACTTTCAGGGATTGAAAGTACCAAATACACATGAGAAGTATGAAAGAAAGTTATGAATGATATATTAGAATCCGCGAGACGGATTCGAAACATAGAAGGGAATGAATGATAGAATGAAAAGTTTGAAATTCGTAAATAGGTACAAATCAAATAAGTAAGAATGAATGACAAGAATGAAAGATTCAAAATTGTAAGTAATTACAGATCAAACGAGTAAATATTCTTTAAAAGCGGATATTTTCCAAGTTATGTTTTGAATACATATATATATGAATATAATTATGCTCATGAATTGTATGCAAGAATGGTTGAAAGAATAAATGGGTCATATGGGTCATATGGTGATCGCCATTTGGACTCGGTATCTAATGTTTTGATCTGTTAAGTTTCATACGCATATGTACGAATGAATTTACAAATTGGACTTCCGACAGTCAAACGAAATAAAATGATAAGTAATAAAACAAGTAATAAAAGAATGGATAGAGCAGTATGGTCCATTAAGTAAGTAAGTATAAAACATTGAAAACGGTTGATGTGGCAAGAAGCTTTAGTTGTAAGAACTAAACATTAGATAAATTACAAGCATGAAATATGTTAATACTCGAATCTAGAGAGCCAAAGTGAATGACGGGTTATGACCCGGGCGGAAGGCTTAAGTTTTAACGGAAAGGACAAGTATACGTGAGAAACACTAAGACATGAAGCGATGAAATTGTATGCATGCTTGAATCGACAAGAAGTACAAGTATGTGCATTGTTATGTGTATATATAATAAGAAAGAAGTGACAGATTGACTTTGAAAAGTCAAACTGCAAGGGTTGACGAAATAAGTAACCAGAGTAAAAGAATTGCATGTAAGGGATGAAATGTGGGATGTGTTATAGCATGTATGTAGAAAAATGTAAAAGGATTATAGGTGAGTGATCACCTAGTATAATGAATGTTTGAATGAAAGATGCTAACCTCCAATTTTGTAGATGTTAATGGTAGAATTCTTAATGAGATGAATCCAATCGAATTGGTGAAATAATGTGCACGAGTGGAAGCCCATTACAAGGATGAATGAAAGCTGGTCTGGTACGGTTAGTACTCGTGAAGGAGTGGATCGATCTGGTTTACGGATCGCTGAAGTATGATATGAAATCGAGGTAAGTAAAATGTTTTAACTCATGCCGGATAGATATGAATTAGTAAATTGAAAATGACTTGCGAGATGAATGATGGAATAGGTTTGGTATGGTATGGTATGGAATGTTTGACTTTTAATAGTTGACGTAAGAAGAAAACTATGTCATTAAGAACTAAATCTTAAAGGTTTTGAGTGAAAATTTCAGGCATTGGTTAAACTCTCGCCTAATGAACTTTCATGACACGTTTGCTTATGCAAATTAAGTAATGCATGAAATGAGAGGAATAGTAATGTAGAATGAATGAGGTGAATTAAATGTAACGTAAGGGTATGTATGGTACAAATAACTACAGGAAATGTAGAATGATATTAATTTTGGAGTTAAGCACGTATGCGTGACCATGAAATAGTAACTTCATTGCGATAACAAAATGATAATTAAATGTCATGTAATATATGTATAGAATGTAATCTTAAAGGATGAGATGAAGGTATTAGATCCGTTATAAATGGATCATATGAATGTAAGCATTATTATAAGTTTAAATAAATATGTATATCGACCTGTTACTAACGGGTCAAGGAAATGGGAATGTTATGTGGAAGTATGGCAGGGAAAGTAAAGACTTGTTAGGAAGAAATAATTGTATGAATAATTATGAATTGAGATTGGATGGTTACTTATAATTATGATGCAACTAGGAAGTCAAACATAGATGTGTATGTGTAAATGGAAATGAGAAAGGTTTCGGGGACAAAACCTTATTTAAGGGGGGTAGACTTGTAACACCCCAAAAACGTGTGTTCTAGAAACGAGCAGGAGCTTCATGAGAGCTCACAACCCTAACTTTTATCCATTTCATCAAATTGAAAGGCAAGATGAAGCTTAAATTCACAACCGAGGATGGATTAATGATCACCTTCACAAGGGGATCATAAGGTATGTCTTAAAATCTAGATTGGTAATTATGCACAAAGTGGGTTAAGTTGGAAATCGTGAAATTGTATGAAATTGAGTATGAGTATGTGTTAAAATGACCATATAGGTCTTGGGTTATGAACGATTTGAAGTAATTTGATGTTTGGAGGTGAAACCCACTTCTAGTGGTGAAGATGGCGACATGGGTGTGTCACCCATGTCCAATCCTTGTTCAAATATTGTTGTGTTATGTTGTATGTAATGCGTTCTTGTTAGGTAGATTGAATGTGATATGAATTTGTTTATGTTTTTGTGTTAATTGATGAATGAAAGCATGAAGTGGGAAGTAAAGCATGAAACACTTGTACATTATGCATAAATTGTGGCATGCACACCAAGTGTTTGATGAAATGCCTAGGTGAGATTAATAGATGAAATGGTATGCAAGTAATGGATGAAATCGTATAATATGGGGATATGATGTATTTGATGATAAATAAACATGAGAAATCTATTTTTAGATGGAATTCATGTAGGAGCTGGTTGGCCATGTTATATGGTAAAAGTATGCATTAGAATATTGTACTCTATGTTGGAGTGGTATGATGTTTACTACATGTTTGAATAATTGCTTAATCAAAATTGATAAGTAAAAGTACTCTAAATATGAAGCATATGAGATCATTAGAACAGGATGAAGTTAGAATGATGTTGGGTTGTTAAGCATAGGTCATGGTGTTAGTTGTAGAATTATGTTACTATAATGACCGGAATTGAATATGTTTGGTGTGTACATATAACTAGATGATCACGTGGTTATATGCTTATTTCATCGTGAGTATGAAATGTATATAGTGTCATTAGTATAGTCTACTATAATGACATGGATGTATGAGGTTAAGTCGAAAGTTTATATGATAAATCGTTGACTTTCTGAAAGTCAACTGTGCATAAGTAGCAATGTTAGACTTTTTGTCACAATTGTAATATTATAGAAAGTTATGTGATGCGTGTTATATCCATATGTGTTATATGTGATGACGTGATGAATTATATGAGTTTGAAAAGATTGACTTGTGGACATATGCCTTATGCTTGTTAGAATTGACTAATGAAAGTCAAATGTTCATTATGAATTTGATATGATCGTTAATATGTACAATCATGTATGTCAACAAGAATGTGAATGTGATGACATGAAATTATAGGGATCATGTCAAGATGGATGGAAGCATGGAAGCCTAACCGGTTAATAGGAGGCGAGGAAACGGATGCGAATACGGACACTTAAGGTAAGTGATTTCCAGAATCACTTCTTATTTATAAATGAAGTTTGGTATGTTGTATTTAGGGAACCATGTAAGCATTTACGGGTAAGGGTAAGTACCAAGGTAAATTCATATGAACTTTGTTTATCCTTAATGTAAATTAAGACGATAGTCTCATCGTGTTTAAGGAATGTTCATGAAGTTGCTGATTGTTCATCATGTTAATGGAATGTTCATTATGTTGCTGAATGTTCTTCGTGTTAATGGAATGTTCATTATGTTGCTGAATATTCATCGTGTTAATGGAATGTTCATTATGTTGCTGAATTTTCATCGTGTTAATGGAATATTCATTTTGTTGCTGAATGTTCATCGTGTTAATGGAATGTTCATTATGTTGCTGAATGTCCATCGTGTTAATGGAATGTTCATTATGTTGCTGAATGTTCATCGTGTTAATGGAATGTTCATTATGTTGCTGAATGTTCATCGTGTTAATGGAATGTTCATTATGTTGCTGATTGTTCATCGTGTTAATGGAATGTTCATCATGTTTGTTGGAAGTTTGTCGGTTATGTTTGTTTGTAATTGCATTGATTTGTGTTGATATGATTGTAGATAAGACTCAACTTACAAATATGTAGATATGGATCTGTAGCGTGTGTAAGTTGTGTGAACTTGTATGTACGTACATATGAATGTGATACGTATGAATGTACTTAGATATATGAAAGTGTATATACGTGTTGTAATCTAATGATTGTAGATCACTGGTATACGTATATGTGAAGATGTGGGTTTTCAATATGTTTGAGATTACTGTCACACCCCGACCGCGTCAAAACAACGAAACCGCGGCGGAAACGTCGGGGAGTGTTGTAACAGAATTATTGTTTCACAACCATGGATACAAAAGTTTCGTTTTATTGATTCATTAAGTAATTTATATTGTCTTAAAACAACCAAACAAGTTACATATTGTCTATCATTATTATTATGTCACTAAGGACTCGTCCAGGTCCTATGTGAACATGCATCCTAGCAATCAACATCATGCAACACCACCTGAAACATATGTAAAAATAAAGTCAACAAAGAAATGCTGGCGAGCACATAGGTTTTATTAGAGTATCAGATTTATGGCTCGTTTACATGTTGCAATCCCTCATTAAAAACCTTGTTTTGAAAAGTGTATAGTATTGCAACAAAATTAAACAACTCAAATCAAGTTGGTTATAATTTATAAAATCTCACAGCCATGATTCTTAACTCAAAACATTTGTTTTAGTAAACCAAATCGTAAAACATCTCGTAAAAACTCGTTAATAAAACACGTATGGTTTATATCATTCCGAAAACCTCGTTATGTGACATCGTTTCAAAAATCGTTTCCCAAGTGAACTAAATAATGACACGGAATATAATATGATAAAAGCACTTATATATAAGATGTACCAGCGGCGTATCTACCATGCTTTTATCATGTTACACCCGTCCCATTATCTAATCACAACCCAAAACCAATTGTTTGTTAAAATCGTTTATCTCGTTTAAGTCGTTTCAAATCGTTTAACTCGTCCCAAAATCATTTTCGTTTTAATTGTGAAACTACTTTTGGTCTCCTCGCTAATAACATCCAAACCTTCATGACTCGACTATCTCGAAACTCGCATTAACAAACCACCAAAGGGTAAGTTAACAATCACATATTCAGTCGTTACCTACATAACCATGGGTGTAGTCTGATAACGGGATTTGTCAGATCCTATGGTACCATAACCTAATACTGGCCGGCTTGAACAATGCTAATGAATGTTATTTGTTATGTAAATACGTCCAACAAGTTTGTTCACATTATCGAAATCGTTATTTGTTTAATATAAACCATCTTAATCGTTTTTGAAACCATTGTTTAAAATATTGAAATCGTTTTAATACATATGAATCACCCCAAAACAATTGAAAACAGTAAAATATGGGAACTATGTACTCACATCGAAGTGCAAAGTATCCTCAATCTAAAGAACTCAACAAGCTCAGGCAAATCAAGGAAACTCAAGCAACACCTAGTAATCGAATCACTAGTAAATAAATCGACACCTAAAACGGAAGATCGGATAGAATGAGGTCTTGTAAACCAAATTGTGACAACTGTGTTCTGTAATCATCGTATTATGTAAAACAATGTCAGTTATCAATAAAACAATATGCCTTGGTGTTATTATTTGTTCTTTTGTGTTTTTATATGTGCAATTGTGTTTATTAATTTTACAATTTGATTCGATACCGATTTCAAGCTTTAAATCACTTTCTGGAAGGTTATACGCAAACTGGTGCTTAAACGCAATCAGTTTAACGCGACATACACTCCGGAACTGTGACGTAAGCCAAACATACCCTAAATATCCCTTACATAACTTAGAAATAAGTTTCGAAGGATTCGGTATGGCGAAAACATGTTTATTTGAACTCAAGAACTAATTACGACAAAACTGCGAAACGAACGTAGGTGACCGCCCGGATAATATTTAAATCCCACAAATATTCTGTTATGATTATAATCTTATTTTAACCAGGTTCGTGTTGAAAAATAAATTAAAACGCTTAAAAACGTTATTTTTCAAGTTTAAGCACGTACCGTGTGTTTCTGCGCGACACAGTGCTTTTACTGCGAAACACAGACAACGTAGCTAGTCTTGGCAACTGAATTTTATTTTAGTAATATTTTGGCGAGTTTATTTTTATAGAATAATAAAAATAATTTAGAACGCCATAAATCGGGATTTGAACGCTAGATAAAATACCCGGTACATAATTAAACACTTTAACGAAACGATACCCAGCCGAACAACCGGACATTACTCGGAACATAAAAATATTGTCAAACACCTTGTTTTAACTTTTCTAAGCTAGTTAGGGTCCCCGAACACCCTAACACACCTTATATTTCATAACACACTTATACACTAACTAAACACATTAGATCCTAACCAAGTGGTAACTAGTTCCATTACAACCCAACCAAGTACCCCCCCCTTGGGCCGGTTACATGGGGATTCACACCCATGATTTTCTTGTTTATTTTATTAGGATATGCTAGGTACTAAAGAAGCACATGGACCAAAGGATTAAAATGTGTTGGAAGGACTTGTTATTAAAAACCCTTGATCATTCTCATTTCTACCATTCACAAACTCAACAAAACTCCTCCCTCTCTTCTTCCCTTACTTTCGGCAGCCATCACTAACCACCATAACACCACCATCAAGCCACTCTCTAGCCATTTTCCATCCATACAAAGGTGCAAGAGGTTCAACAACTAAGCTTGGTGTGTTCGGAAGCTCAAGGACCTCTCTAGTTTTCTTTTATCCACCACTTTTGCGCTTTGTTTCTCCCCTAGCCTTATGCTAGTAGTAAGTGCTTCAAATCTTCATCTTGTTCTTGTTTTTGGTGGTTAATAGTTGATTGAATGGTAAAATACTAAGAACTCTAAAGAACATCACCAAAGTCTTGAAGTATAACTAACTAAAGATGAAGTATGGTTAAAGTAGTGTTAAAATGATGATGAAATATGATAATTCATGATAAATCTGAAATATATAAGTGATAATCTGCTGTAAGTATTGTTGTGATCGCTAAACATGTTAACGGAATCAATCGAACACACTTTATAATGTTAAAAGACTGAAAACAGAAAGCTGTTTAGTGAATACAGCCAACTTCAGTTGGCTGTAACCACACCGTAACTTAACGAAAAATGTATTTTCTGAATTCTAGATTTATGTATTATGAAATACGGTTCTAATGGCATTGGAATCATAATTTTTAGACTCCGTTAACTTTTTTTAAAGTGTCATTTCGTAACAGCAGCTAGAGCTGCATTTTTGCTGCTAAAAATATGCGTCCCGTTTTCGGTCATAACTTGAATTCTGTGTAGGGTTAGATCATGAAATTTATACTGTAGATGGTCACTGTTGTCGCCGTGACCCTCCAACTAGAATTACATGAAGCGGACTTATGATAAATTTTAAATAAATTATTCCGTGGACTGCAGTCAGAAAAAGATAAATCTGATTTCAGTCCGGAAAATAAATTGTTATATAATATTGGTAACGAACTGGACCCCGATATTTTTACACAATAATATTTGGATTGTTTAAGACATTCTGTAAAAATTTGGGAATTTTTGGAATAAGTTAACTATTTTATTTAAATGTCCGAAAACAGTCCAGTTTCATATATATTAAAACAGAAATGACATAAGTAGCATTCTGCATGTCGAAGCGTTGGTTTTGATTATTAAAATTATTCTTATTTAATTTAGGGCGGATAAACAATTTGAGGGATTGTGTTAACATTTAAAAACGCACCCGAAGGTGAGTACATAGATCCCCTCTTTTTACTGTTTTCGATTATTTTGGGGTGATTCATATGTATCAAAACGATTTCGATATTCTAACAATGGTTTCAAAACGATTGAGATGGTTTATACTAAACTAATAAATATTTCGATAATGTGAACGAGCTTGTTGGTTGTAATTACATAACGAATGACATTCATTAATTTCGGCCAAACCGACCAATATTAGGTTATGGTACCATAGGATCCGACAAATCCCGTTATCAGACCGGACCCATGGTTATGTGTGGGTTAGGTGGGTAACGACTGATTCTGATGATTGTTAACTTACCCTTTGGAGGTTTGTTAATACGAGAACGAGTTGAACGATGAACGAGTCACAAAGGTTTGAATGTTATTAGCGAGACGACCAAAAGTAGTTTTCACAATTAAAACGAGAACGATTGAACGATTTTGAATGACTTAAACAAATGAACGATGATCTATAACGAGAACAAGTTAAACGATGTCGCACAACGATGGTTACGAAACTATATAAACCATACGAGTCTTCTTACAAGAATGATTTATGATTTGGTTTACATAAACAAATGTTTTGGGTTAAGATTCATGGCATCGAGGTTTATAAATTATGACCAATCTATTTTGACTTGGTTATTCATTTACAATACAAACATTTTACAAAACAAGGTTTTCTAATAACGAAGTTGTACGAGTTATTTCAACATATAACGAGCCATGAATCTGACACTCTCACAAAACCTATGTACTCGCCAGCATTTCTTTGCTGACTTTGTTTTTACATATGTTTCAGGTGAAGTTGCTTAGTGTTGATTGCGAATAGGATGCATGCTCACTTAGGACCGGACGAGGCCTTAGTGATTTAATAACGATAATAGACTGTGTTTGACTTGTTTGTTTAACTTAAGACAATGTTTAATATTTAATAAAACGAGACTCTTTGCATCCATGGTTTGAAACAATACTTCTGTTACAACACTCCTCGACGTTTCCGCCACGGTTTGTTGTTTTACGTGGTCGGGGTGTGACAGAAGAGTTGGTATCAGAGCCAATGGTTATAGGGAATTAGGTTATTAGTAAAATTTTGACCTAGACTATTACTTTCTAGGACCCCAACGCAAGTTGATTTGCGTTAAGATTTTAAAAACAAAATATGAATCTGCTTCGAACATTAATCATCCGTTCCAGGATGATTGATTACTAGGTTTTGAACCCTTCCAGTTTGACTCATTTTTGGCTTGGTGCCTATTGAGTTTTCAAAATCTCGTCGAAGTTTGGGTCTAAATAATGTGAACACGTGCAAACTGGAAGAGTGAATGCCTGTACCCTGAGTTTTCTGTCTAAGGCTATAGTGTTCGTACAAATCCACATAATCGGACCAGTCACTCTTACCTGGGAACTCTTGGGGTGAGTGTTCACTTATAGGCGAGCATGTCTTCGCGATACATTATTTTGATTCATTACTTTGATTAGTCACTGTGTGTCATTTGTTTGTTCGAGGTAACAAACAAATGATCGCCTTCCTTATGATTCATCAATATTTTCAATACCTCTTTTGTTTTTCCAAATTATCGACCTCACTCGTTTCTCATATTTCCTTGTTAGACAATGCCTCCTTGACGTGATGCACAATCTTTTACTGCTGAAGAACTCGCAGCCCTTGTCTCTCAACAAATGGCTGTTGTGCTTCCAGGCGTTGTGACCCAAATCCACGAGCTGTACAACAACAATAACAATAACAATGCACAATGTAATTTCAAGAGTTTCAATTCTGCTAAGCCGCTAAAGTTTTCTGGGTCACAAGGAGCGACTGCACTCCTCCAATGGTTTGAAAGTATCGAGAACACATTCAGACATGTGCAATGTTCGAATGGGCGTAAGGTTGAATTTGCATCAAGTGTGTTCGAGAAGCGTGCTCTTACTTGGTGGAACGAAGTGATGCATGATAGGGGTGCCGAAGTGGCATTGGCACAGACATGGGAAGAGCTTCGAGCTCTCATGATGAGAGAATTCTGCCCCCGTCACGAAATTCGAGCTTTGGAACGAGAGTTTGACGATCTGAAACAAGACGGGGGAGAACATCGTGCGTAGACGGATCGATTTAAGGAGCTCAGTCTTTTGTGTCCTACTATGGTTACCCCGTTGGAGAAAGCGATAGAGAGGTATATCGATGGTCTACCCGATTCCATACAAGATATTGTGACTGGCGTCAATCCTGCTACTGTTCGTTAAGCGATCGAGTTATCTGCTACCCTGACTGAGTCGTAAGTCAGGAAGGGTAAACTTACCTGCAAGGGTGATAAGAAGAAGTCAACTGATTCTGCTAAAGAAAAGGAAAAGGGTAAGGGTAAGAAGGGTGAGTCTTCGAAGAAGTCGAGAAAGCGAAAGGGTGCTCAGAACTTTGCAGTAACTGCACAAACTGCTCAGAACCCTCAGAACCCACCAGCTCAACCTCCTGCGAAGAAAGTGTATGCTGGTACCGCACCTCATTGTGCTCGTTGCAACGGTCATCATGTTGCACAACAAGCTTGTAGACAATGCACAACATGTGGTAAGCTTGGGCATCTGGCCAACATCTGTCGTTCAGGTCAGAATCAGATTGTTTAGAATCAAGCTGCTCAGGTTCAAGCCCCAGTTCAGGGGAATGCTGCTAGATTCCCACCGGGTTCATGCTTCAACTGTGGAGAGTATGGTCATTTCCGCAACAACTGTCCGAGGTTGGCAAATGCGAATGCAAATCCGAACGTGAATGTCAATGTCAATGCGAATGCGAATCCCGCTCGTGGACGAGTATTCAATCTGAATGCAAACGAGGCGTGAGCTGACAACCTCGTTGTCAATGGTACGTTTCTTGTTAACAATCGACCTGCATCTATTCTTTTTGATTCTGGTGCCGATAAAAGTTTTGTTTCGTTATCTTTTGAGCCTTTCCTTGCGATACCTAGAACTAAACTGAGGAAACCCTTATCTGTCAAAGTTGCTACTGGTAAACCTCTTGTGCTCGATTCTGTTATTCGTGATTGTCAGTTAAACCTTGATAACCATCTTTTTCCCATTGACCTCACGCCGATGCAACTTAGGAGTTTCGATATTATCGTGGGATGGATTGGTTGGCCAAACATCATGCAGAGGTAGTTTGTTTCGATAAGAATGTTCGTATTCCCCTTCCGTCTGGCGATGTTCTGGAAGTTCGTGGCGAGAAGCCATCTGGTGGTTTGAAGCTTATGTCATGTACAAAGGCCCAAAGTTATTTGCGAAAAGGATATGTCGCTTTCCTGGCACATGTCACCGAGGAGAAGGGCAAGAGCAAGAGTATTCAAGATATTCCGATTGTTCGGGATTATCCAGAGGTGTTTCCTGATGAACTGCCTGGTTTGCCTCCAGTTCGTCAAGTCGAGTTTCATATTGACCTTGTACCCAATGCCAACCCGATTGCGAAAGCACCTTATCGTCTTGCACCGTCAAAAATGCAAGAGTTATCAAAACAGCTTCAAGAGTTGTCTGATAAAGGATTCATCCGTCCGAGCTTTTCTCCTTGGGGAGCTCCTGTCCTCTTCTTGAAAAAGAAAGATGAATCTTTTCGAATGTGTATCGATTATCGTGAGCTTAATAAGCTTACCATCAAGAATCGATATCCCCTACCTAGAATTGATGATCTCTTCGACCAGCTGCAAGGTGCTTCATGTTTTTCCAAGATCGATCTACGTTCTGGGTATCATCAACTTCGCGTGTTCGAAGAAGATATCGCCAAAACTGCTTTCCGTACAAGATATGTGCACTACGAGTTCACTGTCATGCCCTTTGGTTTGACAAATGCTCCAGCTATCTTCATGGACTTAATGAATAGGGTTTGTAAACCTTATTTAGATAAGTTCATCATTGTGTTCATCGACGATATTCTTATTTATTCAAAGTCTCGAGCCGATCACGAACAACACCTTCGTTTGACGTTGGAACTCCTAAAGAAGGAACAACTTTTTGCTAAATTCTCCAAGTGTGAATTCTGGCTTAAAGAAGTTCAGTTCTTGGGTCATATTGTCAATGAGCAGGGTATTCACGTAGATCCATCCAAGATTGTTGCAATTAGGGATTGGAATACACCGACGACACCTACAGAAGTTCGTTCTTTTCTTGGTCTTACTGGTTATTATCGACGGTTTATTTCTAACTTTTCAAGGATCGCGGTTCCACTCACTGCTTTGATTCAGAAAAATAAGCCTTTTGAGTGGGGACCCAAACAAGAAGAAGCATTCCAAACGCTGAAACGGAAGCTATGTGATGCTCCTATTCTATCTCTACCTGAGGGAAACGATGATTTTGTTGTCTATTGTGACGCGTCGAATCTAGGACTTGGTTGCGTTCTTATGCAACGGGGTAAAGTCATAGCTTATGCGTCTAGACAGCTGAAAGTTCACGAGAAGAACTATACGACTCATGATCTTGAGTTAGGAGCTGTGTTTTTTGCGCTTAAAATCTGGAGACACTACCTCTATGGAACGAAGTGTGTGGTTTTCACAGACCACAAAAGTCTCCAGCATATTCTCAATCAGAAGGAGCTAAACATAAGGCAACGACGTTGGGTTGAACTCTTAAACGATTATGATTGCGAGATCCGCTACCATCCTGGTAAGGCGAATGTCGTGGCCGATGTGCTTAGTCGAAAGGAACGAGTCAAGCTTCATTCTGTTCAAACTCTATCTGATATTCAATCTTGTGTTCTTCAAACTCAACGATCTTGTGTGATCAATGACTTGTTGAAATATGAGCTACCACTTCAACTTGAGCTTAAACTCGAAAGGAAAGACGATGGCTTACTCTATTTTGAGAATCGTTTGTGGATTCCGAATCAGGACGATCTTCGCACCTTAGTAATGGACGAATCTCACAAGTCTCGATATTCTATCCATCCTGGTGCTGATAAAATGTACAAGGATCTTCGTACCCAGTATTGGTGGCCTGGTATGAAGAAGGATGTTGCCTTGTATGTATCAAAATGCCTAACTTGTCTCAAAGTCAAGGCCGAACATCAACGACCTTCTGGTTTGCTTGTACAACCAGAGATACCGGTTTGGAAGTGAGAGAACATTGCAATGGATCTCATTACTAAGTTACCGCGTACATCTAAAGGTCACGATGCTATTTGGGTTGTAGTTGATCGTTTGACAAAATCTGCTCACTTCTTACCAATCTGTGAGGATTTCTCTGCTGAGAAGCTTGCCAAGATCTATGTAGACGAGATTGTATCACGACATGGTGTTCCTCTAGATATCATTTCCGATCATGATGCTCGATTTTCATCTCATTTTTGGAAGACCATGCAATCTGTTTTGGGAACCCAACTGAATCTAAGCACTGCTTATCATCCCCAAACAGATGGTTAATCTGAGAGGACGATTCAAACTTTGGAGGATATGCTTAGAGCATGCGTGATAGACTTTGGTGGTAATTGGGATTCTCATCTGCCATTGATCGAGTTCTCATACAATAATAGTTATCATGCTAGCATTAAGATGGCACCATTCGAAGCTCTCTACGGTCGAAAATGTCGTTCACCTGTCTGTTGGAATGAGATCGGCGAACCTCAGCTTACTGGACCTGAGCTCATTCTGGAAACAACAGACAAAATCAAGAAAATCCGCGATAATCTTGTGACCGCTAGAAGCCGTCAAAGGAGTTATGCAGATTTGGGACGCAAGCCCATGGAATTTCAAATCAGAGACCGTGTCCTACTCAAGGTTTCACCTTGGAAGGGAGTGGTGAGATTTGGAAAGAAAGGAAAACTTGCACCACGATATGTTGGACCATTTAAGATTGTTGAAAGAATTAGAAAGGTTGCCTATCGACTAAAGCTACCTCCAGAGCTTGGAAATGTTCATCTGACTTTTCACGTGTCCAATTTGCGAAAGTGTTTAGCGGATGCTGATCTTCACATTCCTCTCGACGAGATTCAAATCGACGAAACGATGCACTTTGTTGAGAAACCTGTGGAGATAGTGGAACGTACATACAAACAGTTGAAGAACAAACGGATTCATTTGGTCAAAGTTCGCTGGGAATCCAAACGTGGCCCCGAGTTTACTTGGGAACATAAGGACCAGATGAAGATGAAATATCTGCATTTGTTTTCACAAGAATCCTCTAAATAAAATTTCGGGACGAAATTTCCTAAAGTAGGGGAGACTTTGACAACTGTGTTCTGTAATCATCGTATTATGTAAAACAATGTCAGTTATCAATAAAAAAATATGCCTTGGTGTTACTATTTGTGCTTTGGTGTTTTTATATGTGCAATTGTGTTTATTAATTTTACAATTTGATTCGATACCGATTTCAAGCTTTAAATCACTTTATGGAAGGTTATACGCAAACTGGTGCTTAAACGCAATCAGTTTAACGCGACATACACTCCGGAACTGTGACGTAAGCCAAACATACCCTAAATATCCCTTACATAACTTAGAAATAAGTTTCGAAGGATTCGGTATGGCGAAAACATGTTTATTTGAACTAAAGAACTAATTACGACAAAACTGCGAAACGAACGTTGGTGACCGCCCGGATAATATTTAAATCCCACAAATATTCTGTTATGATTAAAATCTTATTTTAATCAGGTTCGTGTTGAAAAATAAATTAAAACGCTTAAAAATGTTATTTTTCAAGTTTAAGCGTGTACCGTGTGTTTCTGCGCGACACAGTGCTTTTACTGCGAAACATAGACAACGTAGCCAGTCTTGGCAACTGAAATTTATTTCAGTAATATTTTGGCGAGTTTATTTTTATAGAATAATAAAAATAATTTAGAACGCCATAAATCAGGATTTGAACGCTAGATAAAATACCCGGTACATAATTAAACACTTTAACGAAACGATACCCTGTCGAACAACCGGACATTACCCGGAACATAAAAATATTGTCAAACACCTTGTTTTTACTTTTCTAAGCTAGTTAGGGTCCCCGAACACCCTAACACACCTTATATTTCATAACACACTTATACACTAACTAAACACATTAGATCCTAACCAAGTGGTAACTAGTTCCATTACAACCCAACCAAGTACCCCCCCCCCCCCTTGGGCCGGTTACATGGTGTAACACCCCGTGTTTTCACGAGTGAAAGTCAAAGTCAAGGTCAAAGTCAACGCCCGATTTCGCGCGACTCGACTCGTAGAAATGTTTTTATTTTATTTATATTATGTGGAGTAAGTGTCGTTCATTACAATAATCGAATCATATTAATCGTATTTCAATCGACCTACGACTGTGAATGATAGGAAGTAACAATGCGATAAAGTTAATCAAGCTATGCTAATCAAATCGACATCGAATAGTAACTCGAGCTGTGTATTTTACTTGTTGTTTATACGTGTGTGTGTGCCTTACGTGTTACCTGTGCATGTTTATTTTATGTTGTGTTGTGATAATCAAGCGAACTCAATCGAATTCGAATGTAAACGAACCCGAACCCGAATTCCGAGTCGAACCATATAAGAAGTAGTTGGGACTGAAAGTAATTTGACTAGGAAAACCTATCGAATCGCTCGAAAATCAAAACCGAAGCAACGTCGTACAGAACGCACCAAATCAGGCGACATCCGCACGGATGGTCAATCCGCACGGATTGCCAATCCGCACGGATGACCAATCTGGACGGATAGCCTATCCGGGTAACGTGCCATCCGCACGGCTCACCCTTTCCCCATTTAGCATCCTATAAATACACGGGTCACTCTCCAACCTTTCCACTTTTGGCAAGTGACGTCCGAACCGCACGCATTCTTCACCTTTTCTCAGATTTCTCTCAATCCAGGTAAGATCTTGCACTAATTCTTGTACATTCTTGATCACTACACAATTCTACACCTTTCCATCTTTCAAATCTCCACTTTCGACCGTGAAACCAACAAGATTTGAGGTATTCTCGGGTGACGTCATCATGAAGTTCTTACGAACTTCAAGCTTGACTTCATTCCACCAAGAATAGCTCAGATCTGAACGATTTCCATAAGATTTCACAACAACTTCACCTAAATCTAAACTTTTCTAAGGATAAAAGAGTTGAAAGAAATAAACCTAAGTTCTCTCCTTCTTTTTCCCTTAGAATCGGAACGAATCTGATCGGTTCTAGTCTTCTACTCGATAATAGTAAAGCACTAGTCCTAGATCTGGATTCTACCCACAGACACCTGATTTCGGGGTCAACCGGAATGACCGTCCTGAGTCGCCGACAGGCCTAGTTAGGGTGGTTCCTGACCGGTCTAGTCGTGCGGGTAAGAATACAATTCCAAGTGGTTGCCACGTAATCAGAACGTCTCGATAAACGACAACAGAAACCAAGAGTAGACGAACGGAACAATCAGACCAGGGACTGTCCGCATGGACCGGTCGTCCGCACGGACAAGCTGTGCGCACGGACAGGCCATACGGACGGGTTGTCACCCGGACTAGCTACCCTTGGGACCCACTCTTTAAACAAGGTTTGAGTATCGACGAATGAGCAATCCGGACGGACGACCTCTGAATGGATTACTCTTCGGATCATGAGATACTAAGGCCTTAAAATAAATTCAAACAATGTTCATCCGCACGGCCAAGTCGTCCGCACAGACAGGCTATCCTCACGGATTACCATTGTCCGCACGGACAGGCTATCCGGACGGATTACCTCTGCCCGCGCGCACAGATTGTCCGCACGGATTACCATTGTCCGCACGGACTACCATCCGGACGGATTGTTGTCCGCGCGACCGGCTTGAAAAGGTAGAAACACTTAGATGTTTTCTAAATGCTACAACGAAAAATTCAAAGCACAAGCCATCATACACAAACACATCCTTAGGAAGAAACAATCCACTTGAACGTTTATCCGCATGAACAACTTGTCCGTATGGATAAGCAATCCGCACGCGTGACTAGTCCGCACGGACAGCCCACGCGCACGGATAGCTTATCCGGATGGGTCACCATCCGCATGGATTACCATCCGCACGGATAGTTCACCCGCACGGATGACTTCCTCTCACGGATAGCTGATCCGCACGATCAGTTATCCTACCCACTCTTACTTTGTACTGTTTTACGCGCCACTTATCTTTACGCTATCGAATCTATTCAGGCTAACCGTACTCGCTGTAAAGCACTCCCTTCAATCCATAATCGCTGTGAGTATACTCGAACCCTTTTTGCTTTAGCACTTTTGGGTGTTACATACGTTACGAATATTCAAACTACAACAATCACACTACTCAAGCTATTTTAACACTAAACCATTTATGCATGTTATATGTGGCTTATGAATGCTTGTTTGTTATGTTTACACATGAAATGCTGTTTACCTGCCTTAGCAACGATAGTACTATAGTTTGGACTCAGCACCCATTCACACGGGGGTTGTTAAGGATCTTTTTCTTGCATGGATTACGGTGGTAATCATGTATTGCGAACTGCCTCGGGCAGTCAACCCGCAGTCATTGGTATCGATGGATCTATGTCGATAACTAACGTGCTTCATTTCACTATGTGTACGTGCGGGTTATGCGTAAACGAATTCGAACTCTATATGCTAGTATCAAACTTGTATGCTCACCTTTACATTTTATGTATTGACTTTATTTTAACGTATGTGACAGGTGCTTAGGTTGCTTATATGCTTCTCGGGCTGTGATGAAATTGAAGCTCGGAACTGGAGTCCTAGAAACTAACGAATAAATTTGTTATGTTTAAATCTGAGTTGTCGAAACAGAATATTTGTCTTGATGCTTTGCCTGTAATAACTATTTAACTGTTTAAGTTACGGTATGGGACGTGATATTTAATTAAATGGTAATGATAGTTGTTATGGAAACTTCTGGACAATCTGTTTCGCTCAGTGCCACGCCCCGATGATTCCGCCATCGGTTGGGGTGTGACAGATTGGTATCAGAGCCATAACTATAGGGAATTAGGCAAGACTCGACCTAGTCCGGGTCGAAGTCTTAGAGACCTAGTCTATAGTTAAGAACCAACAGACCAACTCACGCGTATGCGTAAACTCGCCACTATCACTCGCTCTTTTCTATCACTGCACTCGAATTTTCAAGTTATGAACAGGTAATGAGGCCGAGAGTAGGTGTGAAAACTGCAAACTCTCGACTAAAGTTGCTTGATCTGCTTGCGTTTTAGCTACAAACGAGGAAAATCATACCAAATTAGGAGTGAAATCCATATTTTGATGAATAATCTCCTCAATTTTATCAAAAACAAGGACACAAGTTGCAAGATAGGGGTGAAACCTTAACCTTGACGACTTGTCCTGCTTTTATACAAAAACTCCCACCAAAGTTTCGATGGACTCCAACGATCTAAAGACACAATATAACCAATGGGAATTGCGCCAACGCCCAAGAATCGAGGCAAAGGCATAGTCCTGGAGGTAATTGTGCACACAGGATCCTTGCGAATAGTCAAGCCACTTTGGTTAGTCGAAGTCTATTAGCCACAGACAATCTACCCTTGATTTATCAACCTTTATGAAGATTTTTATGTGTTTTCTTACTTATTTGTTAAACGTTTTGAGGTACTACCGGTTTCGATCTAATATTTTGGGCCTTTGCTACACACACAACACACAAACAAATCGCTCGCATTACACTACTTTCGAACACTCGCAAACTCTGAATATTAGGTTTCTGTTTTCTGACTGCTCCTAGTGACTCAGGCGTATGTGTGTTTTGCTATTGTGCTTACATGTTTAGGAATATTGTGATTATGTGCTCTATGTGTTTATGTGATTTTTGTGCAATTCTGTGATTTTGTGACTATCTGCGTTTGCATGAACGTGTTACTGAGCTTTAGTAGTAGTAGATGTGTGAGGTGAGATTCGAATACATGTGTTGAGTTCCGTGGCGATGTCAATTGCAGACAATGTCGTCTGGATCTCGTCATACACTCACTCGTCAGGAAAAGAGGGACATACGTCTTGCCTCTATTATCCCGAAGAGTGTGGCAAAAGCTGTGAGCGATGCCTATGAGAATGCCAGCAAATCATCCGAGGAGTCGAGGACTGAAGGTCCTAAAGCTGCCGCAAGACCTTTCAGTTTCAACAATTCAAGTCATGTGGGCCGAAAGAATTCACAGGCGAAGGAGGTCCTACTGCACTATTCCACTGGTTTGACTCTATCGAGGTTACTCCGCGACAAAGTGGTTGCCCTGATGACCTTCGAACTCTAAATGCTACCGGCGTCTTTCAGTCCCGTGCTTTAGACTGGTGGACGGCCGAGAGGAACAAGAGAGGGAATGATGCAGCTTACGGTTTGTCGTGGGACGAGCTCAAGGAAGTCATGCTAGAGGAATTCTGCCCTCCTCACGAACGTCAAAAGCTCGAAGATGAATTCTGGCACATACACCATAAGGATGGAGACAATGCTGGTCTCACTGCTCGCTTCAAACAGCTCAGCATTATCTGTCCCGACCAGGTCAAGACTCCCGAGATGACCATCAAGAAGTACATCCGAGCTTTGCCCGACTGCGTTGCTGATTTCGTGCAAGCGGCTAAGACTACCACGATCGAGGAAACCTATCTGCTAGCCGCTGAAATCAATGACAAAAGGGTTAAGGCTGGGGTGTGGGATAAGACCTCCAAGCATCTGCATCAGGCTACCGCTACTGCACCAACTGCTGAACCTACCTCGTCAAGCAACAAGAGAAAGAACAAGAGAAAGAACAACTCCACCAACAAGAACTGTGCGATTACTGCTGCACCGATCCAAGCTGTACCTGCCCAACAGCGTCAAGTAGCGGCGCCTGTGGCCAATGCACCGCCTGCGAAGCGTGCATATACTGGACCACACCCGCTCTGCCCTACTTGCACCTATCATCACCAGACAGCTATTCAATGCCGCTTCTGTGCTCACTGCAATGTGTACGGCCACTTTACCGCCCACTACCGTATTCGCCAAGCTCCTGCCAATCAAGCTCTACTCGCTGCCCCACAGGGTCAACAAGCTCCTCCGGCACCCGCAGTCAAAGCCAGAGCATGCTTCACGTGTGGCGACCCGAATCATTTCGCCAACATGTGCCCAAACAGGGTAGTGAAACAGGAACCGCAACAGCAGCAGCCACAGCAGCAACAACAACAGCAGCAGCAACAGCAGGCCGCACGCGCCAGAACTTTCAACCTCAACGTGCGTCATGCCCAGGCCGACAACAACGTGGTCAACGGTACGTTCCTCGTGAATGGTATTTATGCTTCATGTTTGTTTGATACTGGAGCGGATAATTGCTTTGTGTCACTCGAATTTGAGAAACTCCTTAGTCGTAAACGTTCCCGACTCTCCTCTGCATTCGATGTTGAAGTCGCTACCGGAAGAACCGTCGCTGTAAACTCTGTTATTCGTGATTGCACTCTCGAGCTCAACAATCACATCTTTCCAATCGACCTTATTCCGATGCAACTCGGAAGCTTTGATGTCATAGTAGGCATGGACTTTCTTCGTGAAAACCATGCCGAAGTTGTGTGCTTCGATAAAATGATTCGTTTTTTGCTCGCAAACGGTGATTCATTGCGCGTTTATGGTGATACTACTTCGAAGGGTCTCAAACTTATGTCATGCCTCCAAGCTAGCAAGTATCTCCGTAAGGAATACAGGGCTTTCTTGGCTAACGTTGTAGCAGCGGAGAAGGAAAAGAAAGAGAAGAAGGAGGTGAAAGACGTACCCGTGGTTCGAGAATTTCCTAATGTTTTTCCAGAGGATCTTCCCGGACTACCTCCGAAGCGCGATATTGATTTTCGCATTGACCTCATTCCTGGGGCAAATCCTATCGCCAGAGCTCCTTATCGACTCGCGCCGTCCGAAATGTGCGAACTCTCAACCCAACTCCAGGAATTACTTGAAAAAGGCTTCATTCGCCCGAGCACCTCTCCTTGGGGCGCACCAGCCCTTTTCGTCAAAAAGAAGGACGGGTCGTTCCGGATGTGCATCGACTACCGGGAATTGAATAAGTTGACTATCAAGAACCGCTATCCTCTGCCTCGCATCGACGATTTGTTTGACCAATTACAAGGCGCTACGTGTTTCTCAAAGATCGATCTACGTTCCGGATATCATCAGCTGCGTATACAGGAGGAGGATATACCCAAAACCACGTTCGTACTCGTTACGGCCATTACGAATTCGTTGTCATGCCTTTTGGCCTAACAAACGCACCAGCAGTTTTCATGGATCTAATGAATCGAGTGTGTAAACCATATCTCGACCGTTTCGTCATCGTGTTCATCGACGATGTCTTGATCTATTCCAAAACGAGAGCCGAACACGCGCAACATCTACGTTTGGTTCTCGAGTTACTCCAGGGGAACCAACTCTACGCCAAATTCTCCAAGTGCGAGTTTTGGTTGGGGGAAGTTCAGTTTCTGGGTCACATTGTAAATAGTCAGGGTATTCACGTCGATCCTGCGAAGATTGAAGCTGTTAAGAGCTGGGTTACGCCTAAGAACCCATCTGAAGTCCGCTTCTTTCTCGGGCTAGCGGGCTATTATCGACGATTTATCGAAGGATTCTCGAAGATTGCTGTACCACTTACCACTCTCACGCATAAGGACCAGCCTTTTGTCTGGGGAACCAAACAAGAGTCTGCCTTTCGAACCCTCAAACACATGCTTTGCAATGCTCCTGTTCTCACACTACCCGACGGAAACGATAATTTCATTGTCTACAGTGATGCTTCCAACCTTGGTCTCGGCTGTGTCCTAATGCAACAAGACAAGGTCATAGCTTACGCACCTCGTCAGCTCAAAGTCCACGAGAAGAACTATACAACCCACGACCTCGAGCTAGGCGCAGTTGTTTTTGCATTAAAGATTTGGCGACACTACCTGTATGGTACAAGGTGTACGATCTTCACCGATCATAAGAGCCTGCAACACATCTTTAATCAGAGGGAACTAAATATGCGTCAACGCCGATGGGTAGAACTTCTCAACGATTACGACTGTGAGATTCGTTATCACCCAGGCAAAGCAAATGTTGTTGCTGACGCACTTAGCAGACGGAGCTATCTGCTTAGCACTCGTAATATTCAAGCCCAGCACAACCTCGAAGCCCTCATCCGCGACGCCCAGCATGCATGTTTCAACGAACGCACCTTGAAGAAAGAAAGAATCTACCACGATGGAGCCCAGCTTGTGAGCAAATCAAATGGGATATTCCACTTCTTCGACCGAATTTGGATTCCCAAGCGAACCAACCTGCGACAGATTATCATGGATGAAGCCCACAAATCCCGATACTCTATCCATCCCGGTGCTGAAAAAATGTACCATGACCTTCGCTAAAGGTACTGGTGGCCGGGTATGAAACGGGATATCGCTCTCTACGTCGAAAAATGCCTAACCTGTGCTAGAATCAAGGCTGAACATCAAAGACCCTCTGGCTTGCTCGAACAACCACCAATTCCCATGTGGAAGTGGGAGAGCATAGCTATGGATTTCGTAACCAAGCTTCCAACCACATCATCAGGTCACGACAGCATCTGGGTTGTTATTGACCGATTGACTAAATCAGCTCACTTTCTACCAATACGGGAAGACTATAAGGTGGAACGATTAGCCCGAATCTACATCGACGAGATCATTTGTCGACACGGGACGCCTCGTGACATCATCTCTGATCGTGATGCTCGGTTTACTTCACGATTGTGGGAAACATTCCAAGCGGCACTCGGTACAATGCTTAATCTAAGTACTGTGTTCCACCCACAAACCGACGGTCAGACTGAAAGAACGATCCGTACTCTTGAAGACATGCTCCGCTCGTGTGTTCTAGACTTCGGTGGTAATTGGGATAGACACCTTCCGTTAGTCGAATTTTCGTATAACAACAGCTATCAGGCTAGCATCCAGATGGCACCTTTCGAGGCCTTATACGGAAGAAGATGTCGATCGCCTATTGTGTGGCACGAGATCGGTCATTCGCAACTAACCGGTCCGAAGCTGCTACAAGAAACGACAGACAAAATTTTCCAAATTCGGGACAACCTAGCGAAAGCTCGGGATCGACAGAAAGTTTACGCCGATAAAAAGCGCAAGCCCCGTGAATATGGCGTTGGTGACTACGTACTCCTAAAGGTATCACCTTGGAAGGGTGTAGTCCGATTCGGCAAGAAGGGGAAACTCGCGCCTCGATATGTTGGACCTTTTAAGATTCTTGAAAGGATCGGAAAAGTCGCCTACAGACTCGAATTACCGGAGGAACTTAGCAATGTCCATCCGACTTTCCACGTGTCAAACCTCCGAAAGTGCATCGCCGACCACGACTTACATGTTCCTCTAGATGATCTACAAGTGAACGAAACATTACACTTCGTGGAGAAGCCTGTCGAAATCATGGATCGCCAAACCAAAGAACTCAGGCGCTCACGCATTCCTATTGTGAAAGTCCGGTGGGAAGGCAAACGAGGCGCGGAGTTCACTTGGGAACTCGAAAGCGACATGAAGGCAAAATATCCGCAGTTGTTTAATTAAGAAAATTCGTAGATTATTAGATCAAGTGTTTTCGCACAACATATTCAAGTTTTAGCAATCTTATTCGTAAAAAGTTGTTTAATTTGGCGATTTTTAGAGAAAAACGTGATGAATATGAAAGATGAAGAAATTGATCAAATCTGAGTGCGTTTGATCATCGCAATCGATCACCTGCTCAGATACCACTTGTAGGATCTGTTTTGACTCCGTTACGATTATGTTCAGTCACACACGTTCACGGATTCCGCACGTCTCCGAGCCAACAATGATCCGCGCGAACAGACTAGTCAACAAGTCAACACGGATATGTTATCCGCACGGATTGCCATCCGTACGGTGAACATCAACAGCAACATTCAACACTTTTTCTAACAAAAAAAATTCAAATTTCTCCCAAATGACTTCGAATTAAAATCTGAAACTTTATAGGCTTTTAGATCAGACAATTTCGCATAACATATCCAAAAATCAGCGATTTTCATCCGTAAAAGTCGATTAACTCAACGATTTTCAGTGGTCCAAACGAAGAACTCTCACATGTGATCCACGGTTAGTTACGGTTTTCAGCTTAATTTCGGGACGAAATTCCCTAAACAAGGGGAGGCTGTAACACCCCGTGTTTTCACGAGTGAAAGTTAAAGTCAAGGTCAAAGTCAACGCCCGATTTCGCGCGACTCGACTCGTAGAAATGTTTTTATTTTATTTATATTATGTGGAGTAAGTGTCGTTCATTACAATAATCGAATCATATTAATCGTATTTCAATCGACCTACGACTGTGAATGATAGGAAGTAACAATGCGATAAAGTTAATCAAGCTATGCTAATCAAATCGACATCGAATCGTAACTCGAGCTGTGTATTTTACTTGTTGTTTATACGTGTGTGTGTGCCTTACGTGTTACCTGTGCATGTTTATTTTATGTTGTGTTGTGATAATCAAGCGAACTCAATCGAACTCGAAGTCTAACTCGAATGTAAACGAACCCGAACCCGAATTCCGAGTCGAACCATATAAGAAGTAGTTGGGACTGAAAGTAATTTGACTAGGAAACCCTATCGAATCGCTCGAAAATCAAAACCGAAGCAACGTCCTACCGAACGCACCAAATCAGGCGACATCCGCACGGATGGTCAATCCGCACGGATTGCCAATCCGCACGGATTGCCAATCCGCACGGATGACCAATCCGGACGGATAGCCTATCCGGGTAACGTGCCATCTGCACGGCTCACCCTTTCCCCATTTAGCATCCTATAAATACACGGGTCACTCTCCAACCTTTCCACTTTTGGCAAGTGACGTCCGAACCGCACGCATTCTTCACCTTTTCTCAGATTTCTCTCAATCCAGGTAAGATCTTGCACTAATTCTTGTACATTCTTGATCACTACACAATTCTACACCTTTCCATCTTTCAAATCTCCACTTTCGACCGTGAAACCAACAAGATTTTAGGGTATTCTCGGGTGATGTCATCATTTCATTCCACCAAGAATAGCTCAGATCTGAACGATTTCCATAAGATTTCACAACAACTTCACCTAAATCTAAACTTTTCTAAGGATAAAAGAGTTGAAAGAAATAAACCTAAGTTCTCTCCTTCTTTTTCCCTTAGAATCGGTACGATTCTGATCGGTTCTAGTCTTCTACTCGATAATAGTAAAGCACTAGTCCTAGATCTGGATTCTACCCACAGACACCTGATTTCGGGGTCAACCGGAATGACCGTCCTGAGTCGCCGACAGGCCTAGTTAGGGTGGTCCCTGACCGGACTAGTCGTGCGGGTAAGAATACAATTCCAAGTGGTTGCCACGTAATCAGAACGTCTCGATAAACGACAACAGAAACCAAGAGTAGACAAACGGAACAATCAGACCAGGGACTGTCCGCACGGACCGGTCGTCCGCACGGACAAGCTGTGCGCACGGACAGGCCATACGGACGGGTTGTCACACGGACGAGCTACCCTTGGGACCCTCTCTTCAAACAAGGTTTGAGTATCGACGAATGAGCAATCCGAACGGACGACCTCTGAATGGATTACTCTTCGGATCATGAGATACTAAGGCCTTAAAATAAATTCAAACAATGTTCATCCGCACGGCCAAGTCGTCCGCACGGACAGGCTATCCGCACGGATTACCATTGTCCGCACGGACAGGCTATCCGGACGGATTACCTCTGCCCGCGCACACAGATTGTCCGCACGGATTACCATTGTCCGCACGGACTACCATCCGGACGGATTGTTGTCCGCGCGACCGGTTTGAAAAGGTAGAAACACTTAGATGTTTTCTAAATGCTACAACGAAAACTTCAAAGCACAAGCCATCATACACAAACACATCCTTAGGAAGAAACAATCCACTTGAACGTTTATTCGCACGAACAACTTGTCCGTACGGATAAGCAATCCGCAAGCGTGACTAGTCCGCACGGACTACCGTCCGCACGGACAGCCCACGCGCACGGATAGCTTATCCGGATGGGTCACCATCCGCACGGATTACCGTCCGCATGGATAGTTCACCCGCACGGATGACTTCCTCTCACGGATAGCTGATCCGCACGATCAGTTATCCTACCCACTCTCACTTTGTACTGTTTTACGCGCCACTTATCTTTACGCTATCGAATCTATTCAGGCTAACCATACTCGCTGTAAAGCGCTCCCTTCAATCCATAATCGCTGTGAGTATACTCGAACCCTTTTTGCTTTAGCACTTTTGGGTGTTACATACGTTACGAATATTCAAACTACAACAATCACACTACTCAAGCTATTTTAATGCTAAACCATTTATGCATGTTATACGTGGCTTATGAATGCTTGTTTGTTATGTTTACACATGGAATGCTGTCTACCTGCCTTAGCAACGATAGTACTATAGTTTGGATTCAGCACCCGTTCACACGGGGGTTGTTAAGGATCTTTTACTTGCATGGATTACGGTGGTAATCATGTATTGCGAACTGCCTCGGGCAGTCAACCCGCAGTCATTGGTATCGATGGATCTATGTCGATAACTAACGTGCTTCATTTCACTATGTGTAAGTGCGGGTTATGCGTAAACGAATTCGAACTCTATATGCTAGTATCAAACTTGTATGCTCACCTTTACATTTTATGTATTGACTTTATTTTAACGTATGTGACAGGTGCTTAGGTTGCTTATATGCTTCTCGGGCTGTGATGAAATTGAAGCTAGGAACTGGAGTCCTAGAAACTAACGAATAAATTTGTTATGTTTAAATCTGAGTTGTCGAAACAGAATATTTGTCTTGATGCTTTGCCTGTAATAACTATTTAACTGTTTAAGTTACGGTATGGGACGTGATATTTAATTAAATGGTAATGATAGTTGTTATGGAAACTTCTGGACAATCTGTTTCGCTCAGTGCCACGCCCCGATGATTCCGCCATCGGTTGGGGTGTGACACATGGGGCTTCACACCCATGATTTTCTTGTTTATTTTTTTAGGATATGCTAGGTACTAAAGAAGCACATGGACCAAAGGATTAAAATGTGTTGGAAGGACTTGTTGTTAAAAACCCTTGATCATTCTCATTTCTACCATTACTCAACAAAACTCCTCCCTCTCTTCTTCCCTTGCTTTCGGCAGCCATCACTAACCACCATAACACCACCATCAAGCCACTCTCTAGCCATTTTCCATCCATACAAAGTTGCAAGATGTTCAACAACTAAGCTTGGTGTGTTCGGAAGTTCAAGGACCTCTCTAGTTTTCTTTTATCCACCACTTTTGCGCTTTTTTTCTCCCCTAGCCTTGTGCTAGTAGTAAGTGCTTCAAATCTTCATCTTGTTCTTGTTTTTTTTGGTTAATAGTTGATTGAATGGTAAAATACTAAGAACTCTAAAGAACATCACCAAAGTCTTGAAGTATAACTAACTAAAGATGAAGTATGGTTAAAGTAGTATTAAAATGATGATGAAATATGATAATGCATGATAAATCTGAAATATATAAGTGATAATCTGCTGTAAGTATTGTTGTGATCGCTAAACATGTTAACGGAATCAATCGAATACACTTTATAATGTTAAAAGACTGAAAACAGAAAGCTGTTTAGTGAATACAACCAACTTTAGTTGGCTGTAACTAGACCGTAACTTAACGAAAATGTATTTTCTGAAGTCTGGATTTATGTATTATGAAATACGGTCCTAATGGCACTGGAATCATAATTTTTGGACTCCGTTTACTATTTTTAAAGTGTCATTTCGTAACAGCAGCTAGAGCTGCATTTTTGCTTCTGAAAATATGCGTCCTATTTTCGGTCATAACTAGAATTCTGTGTAGGGTTAGATCATCAAATTTATACTGTAGATGGTCACTGTTGTCTCCGTGATCCTCCAACTGGAATTACATCAAACGGACTTACGATAAATTTTAAATAAATTATTCCGTTGACTGCAGTTAGAAAAGGATAAATCTGATTTCAGTCCGGAAAATGAATTTTTATATAATATTGGTAACAAACTGGACCCCGATATTTTTACACAATAATATTTGGATCGTTTAAGACATTCTGTAAAAATTTGGGAATTTTTGGAATAAGTTAACTATTTTATTTAAATGTCCGAAAACAGTCCAGTTTCATATATATTAAAACAGAAATGACATAAGTAGCATTCTGCATGTCGAAGCGTGGGTTTTGATTATTAAAATCATTCTTATTTAATTTAGGGCGGATAAACAATTTGAGGGATTGTGTTAACATTTAAAAATGCACCCGAAGGTGAGTACATAGATCCCCTCTTTTTACTGTTTTCGATTATTTTGGGGTGATTCATATGTATCAAAACGATTTCGATATTCTAACAATGGTTTCAAAACGATTGAGATTGTTTATACTAAACTAATAACGATTTCGATAATGTGAACGAGCTTGTTGGTTGTAATTACGTAACGAATGACATTCATTAATTTCGGCCAAACCGACCAGTATTAGGTTATGGTACCATAGGATCCGACAAATCCCGTTATCAGACCGGACCCATGGTTATGTGTGGGTTAGGTGGGTAACGACTGAATCTGATGATTGTTAACTTACCCTTTGGAGGTTTATAATACGAGAACGAGTTGAACGATAAACGAGTCACAAAGGTTTGAATGTTATTAGCGAGACGACCAAAAGTAGTTTTCACAATTAAAACGAGAACGATTTTGAATGATTTAAACAAATGAACGATGATCTATAACGAGAACGAGTTAAACGATGTCGCACAACGATGGTTACGAAACTATATAAACCATACGAGTCTTCTTACAAGAATGATTTATGATTTGGTTTACATAAACAAATGTTTTGGGTTAAGATTCATGGCATCGAGGTTTATAAATTATGACCAATCTATTTTGACTTGGTTATTCATTTACAATACAAACATTTTACAAAACAAGGTTTTCTAATAACGAAGTTGTACGAGTTATTTCAACATATAACGAGCCATGAATCTGACACTCTCATAAAACCTATGTACTCGCCAGCATTTCTTTGCTGACTTTGTTTTTACATATGTTTCAGGTGAAGTTGCTTAGTGTTGATTGCGAATAGGATGCATGCTCACTTAGGACCGGACGAGGCCTTAGTGATTTAATAACGATAATAGACTGTGTTTCACTTGTTTGTTTAACTTAAGACAATGTTTAATATTTAATAAAACGAGACTCTTTGCATTCATGGTTTGAAACAATACTTCTGTTACAACACTCCTCGACGTTTCCGCCATGGTTTGTTGTTTTACGTGGTCGGTGTGTGACACAAATGAGTATTGGAACTCATGTGATATGGTTTAACAAAGCCTACATTCTAGATCGGAACCTAACCTAAGTGCTTTCGACCCGTTACGACCCATTAAGGTAGCTTACGCCACTTTAACGCGTCGTTCGCGCAAAAGCGCGTTCGAGACGTCTAACTAGTCCTATGACAAGTATTATATGCCTGAACATGTTTAATTATGTTGCATAATCAGTTAAGTGACAAATGTTTAGGTTACATATGCTTACTATCCAATTATGCATGAAAATGGCATTTTAGTCATTTACCTAAGGCATATAAACTACCTATCATACAACTACTTAAACTATGTGACCATAAGGTATAACCTTGGAAGGTTATTCCCTACGCAACTATGGTCACTAAACATGCTTGGTTTAGACCGCTTGACTTACGACTCTAAACAAGCACTATACTAAAAGTGACGAGCTAAACATGTTAAAACATGTTTAACTAAGTTAGAAAACAAGTTTTGATATCAAAACAAAGTGTTTTGATACCCTAGAGTAGTTTGGTTGCAAAATACGCATAAATACGCATTTTGACCGAAACTACGACTCGTTACTACGCCTAGTCAACGTGGTAATCAGTAGGTATAGTCACAAGGGACTATAACCATCGTGATTACGCTCACGTTGCAAAGTTCAAACGAACTTTGTGTTGACCAAAGACTGGTCAATGCAGAAAGTCAAACACTGTTTGACTTTCACGCTCGAAAAGCAATAAAAGAACGAAAGAAGCTTACAAAGGGTCCAAGCTAGGGAGAACTTGATCTATAACACTCAGGAATGAAGCAAAGGCTTCAAATTAGAGCATTAAAATGATCAAGGGTGCAGAAAAATGAAAGAGGGCATGGCTATATATAGTTTTCGATTAACCGTTAAGATCGTTTCATGCTAAAGAGGGAATGATCTAGGCCATCCATGTGGGCAAATGGTATTGTAATGCAAGGGGCATCCTAAAAACCATCAAAACTTGCCCAAAGTATCCCAAATCAGCTGCCAAAACCATCAAAAACCAGTCCAAATGACCAGGTACAATGTTTCTGTCTGGTAGGCTGTCACACCCCGCATAAGATATAGCCTCATGTTTGACAGAATTGCAACTTTGGTCCCTGCACTTGAGAAACTTGCATTTTGATGCATTTTAGACACGTTTAAGCCCCGTTAACCTCATTTCAAGGCTCTAAAATGATGTTAAAGTATAGGGAACTTAAAATATGCTCAAAAACATCTCGGATGTTGGCTCATTTGGTCGTACGGTTGCGTTATTCGGTTAATTACGACGGAAGTCGTAACGAACGCAAAAACGATCCAAATTAAGCGACGAATGAAATTTTATCATGCCAATCACTAAAAGTAAATATTTTAATGATTACATAAGTTTTGGGTGTCTGGATATATTCAGAACGTAAGATATGCGCGAAAATGCAAACTTATGCACTTTTTGACGCTTTTAGTCCCTATTGATCAAATAAGTTTATTTTAGCATACCGAACCCCTCAAAGCCTATTTCTAAGCTATGTAAAGGATATTTAGGGTATGTTTAACTTATGATCAAGTTTCGGAATGTTCGTTACCATACAAATCGGTATACTTTCACAGTTTGACACAAATAGTCCCTACGATCGAATAGACTTGTTTTCAACACACCAAACCATCCAAAACTTATTTCTAAGTTATGTGAAGGATATTTAAGGTATGTTAAGCCTATGTCACTATTCCGGAGTATTTGTCGCGTTAAACTGGTTGCGTTTACACACCAGTTTGCGTATAACTTTCCCGAAAGCGATTTAAAGCTTGAAATCGGAATCGAATCAAATCTTAAAATCATCAAACACATAATAACACCAAAACACATTGTTTTATTAATAATTAACATTGTTTTACATTGTACATCGATTACAGAGCACAGTTGTCACAGTCTCCCCTACTTTAGGAAATTTCATCCCGAAATTTTAACTAGAAGAAACTTGTGAGAACAATTGCGGATATTTCACCTTCATTTAGTCCTCGTGTTCCCAAGTAAACTCTGGGCCATGTTTGGATTCCCAGCGAACCTTAACCAATTGAATTCGTTTGTTCTTCAACTGTTTGACTGCACGGTCCGTTATCTCCACAGGTTTCTCGACAAAGTGCATCGTTTCATCGATTTGGATTTCGTCGAGTGGAATGTGAAGATTAGCGTCAGCTAAACACTTTCGCAAATTGGACACGTGAAAATTCGGATGAATATTTCCAAGCTCGGGAGGTAGCTCTAGTCGATAGGCAACCTTTCCAACTCTTCCAACAATCTTAAATGGTCCAACATATCGAGGTGCAAGTTTTCCTTTCTTTCCAAATCTCACCACTCCCTTCCAAGGTGATACCTTGAGTAGGACATGGTCTCCGACTTGAAATTCTAGGGGCTTGCGTCGCATATCCGCATAACTCTTTTTGACGGCTTCTAGCTGTTACAAGATTATCATGAATTTTCTTGACTTTGTCTGTCGTTTCCAAAATGAGCTCAGGTCCAGTAAGCTGAGCTTCACCGATCTCATTCCAACAGACAGGTGAACGACATTTTCGACCGTAGAGAGCTTCGAATGGTGCCATATTAATGCTAGCATGATAACTATTGTTGTAAGAGAACTCGATCAATGGAAGATGAAAATCCCAATTATCACCAAAGTCTATCATGCATGCTCTAAGCATATCCTCCAAAGTTTGAATCGTCCTCTCAGATTGTCCATCTGTTTGGGGATGATAAGCAGTGCTTAGATTTAGTTGGGTTCCCATAGCAGATTGCATGGTCTTTTAAAAATGAGATGAAAATCGAGCATCACGATCAGATATGATATCCAAAGGGACACCATGTCGAAATACAATTTCATCAACATAAATCTTTGCAAGTTTATCAGCAGATATATCCTCGCGAATCGGAATAAAATGAGCTGACTTCGTTAATCGATCGATAACAACCCATATAGCATCGTGACCTTTAGATGTACGCAGTAACTTAGTGATGAGATCCATAGCAATGTTCTCCCACTTCCAAACCGGTATCTCTGGTTGTACAAGCAAGCCAGATGGTCGTTGATGTTCAGCCTTGACTTTGAGACAAGTTAGGTATTTCGATACATACAAGGCAATATCCTTCTTCATACCAGGCCACCAGTACTGAGTACGAAGATCCTTGTACATTTTATCAGCACCATGATGGATAGAATATCGAGACTTGTGAGATTCATCCATCACTAAAGTGCGAAGATCGTCTTGTTTCGGAATCCACAAACGATCTTTGAAATAGAGTAACCCATCATCCTTCGTTTCGAGTTTAAGCTCGAGTTGAAGTGGTAGCTCATATTTCAATAAGCCTTTGGTTACGCATAATTGTTGAGTTTGAAGGATACGGATTGAATATCGGATAGAGTCCGAATAGAATGAAGCTTGACTCACTCCTTTCGACTAAGCGCATCGGCTACGACATTCACCTTACCAGGATGGTAGCGAATCTCGCAATCGTAGTCGTTTAGGAGTTCAACCCAACATCGTTGCCTCATGTTCAACTCCTTTTGATTAAGAATGTGTTGGAGACTTTTGTGGTCTGTGAAAACCACACACTTCGTGCCATAAAGATAGTGTCTCCAGATTTTGAGTGCGAAAACTACAGCTCCTAACT
Organism: Helianthus tuberosus; assembly: GCA_030545235.1. Lineage (NCBI taxonomy): Eukaryota > Viridiplantae > Streptophyta > Magnoliopsida > Asterales > Asteraceae > Helianthus > Helianthus tuberosus. Next base: position 60,466,423 of record CM060436.1, read on the forward strand.
CAAGATCATGAGTTGTGCAGTTCTTCTCATGAACTTTCAGCTGTCTAGACGCATATGCTATAACTTTGCCTCGTTTCATGAGAACACAACCAAGGCCTAAGTTGGACGCATCACATTAGACAACGAAATCATCGTTTCCATCTGGCAAAGATAGAACAGGAGCATCGCAGAGTTTTTGTTTCAGCGTTTGGAACGCTTCTTCTTGTTTGGGTCCCCACTCAAAAGGCTTATTCTTTTGAGTCAAAGCAGTGAGTGGAACCGCGATCTTGGAGAAGTTCGAAATAAATCGGCGATAATACCCAACAAGACCAAGAAAAGATCGAATCTCTGTGGGTGTCGTTGGTGTATTCCAATCCTTAATTGCAGCAATTTTTCAAGGATCCACATGGATACCCTGCTCGTTGACTATATGACCCAAGAATTGAACTTCTTTAAGCCAAAATTCACACTTGGAGAATTTAGCAAAAAGTTGTTCCTTCTTCAGGAGTTCCAGAGTCAAATGAAGGTGTTGCTCATGATCGGCTCTAGACTTCGAATAAATGAGAATATCGTCGATGAACACAATGATGAACTTGTCTAAATAAGGTTTACAGACCCTATTCATTAAGTCCATGAAGATAGCTGGGGCATTCGTCAAACCAAAAGGCATGACAGTGAACTCATAGTGCCCATATCTCGTGCGGAAAGCAGTTTTGGGAATATCTTCTTCGAGTACACGAAGTTGATGATACCCAGAACGCAGATCGATCTTGGAAAATCAGGTAGCACCTTGCAGCTGATCAAAGAGATCATCGATTCTAGGTAGGGGATATCGATTCTTGATGGTAAGCTTATTAAGCTCACGATAATCGATACACATTCGAAAAGATCCATCTTTCTTTTTCACAAAGAGGACAGGAGCACCCCAGGGCGAAAAGCTAGGTCGGATGAATCCTTTATCAGACAACTCTTGAAGCTGTTTCGATAACTCTTGCATCTCCGACGGTGCAAGACGATAAGGTGCTTTCGCAATCGGGTTAGCATTGTGTACAAGATCAATATGAAACTCGACTTGACGAACTGGAGGCAAACCAGGCAGTTCATCAGGAAACACCTCTGGATAATCCCGAACAATCGGAATATCCTGAATACTCTTGTTCTTGCCCTTCTCCTCGGTGACATGTGCCAGAAAAATAACATATCCTTTTCGTAAGTAACTTCGGGATTTCGTACACGACATGAGTTTCAAATCAACAGATGGTTTCTCGCCACGAACTTCCAGAACATCACCAGACAAGAGAGAAATACGAACGATCGTGTCGAAGCAAACCACCTCAGCATGATGTTTGGTTAACCAATCCATCCCCACGATAATATCGAAACTCCCAAGTTGCATCGATGTGAGGTCAATAGGAAAAAGATGGTTATCGAGGTTCAACTGACAACCACGAACAACAGAATTGAGTATAAGAGGTTTACCAGTAGCAACTTCGATAGATAAGGGTTTCCTCAGTTTAGTTCTAGGTATCGCAAGTAAAGGCTCAAAAGATAACGAAACAAAACTCCTATCGGCACCAGAATCGAAAAGAACAGATGCAAGTTGATTGTTAACAAGAAACGTACCGTTAACAACCTCGTTGTAAGCTCGAGCCTCGTTTGCATTCAGATTGTATGCTCATCCATGAGCGGGATTCACATTCGCGTTTGCATTTGCATTTGCATTTGCATTCGCGTTTACCAACCTCGGGCAGTTATTGCAGAAATGACCCATTTCTTCGCAATTGAAACACTAACCAGGTGGGAATCTCGCAACATTCCACTGAGATTGTGCTGGAACCTGAGCCGCTTGATTCTGGCCCAAACAACAAATGTTGGCCAGGTGCACAAGTTTACCACACGTAGTGCATTGCTTACAGGCCTGTTGTGCAACATGATGACCATTTCATCGAGCACAGTGAGGTTCGGTACCAGCATATTGCTTCTTCGCAGGAGGTAGGGCCGGTGGTTCTGAGCATTCTGTGCAGTGACTGTAAAGTTCTAGGAAGCCTTGCGCTTCCTCGACTTCTTAGAAGACTCACCCTTCTTCTTACCCTTACCCTTTTCTCATGCAGAATCAGCTGACTTCTTCTTGTCGCCCTTTCGGGTCAGTTCCCCTTTTCTGTCCTGAGACTCGGTCAGAGTAGCAGCCAATTCAATCGCTTGACGAACAGTAGTAGGATTACTGCCAGTCACAATGTCTTGCATAGAATCGGGTAAACCATCGATATACCTCTCTATCGCTTTCTCCAACGGGGTAACCATTGTAGGACACAACAAACTGAGCTCCTCATAACAATCCGTATACGCACGGTGTTCTCCCCCATCTTGTTTCAAATCATCAAATTCTCATTCTAATGCTCGAATCTCGTGATGGGGACAGAACTCTCTCATCATGAGAGCTCGAAGCTCTTCCCATGTTTGTGTCATTGCCACATCGGCACCCCTATCACGCATCACTCCGTTCCACCATGTAAGAGCACGCTTCTCGAACAACTGGATGCAAACTCAACCTTACACTCATTCGGACATTGCACATGTCTGAATGTGCTTTTCAAACTTTCAAACCATTGCAGGAGCGCGGTTGCTCCTTGTGACCCAGAAAACTTCAACGGTTTAGCCGAATTGAAATTCTTGAAACTACACTGTGCATTATTGTTATTATTATTGTATAATTGATGGATCTGGGTTACTATGTTCGGAAGCACCGCAGCCATTTGCTGAGCGACAAGGGCTGCGACTTCTTCGTTGGTTAGAGGTTGTACATCACGTCGATGAGGCATTGTCTAAAAAGAACAAGGAAACATGAGAAACGAGTGAGGTCGACAATTTGGAAAAACAAAAGAGGTTTTGAAAACATCGATAAAACACAAGGAAGGCGATCATTCGTTTGTTACCTCAAAGAAACAAATGACACGCAGTGACTAATCAAAGTAAATGGGTCAATATAATGTATCACTGAAGACATACTCGCCTATAAGTGAACACTCATGCTTCTGCACATCTGTGCCTTTGAATCCTTGGTTAGATAACTAAGGGTATTTTCAAATCTCATACCCATTACGTTCTGATTTTTCAACATGCATAACATAAGTTTTCAAAACAACCTTCATGATTTCAAAAACATTTTATATATAGTTCGAAAACATTTTTAATATAGTGTATTTACTTAACATATCAAATGCATGATTTCAAAAGCATTGTCGATGTTTTCAAAAACAACCTCAATGATTTCAAAAACATTGTCTATGTTTTCAAAACCAACCTTCGTGATTTCAAAATGTTATTAATACAGTATAATTACTTATATCAAGTGCATGATTTCAAAAGCATCATTCATGTTTTCAAAAACCTTATACATAAGTTCAAAATTCATCTCGCATGATTTTAAAACATTTTTTTTATATACCTACCTAATACACCTACTTTATGATTTCAAAAGTATTATATATAAGGTTTCAAAAACATTGAACACCTTTTTTTAGAACCCCATGCATAGTTTTCAAAAATATTTTCTTCATACATTGACTTAACCTTCAAATTCCGCTTCATATGTCGCCTTGGCATATCTAGCACCTCAACTTCATAAGCATTTTACCTCATGTTTTGACTTCACGTCTAGTGTAAGGTTTTGAAACGCCTCCCGCTTTTCAATTCCCAAAATCCATATGGGATCTTTTATCTTCACAATTAGACCCTTGTGGATGATTATCATTCAAATCAGAGTCCTTAATTGGATTCCTTGTGTACCTTAATTCGAACATTTTGGTTCCTTATAATCGAAATCGAATTTTCTCTTTAAGATCTTTCTATCTTCATAGTTAGATTCTTGATAATGTTTAAAGTACCAAATGAAATCCACGGAATGGATTCCTAGTGTACTTTAAATTCATATGCACAATTAACAACAAATTAAAAAAAAAATGATAACAAATTTAAAATCAAGTTAAACAATTATGTGATTATGTGTTTATGCATTTTGTGTTTTCTTTTATGCATTTGTGTTTTCTTTTATGCATTTTATGTTTTTGTATACCTGGATATTCGTTATCCAAATCCTCATAGAACCTTTCATATCTTCGTATGAAGGATTCGTAGTAGGATATTCAAAAGGTACTACCTTAAAATCCTTATTGGGCTTCTACATGATAGTTAAGACACTTGGATTATATAGTACCATTCCATGATTCATAAGAGACCCTTTTAGTGGTCTAGTAAAAAAGATTGAGTCAGAATCTGGTTAAGAATGACATGTGGTGATGTAGCTGAACAGACTCCTTGGTAGTCTATTTAAATCATTTATTGATTTAATTAAAAGGACCCTATGGTGGTCTAGTCACAATCATCACAAGTTCGTTCATTATTTTCTTCCCCTACACATTATAAGATGCACTACGTGACTATGCAAGGAATTACGTAATTATGGATGCATACATAATTACGAAGTTCAGTGCACGGAAACCACGGTAAGACTTATTATGTGTAAGAACCGATAGTGGCAACCATAACGAAATGTGAACAATGTAATAGAGGTACGGTGGACGCACCAATAGCACTTTATATACTTGTATATAAGTGTCCCTCTCACATTGCAAGCATGATGTTGTTTAAAGTTACTAGAAGTTCAGGACTCTAACCAGTGTTGTTTGATCTTTTCAACTTCATGTTTCAAACTCTCACAAGTTTCCTCTAAAATAAATTTCGGGACGAAATTTCTTGAAGTAGGGGAGACTGTGACACCTGTGTCACTTCAATCATCAAACAAATACCAAACCAATGAAATATTGTATTTCATACTTGGGATTTGTATAAATATGTGTATCATTTGCACATATCAACTCTTGTTCGATTTCGGGCTCTAAATCGCTTTCTGGAAGGTTATACGCGCACTGATGCGTAAATATAACCAGTTTAATGCAACAAACACTCCAGAATAGTGACATAGGCTTAACATACCATAAATAACCATTACATAACTTAGAAATAAGTTTTGGAAGGTTTGGTGTGCCGAAATCAAGTTTATTCGCTTACAGGGACTAAATTCGACAAACTGTGAAAGTATGTCGATTCGTACTGTAACGAACATTCCGGAACTTGATCATAAGTTAAACATACCCTAAATATCCTTTACATAGCTTAGAAATAGGCTTTGAGGGGTTCGGTATGCTAAAATAAACTTATTTGATCAATAGAGACTAAAAGCGTCAAAAGTGCATAAGTTTGCATTTTCGCGCATATCTTACGTCCTGAATATATCCAGACATCCAAAAATTTATGTAATCATTAAAATATTTAATTTTCGTGATTGGAGTGATAAAATTCCATTCGTCGCGTAATTTGGATCGTTTTTGCGTTCATTACGATTTCCGTCGTAATTAACCGAACAACGCAACCGTACGACCAAACGAACCGACATCCTAGATGTTTTTGAGCATATTTTAAGTTCCCTATACTTTAACTTTATTTTAGAGCCTTGAAATGGGGTTAACGGGGCTTAAAAGTGAAAAAAAAATCAAATTTTACAAGTGCGGGGACCATTTTTGAAATTTCTGACCAGATTCATTGAACCTGGTCCATTTTGAGATTTTGATGGTTTGAACCCATGGTTTTGCAATATCATGGGCTGGTATTCAATGGTATTTATCAATCTATGGGCCAATCTAGGGGCTCCCATGGTTTTACAAAACCATGGGCACATGTGTACGGTTAAAGATTAAAGCACGTTATTCGACGAACGATCTTAACGGTTCCATGAAATCTATAAATACCCCCATTCATTTTTTACAACTCACACCTTTGAATCTGATTTCATCTCTCTAAGTTGAAGTATCTACTTCATACCTGAGAGTAATCGGATCAAAGCTTCCGTTCTTGGACCCATTGTAAGTATTCTTTCGTTCTTTTACGTTTTAGCGTTAAAGTCATACTTTGTTTGACTTTCTGCGTTGACCAGTTTATGGTCAATACGAAGTTCATTTGAACTTCATAACGTGAGCGTAATCACAATGGTTATAGTCCCTAGTGACTATACCTACTGATTACCACGTTATCTAGGCTCAGTGACGAGTCGTAGTTTCGGCCAAAATGCGTATTCTTGCGTATTTTGTAACCAAACTACTTTTGGGTATCAAGACCCTTTGTCTTGATACCAAACCTATTTTCAAACCTCTTTAAACATGTTTTAACATGTTTAACTCGTCACTATTAGATTTGTGCTTATATAGGGTCGTAAAGGTAAGCGATCTAAACAATCGCTTATACTCTCGAACCCGACCCGTTTGGTCGATCATTAGGATCCGACCAAACACATTAGGTGACCATAGTTGTATAGGTAATAACCTTCTGAGGTTATACCTTATGGTCACTTCGTTTAAGTAGTTGTATGATAGGTAGATTATATGCCTTAGGAAATTTACCAAAATGCCCTTTTTACGCCAAAATTCATTTTAAGCATATGTAACATAAATTTTGACATCTAAACTGATTAGGCAACTATATTACTTGTCATAGGACTAGTTAAGCGGTCCAAACGCTTTTTACGCGAACGACGCGTTAAAGTAGCATAAGCTACCTAAACGGGTCGTAATGGGTCGTAAGCACTTAGTTTAGGTTTCATTTTAGTATGTAGGCTTTGTTAAACCATATCATATGAGTTCCAATACTCATTTGGGTTAAGAAACCTCATACTATCCAATCTCCTGATTTAGGTCCGGTTATTTATGTAGTTATCTATATATGGTGCCGTTTGATTCCGTGATCCCTCTAGCTTTGCTTGGTTGTTGTTCAAGACTTCTAAGCACCCTCAAGTGAGTACATAGTCCCCTCATTTACTGTTTTCAAACATTTTTGGGGTGAAACACGTGTGCCTACTTGTTATTTTCATGCTTTCCATGTTTTCATATCATATACTTGCTTTGATCATTAGTACACTATTAGTACATGATTTCATTATGTTTTGCTATGTATGTTCACTTAACATGCTAGCACATTGTTTTACATTCATTCTTTTTGCTATGTATGTTTACTTAACATGCTAGCACATTGTTTTACATGACTTTTCTGCTTTGTATGTTAACTTAGCATACTTAGTACATTGTTTTACATTGCATCTCTGTTGCATATGTTCTCGTAACATATGGACACATTGTTTTATATCTCTACCTTGTATGTTCACTTAGCATACTAGGTACATTATTTTCATAAAACATGCTTACATTTGGTATATCATTTGGTTTGTTTAACGGGACTAAATTACATTCATTAACACCGATCATGCCGCTCGGTAGTAGGTAGTGGTACCATATGACTTGAAAATCCCGTTCCTAAAATCCTAGGTTTGTTTGGGTGGAAGGAATGACCGAATCCGAAAACATTTTTCTTTGATAACCTTCACTCTAAGGCTATCCGTCTGTCTCAAAATGGTTGTATCAGTAAAGCATGCATTATTCTACAAAGCATAACTTTTGATTTATTCAAATACTTTGTTTTGTACATTTTTACTTGTGGTTTAAGTAGTCTCATTTTACTTACCATACATAATTTTTGTTTACTCATTACATGATTTACATTTGATGGTTTTCACACAAACATTTGACATTTGACTATACATAAACATTTTTACATTGATGGTTGGTTTTGTTTAAGTGATTTAAATAACGAGGCGTGTGTAATAAGATAAAAGCATGATGGATACGCCGCTGGTACTTTCTATATATAAGTGCTTTTATAGTATTACATATCGTAGCATTATTTAAACCATTTCAATATTTGACATATTACATTTCACACAAATGACATATTTTCACTAAACAATTGTTTTACAAAACAACTCATTTTATACAAACTCATTTTACTTGGTTATTCATTTAACCTTACATTACTCTTTTACATATCATCTACTTTATCATCGCTTTTCAAATGATTTATAAAAACAAAACATTTTACAAGGATCATGACTGACTTTTGTTAAACAACTTTTTCTAAACTTAAAAGTCATGAATCCTATTTTCACAAAACCCATGTATCTCACAGGCATTTTATGCTGACGTACCTATTTTCACATGTGTTTCAGGAAATGATGCATAGGATTTATCAAGATACACTTAGGCGGACTTAGGCCTTAGTGACAATAAAAGATGCAAGACTAGTTAATTATGTTATGTTTCTTTGTTGTTAAGACATTGTAACTTCTTTTGATTCAATAAAACAAAAATTCAATTTCCATGTGTTATGAAATAATGATTCTGTTACAACACTCCCCGACGATTCCGCCACGATTTGTTGTTTTACGTGGTCGGGGTGTGACACAGGGTACAGGCATTCACCCTTCCAGTTTGCACGTGTTCACATTATAAGACCCAAACTTTGACGAGATTTTGAAAACTGAGAGGGTTTAAAACTGTAACACCTCGGAAATTTACGTCCAATAATGTCTTAACACGTGTCATGAGCTTGAATATGTGAAAACAAACTTTAGAGGGACTAAAGTTGACAAACGGTGAAACTATGTAAATTCAAGGGTTCAAAGTGTCAACAATGGATAAATAAGTCCTACAATAACCCTATATGGTGTTTATAATCTTAAACGGGTAAATCATGGATCATACGAAGCGAAAAATGAAAGAAAGTGAGGAATTACAAACTACAGGGACTAAAAGTGTCAACATGTTGAAATTATACCTCTGAGTGATCTTTTGGCAAACCCGAAGCTTTGTAATGATAAAATATACTCATGAGAATATGTGATAAAAATTTCATGAAGTTTCGTAAACGTATGAGAAAGTTATGGTTAAAACCGTATACGAAAGGTCAAATACGTAATCGTGAATTTCGTGACTTTTCGGGTGAGCGCAAAGTGAACCGAGAACTTTGCCAAGTTTATAAAAGTCCCAAGGTTTATAAAAACTGGATTTGAGGGTCTAGAGTGCCAAATAAACGAACAAAACACGTATCATAAGTTCAGGGACTGAAATGCAAATTTGGAAAAACTTGTATTGCTGGTCGTCCACACCCTCGCGTAGCGCGAGGGGGGTCTCGCGCAGCGCGACGACTGCCCAGCGACAGAAACGCACAGATGTCAGTTCTTGGCTGTTTTGCGAGTTGGTTACAGCTGTGATCGATTATAGAACTGACCAATCGACTTACATGCAACTTTTGGACAAAGGAACATCTGTTATAACCTCAGAAACACTCTGAAATCTGATCAAACTCTCTTTAAAGTTCACAATTGTTGCAAACTCAAGAACACTTGCATTCTCAAACTTCACAAGAACTCTCCTGGATCTTTCTGGACGCCAAGGCTGCTTCATAGTGACCTCTAAGCTTGTCTAGGATCATTGTAAGTGTTCATATCATCTTCAAATCCGTTCTAGCTTAGTGTTCTTACTAAAAGTCAAGCATATCGTAAATATAGTTTGACTTTACGATTAAACGAAATGTGCTCAGTATTTTCTCAAATTAAAAGTACCCATACGTTGGTGTTTATGAGTATAACCAACCCCTAAAAGGGTATGTTCAGATTCACACTCTAAGCATGCTAATTGTCGAGTCAAAGTTCTTCATAAAAAGTCAACAGAATGAGTTTTTGCAAAAATAAGCATAATCAGTAATGTAGGCTACATGCAACCTGTTTGATCATCAAAATAATTTTGTAAATAATGTAAGAACATGTTTCTTCATGATCAACTCGACAATTTTCTGTATTACACCCGAATCGGAACCGAAAGTCTCATAAATGGACTTTTTCTTTGACTATCGGTTCTGATCCATGCATGCATGTTAAGATCTGCATTTGAGAATATTTTAGACCAACTTTCATTTATGTTTAACACTCTGGAATTTTACATCTTGGTTCCATGGTTAACCGATTCATATGCATGTTATCGGTCTATGCTTAAAGTTGACTATTTTGCCCTTTTTAATATAAAACGCGATTTTTGAAAAAGTGAAAGAGTAAAATCATTTGTTACTGATTTATAAACATGCACCGAAAATTTCATATCAGTTTATGGCCTAGTTTAAGAGATATGCTCATTATCGTAAATTACAAGCTTTATGTTACATAAATAGCGTAATTAGCGCAAAGCCTATTTTAACCCACTTTTTGGTATCAAACTTTTTATACACTGATGTTATATATTATTTTGAGAGTTTTAAAGATTTTTATTTAATTTTTGGCTGATCGTATCATAGGTCTTTAAGTTAAATTCGGTAAATACCGAAATTGCCATTTTTGGCCATAAAACGAGTTTTATAAATCCGATTGACCCCAAACCACTTTCTACTGATTTTATTTATTAAATAATGTATGTTGAACATTCTGGAAGTATAAAAATCTCAGCTTTCTTTTACAAACCCGGAAACGGCTCTAAATCGCCTTTTTAGGCATTTTTAACACATAGTATATACTATAACCATATCAAGCATATAAGAATTATACCTACTGATGTAATTAGCATATTTTCCTATAAAAACAGTAAGTACAACTTTATAAACTCAGATTTCCAGTTTTGGCATTTTTAGCCCTTGTAAAATGACCAAAATGCCCCTATGAGGCATAAATTGATTCTAAATCCGTTCCGGGCAAAATAGAAAATAACTTACTGATATTATAACATATTTAGAGCATATTATCTCAGAGAACTTGCATATGACTCTCATGGTCGCCCGCAACGCACTTTTCGCGTTCGGTTCGGTTTATGTAACTAGTTTACATAAATTGGCCGAAACGGGTCAAACATCATCATTTTTGTCTCAAAATCCAGAATGTGTTTAGTAAACCCATATTATACAAGTCTTCAAACTTGTCGGGTCAAATTCACATTCCATCCGGTCTTCGCTTAATCGTGCGTAAACCGTGTCATCCTTAAAACTAACCGGTCTAGGCTTAGGCTTAAATAAAGACCCGTTAGAAATCTAATAGGTTATTATAAACCTTTGTTCCAGATTAGGAGCAGCAGTAAAAGATACCTGCATTTTTCTTGATTGTGATTGATACTTATTTAGGTAAATACTTTTTGACTTATTTTCCCTATACGGGCTTGGGTTACGGTATATAAAATACCGCGTGATCGAGCGTTAAATCCTACACCCTTGGGTGTTTAGTTTGAATAATTTGTTCGGCTCGTTTAAACAGTCTTGCTTACTTAAAGCCTTTGGGGGGTTAATGACCATGTCCCGGATATCCTTGGCATCATCTTACGAGATGGCCACGACCAGAGCACGGGGTGTAGGCGTACACCCGTCAGTGTATAACTCATTTATGTGGTGTGTCTATTGATCTTTAACCCAGACAAGATCCGGGCTACTGAACGCACAAGTAACATGTAATTCGTTCACATGATTATATTAAAATAATTGGCCCAAGTTAATTAAAATGTTTTATGCCTTGTGCATTTAAATCAATTTTCAACCTTTTCAAAATGAGTCAGTCGAATTGTATTTACCAGTGTAAACTGACGTATTTTTCCCAAAAAGATTAAGTGCAGGTACTACACGTAATAGGCTGGCAGGCTTCTAGAGCGTCCACAATAAGTCTCGCAGCTTGGACGACAAATAAACTGTTGAACAATTATCCTATTTTATTTTCGATCCGCCTGTGGATCCGTTTCAACTATTCGTGATATTTAATATTACATTTTATTTAAAAGTTGAAATGAATCTATCTTTTGCTTCCGCTGTGCATTATTATATTGTGTTGTTTGTCTATGATGATACCAACTACGTCACGATACTCCCCACCGGGCCCACCGGTGACACGTGGAAAATAGGGGTGTGACAGGTTGGTATCAGAGCCAACTCTGAGTGAATTAAACACTAGCCTTTTGTGTTTAATCTCAGTTACACAATTGCACATTCCTCGATTCTCGAGTCTAGACAAAGAACTTAGGAAATTTCCAAATTTTTGGGCTTTATTTCTAACTTTGTCTTATATATATTCTGTTGTATCGCTTGTTTGTTTTTGACAGGTAGTTAAACATGCCACCAAGAATGAGAGGACGAGGGGGACGAGGAGGATACGCAGCTCCAAATGATCACGAAGCCGGGCCTTCGCACCGGCGAACACCTTCGGGCTCTCATAACACAGATGCCCAAAATCTATGGAGGTCCTTCACTGAACCAGCCTCCACACCATCCATTCCCCACTCATTTGGGCCTCATTCAGAGAATGAGCCCCATCACTCACAGCAGTCCTACATTCCTCTAGGACCCTCATCACCTTTTGATAACACATCACCCACCTTTCAAGGGCTGTACAACCCTGACGATTACCTGCAAGAACCAGTGGGTTTTAACCCACTTGGACCCGAGGACCACTTCTCGGGTGGCAATGAGATGGAGGTCGATGAGGATACCGATCCATCCATGCCACCATCCGGCACACCAAACCACCCCATCGAGATATCTGATGGGTCACCATTCTTGGGATCACCTTACAATGGTCCCGATAGTTTCATGGAGAACTTCAGGCAGCACAACTGGGTGTACACTCCTAGTCACCATAGCTCACCTCTCCACCAGTCCTACCACAGCTCTTCCCTGCACCTCCAGCAGCAGCAGCCAGAGCAGCAGCAGAATCCATCTACGGATTCTCGATTTGTGGCGGTTACTCCACCGCCACCACCACCTCCGACTCAGCCTCCCTCGCCCCCGAGGCGAAGGAGAGGAACGAACGCGAGGATGTCCTCGCGAGGAGGAGTGCGTATCCGCACCCCTCCACAGTCAAGCAGCAGCCGGTACTCGCCGGTCCATGAAGAATCGGAGACGGGGGAGTCATCGCATCCCATCTCTGAAGTAGCAACGGCGCCAGTCGCGCCACAGCCACAGCCACAGCCACAGCCTCAGCCACCATTGGGATTCGGTGAACCAATCCCCGCTTACACTAGTGCTGCAGCATTTAACCCCTTTGAGCAACTGTATCCCACGGGTTATAACTTTACGGAGGATCCATACTGGATTGCAGCGAACTCTAACACCTTCCTCCAAGAGGCTCCCTTCGGATGTCCCTGGGCTACGGGACCCTCGACCTATGGGTACCCTTCATATGGGTATCAACAGTCGCAGCCTTTTCAACCTCCACAGTATCAGCAGCCGCAACCGCCCCAACCTCCGTTTTATCAGCCTCCTCAGCCGTCGTACTATCAGCAGCCACCTAAGGCGCCGGCAATGTCGCCACCCCAAGTTCAGGAAATCATACAGGAGATTCAAGGGGTGCGTCAGGAATTTCGGCAGGAGTTGCAGAATAATGAGAGGCGTAACCGGGGGAGGATTCAGAAGGTGGTGGACTTGCTCAAGGGAAAGAGCAAGAAGGATTTCTAAATCCTTTGGTTATTTTAGTGATAGTCATGTCCCTGCGTGGACATATCTTTATGTACTCTACCCCTGCGTGGGTAATTTTTCTTCTGTTTCGCCCCTGCGTGGGCATGTCTTTTATTTCGACCCCTGCGAGGGTTTGTTATTTGTTTAGCCCCTGCGTGGGCATGTTATTTATGAAAAGTCCCGTTTAGGGCAATTTTGTACTCGTTAATTTTAAATTAGAATGGTAATTTCAGCTTTTCATTTTTAAATTATATGCATAAATATAATAAATGAATAAATGGAAAATAGCATTATTATTGTAATTCACCATTTTAATAATAAGGATCTTAAAAGGTAAAACCTAGCTGTTATGTTGTCATAAACCTAGCCAAGATGGTACAACCTGTTTAAAAAGATTCCACTCTCTGTTAACATCTGTAAATATGTTAACATTCTTGACTAATGTGATTCGCAAAATCACACATGTCACCCTTTTTAATATATTATCCGAGATTATATTTTTATATAATTGAAAGTAACATAATGCCTACGGGTCATAATAAATGTCATATAAAACAAAAAGGCGGCCGTAGCTTATAGACTCCCTGCCAAGAAAAAGGATTAATTCGTTTTGATTATTCAAACCTTAATCCTATAAAAATCTAAATTTATAATTTAGAAACTGTCTACGTGACTAGGCCTATTGTGCCAATATATGTAATTCATTTTTAGGATAAAATTATTGATAAAAAGTCCTAAATGAAACTACTTAACAAATTAACTAATATGGCTTTTAATTACCATGGTTAATAAATCGTCAAGAACGATAATACTGGTTAGATTTCTAAATGGACTTTGTCCTTATTTTATGTAGCATTTAAGACTACATGACTAAGTCGGAAGAAATGAATAGTCATCCAGCAAACAACCCTGACAACACGAAGATACTAGTAACTGGTGCCGAATTGAAAGCATTAGTAAATGAAGCTGTTGTCGAAGCACTGAATAGACAATACATTGAATCCAACGAGACCCATAGTAGGACTCGATCTGCATCTCATCCCAAGTCGAAACCCAGGGTTCAGTCAGAGGCTCATAGTAAGCCGCCCTCTATGAAGGTTATACCTAAGAAAGAGGAACCCAAGAAAGACAATGACAGGCACTCTTCCAACCAGAACAGTGCCCCCTCTAAGAAGATTGTGAGAAATGATGCGCCTCCTGCTAGAGGATGCACGTACAAGTACTTTGTTTCGTGTAAGCCCCGAGACTTTACTGGGGAGAAAGGGGCAGTCGACTGCATAACCTGGTTGGATGAGATTGATACAGTGGTGGACATAAGTGGATGTGCGGAAAGGGACATTGTGAAGTTCGTATCCCAGTCCTTTAAAGGCGAAGCCCTAGCGTGGTGGAGATCACTGATACAGGCCACCGGAAAGGTGCAATTGTATAGCATGACATGGGAACAGTTCGTTGCCCTCATCAAGGAGAATTTCCGCCCGCAGCATGAGGTAGAGAAGATAGAGTCCGATTTTGTATCATTGGTGATGACAAACCTGGACTGCCAAGCCTACTTAACAAGCTTCAACACGATGTCTCGATTGGTTCCATATCTTGTAACCCCTGAACCAAGGAGAATCGCTCGTTTTATCGGGGGGTTAGAACCCGCAATAAAGGCAAGTGTGAAGGCCTCTCGGCCAATGACTTTCAGGTCAGTAACTGACCTCTCCTTGTCCCTCACAATGGACGCGGTCCGACTAAGATCGCTGAGGAACAAAGAGGCCGAGAACAAGAGAAAGCGTGAGGATGATACCTCACGAAGGTCAGAGAAGAGACACAGAGGGAATGACGACCACAGGAAAGGGTCGGGATCGAAGAGAGATGGGCAACAAACGGGGGATAAACCCAAATGCAAAACTTGCAAAAGGAGACACTTCGGAAAGTGTCGGTTGGAGCAGAACTCCCAATCTCGCCCGCGACCCTGTGGAATTTGCAAATCCACAAATCATAAGACGTCGGAGTGTAAGAATCTAAAGGACGCGACATGTTTCGGCTGTAACAAAAAAGGGCATATTAAGCCTAACTGCCCAAAGTATGCCAAGAAAGCCGAAGACGGAAAGAAGACCAATGCGAGGGTCTTCAGGATGGACGCTAAAGAGGCTATTCAGGATGACAACGTGATTACCGGTACGTTCCTTGTAAATGATGTTTTTGCTAGAGTCTTGTTTGATTCTGGAGCTGATAAATCATTTGTAGATAATAAGTTTTGTGACTTGTTGAAATTGCCTGTAAAACCCTTAAGTGTGAAGTATGAAGTGGAGTTAGCTGATGGAACCATAGAAACCGCCTCGACTGTTTTAGATGGATGTGTTATATCCATTAGGAATCACTCGTTTCCATTATCCTTACTTCCCTTTAAACTAGCTGATTTTGACATAGTAATAGGCATGGATTGGTTATCACACAACCAAGCCCAGATTGTGTGCAATAGAAAGCAAGTGGTAGTGAAAACTCCGTCAGGTGAGTCGCTCACTATTCAAGGAGATACCCAGCATGGATTGCCTGAGCAAGTGTCCATGCTCAAGGCATCCAGGTGTATGCAGAAGGGTTGTGTCATTTATATGGCACAAGTTACTGTTGATGAGCCTAAGCCGAAGATTGAAGACATCCCTGTCATTTCGGAATACCCCGAAGTTTTCCCAGAAGAACTACCTGGTTTACCACCAGATAGGCAAGTGGAATTCCGAATCGACATCATCCCTGGTGCAGCACCAGTGGCAAGAGCACCATATAGATTGGCTCCAACGGAAATGAAGGAGTTAAGGACGCAGTTAGATGATTTGTTAGCAAAAGGTTTCATTAGACCTAGCTCGTCTCCTTGGGGAGCGCCTATTTTGTTCGTCAAGAAGAAGGATGGATCAATGCGTCTGTGCATCGATTATCGTGAGCTTAACAAAGTTACTATCAAGAATAGGTATCCTTTGCCCAGGATCGACGATCTGTTCGATCAGTTACAAGGGGCAAGCTACTTCTCCAAGATCGACTTGAGGTCAGGTTATCACCAATTGAAGGTCAAGGATGAGGATGTACACAAGACAGCGTTTAGGACTCGCTATGGACATTACGAGTTCCTAGTGATGCCTTTCGGGCTCACTAACGCACCAGCCGCATTCATGGATCTCATGAATCGTGTCTGCAAGCCTTATCTGAATAAATTTGTCATTGTCTTTATTGACGACATCCTTATCTACTCGAAGAACAAGGCTGACCACGAGAAACACCTTCGTTGTATTCTCAAACTACTTCATCAAGAGAAGCTCTATGCCAAGTTCTCGAAGTGTGAATTCTGGCTTCGAGAAGTCCAATTTCTTGGACACGTTGTTAGCGAGCGCGGTATCCAAGTGGATCCCGCTAAAGTTGAAGCTGTTATGAATTGGCAAGAGCCAAGGACGCCTACGGAAATTCGCAGCTTTCTGGGTTTAGCCGGATACTATAGGCGTTTCATCGAAAACTTTTCAAGGATTGCTGCGCCCCTTACTTCATTGACACGTAAGAAGGTTAAGTTTGAGTGGGGCCCTAAGCAACAGGAATCCTTCGACATTTTGAAGAAAAAGTTGAGCAATGCTCCAGTATTAACATTGCCTGATGGCATAGAAGAATTTGTGGTGTATTGTGATGCATCACACACTGGTATGGGCTGCGTACTCATGCAGAAAGGCAAAGTTATTGCCTACGCTTCACGACAACTGAAGATTCACGAGAAGAACTACACCACCCACGACTTGGAGTTGGGTGCTGTTGTATTTGCATTGAAGCTATGGAGGCATTACCTGTATGGAACCAAGTGTGTGATCTATTCAGATCACAAGAGCCTTCAACATTTGTTCAATCAGAAGGACTTAAACATGCGACAAAGGCGATGGATGGAAACTCTGAATGACTATGATTGTGAAATAAGATACCATCCAGGCAAGGCAAATGTAGTTGCTGATGCCTTAAGCAGAAAAGAAAGGGTTAAGCCTATAAGAATCAATGCTAAGCGCATTGAAATCAAGAATGATTTGAACAAAAGGATATTAGCTGCACAGAAGGAAGCTGTGCTGGAAGCTAATTATCCTGAAGAAAAGTTGGGAGTAACTGAGGAGCAGTTATCTCATGACAAGGACGGAATGCTTAGACTAAATGGAAGAATATGGGTTCCAATTTTTGGAGGACTTCGGGATGTTATCCTCCAGGAAGCCCACAGTTCCAAATATTCTGTTCATCCTGGAGCAGACAAGATGTACCAGGATTTAAAAGCAAACTACTGGTGGATTGGTTTGAAAAAGTCCGTAGCTGCTTATGTGTCTAAATGTTTGACTTGTGCGCAAGTCAAAGCGGAACACCAGAAACCGTCAGGTTTGTTACAACAACCTGAAATTCCCACTTGGAAATGGGAAATGGTAACGATGGATTTCATCACCAAGTTGCCAAAGACGAGAAAGGGAAATGATACGATATGGGTCATAGTAGATAGACTGACGAAGTCAGCACATTTTCTACCCATCAAAGAAACCTACAGCTCAGATATGCTAGCCCAGTTATATGTTGATAAGATTGTAGCTTTGCATGGAATACCTGTGTCCATTATCTCTGATAGAGATACGAGATACACGTCACACTTTTGGAAGAGTTTCCAACAAGCTTTGGGCACACGTTTGAATTTTAGTACGGCCTATCATCCACAGACTGACGGTCAGAGCGAGCGTACTATTCAAACGCTGGAAGACATGCTACGAGCATGTGCAATCGACTTAGGTGGTAGTTGGGACAAGAACCTACCACTAGTTGAATTCTCCTACAACAATAGCTACCACACCAGCATAAAAGCTGCGCCTTTTGAGGCCTTATACGGTAGAAAGTGTAGATCAACCATTTGTTGGGCGGAAGTTGGAGAAGTCCAACTGTCAGGACCAGAAATTGTTTTTGAGACAACGGACAAGATTGTCCAGATTCGCGATCGTTTGAAAGCTGCCGGGGATAGGCAGAAAAGTTATGCGGATCCGGATCGTAAAGACTTTCATTTCGAAGTAGGTGATAAAGTGTTACTTAAAGTATCACCCTGGAAGGGGGTGATGAGGTTTGGTAATAAAGGCAAGCTAAGCCCGAGATACATAGGACCTTTCGAGGTTATCGAACGTATCGGGTCAGTTGCTTATAAATTAAACTTGCCTGAAGAACTTAGTGCTATCCACAATGTGTTCCACATCTGTAATTTGAAGAAGTGTTCCGCTGAGGAACCACTGGTTATGCCGTATACGGATGTACATATAGATGAAGGCTTGAAATTTGTGGAAAAGCCGTTGTCGATTGAAGACCGAAAGGTAAAGAAGCTTCGAAGGAAGCACATACCTATTGTTAAGGTCAAATGGGATGCCCGAAGAGGTCCCGAATACACATGGGAGGTAGAATCCACGATGAAAGAAAAATACCCTCATTTGTTTCAGTAAATCTCGAGGTCGAGATTTCTTTTAAGGGGGTGAGGATGTAACACCTCGGAAATTTACGTCCAATAATGTCTTAACACGTGTCATGAGCTTGAATATGTGAAAACAAACTTTAGAGGGACTAAAGTTGACAAACGGTGAAACTATGTAAATTCAAGGGTTCAAAGTGTCAACAATGGATAAATAAGTCCTACAATAACCCTACATGGTGTTTATAATCTTAAACGGGTAAATCATGGATCATACGAAGCGAAAAATGAAAGAAAGTGAGGAATTACAAACTACAGGGACTAAAAGTGTCAACATGTTGAAATTATACCTCTGAGTGATCTTTTGGCAAACCCGAAGCTTTGTAATGATAAAATATACTCATGAGAATATGTGATAAAAATTTCATGAAGTTTCGTAAACGTATGAGAAAGTTATGGTTAAAACCGTATACGAAAGGTCAAATACGTAATCGTGAATTTCGTGACTTTTCGGGTGAGCGCAAAGTGAACCGAGAACTTTGCCAAGTTTATAAAAGTCCCAAGGTTTATAAAAACTGGATTTGAGGGTCTAGAGTGCCAAATAAACGAACAAAACACGTATCATAAGTTCAGGGACTGAAATGCAAATTTGGAAAAACTTGTATTGCTGGTCGTCCACACCCTCGCGTAGCGCGAGGGGGGTCTCGCGCAGCGCGACGACTGCCCAGTGACAGAAACGCACAGATGTCAGTTCTTGGCTGTTTTGCGAGTTGGTTACAGCTGTGATCGATTATAGAACTGACCAATCGACTTACATGCAACTTTTGGACAAAGGAACATCTGTTATAACCTCAGAAACACTCTGAAATCTGATCAAACTCTCTTTAAAGTTCACAATTGTTGCAAACTCAAGAACACTTGCATTCTTAAACTTCACAAGAACTCTCCTGGATCTTTCTGGACGCCAAGGCTGCTTCATAGTGACCTCTAAGCTTGTCTAGGATCATTGTAAGTGTTCATATCATCTTCAAATCCGTTCTAGCTTAGTGTTCTTACTAAAAGTCAAGCATATCGTAAATATAGTTTGACTTTATGATTAAACGAAATGTGCTCAGTATTTTCTCAAATTAAAAGTACCCATACGTTGGTGTTTATGAGTATAACCAACCCCTAAAAGGGTATGTTCAGATTCACACTCTAAGCATGCTAATTGTCGAGTCAAAGTTCTTCATAAAAAGTCAACAGAATGAGTTTTTGCAAAAATAAGCATAATCAGTAATGTAGGCTACATGCAACCTGTTTGATCATCAAAATAATTTTGTAAATAATGTAAGAACATGTTTCTTCATGATCAACTCGACAATTTTCTGTATTACACCCGAATCGGAACCGAAAGTCTCATAAATGGACTTTTTCTTTGACTATCGGTTCTGATCCGTGCATGCATGTTAAGATCTGCATTTGAGCATATTTTAGACCAACTTTCATTTATGTTTAACACTCTGGAATTTTACATCTTGGTTCCATGGTTAACCGATTCATATGCATGTTATCGGTCTATGCTTAAAGTTGACTATTTTGCCCTTTTTAATATAAAACGCGATTTTTGAAAAAGTGAAAGAGTAAAATCATTTGTTACTGATTTATAAACATGCACCGAAAATTTCATATCAGTTTATGGCCTAGTTTAAGAGATATGCTCATTATCGTAAATTACAAGCTTTATGTTACATAAATAGCGTAATTAGCGCAAAGCCTATTTTAACCCACTTTTTGGTATCAAACTTTTTATACACTGATGTTATATATTATTTTGAGAGTTTTAAAGATTTTTATTTAATTTTTGGCTGATCGTATCATAGGTCTTTAAGTTAAATTCGGTAAATACCGAAATTGCCATTTTTGGCCATAAAACGAGTTTTATAAATCCGATTGACCCCAAACCACTTTCTACTGATTTTATTTATTAAATAATGTATGTTGAACATTCTGGAAGTATAAAAATCTCAACTTTCTTTTACAAACCCGGAAACGGCTCTAAATCGCCTTTTTAGGCATTTTTAACACATAGTATATACTATAACCATATCAAGCATATAAGAATTATACCTACTGATGTAATTAGCATATTTTCCTATAAAAACAGTAAGTACAACTTTATAAACTCAGATTTCCAGTTTTGGCATTTTTAGCCCTTGTAAAATGACCAAAATGCCCCTATGAGGCATAAATTGATTCTAAATCCGTTCCGGGCAAAACAGAAAATAACTTACTAATATTATAACATATTTAGAGCATATTATCTCAGAGAACTTGCATATGACTCTCATGGTCGCCCGTAACGCACTTTTCGCGTTCGGTTCGGTTTATGTAACTAGTTTACATAAATTGGCCGAAACGGGTCAAACATCATCATTTTTGTCTCAAAATCCAGAATGTGTTTAGTAAACCCATATTATACAAGTCTTCAAACTTTTCGGGTCAAATTCACATTCCATCCGGTCTTCGCTTAATCGTGCGTAAACCGTGTCATCCTTAAAACTAACCGGTCTAGGCTTAGGCTTAAATAAAGACCCGTTAGAAATCTAATAGGTTATTATAAACCTTTGTTCCAGATTAGGAGAACCAGTAAAAGATACCTGCATTTTTCTTGATTGTGATTGATACTTATTCAGGTAAATACTTTTTGACTTATTTTCCCTATACGGGCTTGGGTTACGGTATATAAAATACCGCGTGATCGAGCGTTAAATCCTACACCCTTGGGTGTTTAGTTTGAATAATTTGTTCGGCTCGTTTAAACAGTCTTGCTTACTTAAAGCCTTTGGGGGGTTAATGACCATGTCCCGGATATCCTTGGCATCATCTTACGAGATGGCCACGACCAGAGCACGGGGTGTAGGCGTACACCCGTCAGTGTATAACTCATTTATGTGGTGTGTCTATTGATCTTTAACCCGGACAAGATCCGGGCTACTGAACGCACAAGTAACATGTAATTCGTTCACATGATTATATTAAAATAATTGGCCCAAGTTAATTAAAATGTTTTATGCCTTGTGCATTTAAATCAATTTTCAACCTTTTCAAAATGAGTCAGTCAAATTGTATTTACCAGTGTAAACTGACGTATTTTTCCCAAAAAGATTAAGTGCAGGTACTACACGTAATAGGCTGGCAGGCTTCTAGAGCGTCCACAATAAGTCTCGCAGCTTGGACGACAAATAAACTGTTGAACAATTATCCTATTTTATTTTCGATCCGCCTGTGGATCCGTTTCAACTATTCGTGATATTTAATATTACATTTTATTTAAAAGTTGAAATGAATCTATCTTTTGCTTCCGCTGTGCATTATTATATTGTGTTGTTTGTCTATGATGATACCAACTACGTCACGATACTCCCCACCGGGCCCACCGGTGACACGTGGAAAATAGGGGTGTGACAAAAACCTTATAATCAATCATCCAAGGATAGATGATTAATTTTCGAAGCGGATTTGTTATTGTGTTCTCATTGTGGTTATCACCTATGGATAGGTGACGGTATTGTTTTAAAATCTAAACGCAAATCTTCTTGCGTTAGGGTCCTAGAAAGTTATAGTCTAGGTCAAAGCATTACTAATAACCTAATTCCCTATAACCATTGGCTTTAATACCAACTCTTCTGTCACACCCCGTCCGCGTCAAAACAACGAAACCGCGGCGGAAACGTCGAGGAGTGTTGTAACAGAATTATTGTTTCACAACCATGGATACAAAGTTTCATTTTATTGATTCATTAAGTAATTTATATTGTCTTAAAACAACCAAACAAGTTACATATTGTCTATCAATATTATTATGTCACTAAGGCCTCGTCCAGGTCCTATGTGAACATGCATCCTAGCAATCAACATCATGCAACACCACCTGAAACATATGTAAAAATAAAGTCAGCAAAGAAATACTGGCGAGCACATAGGTTTTATGAGAGTATCGGATTCATGGCTCGTTTACATGTTGCAATCCCTCATTAAAAACCTTGTTTTGAAAAGTGTATAGTATTGCAACAAAATTAACCAACTCAAATCAAGTTGGTTATAATTTATAAAATCTCGCAGCCGTGATTCTTAACTCAAAACATTTGTTTTAGTAAACCAAATCGTAAAACATCTCGTAAAAACTCGTTAATAAAACACGTATGGTTTATATCATTTCGAAAACCTCGTTATGTGACATCGTTTCAAAAATCGTTTCCCAAGTGAACTAAATAATGACACAGAATATAATATGATTAAAGCACTTATATATAAGATGTACCAGCGGCGTATCTACCATGCTTTAATCATGTCACACCCGTCCCATTATCTAATCACAACCCAAAACCAATCGTTTGTTCAAATCGTTTATCTCGTTTAAGTCGTTTCAAATCGTTTAACTCGTCCCAAAATCGTTTTCGTTTTAATTGTGAAACTACTTTTGGTCGCCTCGCTAATAACATCCAAACCTTCGTGACTCGACTATCTCGAAACTCGCATTAACAAACCACCAAAGGGTAAGTTAACAATCACAGATTCGGTCGTTACCTACATAACCCCCACACATAACCATGGGTGTAGTTTGATAACGGGATTTGTCAGATCCTATGGTACCATAACCTAATACTGGTCGGCTTGATCAATGCTAATGAATGTTATTCGTTATGTAAATACATCCAACAAGTTTGTTCACATTATCAAAATCGTTATTAGTTTAATATAAACCATCTTAATAGCTTTTGAAACCATCGTTTAAAATATCGAAATCGTTTTAATACATATGAATCACCCCAAAACAATTGAAAACAGTAAAATAGGGGAACAATGTACTCACCTCAAAGTGCAAAGTATCCTCACTCTAAAGAACTCAACAAGCTCAGGCAAATCAAGGAAACTCAAGCAGCACCTAGTAATCGAATCACTAGTAAATAAATCGACACCTAAATCGGAAGATCGGATAGAATGAGGTCTTGTAAAACAAATGAGTATTGGAACTCATGTGATATGGTTTAACAAAGCCTATATTCTAGATGGGAACCTAACCTAAGTGCTTTCGACCCGTTACGAACCATTAAGGTAGCTTACCCCACTTTAACGCGTCGTTCGCGCAAAAGCGCGTTCGAGACGTCTAACTAGTCCTATGACAAGTATTATATTCCTAAACATGTTTAATTATGTTGCATAATCAGTTAAGTGATAAATGTTTAGGTTACATATGCTTAATATCCAATTATGCATGAAAAAGGCATTTTGGTCATTTACCTAAGGCATATAAACTACCTATCATACAACTACTTAAACTATGTGACCATAAGGTATAACCTTGGAAGGTTATTCCCTATGCAACTATGGTCACTAAACATGCTTGGTCGGATCCTAATGATCGATAAAACGGGTCGAGTTCGAAAGTCTAAGCGGTGGTTTAGACCGCTTGACTTACGACTCTAAACAAGCACTAATCTAAAAGTGACGAGCTAAACATGTTAAAACATGTTTAACTAAGTTAGAAAACAAGTTTTGATATCAAAACAAAGTGTTTTGATACCCTAGAGTAGTTTGGTTGCAAAATACGCATTTTGACCGAAACTACGACTCGTTACTACGCCTAGTCAACGTGGTAATCAGTAGGTATAGTCACAAGGGACTATAACCATCGTGATTACGCTCACGTTGCAAAGTTCAAACGAACTTTGTGTTGACCAAAGACTGGTCAATGCAGAAAGTCAAACACTGTTTGACTTTCACGCTCAAAAAGCAATAAAAGAACGAAAGAAGCTTACAAAGGGTCCAAGATAGGGAGAACTTGATCTATAACACTTAGGTATGAAGCAAAGGCTTTAACTTAGAGCATTAAAATGATCAAGGGTGCAGAAAAATGAAAGAGGGAATGGCTATATATAGTTTTCGGTGAACCGTTAAGATCGTTTCTTGCTAAAGAGGGAATGATCTAGGCCATCCATGTGGGCAAATGGTATTGTAATACAAGGGGCATCCTAAAAACCATCAAAACTTGCCCAATGTATCCCAAATCAGCTGCCAAAACCATCAAAAACCAGTCCAAATGACCAGGTGCAATGTTTCTGTCTGGCAGGCTATCACGCCCCATGTAAGATATAGCCTAATCTTACATGGCCCGCCTAGCCATGTTTGACAGAATTGCAACTTTGGTCCCTGCACTTGAGAAACTTGCATTTTGATGCATTTTTGACACGTTTAAGCCCCGTTAACCTCATTTCAAGGCTCTAAAATGATGTTAAAGAATAAGGAACTTAAAATATGCTCAAAAACATCTCGGATGTTGGCTCGTTTGGTCGTACGGTTGCGTTATTCGGTTAATTACGACGGAAGTCGTAACGAACGCAAAAACGATCCAAATTAAGCGACGAATGAAATTTTATCATGCCAATCACTAAAATAAAATATTTTAATGATTACATAAATTTTTGGGTGTCCGGATATATTCAGAACGTAAGATATGCGCGAAAATGCAAACTTTTGCACTTTTTGACGCTTTTAGTCCCTATTGATCAAATAAGTTTATTTTAGCATACCGAACCCCTCAAAGCCTATTTCTAAGCTATGTAAAGGATATTTAGGGTATGTTTAACTTATTATCAAGTTCCATAATGTTCGTTACCATACAAATCGGTATACTTTCACAGTTTGACACAAATAGTCCCTGCGATCGAATAGGCTTGTTTTCAACACACCAAACCATCCAAAACTTATTTCTAAGTTATGTGAAGGTTATTTAAGGTATGTTAAGCCTATGTCACTATTCTGGAGTGTTTGTCGCGTTAAACTGACTGCGTTTACGCACCAGTTGCGTATAACTTTCTAGAAAGCGATTTAAAGCTTGAAATCGGAATCGAATCAAATCGTAAAATCATCAAACACATAATAACACCAAAACACATTGTTTTATTAATAATTAACATTGTTTTACATTGTACATCGATTACAGAGAACACTTGTCACAATTACGTACTCCTAACCATGTTACTATTGAGAATGAAATAAATGGAGTGCAGGTATGGGAACGACGGACTCTCGAGGAATTGATGTCGGACTCGAGTAAATAAAATTGAGAGGATGTTTCAATGGAATACCTTACGTAGTTAGAATGTGATATAGCCTTTTAAGTATATGTACTAAATTATATATGATGTCACCATGTACTAACGTGTTGGTTATATATGGTGACCGCAGGTTAATCAGATATTCATGATGGACATATGAACGAGGATCAAGTTGAAGATCATGGATTGTACGGGAAAGGGGTCACGTTGTTTGTAATCATTTGTTAACATAGTTACATTAAATAAATGATGAATGATGTATTTATGTTAGAAGGTTTGACCTAATCGGTATTTAAGTATGTTAGAGTAGTTAAAAGAAAGAAATTTTACGGTTCATTTTCCGCTGCGTCATTTTGGGTCAAATCGTGAATAGGGTCTTACAGCATATTCTATAGTATCTCCTCGCGCTACTTTATATAAAGCTCAGGAACACATCCCATCATATCGACACATAATCACGTAGGCACATAATCCACAGAAGCACGTAAACACATAAGCATGTAATCCACGTAAGCACATGTTAAACTATATTTTGCACATATTCACCTACATATATTGCACGTATTCACCTATCTTTCAAAGCCGCGTAAGCGATCGAGAGTTGTGAGTGCTAGTAGCAATAGCGAGTAGCGATAGCGAGTAACATAAGCGATTTGTTAATGTTTTGAGATAAATGTGTAGTGCGGGTGGTGCGTGTTTATCGAAGCGAATAGCAAAAAGCGAGTAAATCACCAAGATAAAAACACATAAACAAGAAAAACTACATAAAAGACCAAAATTTCTCATAAAAGTGATAAATCACAGAGTCAGCGGTTGCGGGCTCAGAATCGAATCATAAAATCAGCGATTGTGGGCTTGAAATCGAAAATAGATTGTCTTGGCTGATAGACGTCGACAACCCAAAGTGATTCGACTATTCTCAAGGACTCCAAGCATATATTTTGGCATATTAGACTGTGCTCTATCACCGACATACGGTGAATGGCATGCATCCTTTCGGCTATTCACGCAACTCGAGTCGTTGGAATCCATCAAGACTTTGGTGAGAGTTTTGTAAAACCAACATAAGGAACGGAACAAGTCATCAAGGTTCGGGTTTCACCCCTAACTCAGTGACTACATTCCTATTTGTGTGATAGAATCACAAGATAGATAGGGAGAATCGTGTTGAAGTATGGATTCCACTCCTGATTCGACGCAAATTCTCGTGTTTATAGTAAAAATGCGAGCGTCGAACGAGCAATTTGATCGAGAGTTTGCGGTTTTCACACCTAGTCTCAACCAGATCATTCATTTGTGTGTGTTGCCAACCTTAGGAAAGGTTGATCTGGCGCGGAACAGTAGTATGCGATGTTCGCGCAAGAGTGCAGTGTTCAGCGAATTCCAGCAAGATTATCGAGCAAGCTCGTACAAAACCCCTACTGGGTTTGCATAAGTCGGTCTGTTGGTACTTAGACTATAGACAAGGTCATTTCTAAGACATCGACCCGGACTAGGTCGAGTCTTGCCTAATTCCCTATAGTTATGGCTCTGATACCAATCTGTCACACCCCAACCGATGGCGGAAACATCGAGGCGCGACACTGAGCGAAACAGATTGTCCAGGAGAATCCATAACAACTATTAATTATAATATATTAAAGGTTCATGTCACATACCACAAACATATAAAATAAAACTGTTATTATAGACGTTGTTCTCAAAGACAAATATCCATTCCGATAACTCAGATTTTATTTAGTTTGTTTCTAGACTCTCTCCTAGCTTGATTCCAGCAAATAAAGCAAGCATCCTAAACACATGTCACATACGTTAAAATAGAGGTCAACACACATAGTGTAAAGGTGAGCATACAAGTTTAATAATATAATAATAGCGAAAGCGATTTACGCATAACCAGCATGTAACATGTATAATGTGAAGCAGGTAGGTTATTGTTAATGAAATATGCACAGACGTGACTACGAGTTGTAGAATGCGCAACACATATCACCACTGTGACATGTGAAGAAAAACCCTTAACAACCCCTGTCCACGACAGGTGCTGAATCCAAACTATAGTACTATCGTTGCTAAGGTGTCAGGCAACAATCACTGTGTAAACATAACACACAAGCATTCATCGAATAACACGTAAAACATGCAGAGCGGTCTGCGTATAAAATGTTTGCGTTGTGTGATCGATGTGATTTGAGATAAGTAACGTATGTAACACCCAAAAGTGCTTAAAGCAAAAAGGGATCGAGTATACTCATAGATTTTGATTAGTAAATAAACACTCTCCTGGATTGAAGGGAGCGCTGGAAAGTTAGCCTGATTACAGAACGATAGCGTAAGCGACGAACAGTACGTTTAAACGATGCGAGTGAGTAGAGTGATGAAGAGTCATCCGATCGGATGACAATCCTGACGGATGGTCATCCGGTCGGATGGCCATTCGGTCAGTTTGTCATTTGTTTGGGATGGATGTGTTTGTGTATGATGCAACTTTGACATTTTCGTTGTAGCATTTTATAAAACAAGGAGTGTTCCTACCAATCAGGTCATCCGGCCGGATGGTCATTCGGATGGATGGCCGTCCGATCGGATGGTGATTCGTTTGAAACTAACTCCTTTGAAATTTTGTGAAAAGTTTAAGTATTGGAAAAATATCACAAGTATTGAATGTCACAAGTCATCCGATCGGAGTGTCGTTCGATCAGATGGCAATCCGATCGGACGGCAGTCCGTTCAGCAACCTGTTCGTTCTGAACTTGTAAAAATTTGTTGAGTCTGAGAAGTTTTTTTTTTTTGCGATTGTGCCGAGAAGGTATGACGGCGTGTCAAACAACGGAAACCCCATCAAATCCAAGTCATCCGATCAGATGGAAATCACCCCGTCCGATCAGTTAACTGTTCTTTGACGGTTATTCATGTTCAATCCGTGAATCGGTTGTCTCTTTGATAGAAATCCGTTCTTGGACCGACACTTCACATGAGAAGGAGTAGAAGGCCTGAACATGCTCAGGTTCTATCGGTTTTATGTGAAAAAATGAGAATGTTGCAGAAAAGTAGAAAGTTGTTGGAAAATGTTTAGATTAGGACGAAATCAGTGTTTAAACATGTTGAAATCTCTTAGATCTGAGTTGTTCTTGGTGGAATGAGGTCACACTTTGAAGTACATGAGAACTCATGATGACATCATCCTAAAACAGCTCAAATCCAACGATTTCATGGTGAAAAGTCAAGATTTGATGGTGAAAATGATGAAAAAGTGTGTGTAGATGATAGAAGTACAAGATTTGGGGTAAAAACTTACAAGAATCACGAGAAATCAAGAGAATATATGGCTGGAACGTGCTGGTCGAACGAGAGCTGTCACATCACATGAAAAGTTATGTGACAGGTGCTATTTATAGGCAAGAGAGGAGAAGAGGTGGTGTAGTGGTGCGATCGGAGGGCAGTTCGATCGGAAGGCCATCCGATCGGATGGTCATCCGGACGGATGACCATTCGATCGAATGGTCATTCGATCGGATGGGTTTTGTGAGTTGGTTTCTGACGTTTCGTTTCATGCATTGAGCGTTGCGATGTGTTGCGAGTAAGTGATGCGATAGTATTACCCATTAATTACACAAATAACCTAACTACTAACTATCATAAAAGTAATCCTTAAATCTCGAGTTCGTGATGAGATTACGTTGTGATAGAGTTGCGATTGCGTTTGCGATTAACATCCCAAATAACTATAAACATGCACAAGTAACACATAATAGCACACACACGTAAAACAATATCCATAACCTGTAATTCGAGTTGCGATGCGATAGCGATGCTATTGAGATAGGTCGATTAGCGATTAAACTGCGATTTATTGCATATACTCCACATAATACAACTAAAGTAACATAAAATAAAGTATTGATTAATGAGTCGAGAAGTACAAGTAATAATTAAGCAAGGAGTGACAGATCGCATTTAGCAATCTTTTCTTCCTTTGACTTTGACTTGTACTTTGACTTCAAAAAAAGTCGGGTTGTTACACCACCACCGCTCCGGCCACCGACACCTGAACCACCCTCACGTTTTTTACCGGAAGTCTTCAACCCATGAAACCTCCCACAGATCTGAAACCTCGCAATCTCCACCGTCAATGCACATCTTCAAACAATGATTCAAACCCTAATTGCAACCTCCAATTCATCCATCTCGTTCAACAATTTTGGTCAAACTTCAACCTTTGACTCTGTTCTTGCACAGTACGGTGATGCAATAATCGCTTCCAATAATCCGATGCACATCTTCCGATCTTCCTGCACTTCACGCATAGTAAAACCCGAATTCGGACGTCACCGTTTCAATGCCGCAATCGCTTCTTCTTCCAGATCCTTCTGTTCAAGCTCCTCATTGTCCTTATTCCTTACCAACACCTCACTAATCAGTACACGCTCATCATCATTCCGACTCACTGAGTGACTCTTACTCGACTGAGTTAACTCGCCGCCCTCCTCATCAGCCTTCGTCAATGCCCATGAAGCTGAGCATAGTAGCGGCAGTTGTTTTCTGGAGTGAAGAGTGTGTGATAATTTTGGTGTAATTAGTTTGTTGATAAGTGGTGAGTGTTGATGGAGGATCTGAATTGAGTGAGTGAGTGTTTGGAATTATTGATTGCTGAAGAGATGGAGTGGTGGTGTATAGGGAGGAATTGGGGGATTTTGACGGTGGAGTAACAGAAGTGGAATGATTTGTTTTCTGGCATTGTTTGAATCAGATGAATTTCAGTCTGTGAAGAAACCCTAAATTGAAGTTATATGCAGGGGAGTGTAGTAGAGAGAGAAGGTGAGTGAAAATTAAATAAGGAAATTAATTATATGGGATGGGAAAAAGACTAAAATGCCCCTCATCTGAGGGGTATGTGACCAGGATTTAACAGTTGAATTGGATGGCGTTAGGGGAGGGGAGTGAAATAGAGATAAGCTTCATAGATCAGGGAGTAAAATGGCTATTTTGAAAGGTTTGGGGCAAAACCGTTAAAGTGACCAAACCACAGGGAGCAAAATGGAAGTTTACTCTAATAATTATATCTGTCTAGTATAGATCTGTTATTTGGAACTAGTTTCACATGAAAGTTTATGCGCAAGTTAGTTCCACACGAAGGTAGTGTCACATGTTTTTCTTAGTTAGTTTCGTTTGTTTTCTCTCTATATAATAAAGAGATTGTAAGTTTATTTCCATGTTAGCTAATCAATACAACATAAAATTTCTCAAATTATTTCTAATAACATGGTATCAGAGCAGGTTTGCTTGATTTTGATTAGTTTGTTGGTTTGATTTTTGTTCATCATCTTGATTCAGGTTCCTTTCAATCTTTGTTTTCATTGATTTCATCTTGAACTCGATTTTCATTCGATACAATTATGGTTTCATATTTTCATTCCATCAATTGATGTTATTCTGCTTATTTCTCGTCATTAATTGTTCGTTTCTGATATATTCCACCATCTAATCATTTTCATTATATTCATCTAATTTGTTTGCATGTTCTCCTTTAATATGTTCAATGGATCAATATTTGATAGATTATATGAATTTGTTAAAATCAAGGTCATCTTTTTACACATTTTCAATTTATTTCGATTCTCATTATTTTGTTTGTTTTTGTTGGATTCAATCTACTTCATTTCCATGCGAGATCTTACTTTCTTCCGAAACTTCCCTATTTCGTGTGAAGCTTTAGTCTATCATGTCATAAACATCTAGTTTTGTGCAAACTACATCAAATTGCATATGGGTTCTTCTAATCCATTGCATCTATATCCCTCCAATAATCCTGGGTTGCTGTTCATTTCACAGACTTTTGATGGAACAAGGATTGGTTAATGGAAACGAGCAATCACAACCACTTGTGAGAAAAACCATTGCTCTATTGGCTTCAAGTATCTATTTCACACTATCATGCAATGCTTATCAGGTAAATCAGGTTCTTGGAACGAAGTTACTCAGTAAATTCAATATATTTCATATTCAATTTAACTGAGTCTGCTTTTAAACTTTCAAAACTATTTTTTAAAGAACTGAATTCAAATGTCACTTCTACAACAAAACTTTTGATGTATCTTAGGTTCATCATTGCAATCTTGCAACAAGAATTGCCTAATGAAGTCTACAAAAGGGGTGAAGTTATTTCCATCAAATCACTTTTAGCTCAAACTTTTACAAGGGAACAAGAAGTTGAGCCAGTGTAGGGCAAATCAATTTTAAACATGAGCAAACAAATGAACAAGAAGTTGAGCCAGTGCAGGGAAATGACCTTGCATAGCTAGCAATTGAGGCACACATTCTCATGAGCCCACTTCTCTTATTGAACAAAGCAGAAGCCCATCCCATAGGAACCCACAACAAAAGCCACCAAAAAGAGGAAGAAGTCTTCTGCAAAGAAGTCTTCTAAGCCCTCTAAATCCAAATCCTCAGCCACCCCCTCAAAAAGAGCAAAGAAAACAAAGACAACGGAAGAAGATAATGTCCTTGAGAGTCTGGCTGAAACGCTCTATCTAGCCTATTCGCACAGTGGCAGACACACATAATATGCACTAATAGATTCCCCCTTGTACGTCACTGTTGAATCTTGATCTTTCAAATATGAGAGCCGTGTTTCAATATTCTGCAACTTCAATAAAGTGCTATGAATATCTTCAATTAATTCCCCCTTGATTGATGATTCGGGTTTGCATTATATCCAATATATTCCCTCTGAAATGAATCTACACTTCAGTTCTCTAATTACACAGTTCCTAACATCTTATGATTTACTGAACTGCAATCTTCACAAATAATCACCAACTTGAAATAACACGATGTAGCATCTCCATTTCAACTTTCACCACATCCATGTTCGGTTTTTTATTTACCTCTTTAGCTCAATCTCTCTTACCTCTTTAGCTAAATCTATTAATCTTCAAAAACCTAAGCGACAATTGATATAAACTTCGAACACCACACTTGTAAACTTCAAATCTGTGAATACCCACGAAAATCTGAAATCCCGTCTTCCGTAATCAACTTTATGCTCACCTTGAATGACTAATCACTGTAAATGGTAATTTCCACAATCAGCAAATCTTCATCAGATTACAAATCATCTGGTAACCCACTTTGATATTCAAGGAATGTTCTTCCGATGATCAAATTCATATTCTTCCTCTTTAGTCATGATAGCAAATGTAAAGCCTTCTCCGTTAGTCCCGACAGCAACTTAATCAACAAACATCATCATTCCCCGGCGGTTAGTCCAGAAAACAACTCATATGCTTGAAAATTAACCATTCTGACACTTTAGATTATCACATAACCATTAGATAAAATTTTTGAAAGCTCTCTGATATCTATCGACAATACTGATGTATCCTCTTCTGAAGCTAATCCTACTAACCAGCTTGTACGAAGACAAGGACATCTATCTAGTCATAAACTAAAGAATCTGAACTTTTAAAGGTCACGGGCAAACGAATCTAAGATACTTATGCATCACCAGTCAATTTTGAGTCGGAACCACCCGAATATTGTTGCCTGTCTGAATTTTTGAAAATGCCGGAATTTCAATATTAATCCAATGAAATTTTTATTCTCCCTCATTTTTTTTCAAATTCTGACCTGTTTATCATTATCTCTGA
Organism: Helianthus tuberosus; assembly: GCA_030545235.1. Taxonomy (NCBI): domain Eukaryota; kingdom Viridiplantae; phylum Streptophyta; class Magnoliopsida; order Asterales; family Asteraceae; genus Helianthus; species Helianthus tuberosus. Next base: position 60,499,935 of record CM060436.1, read on the forward strand.
ATTTCCAAGTATTTCCCTCTCCACTTGGCAATTTCTGACAACTCTTTTCTCTGAAAAACTCAAATATGTGATATTTTGCTTTAGAGTCAAATGCACGGATAGTCCCTGTGGTTTGGTAAAATTTCACCCTTAGTCCCCAACTTTTGGAAATTACACCTGTGCTCCCTGTGGTTTGACAGTTTGTTACTCGGATAGTCCCTGGAGTGGATGGGGGTTAGTTTTCTCCGTTAAGTCCATGTGAAATTACAAAATTACCCTTGCTTTTATTATATTCATCAACATCATCATCATTCAACAGACTCATTCATCAGTTCACTCATTTTAGCAAGAACACATTAATCATTCATCCAAAATTCCAATTCTAAGAACACATCTTCAAAATTCACCAACCGTATATCGAAACAACAATCTGAATCAAAACAACAAATCACTCCTTCGAGCAAAAACAAACCGTATATCGATTCAGATACAACCTCATCGATCAAACAACAACATTCAGCAATCCTTCATCTATCAATGATCATCAACAAGCACAGGGGCAAATACTAAACGAATCCTTCTTCTTCGATACAACCAAACAACAATATTCAGTTTCTTATCTTTAATTCAGATCTAAAAAACCTGCAGCTGTATGTCCGATTCAAATCTAAAAGTCGACTCAACTACGGCTTTCTTCTTTGTTTCAGATCCAAACAAACTACAAAAAATTGATTCTTTTATGCGAACAACTTTGTCACTTACCTTTCTTCTTCTTCGAACAAACAAGCAACAATCTTTCTTGTTTTAATTCAAATTCAAACAACAATCTGAATCAAAACAACAAATCACTCCTTCGAGCAAAAACAAACCGTATATCGATTCAGATACAACCTCATCGATCAAACAACAACATTCAGCAATCCTTCATCTATCAATGATCACCAACACTCCATAACACAAATCGAGTCCCAATCTAGTACACAAATTCAAAAGGTGGGCACAAATCCATCTATACACCATCATCTATCATCATCGCACAAAGCCAGCTGCCTATACAAATCCATCGCACAAATCCATTTGTACAAATCCAAACAAAATTCCAGATCTGTTTATGATCATGTGTTGCTTTAGGCCACTTCGGTACAAACTCCAGATCTGTGTTGTTTGATTCATGCCCAAAACAACAACCGTAACTTCGGCACCACCCCCACCACAGTCGCACCATGTAACGAAGACGACGACGTTACGATTTATTGGTTTGATAGAGATCGGTTGGCCAACTGATCTAAAGCATTTGACTCGTGTTACATTTAATTGGTTTATGGGTTTTTAGGGCTTCTGGTTGAATTTGAAGATGAAGTTTCGTCACAGTTGAATTTGAAGTCGGTGGAGGGTGGAGGCGGCTGTAGAGGGTGACGGTGTAGAGAAGATGACAGGGGTGGGAGAAGATTAGGTTATGACAAAGTTGAATTTGAAGATGAAGTTTCTTATCTTTGTTTCAGATCCAAACAAACTACAAAAAGAGAGGGGTAAATAAGTAATTTTATATGGAGTTAACGGATAAAACTAACGGACATCCACTCCAGGGACCATCCGAGTAACAAACTGTCAAACCACAGGGAGCACTGGTGTAATTTCCAAAAGTTAGGGACTAAGGGTGAAATTTTACCAAACCACAGGGACTATCCGTGCATTTTACTCTTTGCTTTACAAAGCACTATTTTCCATCAATGCAGATTTTTCATTTAGGCCCATTAATAGTCACTTTACTAAATGATACATGTTATACACCGGTCTTCATGACTACCCCACTATCTTCAATACTCTGTGATCTCACCATCTTAACCATTCTCTGTATCCTCCGACTGTGTCCCGAACAACCCGTATTTGTCATTAAAATCTTGAAAAAAATCCTTTCACCAATTTTTTTCTAGACACTTGTCTCGTCACCACGATCAAAAATTGCATTCTTTTTTTGCTCATACGCGCATATGACACACGCTTATGCGTGCGGATGACATAAACTCTTGATCTCTTGCACGCGGGTGACTCATGCTCGCGGATGAGCTCATGCGCTCCAACGCGCTGGATCCAATTTTTCGATCCAAAATCATTATTTCTTCGAATTTGATAATTGAGTCATCTACAGACAAGTGTGAAAATCAATTCTGATCAATCCTATGGCTTCAATTTGACTTATCATCCATGAATTGACCTTAAATTTTGATAAAAACATGTTTGCACTTTCATTTTTACGTTTAAACCACAAAATCATGACCATAGGTGATTGAACTGACGATTAGTTCGACTGAATCGGTACCGTAGCTCTGATACCACTGTTAGAACATGTAACCATTGCGTCCTACACGTTTAGACATAAGTTTGGATAGGATAAAACTAATCCGGTGGAAATTTCGTTTGAATAACCAAAAGTAGAAGTTTCCATTTCATACCGAAAGATATACATCATTGATAGGCTGGAGAGAGCATCAAGAAATCTCTCCAGCTGAAACCCCAAAACTTAACTTCCCTATGAGTATGAGCCTTTATTTATAGGCAACCTCATGAGCATGAGGCTCATGCATGAGTATGAGCCCTCATACGCACAAATGAGCTCATGTGTGTGTATGAGCACATCCTCATACACACGTATGACTCAATCGTGTGTATGAGTGTTCTCCTTACCTTCTAAACACTCAAATCTATATAATATTCAACACACGCTCAATCTAGCCTATTCGCACAGTGGCGAAGACACATAATATGCACTAACACATTTAAAACTATTTTTGGTGTTTACATTCATACATTTACTTATGTTGGTTTTTGGGCGTTTGTTTTGACGTACTGCTTTAAATTACATTTACTTTATGCTTCCATAACTTACTTTGGTTTGAAAACGACATTTTTACTCATATAGAGGTCATTCTATATGGCTAGTGTCTTGGATCCTAGTTTGTCACGCACCTCGCGGTAAAACCCCAAAGGTGGAATTTGAGGTTGTGATAGAAAAGATTCCACAGATGTTAGCAAATATCTGCGGAGCTCTAATATCTGATCTAAGACACTAAAACTCCGTGATAATCAAAATACTGTTCCATTGATGAAACCGGTGATCTTCAAACTGCTGTTGCTTTGTATCAAACTTCTGTTTGGCCTGAGCATATGTTTGGACTTCTTGAGCAGAGCTTTGCTTCAACAGTGCTGTGGACTTTGATTAGTGCTTGGTTCTTCTTCAACAGTGGTTCCAAGGCTTGAACAAATGTTAGCATGTCATCAACAGATGTTCTGATTAGTGTTCAAGTTCACTATCTTTAGGAGGAGAATGCTTCATCTACTATTTATTTCTTGATCGGATAGGTCATGTTTTGGATTTTGAATATCATCTATTATTTTGTAGATCCAACAGTTATGTGCTTGATGATTCCATTTTTGTGACATTATGCATGTAACTTTATCGTTATGGCATTTTGTTCTTCTCAAAACCCCATATTGTGACACGATTTCTAGTTTAGACATCATGAGTATGTATTACGACTCAGTAGCACACTCCTTATTGTGTTACAAGTCATCTCTGCGGCATGATACTCTTCACCTCCGCACCTCTAACATCGAAAGCGATTCCTTTATCCGGGTAATTAACCCTTATCGGGAACGCTACTGCCTCAATTAAATATAGACCTTACTATAGTTCAAGCCTATTGTCAGTATTATTCATGACTCGTGTTTAACACTCGTCACCAACATTCGTAAGAAGCAATCTGATTCTAAGATTGGAGTTCCTAGTGCTATTCCTAAATCAAACTTTTGAAAAACCCCGCACACTATTCTACACGAACAATTCCTACGCAAATTTCTAAATCTGGATAAATAAAAATGGGAACTTTTTCATTATTTTAAGTATTTTCTTATTTAATATTAAGTACGTATCGCGTTTGATAAAAAAATAAGGCAAAAACGTTAATATGTATAAGGGTTTTCGGATCGTTTGGTTAGATTTATAAAATGGAAGCGTTAATGGAGTTAATTTTATGGGTTAATAAAGGTTACGCTTAAGGGGTTATAATGGTAATTAGTATAACCTATAAAAAAAAGGAACTAACTAACTAGGTTAGTTTAATCAGTGAAATCGGGTTAGCAGAGTTTTTAAAGTGTAAGGGCCTATTTTGTAAATTACTAAAAATTGAAGTTTAAAAGAAAGAAATAAAAGTTGGGTGGAGACGGGACTCGAACCCGCGACCTCCACCCGGGTTAAGAGTTACGCAGCGCACCCAACCACTACACCACAACATTTGTTGTGTAATAAGTTGAACACACTATGTTCTTATATAAGCGTTAGATTCGGAACTAGTCCTTCATCGCAAATTCAGCCACAAACTCGATAACTTTTTCTCTAAACCAAGAATTTTCATTGTTATTGCGAGGATTTGATGTCCTAACTTACTTTAATGAATCCTAGCACTTATATATATATAGATAAAACGTCTAAATACATTATATAGTTACCAAATTTTATTAAAAATTAAATCTTAATTAAAGTTATAAAATTACCCAATTCTTATATAATCAAATTCGTATACCATAGCAACCCTAGCCGCCACCAAATTATTCTTCATAACTAAGACACAAACCCTAGCCTACAATTCGTGCAAACAACCTTTACAACTCGAGAATTTAATCAAGAACGATTCTAGGGCTTGTAAATTCAAGTTCTCATATCTCCTTCAATATTCTTGAACCTATTTCGCATAATTTTTCGAGATCTACAAAACCCCTCTATTAAAATCTGTGATAAATGTAACGTTTGCAAGATTTCAAACGTTGTACACTTTCGTTCGTTTCCGTGTTTAATAAAATTTTATATTTTATTTACGAAATATGTAATAGTACGATCAAGCAAAACGATATTCATGAAATTTCCAGAAAAAAAAAATCAAGTTACATATGCCTTAATACCCTTCATATAACCTAAACAATAAGTTAGAAGGGTTAAAATGGCAAACAAATGATAATACAACTCCATGGGCCAAAACTGTCAGAAAGAAAAATATGCCCGCCAGGAGGCTTTATGGACCTTAAGGCAGTGGTTACAGTCCGTAAGAGGTGCCCAGTTGCAGCAGATTTTCTTGATTATCAAGTTTGGCCACCTATCTTCAGTTGTTGCCACCTAGCACAAATTTTGCCACTTCTAATCTGGTTAGGACACATGTTAGGACACTAAGCATCATCATAACACACTTGGCAATACCCCTTAATCGAAGATTAGTATAAATAGACTTCTTGTTATTCTATTTTCTTCACACCATTCTTTCTTTCTCAATTACACTCTTTTGGAGCTTGCTTCAGCTTTGAGGCCACATTTCTTGAGTTCTAATCCTTCTTCCAAACAGAAGTAAGTGTTTCTCCTAGTCTATTTCATTTAGACAATATTGAAAAAATCAACCTTTATGTTTGCCTCTGTAACACCTCGTAAAACCATGTCCAATATAGTGATGACACGTGTCACAAACCCGAATCATGTAAAGAGTTAACTATGAGGGACTAAAGTTGACTATCAGTGCAAAGATGTATGTGGAAGGACCAAATGTGTCAACGTGCCAAACTTATGCCTCAGATTGACTTCACACGATGTTCGTATTCTTTAATGGATAAATTGTCGGACACAAGAAGCCGTATGCGCTTAAAATCAAAAGTTTACAAAACTCAGGGGTTAAAAGTATCAACATGTTAATTCTTACCTTTGAGTGACCTTTCAACGACACTGAGGCTTTGTAATATATTATTATACTCTCATGAATGTCGGTTAATGATTTCATGAAATTTCGGTACAATTACATGATTTAATTGCAATTTCCAAGAATGAAGGGTTAAAACTGTCAATATGACAATTCTACTTTCGGGAGACCATTTCAATAAATCTAAAACATATGAATGCATGGTTTTACTCCCAAGAACATTTAAAACCAGAAAATATGGGCTCCTCATGCTGAAAATGTCAGTAATTCGAGTTCTGAAAGTGCAGGGACTGAACTTGCAAACAAACAAACAAGTTTCTGAAACTGGCTGCCTCGCGTGGCGTGCCAACCCCTCCCATCCCTGGCGCGTGGTGCTACGGGGACTGTTTCCCAGCAAGAACTGGCAGCTGCCCAGCATGCAACCTGCAGATCTTTTTCTGATTCTCTGCAATTCTGGAGCGTAAACAACTGCATGTTGATGGTTTTTAGAAACCATTTGGACACATGTATGCATCAAAATACACCTGGGACACTTGGATCAATCCTACTTCATCCAATTCCTCTATAAATAGAGCTTCCTTGGAGCTTTCAAGACTTGCTCATTCAAAGAAATTCTCAAACATCCCTCTAACTGAATTCTCTGGAGCATCCTGGTCCATAAGGAAGCTCTCTAAGTTCAAATTTTGGTGCTAAGGACCCTTGTAAGTGCTCTTGGCTCCTGTAGTTCAGTTTTATCTAGTATAAGGACCGAAAGTCAAAGTTAGCGTAATTCTGCTTTGACTTTTAGTTTATTCTTAAACGGTCCAGCCATGATTCTAATCGAATGTGGCTATAAGTTGGTAATTATGTAGGTGTTAATCCCTCAAAAGGGCACCTCCTAAATATCACATTTACTTAGTCAATTGCCGGGTCAAGGTAATGAACAGAAAAGTCAAACGAGTCAGTTTTTATAAAAGAATTCATAACTGATAATGTGCAAGCTATAAAATATGTTTTATCACTTTAATAACTTGGTAAATATTATAAGAACATGTTTAGACATGTTCAACCCGACAATTCTGAGTTTAGACTCGGTTCGCAACCGAAAGTCGCAAAAGTTGACTTTTTCTTTAACTTTCAATTCTGACCCGAATTAGCTTAGTTTACTTATGCCTTAGGGTTCCTTCGTGACCATATTATATGTTAGTATAACTCTCTGAGGTTATACTACAAGGTCCCTTAGAAATCAGAGTTCATTTGCATGTTTCCGTTATTTGCTTAAATTTGACTATTATGCCCTTATAATGTAAAAACGAGATTTTTGGATATATGAGAATACAAATATTTTTGTTACTGATATATAAGCATGTCTAATAAATTTGACATCAGTTTCTGGTCTCAAACTAAAGATATGCAAGATATCGTAAAATAAAACTTTATATTAATTAAATTAAGCTATTAAGCATAAATCATGTTTAAACCCAAATTTTGGCACCAAACTTATTACCTACTGTTTTAATATTATTTTTAGGTATTTTTGGAATTTTGTTTCAGATTATAAACTGACCATATCATTGAGTTCTCGTATAATTCGATAAATGACGATAATACCCTTTTTGTTAATAAAATGAGATTGACATATGTTTAACATACCAAACCTTTTCCTACTGATTTTATATGGAAAATAAAATATTTCTAACATTAAAGACTGACCAAAATCTCAGAATTTCATAAACATTTCAAATATAGTCAATTACCGACTTTTACGATAATTAGGTGCATAGTATGGTTTAAAACCATATTTAACACCTAAGACTTGTTACCTATTGATTTTATAACTAAATTTTAATAATTTAACAGTAAGTGTAAGTCGTGAACTCAGATTTCCAATATTGTCCTTAAAAACATATGTGAAATGACCAAAATGCCCCTAAAGTGCATAGTTTGGCCATAAATGGTAAACCTCACATATGTATGATATCTTACTGATGTAACATGATAAAATAAATATTTTTACTGAATTTTTTAGACCAGAACCTCAATTTACTATTAAACCTCTTTTATAAACCTTAAAATGACCAAAATACCCTCACGGGACTTAAATTGGTTTTAAATTATTTTTGGGCATAATTGTTGATATCCTACTGATATCATAACATATTTAAAGCATAATAACTTATGGAACTTGTACATGACTCATCCGGCTACCCGTTATGCATATACGCGTTCAGTACGGTTTATGTGACTAGTTGCATAAATTAGCCGAAACGGGTCAACCCTTAATATTTTTACTTCAAAAATCCAGAATTTATTTAGTTTACCCATTTTATACAAGTGTTCATACTTGTTGGGTCTAAATCACGTTCCAATCCGGTCACCGCTTAATCTAGCGTTTCATGTCGTAAAACCTTTCTTTAAAACTAACCGGTTTAACGCACCTGCAGCATTCATGGATCTCATTAATCGAGTCTGCAAGCCATATCTGGATAATTTTGTCATAGTTTTTATTGATGACATACTCATTTACTCCAAGAACCAAGCTGATCATGAGGAACACCTCCGATGTATTCTTAAACTTCTGCAACAAGAAAAGCTCTATGCGAAATTCTCTAAATGTGAATTTTGGCTTCACGAAGTCCAGTTTCTTGGACATGTGGTAAGTGAGCGTGGTATCTAGGTGGATCCCGCTAAGATAGAAGCGATTATGAATTGGCAAGCACCTAAGACACCCATGGAAATTCGCAGCTTCTTAGGTTTGGCAGGTTACTACAGACGTTTTATCGAAAACTTTTCCAGAATTGCTGCACTTTTAACTTCGTTAACTCGCAAGAATATAAAGTTTGACTGGGGTCCCAAACAACAAGAATATTTTGAGATTCTTAAGCAGAAATTAAGCAATGCTCCTGTGTTGACATTACCAGAAGGGATAGAAGAGTTTGTTGTTTACTGCGACGCATCGCACACTGGTATGGGTTGTGTGCTTATGCAAAGAGGTAAGGTCATTGCTTATGCATCACGACAACTTAAGGTGCACGAAAAGAATTACACCACCCATGATTTGGAATTGGGTGCTGTTGTATTTGCACTAAAGCTTTGGAGGCATTACCTATATGGAACCAAGTGTGTGATTTATTCAGATCATAAAAGCCTTCAACATTTGTTTAACCAGAAAGATCTCAATATGAGGCAACGTCGTTGGATGGAAACATTAAACGACTATGATTGTGAAATTCGCTATCACCCAGGCAAAGCGAATGTGGTCGCTGATGCACTAAGCAGGAAAGAAAGGATCAAACCTATTAGGATCAATGCCAAAAGCATTGAATTAAAGAATAGTTTAAACGAAAAGCTGTTGTCAGCTCCGAAAGAAGCCGTTTTGGAAGAAAACTTTCCAGCAGAAAAATTAGGTGCAACTGTTGATCAATTGTCACCAGGGAACGATGGAATCCTTAGATTGAATGGTCGAATCTGGGTTCCAATTCGAGGAGGACTTAAAGATGAGATCCTCCGAGAAGCTCATAGCTCTAAATATTCGGTACATCTGGGAAGTGATAAAATGTACCAAGATCTAAAGGCAAATTATTGGTGGATAGGTTTGAAGAAATCCATAGCCACTTATGTGGCTAAATATCTGACGTGCGCACAGGTTAAAGCCGAGCATCAAAAGCCGTCCGGTTTACTGCAACAGCCTGAACTTCCTACTTGGAAGTGGGAAATGGTAACTATGGATTTTATTACTAAGTTACCAAGGACGAAACATGGGAATGATACGATATGGGTTATAGTCGACAGACTGACGAAGTCAGCTCATTTCATACCCATAAAGGAGATGCATAGCTCCGATAAACTAGCCCAGCTATATGTGGATGAGATTGTATCTCTCCACGGAGTGCCAGTATCTATTATCTCTAATAGGGATACTAGGTACATATCTCATTTTTGGAAAAGCTTTCAGCAATCTCTAGGCACTCGTTTGAATTTCAGTACTTCTTATCATCCTCAGACGGATTGACGAAGTGAGCGTACGACTCAAACACTAGAAGACATGCTCCGGGCTTGTGTTATCGACTTAGGTGGGAGCTGGGATAATCACCTCCCTTTGATTGAATTTTCATACAATAACAGTTATCATTCAAGCATCCAAGCCACGCCTTTTAAGACTTTGTATGGAAGAAAGTGTAGAACGCCTGTGTGTTGGGTGGAAGTTGGGGAAACCCAACTATCAGGACCATAAATAGTTCTGGAAACGACAGATAAAATTGTTCAAATCCGTGACCGTTTGAAAGCTGCCAGGGATAGGCAGAAGAGCTACACTGATAAGAGGCGCAAACCTCTAAAATTTGAAGTAGGTGATAAGGTACTACTTAAAGTATCACCCTGGAAAGGCGTGATGAGATTTGGTAAAAAGGGTAAGCTGAGCCCAAGATATATTGGACCATTTGAGATCATCAAATGTGTCGGGAGCGTGGCCTACAAGCTAGATCTACCTGAAGAGCTTAGTGGAATTCACAATGCGTTCCACATCTGCAATTTAAAGAAATGTCTAGCCAATGAGTCGCTAGCAATGTCTCATAAGGACGTGCAGATTGACGAAAGATTGAAGTTTGTTGAAAAACCTTTGTCGATCGAGGATCGACAGGTTAAAAAGCTTCGAAGAAAGAATGTGCCAATTGTAAAAGTAAAATGGGATGCCCGTAGAGGCCCAGAATATATGTGGGAAGTTGAATCCACAATGAAACAGAAATACCCTCATCTATTTCAGTAAATCTCAAGGTTGAGATTTCTTTTAAGGGGGTGAGGATGTAATACCTCGCAAAATCATGTCCAATATAGTGATGACACGTGTCACAAACCCTAATCATGTAAAGAGTTAACTATGAGGGACTAAAGTTGACTATCAGTGCAAAGATGTATGTGGAAGGACCAAAAGTGTCAACATGCCAAACTTGTGCCGCTGATTGACTTCACACGATGTTCGTATTCTTTAATGGATAAATTGTCGGACATAAGAAGCCGTATGCGCTTAAAATCAAAAGTTTACAAAACACAGGGGTTAAAAGTGTCAACATGTTAATTCTTACCTCAGAGTGACCTTTCAATGATCCCGAGGCTTTGTAATATATTATTATACTCTCATGAATGTCGGTTAATGATTTCATGAAGTTTCGGTACAATTATATGATTTAATTGCAATTTCCAAGAATGAAGGGTTAAAACTGTCAATATGACAATTCTACTTTCGGGAGGCCATTTCAATAAATCTAAAACATATGAATGCATGGTTTTACTCCCAAGAACATTTAAAACCAGAATATATGGGCTCCTCATGCTGAAAATGTCAGATATTCGAGTTCTGAAAGTGCAGGGACTGAACTTACAAACAAACAAACAAGTTTCTGAAACTGGCTGCCTCGCATGGCGCGCCAACCCCTCCCCTCTCTGGCGCGTGGCGCGACGGGGACTGTTTCCCAGTCAGAACTGGTAGCTGCCCAGTATGCAACCTGCAGATCTTTTTCTGATTCTCTGCAATTCTGGAGCGTAAACAGCTGCAAGTTGATGGTTTTTAAAAACCATTTGGACACATGTATGCATCAAAATACACCTGGGACACTTAGATCAATCCTACTTCATCCAATTCCTCTATAAATAGAGCTCATTTGGAGCTTTCAAGACTTGCTCATTCAAAGAAATTCTCAAACATCCCTCTAGATGAATTCTCTGAAGCATCCTAGTCCATAAGGGAGCTCTCTAAGTTCAAATTTTCGTGCTAAGGACCCTTGTAAGTGTTCTTGGCTCCTGTAGTTTAGTTTTATCTAGTATAAGGACCGAAAGTCTAAGTTAGCGTAATTCTGCTTTGACTTTTAGTTTATTCTTAAACGGTCCAGCCATGATTCTAATCGAATGTGGCTATAAGTTGGTAATTATGTAGGTGTTAATCCCTCAAAAGGGCACTTCCTAATTATCAGATTTACTTAGTCAATTGTCGGGTCAAGGTAATGAACAGAAAAATCAAACGAGTCAATTTTTTATAAAAGAATTCATAACTGATAATGTAGAAGCTATAAAATACGTTTTATCACTTTAATAACTTGGTAAATATTATAAGAACATGTTTAGACATGTTCAACCCAACAATTCTGAGTTTAGGCTCGGTTCGCAATCGAAAGTCGCAAAAGTTGACTTTTGCTTTCACTTGCAGTTCTGACCCAAATTAGCTTAGTTTATTTATGCCTTAGGGTTCCTTCGTGACCATATTATATGTTAGTATAACTCTCTGAGGTTATACTACATGGTCCATTAGAAACCAGAGTTCATTTGCATGTTTCCGTTATTTGATTAAATTTGACTATTATGCCCTTATAATGTAAAAACGAGATTTTTGGATATATGAGCATACAAATATCTTTATTACTGATATATAAGCATGTCAAATAAATTTGACATCAGTTTCTGGTCTCAAACTAAAGATATGCAAGATATCGTAAAATAAAACTTTTTATTAATTAAATTACGCTATTAAGCATAAATCATGTTTAAACCCAAATTTTGGCACCAAACTTATTACCTACTATTTTAATATTATTTTTAGGGATTTTTGGAATTTTGGGTCAGATTATAAACTGACCATATCATTGAGTTCTCGTATAATTCGATAAATGACTATAATACCCTTTTTATTAATAAAATGAGATTGACATATGTTTAACATACCAAACCTTTTCCTACTGATTTTATATGGAAAATAAAATATTTCTAACATTCAAGACTGACCAAAATCTCAGAATTTCATAAACATCTCAAATATCGTCAATTACGGACTTTTACGATAATTAGGTGCATAGTATGGTTTAAAACCATACACTACAAGAAAACTGGGTTTTTAGTACGCGCAAAAGCGTCCTAAAATGCTATTTTATAGGACCTTTCATTTAATAGAACCAACGGTAAAAGCGTTTCATGTAAAGGGGTCGTAATAAGTCCTGGAACTAAAAAAGCGTCCTAATATCTCCAATAAGATTATGAAACCAATTTTATGGTCGCGTAATATGTCTTTGAACAACCAAAATAGTGTCCTAATAAAAACATATTAGGACACTTTTACGATGTTCTAACATGTGCTTACATACTTTTAATCTTTTGATACACTTACAAGCGTCGTTAGAAATTAATTGATAGGACCCTTATGATATAACATTATAGCTATTTTAGTACCAAGAAAAGGGTCCTAATATACCAAATAAGATTATGAAACCAATTTTATGGTCGCATAACATGTCTATAGACAACTTAAATAGCATTCTAAAAAAACATATTAGGACACTTTTACAATGTTCTAATATGTGATTACCTACCACTACAAAAAAGGCCATTTAGTGACATACAAAATGTGCCACTAAAAACCCAAAAAGTGCCACTAAAGACCCTTTTAAGAATGAGTGACACACAAAAAAAGTGCCACTTGAAGCAGTGCCACTAAAGCCCTTTAGTGGCACTTTTTTGTTTGTCACTACAAACTCTTAGGCCTTTAGTGGCACATAATTTTTGCCACAAAAATTGGCGTTTCTTACATTAGTTTTATTTAATAATAATTATTATTTATTTACAAAAAAATAAGAATAAAACTTTAACATGTAGAAATCATAATATAATCACTTCAATTAAAAGTAAAGTTTGATCATCTTCCACACAATGCAAATATTTCAAACAAATGTCAAATAAGTGTCAACCTAAGTCTAAATATCAAATATTTAAAACAAATAACTAATAAATGTTTGAATAAAAACTCAAAACTTCATTGCGCTTATGAACCTCTTTCACAATCTTCATGCTAGTTAAATGATTGTTGTTGTCAATTGCATTCCACTAGTTGGAGTGAATTTGTGAATCAATAAAAAAGAATACATTTCACGATCTTTTAGTGAATCAATAAAAAAGAATACATTTCACGATCTTTTATAAGTGTAAATACTTTTTAAACAGATGGCCATTAATAATTCCAAAATTTTGAGCATATACAAATTACGATCTACCTGCATATATTTTTACCTAACCAACTAAATTGTGGAGAAAAAAAATACCAAAACAGAAGCAAAAAAGACAGTATATGTAAAAAAAAATAAAAGTGTTTTGTCTATAACCTGAAGCGCGTTCAACAGTTCCAACTTTTATCCCTTGTAAGTACATGAACCTTCACCATGTCAAACTCAACCTACGCACAATCAACAATAATTGCAACAAGGGTACTTAGACAATTGTGAATAAAATTAGAGGGGAAAACTAACACAAACATTTCATCAAACCCTTGGTATGCACATATTCTAAACATCATAATGAGCAGTTAAAAACAGAGATTTAGCCATAACATATTCATATGAATTTAGTGGACAATTGCACACAGGGGCTGTAGCGAACAAGAGAGACGCGGCGCACTAGAGGGCAACGACGGTTCAATAGGGCAGCGATGGTGCACCGGAAGGTATCAGTTAGGGAACGAGATGGATCTGACAGAGAGACTTGGGGTTCAATTAGGGTTTGTGAGGGTGAGAAATTCGTGAAATGGGGAAAATGTGAATGGAAACAAGCGGGAATATAAGGAAAATAAAATTTTGAGGGGAATTGGAAACAAATGGGAGGGAAAATGAAAATGAAATATATAAAGTTGGGGGAATTTATGAACAAAAGATATAAAGGTGCGGTGATCGGCTTGGTTAAAAGCTCGAACGAGTCGAGCCTTAACGAGCCCAAGCTCGAGCCTGAGCCTGAAATAGAGCTCGTTTAGTTATCGAGCCCGAGCTCGAGCCTGAAATACAAAGCTAGTTTAGGCTCGCGAGCCTAAACAAAATTTTCGTTTTTTATATATATAATATAATAATGATGATGATAACATTGGTGAGCCGAGCTTTGGCCCGCTTAATCGCTGTTGAAATGAGCTCGAGCGGAGCTTCTAGCTCATTTGAGGTTGTTCTCGAAATAGCTCAAGCCGAGCCGAGCTCGAGCTTTGGGTTTTACTCGCGAGCTGAGCCCGAGCTCAGAGAAGTAGGCTCGAACCGAGCCGAGCTCGAGCTTCATAAAAACATAACGGGCCGAGCTCGAGCCTAGTCGGGCTCGGACTTGGCTCGTTTACACTCCTTTCGCAACATCTAAATATATTACATCATAACAACAAAAGGCTTGTGTACTAGTGACATTCTTTATTGTATTAATTTCAAATTTTTAATATATAAATTCTTTATTGTGTTATTTATCTAGAGTATTGCATAAAAATTTAAAGGTTAAATCATATTTAGAGGGAAACCAAAATAACGAAAACAGGTACGTCGTACGCGGTAGGTGCATTCCTAAAATTCGGTACGAGGGAGGGTAGGTTCATTTGGAACGCCAGTTCGGTACGTGGTATGGTGTACCACATACAAAAGAGTTTAAAATAGATTTTTTTTCACAAGATTTCAATTTAAAATAAATTATATATGCTAGAACTTAGAAGGCTGTGTAAGCATGTATATAGTGTAAGTGTGCAAAAGGCACCGTTCAAAAAAAGCGAGAAAAAGACTGTTGAGATACCAAGACATTCATTTCGTTCAAAAATAGTGTGAAAAGGCTATTGAGATTGTGGTACGCATAGTTGTCAATAGAATCAAACCGAGCCGAGCTCGAGCCTAGTCGGTCTCAGGCTCAGCTCGTTTACACACCTACCAAAAAGCGATGTTTATATATTCAACCTCACAAGTTGTGCAAATACATAGTATCATCAGGTATGGCTATAGAAATAAATTGGTAATATGAACAATTATATTAAGTAAACAGAATGATAAAAGGATTACATTAAATTGTTACAAAATTAGAACATATCAACACACAATATCAAGGCTATTGGGTAATAAAACCGTGTGATGTAAATTATAAATGAATAAAAAAAACCAAAATAGTTCATCAAAATGAGCATGAAAAAGAGGTGTCAAGGACTTTATACTGCAGCAATCAAGTTATACACACTTAGGGTGTAGGGAGTGGTTAAACACTTTGGAGTGGCAAACCAAAAAACCGACCAATCAGAGCGCACCATGTCAATCAGTCAAAAGTGTTTAAACTTTGGTGAAAAGTGTTGGCAATGGTTTAGACACTTGGTGAAGTGGTAAACTATTTTTTTTTTTAAAGGAAAAGGGTGTGATTGGTTGAGATAAGAATGGACCCCACCCACAATACCCTCTCTCTCTCTCAATCAGGCTCTTCCCCGAATCGGCATGCTGTCCCCGATTCCTTTGGTTTGCCGCGTCGGCATTGGGTCGGCGGCGGTGTTTGCCGATCGGCAAACCCGTTTGCCGCCCTTTGCCGACTACCACACCGTACACCCTTAACAACATGAGCTATAATCACACGTATCCAAGTGATAGGCTAATAACATGGTTGTATGATATGACATCAATTCTATGTCCACATTTTGTGAAGTTCCAATCCTTGCTAAGAGTGGAATATGAACGAAGCTCCAATATGTTAAGTTGAATTTTTAACATTTAAATCTATTGTTCCTTGATGCCCAATTTTTTTATGTTTCCCAATGAACCCTCTCTCTATATATAATTTATTAAAAGTAGAAATTTTATCTCATGTAAGTTTAGAGTTTATAGTCTATAATTATATATATATATATATATATATATATATATATATAGAGAAATTAATTCATAATATATATCCACCCTACTTATAAATCATTTTTTATTAGTCTCTTTTTCTATCGGTTAATATACTAAACTAAAATTGCAAATTTCCCTCTTTTAATTAATATCCTAAACTAAAATTGCAAATTTTCACCTTTTAAGTTAATATGGATTTCCCTCCCAACATTTTATCAATATTTGGACTCTCCCTCCTTCCCAAAAATTTCCTCCCAGCTACATATTTTTGCAAAAGCGATCATTAGTAATAAAATAAGTTTAATTCCTCCCAAAATTTCATTCATAGTTGTCTTTTATACTTCCAAGCCACCATGAATCTTTAGTCAAATAAATTTAATTAACTAGATTCACTTGGGCTCAACTTAGCATTTAAGCTTGATCCATCACTGTATTACTTTCGTTAAATTTTTAAAAGTATTTTACACATAAAAATAGAAAAGTAACTATGTCGCTTGACCCTGTTATGTATAGCGTAGTTTCGCCCTTGGGCATTGCATATGTATACATCCGAATGCAACCTTTTAAAATAAGAGTTACATTTAAATTTTCTCAATGCAATACTTGAAGGAAAAGGGTTGCATTTTTAGTAAAACTCGCAACTTTTTATAAAAAAAAAAAGTTGCATCAGATATTTTAATGCAACCTATATGTTCAACGGAGTTACACCAGAGTCAAATGCAATTCATTTGAAAAAGGTTGCTTCTAAAAAGTTGCATTAGGCCTATTTTCTAGTAGTGTATAAAACTCTAGCGAATCAACGTCCTATAAAACTTATGTTTTACGACTCGAATATCAAGTGTTCTGTTACGGTGTATTATAGTAACACCATAATGATTAAGCGTCCTATAAAGGATAAAGTTATAAGACCTTAGTGTCAAGTGTTCTATTAAGTTATGTTATAATAGAACTCTAGCGAATAAGTGTCCTATAAAACTGATGTTTTATGACTTAAATAATAGGTGTCCTATTACAGTGTATTATAATAACACCATAATAATTAAACGTCCTATAAAGGTTAAATTTATAAGACCCAAGTGTCAAGTGTCTTTTTAAGTTATATTATAATAAAACTCTAGCGAATAAGCGTCCTATAAAACTAATGTTTTATGACTCAAATATCAAGTGTCCTATTACGGTGTATTATAATAACACCACAATGATTAAGCGTCCTATAAAGTTTAAAGTTATAAGACCCAAGTGTCAAGTGTCCTATTAAGTTAAGTTCTAATATGACTTCGACTAGAAAGGGTCCTATAACACTGAACATTTATGACTTAACTACAACGTGTCCTATTAAGTTATATTATAATAGGACCCCAGATGATCAAGTGTCCTAATGCAGTACCACGTAATGGGACACTAACAATTAAATGTCTTATAAAGTACTTTATTAGGATCTACATTTTAAGTGTCCTATTAAATTGTATGATAATAGGACCCCAAAAAATCATTCATCCTGTTAAATAGTTTTTTTAGGACACCGGTTTAGTAGAGTATATTATAAAAGGACCCTAAAACTTCATTAGTCTTATTAAATAGTTTTTTAGGACCCTCTATAACAAGTGTTCCACATAAAAGGTCCTAAAAAGCCATTTTTGTTGTAGTGATATTTAACACCTAAGACTTGTTACCTACTGATTTTATAAATAAATTTTAATACTTTAACAGAAAGTGTAAGTCGTGAACTCAGACTTCCAATATTGTCCTTAAAAACATATGTGAAATGACCAAAATGCCCCTACAGTGCATAGTTTGGCCATAAATGGTAAACATCACATATGTTTGATATCTTACTGATGTAACATAATAAAATAAATATTTTACTGAATGTTTTAGACCAGAACCTCAATTTACTATTAAACCTCCTTTATAAACCTTAAAATGACCAAACTACCCTTACGGGACTTAAATTGGTTTTAAATTCTTTTTGGGCATAATTATCGATATCCTACTGATATCATAACATATTTAAAGCATAATAACTTATGGAACTTGTACATGACTCATCCGGCTACCCGTTATGCATATACGTGTTCGGTACGGTTTATGTGACTAGTTGCATAAATTAGCCGAAACGGGTCAAACCTTATTATTTTTACTTCAAAAGTCCAGAATGTATTTAGTTTACCCATTTTATACAAGTGTTCATACTTGTTGGGTCTAAATCACGTTCCAATCTGGTCACCGCTTAATCTAGCGTTTCGTGCCGTAAAACCTTTCTTTAAAACTAACCGGTCTAAGTTACAACTTAAACAAGACCCGTTAGGAATCTAATAGGTTATTAAAATCTTCATTCTAAATTAAGAGCCCGGGTAGAAGTATTTGCATTTGTTGGAGTAGGATATATGGCTGAGAATACAAATTTTACATTTTAAGCTCAGCTAAATACTTTTAACTTATTTTCCCTTATACGGGCTTGGGATACGGTAAATTATTACCGCTTGGTCGGGTGTAGAAACCTTTTAATCGGAAATGGTTAAATTGCATAATCCCATTTTAATCACTATTGCTTGATAGCAAATAACATTGGGGGTTAACGACCGTGTCCTGGATATCGTTGGCTCATTTAAAAAGCATAAATGGCCACGACTTAAGCACGGGGTGTAGGCATACACCTATCCGTTGCGTATGTAAAAGATATGCTCATTTGCTGGGGTGACCCGCCGTGAGTTTATATTTGTGGTGTGTTGTTTAAACTTGTTCGGTTTATTTATACCGGCCCTACATGTTGGACAAACATGTAAATCTGATATAAGATTGTTATTAATATAATTGTCCCAAGTTATAAAAACATTTATGCGTTGTGCAATTAAATCAATTTTCATAAATGCTTTCAAAAGAGCCGGTTAATTGTATTTACGTGTAAACTGACGTATTTTTCAAAATGACTAAGTGACAGGTACTCTACGTAATTGGCTGGGAGCTCTGGGCGTTAGTTAAAGAATCTTGCAAGTTCTTGATGCTTATAGTCTTTTAAACCATATTTTATATTATGTTTAGATCAACCTGTGGATCCTCTTACAACCGTCTGTATAATATTTTATTTCATACTTTATATTTCGGTTTGTAATAGTATTTTCTTCCAAGACTTCCGCTGTGCATTAAACTGTATATAATTGACTATGATGATATCAACTACATCACGATACTCCCCGCCGGGCCCACCGGTAATATGTGGAAATATCGGGGTGTGACAGCCTCAAATTGCACTTTATACCTTTTACTATGAAATCGACAAAAACCCACCTTTATGTTCATGTTTTGATACATGGTTCAACCATTACCACTAGCCCCGTTTGATTTTTTGGTTAAGTTATCTCACATGCTTTGCATGTGAGGGTATTTTAGTCTTTTAAAATCTTTATTTTCTTTTCTAATTTTTGTTTCAGTGAAACATCAAAAGTCCACACCCCACTCCACACCTAAATCACCATCTCAGCCACCTTTCTCAACCACAACCACCTACACCATCCCCTCTCGCCACACCAACATCACCATCTTAATAAAATATCAAGAAATTTTCAATCTTGTCATTGGGTATCAATAAATCTTCAAAGTGGAAAAAAAATCGTCAGAACTGTGAGTCTCACTGCACCAATCTTTATTCAGATTCCTATCCTAATGCTAGAAATATCTCTCCTTTATTCACATCAGCCAATTTTCCCCATGAAACATATATATCATTCGTATTAATTCAAATTTCCAGCCTCATATTACAATTCATAAGCTCAAATGATTGTTTACCTATCTAGTGTAGTTATATCACAATCCAATTGAACCCAGATACTCAAAAAGCTACAAATTTGTTCCACTTTTCTCAAACCTAAACATATACATCAATCAGGTTACAAATTTTTTATTTAACTGATTACTTAAATTCTAAATCTGTAAGCTACTGTATCAGATACTAGATCAATTAAACAAATTTAGAAAAAAACTGTTGAATACGAAATGTTACCGCACAAATTGAAGATGAATGTAAAGGTTGTTATGGTGATTCAGTGAGACTCAAAGGTGTAGAGATACAAAGAGGAAAAGATTGGTGCAGTGAGACTCAAAGGTGTAGAGATAAAAGACGAAATATGAGGTGTTGAGCACCTCATACGGATCCAAACGATGGTGGGATTAGGGGGTTCAGAATGAAGACAAGAGAGAGTGGGGTTGATGGGGAGGAGTGGTGGTGGATCTGGCCGGTGGTAGGTAGTTGTCCGTGGTGTGTGGCTCCGTGGCGGTGGCCGAAAGCCATAGTGGTTGACGTGATGCGAGCGTGCATACGATTTTTTATTATATTTTAGGTACTTTTCACTATTTTATCAAGTTTTAAATTTATAGAACACAATATAACACTATCACTCTTTACAACACGCTAAGGAAAGTGCACCCCATCGTTGACGTAGTATAGTGATGGTAAGATACCAAGATCGTCCAAGGACACAAGAGCTTTTAATACCGGTTTATCGTCAACGTGTAATCGTCCCACATTTTGAGAAAAGGTTTTAAACAAGTAAAAATAAAGAAAGAAACTAAAGTAATAAAAGAAACAAATAAACAAGAAAGAATCACCTGGTTCCAAATCATCTTTTATGTATCCTTTGATAATTTCCACACTTCGGGTTTTTTAAGAGATTATCTTGGTTATAGTGGCATGTCCCTCTTTTTGAGGCAACGCTACCCTCAGCCATATTGGTCTGAGTCAGCAGGGATACAGTCCCGCAAGGCCGGAATATTGAAAGATAATTAAGTAAGTTATTAATGCAAAATGTGGTATTTCCCTCTTTTGGAGGCAACGCTACCCTCGGCCATACTGGTCTAAGTCCGCAGGGATACAGTACCGCAAGGCCAATTAAAGTTTTAATAGTAGTTTATTTATAAGGGATTCAAGCCGTTCTTACTTCCCCCGATTTGATGCTATCTGCCTCAAAGGAAGTCCTAATAAGCTTAAATCAAGTCCTCACATGATCTATACACTGAACGAGGAAGAACTTTACCCAAACCACCCTTCTAACCCCCTTGTAGTCAGTTAACGCACTTTATATAGACCGTAAAGAAACGAATGAGTGAATCAATAAAACATGAAGAGATGATAGAATAAAATTCACTTTCAATATAAAAAACTAGTTATTAAAGTCATTAATACAAACCCAATTAAAAAGTGACCAAAGGATGGAAATCAAAAGTAATACATAAAAGATTTTGTCTTCACCAAGTGATGTAAGAGATTAGCCAAGCATGACCATAGTTTGACGAAAGGTCTTACTATCAATCTTGGATCTCGAGACTACTACCCACTCTAACTCTAACAGTTGTGGTAGAAGATGATGGTGTTGTTGTGGTGGAAGTGAGAGAAATGGTTTGCCAAGTGATGAGTTGCAAGTGAACCGAACACCTCTATTTATAGCTGAAAACAGAAGGTTTACACGGCCCCGTGTCTGGTAGGCACTTCCCCATGCCCTTCTCATTCTCTATCTTCATTTAATGCACTTGTCAGTCCAGATGCTCACATAACCTCGTGTGTCAACAGCACGGCCCCGTGGCCCTTGTACTTACTGTTCGATCCAAGATTTGCAAATCTGTGAGTTGATCACGACCCCGTGTCCCTTGTCTACTTCTGTTTCTCTTTTTCTTCAAAGAATCTTGAGTGGGGCATGACCCCATGCTCGATAGGCATGGGCCGTGCTTGGCTTCTGTTTTGTGATTTTTGGTCTTGGGGTGAAGCTCGGAGGGTCGGTATATTGTATCAACTTTCCTTTCTTTGTATTCATGCTAGTTTTTGCCGTTAATTTGTTCCTTTTGTACATTTAAGCTCTTTTAATCCTGAAAATCAAAAGTATATAAAGAAACACACTTTTTCCAACATTAGTACTAAAAATGGTTGTTTTTATACCTTATTTGATATAATTTATATGTAGTATTTGGTGAATATCAGTGGTGGTGGTGGTGGTGATTGCAGAGAGAGAGAGAGAGGGAGATAAAGGGAGAGAGAAGGTAAGGTGAAGGTGGGGGTGGGGTGCAGGTGGGTTTTTATTATTAAAAAATATTGTTTTAGTTTAAAAATAAAAGACTTAAATGCCCTCACGTGCAAGGCATCTGAGTCCATTTAACTGAATTTTTTGACATGGTTAGTGCTAAAGGTTATAGGGTGTAAGAAAACATGAACATAAAGGTTGGTTTTTCTCGATTTCATAGTGAAAGGTATAAAGTGAAATTTGAGGCAAAGTAAAGGTTGTTTTCTGTAATTTTGTCTTTCATTTATTTAGCTAGTTATGAGCCACAAATCAAGCAAAGTTGACTTTTGCTTTAACTTTCGATTCTGACCTTTTCGGTCAAGTCAAAGTTCAAAATGAACTTCGCTACGTGATCGTAATAAAGAAGGTGTTAATCCCTTGCGATTACACCCTATGATCATCACGTTTAGTAGGTGAAATGATGAGTCAAACTTTTATGAAATAAAAGTCAAAAACGCAGAAATTGCATTTGACGACGAATGAGTTTTTACGTATTAAAACCTAAAGTTTTAATACCAAATCAGTTTATAAAACATTATTAGACATGTCTTAACATGTCTAACTCGTCATTTCTAGTTTCGAGTTCAATTCTTAGTCATAAGTCAAACAGTTTAACTTCTGCTTTGACTTTTGAATCTGACCTGTTTGGCCAACAATCGGATCCGATCAGGCCCATTTATATGACCATAGTAATATAGGGAATAATTCTCCGAGGTTATACCTTATGATCATTATATTTGGTGAGTCAAATGATGAGTCAACTATTATACTTTTAAAATGTCAAAAATGCCCTTTTGGCATAAAAAGTCTTTCAAACCATATGGTCCATGTTCTAGCCATAAGAACTAATCATATAGCATAAATAAACTTGTTTTGACATATTGAACTCGTCATAGAACTCATTCGACCATTCGAACCTGTATTTACGCAAACGACCTGTTAAAGTGGCGTAGACCATTTTAACAAGTCGTAACGGGTCAAAAAACCTTTAGACACTTTCCAATCAGAATCTAAGGTTTAGTAAACCATATTATATGAGATCCCTTACTCGTTTGATTATAAACCACATTCTATATGATCTTCAGCCTAAGTCTCGATATACACTAACAAAAGGATCATCTGATATATTAGGAAGCACCTGACTTTTGCTAGCACAAATAAGCAAGACATCACCAATCATGTGAGTACATAGTCCCCTCTTTTACGGTTTTTTCAAATGTTTTGGGGTGATTCATATGTGCCTACTAGTATTTTTCCCAAGATTTCAAAACATTATGGTTTATATATAGAACTATATGCTTTTAAATAATGTGTGAAACTTGGTGGTGCGTTATCTATAACACGTGGCCAAGCTGACCGGTAGTACGTTATGGTACTATAGGACTGACAATCTTGTTTCCAAATCTACTTGGGTTTGTGGGGAAGTTTGGGGAACGACAGAAACTGTGAAACACGATTGATAAACCCTTTGGTGGTTTGTTAGAAGAGTCAACACAGGCTTGAATGCATTGACCACACGACCACACTTGTTTACACAAAGACGATTAATTTATACAAAACAAGGAGTATTAGTTTATACAAAACAAGGACAATTGGTTTATACAAAACAAGGATGATTGGTTTACACAAAACAAAGACAGTCAGTTTAGATAAAGTCATAAATGGTTTTCAGTTAAATATATATAAACCATACAAAGTTTTCTTTTAGATCAATTACTTACACGGTTTTACAAAAGAAACACATTTTTTCAAGATTTATGGCTACAAGGTTTTCTTATACCAACTTTCAAAGTTGGTTAAACATATTGCAATACGATTCGTACACTATTGGTTACAAGGTTTTCATTCATCGACTCTTGTAGTCGGACGAGGTATTGCAATACAAATTCATAGCAATGAATTTAACTACAAAACCAATGTTACTCACCAACTTTATTGTTGACATTATTTTCACATATGTTCCAGGTGTAAATGTGTGATGATTATGAAAGCATGCTACACGTAGGATGGACTCAGGCCTTAGTTTGCTGTAAAATAAAGAACAATTGTTTGTGTTTGTTTGTGTTCGAAAGACAATGTAAATTCAAATAATCAATTCAATTTAACATTAGTACCATGAGTTGTGAACAATTTGTAACGTGACTCCCCGACGATTCCGCCATGAGTTGCTATATGCGGTCGAGGTGTTACAGTAGAGGGCATCTTAGATCCGTTCATAATTTTTAGTGTTCCTAGTTTAACTAAATTTGGGGCTTTTGGTATAGAAGTTGTGTTTTCGTGAAATTGATGATAGTTTGTTGTTCCTAAACATGATAGAATTACACTTGTAAATTTTGAGATTTTTTGGTCATGTTTCGAATTTATTTTATATTTTAATCGTATTATAATCATATAAAACTAATTTAATATATGTTAATTATTAAAAATAACCTGGTAAATATTACTTGTATTTTTCCAGAAAATATAAACTATAAATTTATTTTATTAAAATTCTAAATATATTTAATTTATGTTTTTACAATAAAAAGTAACCTATCTATATTATTAGTAAAAGTATCTTGTCAGGACATCCAAGATCTAGGAAACCATGGTGACACAAGATATGTACGTTACAAATAAAACGAATCGGTTTAATTAATTAATTATTTAATATAATTAGTTTATACAAAAATTCCCAAATTATAGATTTAGTTTTGGTTATATTTTTATTTGTGTTCTAGTACTTTGTATTTTATATTTTAGGGTAGTTTTATCTTTAGGAGTTTTTCACTTTCATTCGTGCGCTTGTTTCAAGGAATTACAAAACGCAACCAGTGAGTAGATCTTCCTAATTCCCATTTTTACAATTTAAAGGTTTTGGGGTGTATTATGTGTCATCTATCGCATTAATTCATTTACTTCAAGTATTTCAATTATTATTACATGCAAAATTCAATGTATAATTATGTGGTAGTTGTGATTTGTTTATTGTTTGTATCGCTAACCATTATCACTATAGAGTATCGCTAATCATTATTCACATGGATCTATCAGGCACGAGTATCACCACCACATTTAGATTCGTTCATTTGTGGGCTTGAGTCTTGCATTTACATCATTATTATGTTTATAACATTTATCATATTTGTAGCAGTTTTACATCATCATGTTGGTTGTTTGGTTGTGTTTGATTTAACTATTGGTATTACTTATTTTTATCATTTAATCACCATTGAATCGCATGCTAACATTTTTAAACAAATAAACCGAAAACAATGTTATTTAAACAATAGATTTACTCACCAACTTATGTTGACCCAAATTTTTCACACATAATACAGGTGAACAAGTTTGAAGAGTTGATGATGACACATAGCGACAATGCCTTAGAGAATAAACCGGATTTACTTTACGTCATGTTTGTTTTGTTGGACTATTTGCAATGTTATTTGTTTTGTGACATTTGTTTAATTTGATCATTAATAATATTTAACCTTTAATTAGTTGTCATGAGCTATGAACAATCATCATGCCCCGGTCACTTAATCCTTTGCGGGTCGGGGTGTGACAGAGTTGAATGCTCTTGATCTTATTCTACCATGCACTTGTGAGTAACGTTTGTTTTTTTGGCTAAATGTAAAACTGGTCAATGTTTGATGAACTTTTTATGGGAGACTAAATCCATGTTATGAATAGTTAAGGGAAACATTATAAGGATATGACAGCTTCCATCTATTAATCAAGCTTATGTCCTTTCAATTCTTTCGCTTACTTCTTTCAACACGATTATTCTCTGAATATTAATTCTTAAGTCCCGAGAAATTTTAATAATAAAAGGGCAAAGAGAAGGATTCTTGTGTGCAATCACTGCAAGAAGCCTTAGCATACAACTCACAAATGTCATAGGTTGGTTGGTTTCCCAAAAGATTCCAAGTCCATCAATGCAAAGAAGATTGTTGCAAAATGCAAGTTTAGAAAGTTCTAATGAAGCAATGCTTTTGTTGCACAAGCTGGTTTCACTACAAATCAGTATGCTACTTTGGTGCAACTTTTACAAACAAAAAAAAAAGAAGAAGAAGAACTGGTTTTGAGGGGAATAATTATAAGAGTACGAGTGCAAGTCCTCATGTTCAACCTCTTAGCTTTACCAAATATGTAGGTATTACTGCTTCCATTCGACCAAAGTTAAAATGAATTGGATTTTTGATACAGGTTCAAGTAATATGTGCTTTGAATTGAATCTATTTTCTAACGTTCAATTTCTTAATACTCTTGTTTATGTTCTTCTTTCAAAGGATCATGTCTTTATTGTTACACGAGTTGGAATAGTTAATATCACAACATATTTTCGATTTCAAACGTCTTCCTTGTTCCTCAATTCAAACATGATTTGTTGATTGTGTCCAAACTTTGTGAAGACACAAAAAGGGTTTGTTCAGTTCTAGGAAACCTCTTGTTTCATGTAGCCCCTTCTTAGTGGTTTTGTGTGGTCTTTACAATAGCCTGAATCTTTTGGATCCAAATAAAATTTTCTCTGCATTTGTTGATTCTTTTTTTTTTTTTGCATTGTAATTTTCTTATTTATGTTAAATTTTAGCATTTACCAATGTATACAATTAAGCAATTGAGTTTTGTTTCTAATAACCATGACTCATATTTGGATCACTACACTATTTATCATCAAGCTCGACAAAATAAATAAAATTTCCTAGAGCTCATATAACTAGTTCCCAATTGTCTAATCTTTTTCATGTAGATACATGTTACCCTTTATTGAGCAAATACTTATGATGGTTACAAGTATTTATATACAATAGTTGATAACTATAATAGAACCACTTGGACACATCTTTTGAACACTAAAGACAATGACTTTGTAATACTTTAAGGTTTATTGAAATGGTAGAATGATAGTTCAACCTTAAAGTCAAGTGTATACCATTTGATAGTGCCTATGAACTAGGATCATGGATTTACCCCCTGCGTATTTTTGACAAAATCACTTGTTCTAGAGTTCCTAAACAAAATGATGTGGTTGAACGAAAACACTTGTATATTCTTGGAAACTTCTAGGACACTTATGTTTTAATTCAGGTTTGCTATCGCATTTTAGGGTGATTGCGTTCTTACTACAACACATTTTATTAATATTTTATCTAACAGGATACTTCAAGACAAGACTCCTTATAAGGTTCTCTATGAAAGTCTCTTTCTTATGATCATTTACGAATGTTTGGAGGTTTGTGTTATGCATCCACATCTACACAAGATAGAGACAAGTTTTAACCACAAGCAGATGCTTGTGTGTTTGTTAGTTATCCTTCAAAATCCTAAACATTAACTTTTATATAACTCGCTGGCATATTTCACTAGAAAATTATATACAATTATAAGAGTTTAAATAATTACAATTTTAATACATATCCATTCTTTAGAACAACTTTTGAGAAAAAAACTTATAAGCTTTATAATCTTACTACTCGGAAAGTCATTTGTTTTTAGTCGGATCATCGTCTGCATCGCTAAGCACCAACAACATATATATTTGTATGTAGATGAACCTCTATTTTCTAGTGGTGATTCGTTAACCTTCAGCGTTTATACTGTTGCCAAAAATATCTACCTCAATAATATGTTTATGTGATACTATCATTCCAAACTGCTAAAACTTCCAATTGCATTCCACATGATTAACTATCTGATGCGGGTCCAAGTGTGGAGGAGCGGGCCATCTTGTATTTTGAGGCCCAAGATCGGGGTGACAAAAGGGGCTTCACTAAATTGGCTCTAACTTGGGCTACGGGGGTCTGTTTTGGGCGTGCGACCAGGCAAAACGATCGTGAGAACGAGCTCCGTCTTGCTGCAAATGCCTATGCCGATTTGGGTCATCGTTCGGGCCTAAAAACGCTTATTTGTATCAGTTATTTATCTTTTTATGTTTTTTCGGTGTTTTGTGCATTTTGTTTTTGGGCTTGTGTTTGGCCCATGGCCTTTTTGTGGCCCCATTTTGAATTTCTGTCTTGATTTATATGTTTCTCTTGTAAGTTGGATGGTCAGAAATCAATTTCGAATTTACTCATTTTTCACTTCAAATTCTCTGCCCTTTGGGTTGAATTTTGGTGGTTTAGGGAAGATCATCACGGGTATTCATAGAATCAACATGATTTATTCTTTGTTATTATAACACACGCTACATCAGTTGGTATCAGAGCCGAATTCCTGGCTCAAAATGCCTCCGAGGAGAAACAGGCCACTTGATGAAGTGTATGAACGGGAGTTGGAGTAGCGACTTATGGCGAGAGTGGATCAACGTTTGGATCAAGTGGTCGATCGGTTGACAGACCAGATGGCCGACTTGATCTATCGTGTAGGAGGCAGGGACCCATGACGGGTATGGTTTTGATTTTGGTAACCCATTTAGTGATGGTTTGAATTCCGAGGACTAATAGGAAGGGCGACCAAGGAGAGAACGTGGAGGGGGCAATAGGCGTTCATCAATTGGTTGGCTACCGTGGAAGAGGTGTTTGAGTACAAGTAGGTGCCTAAAAATAAGCGGGTGGCTTTGATCGCTACCAGGTTATGTGGTAGGGCCTCTGCATGGTGGCAACAATTGAAGTCAACACGAAATAGGCTCGGGAAGTCAAGAATCGTGACATGGACTAAGATGAGAAAGTGCTTGCGGTCCAACTTTTTTCCTCATAACTTTCAAAGGTTGATGTACCAACGTCTGCAAAATTTAAAAAAGGGGGCTAAATCGGTTGATGATTATACCATGGAGTTTTACCAGTTGATTGCTAGGAACGATATTCAAGAACCGGAAGAACAACTTGTTTCTCAATATATTGGGGGTCTAAGGGTTCAATTCATGGAGTCTGTGAATCTTTTTAACCCGTTAACCATTCCAGAGGAGCACCAACTGGCGTTGGACTTTGAGAAACAAAACTGTCGGGTGAGCAGTTCATTTACCCCTGCCGGAGGGAATATTAGGTCGGGCAGTGAGGCACCTCGTGGCGGGCCTAGTCAGGAAAGGCCGGGGTTAACAATACCGGGCCTACTTCTAAGGAGGCTATTAGTAGTGGTCTGAGATGTTTCAATTGTGGTGAAATGGGGCATCGTCAAGCTGAGTGTAAAAGGGCTGGCAAAAAACACTTGTTTGTTGAGTCTGAGGATGATCAATATGAAGAGTATGGAAATAACCCAATGTACGATGAAGAAACTAAATACGAAGAAGAGGTTGTGACCGGTGATGTTGAAGTGAACTTGGTACTCAGACGCTCTTGCTATACACCAAAGGCAGATGGGGATGACTGGCTTAAGCATAAGATCTTCCACTCAACATGTACGATTTTGGGAAAGGTTTGCACGTTTGTTATTGATTCGGGAAGTTGTGATAATTTGATATCTGAAGAGGCGGTCCAGAAGTTGGCTTTGAAGACAGAGAGTCACCCCAAACCTTATAAGCTTCAATGGCTTAAAAAAGGAGGTGAAGTAACGGTATCTAAAAGAGCCCTTGTTTCTATTTCTATAGGGTCCACATATAAAGATGATGTTGTATGTGATGTGGTCCATATGGACGCGTATCACTTATTTTTGGGTAGACCT
This sequence comes from Helianthus tuberosus, assembly GCA_030545235.1. Taxonomy (NCBI): domain Eukaryota; kingdom Viridiplantae; phylum Streptophyta; class Magnoliopsida; order Asterales; family Asteraceae; genus Helianthus; species Helianthus tuberosus. Next base: position 60,529,890 of record CM060436.1, read on the forward strand.
TGGGAGTATGAGTGTAATATAGAGCATAATGGGTGGTCCAATACTTATAGCTTTCTGTTTGGTGGTGTGAAGATAACTCTTGTTCCTACAAGCCTAAGCAGTTAGCCACAAAATATTTGGGTACTTTGTTGACCATTAGTCAGTCTCAAGATGAGCTGGAGGAAGCAGACAATGTTTTTATATTGATAGGGAAGCCAGTGCCCGAGGAAGTCAAAATTCCTGAATGTATGGTTCCGTTATTTGAGGAGTTTATTGAGGTTTTCCCTGATGATTTACCTACTGGATTGCCACCCTTACGAGACATCCAACATCACATTGATTTGGAACCGAGGGCCCAGCTACCCAATAAGCCTCATTACAGAATGAGCCCAAAAGAGCATGGGGAATTGCGTTGGCAGGTTGAAGACTTAATTTCTAAGGGGTACGTGTGGGAAAGCATGAGTCCTTGTGTTGTTCCTGCTCTGTTGACTCCAAAGAAGGATGAGACATGGCGTATGTGTGTTGACAATCATGTAGTCAACAAGATCACTGTGAGGTACAGATTTTCAATTCCCCAACTTGATGATTTACTTGACCAAATTAGCGGTGCCACTATTTTCATAAAACTACACTTGAAGAGTGGGTACTACCAGATTCGACTCAGGCCTGGTGATGAGTGGAAAACCGCCTTCAAAACTCGTGAAGGGTTGTATGAATGGTTAGTGATGCCTTTTGGTTTATCCAGTGCCCCTAGTACGTTTATGCGGATCATGAACCAGTTGTTTAGGCCCTTTATTGGTAAATTTGTGGTGGTCTATTTTGATGATGTTCTTATTTATAGCCCTAATTTTAATGAGCATGTGAAGTATGTACGACAGGTTTTGACCTTGCTCCGTAGGGATAACTTGTATGCAGCCAAAAAGAAGTGTGTCTTCATGGTCCCTAAGGTCCTGTTTTTGGGGTATATTGTTTCTGGTGACGGCATACAGGTGGATGAATCAAAGGTAGCAGCTGTTAAGCAATGGCCAACTCTAACTACGATAACTGGAGTACGTAGTTTCCATGGTCTTGCTTCATACTATAGATGGTTCATTCGAAATTTCAGTTCCCTTATGGCGCCCGTGACTGACTATATGAAGGGGAAGACTTTTATATGTACTAAGGAGGCAGAATTGGCTTTTCAGTTAATCAAGGAAAAGCTTACAATAGCGCCAATTCTAGTATTGCAAGATTTCTCTAGGGTTTTTGAGTTGCACATGGATGCCTCGCAGGGTGGTATTGGGGCAGTCCTAAGTCAAGGGGGGGCGTCCAGTTTCCTATTTCAGTGAGAAGTTGATTGGGCCAAAGTTGCGTTATAGCACTTACGATGTTGAATTTTATGCAGTGGTCCAGGTTGTGAAACATTGGCGTCATTATTTTTTTGGCCAGGTGTTTGTTTTATTTACAGACCATGATTCGTTGAGGCATATCCGTAATCAAGACAAAGTCTCACATAAGAATGCCCGATGGATGGCTTTCTTGGAAAAGTTTACTTTTGTTGTGAAGCATAAGTCTGGAATTTCGAATCGGGTGGCGGATGCCTTGAGTAGAAGGAGTAACCTGCTTGTTTCTATAAGAGTTGTTGTACCCGGGCTAGACAGTCTCATGGAATAACTCACAACAGATCCATATTTTTCTGTTATTTTGCAGGACGTGCAATTTGGGAAGAGGACAAATTTTCTTGTGCATGACGGTTTTCTTTTTAAGGAAAATCAATTATGTATTCCTAATTCTAGCCTCCGCCTTCAAATAATTAAAGAACTGCATGGCGAAGGGCATGTTGGGAGAGACCGTACTACGATTGGTGCAGTCTTCTTATTTTTAGCCTATTATGCGTAGGGATGTTGATCGGTTTGTTAGACGTTGCAGGATCTGTCAAGTTTCAAAAGGCACAGCTACCAATGCGGGGTTTTATATGCCTCTACCCATTCCTCAGCAGCCTTGGGTAGACATTAGCATGGATTTTGTGTTGGGATTACCCCGTACTCAGCGTGGTAATGATTCGATCTTTGTAGTAGTGGACCCGTTTTTGAAAATGGTGCACTTTATTCCTTGCAAGAAGACAACAGATGCAGTTAATGTGGCTCAGTTGTTCTTTCGGGATATCTATCATTTGCATGGTTTGCCATCCTCTATTTTTTCTGATCGGGACACTTGTTTCTTGAGTCATTTTTGGCGCAGTCTATGGAAAATTGTGAACACTCAGCTTAATTTCAGTAGTACCTACCACCCACAAACTGGTGGGCAGACGGAGGTTATTAATCGGTCACTTGGTAATCTTTAGCAGTGTCTTGTGGGTGATCATGTGAAGTCTTGGGATCAAAAGTTGAGTCAGACTGAGTTTGTTCATAATCATGCTGTTAATCGGAAACTGGGTTTAACCCGTTTGAGGTGGTCAATTCTGCTAAGCCTCGGGGTCCTCTTGATTTGATGTCACTTCCTACCCCAGGTTCTGTCTCCAAAGAGGTGCAAGATTTTGTGGTGGGGTTACATGAAGTTCATAAAGCTGTGCAGGACAACTTGGCCCACGCCAATTCAAAGTACAAGCAAGCTGCAGACCAAAAGCGTAGGCAAGTTGATTTTGAAGAGGGTGACTTTGTTTGGGCCATTTTGACTAAGGATCGTTTTTCAGTTAGAGAGTATAATAAGTTGTCAGTCAAGAATATTAGGCCAGTGGAGATTGTGCAGAAGATAAATTCTAATGCCTATCGTCTGAAGTTACCAAGCCACATTCGTTGTTCTGATGTTTTCAATGTTAAACATTTGTTGCCTTTTCATGGGGATTCATCCGATGATGAGTTTGCTACGGATTCGAGGTCGAATTTTGTCTACCCAGGAGGGAATGATGCGGGTCCAATTGTGGAGGAGCGGGCCATCTTGTATTTGGAGGCCCAAGATCGGGTGACAAAAGGGGCTTCACTAAATTGGCTCTAACTTGAGCTACGGGGATCCATTTTGGGCGTGCGACCAGGAGAAATGATCGTTAGAACGAGCTCGATCTTGCTGCAAATGCCTATGGCAGTTTCAGTCATCGTTCTGGCCTAAAACGCTTATTTCTATCTGTTATTTAGCTTTTTATGTTTTTTCGGTGTTTTGTGCATTTTGTTTTTGGGCTTGTGTTTTGCCCATGGCCTTTTTGTGGCCCATTTTGAATTTCTGTCTTTATTTATATGTTTCTCTTGTAAGTTGGATGGTCAGAAATAAATTTCAAATTTACTCATTTTTTCACTTCAAATTCTCTGCCCTTTGGGTTGAATTTTGGGGGTTTGGGAAAGATCATCACGGGTATTCGCAGAATCAACGTGATTTGTTCTTCGTTATCATAACACACGCTACATCACTATCATATGGAGTCAGGTTATTGAGATCTTTACCATGGACGTAATGTTACTTATGGTCTACCATATACATGTTTGTATGCCTTATCTCTTACATTTTTGAATGCTTTGTTTTAACAAGTCTACTTATTAACTTGTTCTTAGGCTGTTAATTTGACGGCTTATTCTAGAAGCAAAACCTAATGGAGTGAAGGTGACTTTCTAAAAAAGTTAATGTTCATTTTAAATTTTTTTACTTGTTCAATACGAAAGCAAAATTTATGATGGATATTTGTTTATATTTTAGATAACTGAAAATAATGTGCAAATAATAATTGAACTTCGAATTTCAATGTTAAAATTCATAAATATGTTAATACCCAATTTTAAGAATTAAAATAATTACAATTTTAAAACATATGGTACCATTCAATAAAAAAACTTTTAAATCAACCCTCACCCTTTATTTGTAAATAACCATAACTTTTTCATAACTTAATATTTTTTAATACTATACCACGAAAATATTATTTTATTTACTTTAATTTAAGTATGGAATTGTTATATATATATATATATATATATATATATAAGTGACCGCTAAAATGAGAACCACCTCGAGTTGTAAGAACCGTGAGAACTCTTTGATCCGGGGCGAGGTGGACCAATTTTTTTTTCATAAACGTAGATGCGTGTATTATAAACACATTTGTAAAAAAAAAAATTCAAAAAAAAATGTCGTGTGTGTAGTTTTGAGCACCACAAGTTTGTGTTTACGGGTACCGTAAATTTTCCGGTAAGATTTACGGTACCCGTAAACACAAACTTGTGGTGTTCAAAACTACACACACGACATGTTTTTTTTTTTGAACTTTTTTTTTACAAATGTGTTTATAATACAAGCATCTACGTTTATGAAAAAAAAATTGGTCCACCTCGACCCGTACGGTGTAGTTCTCACGGTTCTTACAACTCGAGATGGTTCTCATTTTAGCGGTCCCCTATATATATACACACACACACATATATATATTGTCAACGAGGGCCTCTGGATTAGGGCTCCTCATCTTGGGCCGCTTTGTTGGGCTCTTTAGTAGGCCCAAATATTGTTATTATTTTAGAAATGGACACAAGACAAAAGAGCGGGAACATGGCACATCACTTCTTCTCCTACAAAGGCAATTAACGCCTGCAATCGGAGAGAAGGCATCGCCGGAATAAGTATGAGGAAGGTGTAGGCTTCATTTAATGCTCAGAGCATCACACTGATAGCAACATGGCACGTGTCTGAGTCCTTTCTGGCATACGATGATACCGTTAGATTACACCAGGATCCTTGTATGTGTGATAAGCAAATCCCTCTATATAAGCCGGACACAAGATCACCAAAGGTAAGCATTCAATTCTCCTTATATTAAACATAAACACACACACTTCATTTACTCCGGATCACATTTAATATTTCAAACTTTGGGTTCACGCCAAAGATATTCCGGTGACTCTCACTCGTCGGAATAAACTCCATATTTCCGAAAAGTTTTCTTGTTCTAACGCCGGAGCTTGGTCATGGATCCTCCTCCTGGGGCCCTCCGTGACGAGGCTAACAGTGTTTTATTTTGTAGGGACTCGACATTGGCGCCATCCATGGGACCTCTATCTATAGAGATATCCCAGTAAGAACCTATATGTTGTGAAGGGCTTTTCTTCTAGAATCAACACACCAGATGACAACTCCACCACCTTCCAAATCTAAGGTTACGAAGATGACTCAGGCCACTAACGAACCAGTGACCATTGAGGACATTACCAATAAATTTGAAGCCGTCGACGGGGGTCTGGGCCGTCATCCGAAAAGAGTGATATCACACTGGAGTTCGTGTCCAAACACAAAGACGAACTACGGAAGCAGTTGGAAGTCTTGGAAAAAAGGGAAAGGCTGGAAAGCCTCCTGTCAAGACTCATCTTTTGTTGGTCCCAGTTTGGACTTAAAAACTTCTTTTCACGTAATATGGCAAGTGATTTCAGTAGATGTGAAAAAGATGTGCGAAAATGGAAATCAGACTTTCAAGAAACAAGACCTACAGAATTATCAAGTTTATATCACATTGAAACAAAATGGTTTACAAGGTGATTATAAGATTATTATCTAATACAAATGAATACTTGAATTCTGTGGGTGAGAGGGCAATGGAGTTTGTAGTATGTATTGAATGCTAAGCTTAACTCATTGTCTTCTGCTTGGTGAGCCTTCTATTTATAGAAGGCTGGATACATGAATAAACATTTGTTTATTCATGTAAAAGTCCTGCAAAAAGTAACAATTTGACATATTCATTGAATCCAACATTCAAGTTGCCTTTGTCATCATGAATCCAACATTCAAGTGGCAGGATAGAGCTGATTTTTAGACAAGTGGGGTATTCATCAGAATTTCTGATAAACCACTTCATCAGAAATTCTAGTGAACAAATCATCAGAAAATCTGATGATCAGAATCGTCAGAAATTGATGATATTTCATCAGAAATATCATCAGATCCATCAAAAATGACCTTCTCTGATAATCTTCTTCAGCTCTTGATCAACTTATGATTCTTTGAAGTAGATGTTATTCATTTCAGTTATCCTATCCGATCTTCTTCTTCTTGTTGTGATCTTCAGGACTGTTGTCTTCTTCATAGATCAAGTTGAATATGATTTTCTTCAATACTTACAAATAAAGTTTCCTAACAGTTTCCCCCAAGTATTGTAAGAAAATGAACTATCTCATGAACAACAAAAAAAAATTCCAAACAGTGGAAACTTAACATTTCCAAAATAAACCAGTTATTGATGTTCTGAAAAACAAATTACATTTAGAAATGAGAATTGAAAGAAAATGTTCTTCAAGTCAGCTTCAATTTCTTGTACACATCTCCTTTCTTTAATTGTTTCTTGTAAGAGATGTATTTGTTGCAGATGTCATACATGTCTTTATACCAGGTTCTTGCTTGGATCCATTCTTCAATCATTTGTTCAATCTCTTTTCTGTGACCTTCCAAGTTCCTTCCTATCTTCTAAAGGTGTTCTTGTCTCTTGTTAATACCTTTCATGATGAACTTCAGAGTCTGATTTGAGTACTTGCAGATATCAACACTTCTGAACAGGGCTTTGTTTCTTTCATTGTCTCTGAAGATATCACCATAGTTATGTCTTTCAGTTTTACTTGGCAGTTCAATGATGTCTCCAGATCTTGCATCTTCCAATATCTCTGAGGGAACTTTTGTTTTTGGTGATCTGACATAGACCTTTTTGTTGTGCACATGTTCATAGTTGATGCATGAATCAAAGTCTGAAAAAGCCATTCTTTCAAACAATTGTATTCCAGCCTTTGATATGCCCTTTAATGCTCTTCTAACTTCTTTGTTGTTTTTCTTTTCCTTTTCATATATATCCTTCATAAACAGGATGTCTAAAGGATGTAACTTGTCAGCAATTTCTTCGTCAGCCACTTTTTCTTCTTCCCCATTTTCTCTGAGAAGTGTGTATCTGTTCTGCACATAGGTTCCTCCAATATCATCGGTTGCAACTTTTACTTCATCCACTTTTAAGATTATTTTTACAGGATTCTCATTTTTGTAGTGAATGCTGTTTGATCCTCTTTTTATCCTCTCTTCCCTTAAAGCCAGTCTGACAGGAGTCAGTGGTCTTTGTGGTTCATCTTCTTTTGTCAAATAATATTTCACCAGATTGTATTCAAGGAATATCATTATATCCCTGTCAATCTCTCTAACCAAGACAGACTGAGTTTCAGAGATTTTTCTTTTGACAATCTGTGGTTTTCTTGAATCACCTTCTTGTTCCCATTCATTCATAGTTTGTAGATTCATAAATTTACTCATGGTAGAGTCATCAGACAACGTTAGTTTTGGGACAGTTTGAGAAGTTATAAGTTTCAAATTTGTAATGACTTGCGGTTTTGAAGTTGCTAACCTTTTCACCATTTCATCTCTTGAGACATTTGGAGGTGGACCCATCATTGTGGTTCCAGCTTTGGTGATTGGTGTGGCTGATGAATGTTGTGGGGTTGACTTTGGAACTTCTTGGTGTGAACTTTCAACATGAATTTCTTTCATGATTTCTTTGGGATCCACTTTGGCCAATCTTGCAATGTTGAATTGCATTTTCTTCACCAGTTGTTGCACCTCTCTTACCTGATTTGAGTTGCTGGCTATGCTTTTCTGAACTTTGGTAAATTTAGTTTGAGCTTTCATCTGAATTGCAGCCCATTCTTTTGACAGCTTCTCAAGGGCATCTGTGATACTGTTGTTGCTTGCCCTTAGGATGGTGACTTCCTCCAAAACTCTGTTTGCACTGCTTGATTGTCTTGATTCCATAGCATTTGCAACTTGAGTCTTGATCTTTTCTATTTCTGTGAGAATCATCTGGATTTCTGATGCAGAGATGTTGGATTCTGGTGCTTTTTCTTTAATCTTTTGAAGAGATTTTAGCGCTTCAGTGTTTCTTTCAGTTTGTGTATTTATCACCTCCACTGATTCTGATAAAGTCTTTATGTCTGCCCTTTGACCTTGTATCTCTGACAGCAACAAATCAAGCTTTTCTTCTACTGGATTTCTTTTGCAGGCTTTGAAAACATTCTCTAGCACAGTTTCCAAATTTTCTTGGTTCATGGGTGTTTCAGGGATATTTGGAACAACAGATGTTCCTTCTAACATTCCAGCTGCAAACACATCTGCTGCTCTTTTGGAAATGATAGGGTCTCTTTTGGCTTTACCAGATTTTGGTGCAACCTTAAGTGTACCAGAATCATCTCCACCAGAGGTGAAAAACACATTTTCATCCTGGATTTCCTTATATCCTTGAATCATATCAACATATGATCCTCCTTAAGTTTTTGAGGTAAACAAATTACCTTTTCCCAGATTTCCTTGATCAGTTCCCTGACCTCTATCTGTTGAGATCTCATTCTCCTCCTTATTTTCTGATTCAGAGTTGAGATGAATAGAACTAGTAACCTCCTTATCAAAATCAGTTTTTCCATATTCTAACTCATAAGAAACATTAATTGAATCTTCTGAGTTTGTTATTTTTGAATGAGTATCAACTAAAATTGTTTTTGAAAGAGATGTACCAGCAACCCGAGACTCATCATGATGTATAACTTCAGTAGCTTTAATTGTTGTACCAGCAAAGTGAGTTTCTTCATAATGTTGACCTTCAGCATCTTCATGAGTTCCTCCAGCAATATGAGATTCTGCATATTGTTCATGTTCTTTCTCTTGATGAATATCAAACTCATGATGAATTCCACCTTCATGAATTGGTTGGCTCTCAGCATGTTCTGTTATCTTCTGAATTCCTTCTCCTCCTGCAGCCTCTGTTTTTTATGACCAGGACTTCTCAACTTCTTCTTCTTCTGGTGATGAAGAACGGTTGAAAACTTCTCTGCTAGGTTCTTCTGTTGGAGAATCTGATTTGGCAAGAAGTTCTTCATGTTGTAATCTGTATTGTGAGTCTGGTGTAATGAGGCACATCATGCTTTCTGGTAACTCAGGGATATCTTGTCTGATTCCCATCCATGATTGGAACTCCAAGCTTTCATGATACTTGAACTCCAGATATCTTCCAGAATTGGAATTTCTATCTCCCTTTCAGCAAATGTTAAAAAAATAAAAATTGAGATTAACCTTGGATATGGCAGATGTGAGGTTATTATTCCATTTCTGGTGAGAATTGATCTTTTGAATAGGTTAAAGATTTCTGTTCCATAATCAATTTTGAACCCAGTTATGAGTCCATACTTGATTGTCAAAATAGCTTGACTGACTTGATCAGTTCCTCCTATCTTTGATGTGAGACATTTGTTTAATACTTCCATCATCACTTGCCATATGGTTGGCATTTCATTTCTTCTTATTGCTCCAATTTTGTTGATTTTCTTGTTCTTGTAGCCAAGCTCAATGATAAAGCTTATCAATTCTTCTTTGGTTAGTGCTTCAAAGTAATTTACAAGAACTGGAAGTTCAAGCCATTCTCTTACCCTTGCAGGGGTTAATGTTACAGAAACATTTCCCCATACATGAGCAGTGACCTGATTCTCTTCATCTTCTTTGAAAGTATGAGTGAATTGCTGTAGTAACTTTTCTGGTACTTCTCTTCCTTTTGTTAGTGCTCCTGAGATTGGACATTTCATAAGATATTCTACCAGAAGTTGACATCTTACATCATATTCCGAATGCTCTCTATTCATCAGCAGATTGTTTTCTTTCATTGGTAGAAATTGTGTGTCTTCAACAAAAGGTACATCATGTTGAACAATTGGGATGTTGAGGTTTACTTCAGCCATTGTTGAATTTTGTGAATTAGGGTTTGAAATTTAGGGATTTTTGGATTTTGAGTGAAGAACAGGGGATTTGAGGTTTGAAGTTTTTGTGAAGAAGGTGAGTGATTTTTGAATTTCTGTAAGTGTGAGTTATATAGAGTGGGTTTTAGCAGAGAATTGTGGGTTTATGGAGTTGTGGAGATATGGAACGTGTCATGTAATGGCGGTTAAAAGATCATTAATTGTCTTTATTACCGTTAGATCGTGTGATGTGAGTTTTGGTTCAGAATGTAACCGTTGGATCGTGGGTATCAAGGCATTTAATGACGGTTGATCGTGTAATCATGGTTATGCCCTTTCCACTTATAGTTTCTGTCACAACCCCCGATACCTAATCCCCGGGAACGGGCGGACGTGATCACAGAGTTTGGTGGTATCAGTTTGTTTAGTCTCGCAGCGGAATTTACATCAGGACCGTAGTTAGGAAATGTTTATCAGAGTAAAACCACCATATTTCATATTAATAAATAACAAGGGCAAAACCCAAGTTTCTTATTACAATACATTTATAGGGACAAACCCTATTTTATTTAATTTAAAACACCGTTTATTTGGTAACTTTTATAGCCACATTATCCCCAAGCCTTCAGTGCTCTCCAGCTGGCTTTTAATAATTGGCTGTCACATTGGGTTACCTAAAACGCGTTTTAAAAATATTTGTCAGTCGGAAATACTGGTGAGAGAATCCCAGTTTAATCAAGAAACATTTTATCGAATTAAACAGTATCGAGGACGATTACAATGTTTATGTCTACACAATTACTCCATTTGGTACTATCACTCCTGACTTGTGGGTCATATTACACATTGGCTAACTCATTGTCCAATGGTAACGTATTGTCATCCCGACTTAATACTCGCAAGTAGTACAAATTTTGTATACAAAACCCCAACATACCGACAGTAATTGAAGAACTACAAAGACTCAATCACCGCTTAATCACATTGTAAAACAATTAAGGTTTTGTAAATTATTCCAAAAACATTAACAAAAAGAGGATAAACTCACATTGCTGTCTTAGGCTTTTTGTAAGGGTTTCCTGGATATAATCTATAATTTATACAAATGTACATTGGTTAGTACCATAACCCTTTGAAATTATTAATGATACCCTCCCCAAGACGGCATTCCAACAACTATGTCGGGCAGAACCACGACTGTTGTTACGGAACCCTAAATCAATCGGGCAACGTAACTGTTACGAAACGGGGGTTATAATACTTACAACGGAGCAGAACTTCGCTAATTAGGGGTATAATACTGGGCTATAATAACTCTCCTACAGAATTTGTGATTTGAGATTTGAGAATGAGCGACGAAAAACGTAGACTGGTGGCCTTCTTATATAGTTGCTGATTCTAGTCCTGTCGCGGCCCGCGTAAAAGACAAGGGACCCTTACGCGGCCCGCGTCAACATCAGTCAAAGCAGTAGCTTAGCTGGGTCAGCTAGTAGACTCGACACGATGTCGACACGTGTCGGCCTCTGGTGTAATCATGTGTTATGAACTGTCACGGCCCGCGTAAGGTTGAGGTGAGGTCTTTCGCGGCCCGCCTCAACTTACTAATTCAGCGCAGTCAATATAAGCCTTGATACGGCCCGCGTAAACTAAAGGTAGAGTATGTCGCGGCCCGCCTCAATCCTATATTTCCTGTTTTTGATTTATAACATAACTAGGGCTCGGTTTTCACATACGAGGTGTAATACAAAACATATTGAGACATTTTATAGTATATTAGAGGGTCGGAAATATTATGTTGGTTTTACCGAGGGTTGTTACATTCTCCCCACCTTGTTTTAGAGCTCGTCCTCGAGATCTACTGAAACAAGTGCGGATATTTCTTTTTCATTTCTGACTCGAGCTCCCATGTGTACTCAGGTCCTCTTTTGGAGTCCCACTTTACTTTGACTAGAACTAGTCTTTTATGCTTGAGATTCTTGACTTTCCTGTCTTCAATTTGTAGAGGTCTTTCTACAAACTTGAGTTGTTCATTTACCTCTATATCCTTAAGAGGCACTATCAATGATTCATCAGCTAAACACTTTTTAAGATTTGATACATGAAACACATTATGTATTCCTGCCATTTCCTCTGGCAGTTGTAGCTGATAGGCTACAGATCCTATTCTTCTAATAATATTAAAAGGTCCGACATACCTGGGACTTAGCTTTCCCCTTTTGATGAATCTTACCACTCCTTTCCAAGGAGAGACTTTTAACAATACTCTATCTCCTACTTGAAATTCCAAGGGTTTGCATCGGTTATCAGCATAACTCTTTTGTCGATCACGTGCTGCTTTCAATTGTTCCTTGACTTGAATAATTTTATCAGTTGTTTCCTGTACTATTTCAGGTCCAGATAATTGTTTTTCCCCAATTTCTGCCCAACATACTGGGATTCGACACTTTCGTCCATAGAGTGCTTCAAATGGTGCGGCATTGATACTTGTGTGATAACTATTATTATAAGAAAATTCTATTAAAGGTAAGTGATCGTCCCAATTACCTCCAAAGTCAATTACACAAGCTCTAAGCATATCTTCCATTGTCTGAATTGTCCTTTCGCTTTGTCCATCCGTTTGTGGGTGATAAGTTGTGCTCAATTTTAACTTGGTTCCCATTGCCTTTTGGAAACTTGACCAAAAATGAGAAGTAAAGCGGCTATCTCTATCAGAAACAATTGATAAAGGAATACCATGTAAAGAAACAATTTCATTTACATACAATTTAGATAATTGTTCCATACTAATTGTTTCTTTCATTGGTAGAAAATGAGCTGACTTAGTTAATCTATCTACAATCACCCAGATTGTATCATTTCCTTTCCTAGTTTTGGGTAATTTAGTAACAAAATCCATTGTTATTAATTCCCATTTCCAAACTGGCATTTCTAATTGTTGTAACAAACCTGAGGGTTTCTGATGTTCAGCTTTAACTTGTGAACAGGTCAAACATTTAGAAACATAGACTGCTATGTCCTTCTTCATTCCTATCCACCAGAAATTTTTCCTTAAATCCTGGTACATTTTATCATTTCCTAGGTGCATCGTATATTTAGACTTATGGGCTTCTTCTAATATACGACATCAAAGATTTCCTAATTTAGGTATCCACATTCTCTTTTCATGAAATCTCCAAATTCCATATGTTCCTTGTTTTAATTCCTTTAACATACCTTTTAATTTTTCAGAATCATCCTTGATTACTAGTTCTTGTGCTTCTCTTATTTGTTCATTTAAATCTATTTGTAGATTTAATTTAAGAGAACGTACCCTTCTTGGCTTTTCATGATATTTTCTACTTAAAGCATCTGCCACTACATTTGCTTTTCCTTCATGATATTGGATATCACAGTTATAGTCACTAAGAAATTCCATCCAGCGTCTTTGTCTCATATTCAACTCCTTCTGCCCGAAAACATACCTTAAACTTTTGTGATCAGTAAATATGGTAAACTTACTACCATAAAGGTAATGTCTCCAAATCTTAAGAGCAGAAATTATAGTTCCTAATTCTAAATCATGGGTTGAATAATTCTCTTCATGATTCTTAAGTTGTCTAGATGCGTAAGCTATAACCTTTTGGCGTTGCATCAATACACATCCATAACCTAATCTAGAAGCATCACAATAGACTACAAAATCTTCAGTTCCCTCTGGTAATGCTAGTATAGGTGTATGGGTTAATCTTTGCTTAAGAATTTTAAAGGCTTCTTCTTGTTTTAATCCCCATTCAAACTTAACAGATTTACAAGTTAACTTAGTTAAGGGAATGGCTATTCTAGAAAAATCTTTAATAAATCTTCTATAATAACCGGCCAATCCTAAGAAACTTCTAACCTCAGTTGGTGATTCAGGGGTTTTCCATTTCGTAATTGCTTCAATCTTTGTTGGATCTACATGAATTCCTTCATGATTGACTATGTGTCCAAGGAATTGTACCTGTTCTAACCAAAATTCACACTTAGAAAACTTAGCATAAAGTTTTTCCTTTCTTAACAGACTTAAAAGTGCGTGTAAATTGTCTTGCATGATCTTCTTTACTCTTAGAGTAAATTAGAATATCATCTATGAATACAATTATGAATTTATCTAAATATGGCTTACATATTCGGTTCATCATGTCCATAAATGCAACTGGGGCATTGGTTAAACCAAATGGCATAACAGTAAATTCATAATGACCATACATTGTTCTAAATGCAGTTTTAGGAATATCCTCTTCCTGTACCTTTAATTGATGATATCCTGACCTTAAATCGATTTTAGAGAAAAATCGAGCTCCTTGTAGCTGATCAAACAAATCATTGATTCTCGGTAATGGGTACCGATTCTTAATCGTGACTTTGTTTAATTCACGGTAATCAATGCACATACGCATTGATCCGTCTTTCTTTTTAAGAAACAATATCGGCGCTCCCCATGGCGACGAACTTGGTTGTATGAATCCTTTTTCCAACAATTCATCTAATTGTTTCTTTAATTCTTGCATTTCTGCAGGTGCCAAACGGTAAGGTGCTTTGGCAATCGGTGATGTTCCTGGTATTAAATGGATTCTGAATTCAACTTCTCTATCCGGAGGTAGTCCTGGTAGTTCTTCTGGAAAGACATCTGAAAACTGAGATACTACTGGAATATCTTTTAAATTCTTTTCTTTAGTGTTAGTGATTATAGAAATCAAGTACACTACAGAACCTTTTCTTATACAACTTGCAGTTTTCATCGCAGAAATGAATTTAGCGGATCTAGAAGGCTTATCTCCTTTAATTGTGATCGTTTTACCTTTTGGTGAATTTACTTGAATTAACTTGTGATCACATATAATATTGGCTTTATTGGCTATTAACCAATCCATTCCTAGAATAACATCAAATCCTACTCGATTCATGGGATATAGGTTTGCAATAAATTTCTGATTTAAAATTTCTATGCTTGCTTCCTGCAAAATTTCAGAAATCCTAACAGTTTCTACATTAGCTGTTTCTACTAAGCATTCTTGTGGTAGTTTAGTTAATGACTGTTTTAAAAATTTGCAAAACGATGTATTAATAAAACTTTGGTTTGCACCAGAGTCAAATAATACTTTGGCAAAAACATCATTAACTAAAAACGTACCAGCTATGACATCTGGAATCATCTTGGCTTCTTCTGCAGTCAGAACAAATGCTCTAGCATTTTTAGTATTCTTGTTGTATGTGGCTGGAGCTAATTTTGGGCAGTTTGGCCTGATATGACCTTTTTCTCCACAGTTGAAGCAAAATCCATTACTGGTTTTCTTCCTGCAATTTTCTTCCTTGTGTCCTGACATCTAGCAGTAATTGCAGAGATTGGAGCATTTTCCCGAGTGCTTTTTCTTGCAGACCTTGCAATAGGGTGCAGAGGTAGAACCCATATTCCTACGATTATAATTTCCAGAACCAAATTCTTGAGTAAGTCTTTGGGTTAAGTTCCTCCTCTGATCCTCTTCTCTAGTACGGACTAACTCATCAGTCAAGGTATTTGTTAATTCTACAGCTTCTTCTATGGTTTGAGGTCTAGTTGCCTTGACTAAGTGTCTAATCTCCCCAATTAATCCCCAAATATAACGAGAGATTAACACTGGTTCTGGTGATGCAAGGGTTGGTACTATCCTAGCATATTCAAAGAATATCTTAGTATATCCTTTGCTATCTACACCAGTCATTCTAAGATTTAAGAATTTGTTTGCTATCTGTTCTTTCTCATTGGGTGGGCAGAATTTCCTTTCTACCTTATTCTTAAATTCTTCCCATTCCATATTATAGGTTTTATCACTTCCTCTTGTCTGGAGGATAGTGTTCCACCATTCTAGTGCTGCGTTCTTAAACAGATTAGAAGCAAACAGTATTTTATCTTCTTTTGCACACTTACTTATCCTTAATACTGCCTCAGTCTTCTCTATCCAGCGTAAGATTGCAATGGCCCCTTCATTGCCCGAGAATTCCATTGGTTTACAAGACCAGAATTCTTTATAAGAACAACCATAAGGCATGGTTCTTCTTCTTTTGGGAATAGGCATTTGAAGTACAGGTCCATTGTTCACACTGTTTTCTGGTTCAATTGGTCGTTTGCTGCTATGCTTACTTTTATTATCAGCATCCTTAACAGTTTGTAGTATAAATGGCATAGCATCTATAATTCCCTGTGCTACTATGTGTTGGATAGCACTATTGTCCACTTGATTTCCATTGTTATTGATACTCGGATTATCATTGACCACGTTAATGTTACTCTGGTTATCGTTATTCAGATTTCATTGATTTCCTTCGTCGGCCATCTGAATTTTAAACATTTATTCCATATTAATATCACAAGATAATATTTTACTATAGTTAATCACACGACACGTAGTTTTGCCAAAAACGTAGATCATTGCTACTATACTCTTTTCGTATACTTATGCGTCTATTACACACTAATACAGAAATAAAGATTACAATACCAACAGAAATAAAATAATAATATGCATCCATACACACATATTTTATTTTATTATATTATTATTATTACCACTTCCTCCATTCTAACATTCACGGATATGGATTTATCCAAAAATCCATATTGCGCTCATCGTATTTCCATACGAGACGCTCTCCCACCTGACGCATCCTCTCACTGCTTTCTAAAATTTCCTCCCCGAAAGTCCTAAGTTCTTGAACGTTTTCTGCACTCATTGGGGGTGCAGGTTCTCGGACTAGGTTTGGAATCTGGGGTACGGGTTCCTGATATGGGGGTGACAGTTCCTGAAATTGGTAAGGATCCTCTAAAATTTCCCTAATGTAGTTATCTTGGTAATAGGGATCTAAAAGGTCCATACCTGGGTAAACTTCTATGTTCTGTATGGGTGGATAATCCTGGACAGGGTAACGTTGCACAAAGTCCCTATTATCGTCCCACCAGGGGTCGTAATTCGGGTCTAGAGGGTTTGGTGCAGGCACCCTAGGAATTTCTTCTTGGTTAAAGTCATGCATCTCCACCTGGTTTTCCTGATTTTCTATCTCCATGGGGTGTTCTGGGTTTTGTGGTTGTGGGGCTACTAGTTGTTCCAGACCTGGGTCAGCAGCAGTCGTAGCTAAGATATGAAAATTAGCTAAGCTTCTATTTAACATATCTTGAGTATGGGCATCTGTCTCTCGCTTAATAGCTGCTAAAGCCCTTTGCTGTTGCAATTTTCGCATTCTCTTCCTACGAGCAAAAGCTTCTTTACTGAACCATCCTCGTTTCTTAGTAGGAAATGGTTCTTCAGATTGAGCTCTAAAGGCAAATATTCCATCTTCCTGATCAGCAGTATACCCAGAGAGGGCAGGCTGTGATGATGTACCTTCACTCCTAGGTGAATCAGATAACTGACGATTTACGTCTGATGGTCCTTGATCACTCATACTGAAAACTAACAGATAGTCAAATAACACATAACACATAATTACAGTTATGCATGTATTTCCTTAATTTATTTCCTAACACAAAATTTTATAATTGAAGTGTCAGCAGAACACTTCTTTGGCTTAGACCAGTGGCTAGGCTCTGATACCACCTTCTGTCACAACCCCCGATCCCTGATCCCCGGGAATGGGTGGACGTGATCACAGAGTTTGGTGGTATCAGTTTGTTTAGTCTCGCAGCGGAATTTACATCAGGACCGTAGTTAGGAAATGTTTATCAGAGTAAAACCACCATATTTCATATTAATAAATAACAAGGGCAAAACCCAAGTTTCTTATTACAATACATTTATAGGGACAAACCCTATTTTATTTAATTTAAAACACCGTTTATTTGGTAACTTTTATAGCCACATTATCCCCAAGCCTTCAGTGCTCTCCAGCTGGCTTTTAATAATTGGCTGTCACATTGGGTTACCTGAAACGCGTTTTAAAAACATTTGTCAGTCGGAAATACTGGTGAGAGAATCCCAGTTTAATCAAGAAACATTTTATCGAATTAAACAGTATCGAGGATGATTACAATGTTTATGTCTACACAATTACTCCATTTGGTACTATCACTCCTGACTTGTGGGTCATATTACACATTGGCTAACTCATTGTCCAATGGTAACGTATTGTCATCCCGACTTACTACTCGCAAGTAGTACAAATTTTGTATACAAAACTCCAACATACTGGCAGTAATTGAAGAACTACAAAGACTCAATCACCGCTTAATCACATTGTAAAACAATTAAGGTTTTGTAAATTATTCCAAAAACATTAACAAAAAGAGGATAAACTCACATTGCTGTCTTAGGCTTTTCGTAAGGGTTTCCTGGATATAATCTATAATTTATACAAATGTACATTGGTTAGTACCATAACCCTTTGAAATTATTAATGATACCCTCCCCAAGACGGCATTCCAACAACTACGTCGGGCAGAACCACGAAAGTTGTTACGGAACCCTAAATCAATCGGGCAGCGTAACTGTTACGAAACTGGGGTTATAATACTTACAACGGAGCAGAACTTCGCTAATTAGGGGTATAATACTGGGCTATAATAACTCTCCTACAGAATTTTGATTTGAGATTTGAGAATGAGCGACGAAAAACGTAGACTGATGGCCTTCTTATATAGTTGCTGATTCTAGTCCTGTCGCGGCCCGCGTAAAAGACAAGGGACCCTTACGCGGCCCGCGTCAACATCAGTCAACGCAGTAGCTTAGCTGGGTCAGCTAGTAGACTCGACACGATGTCGACACGTGTCGGCCTCTGGTGTAATCGCGTGTTATGAACTGTCGCGGCCCGCGTAAGGTTGAGGTGAGGTCTTTCGCGGCCCGCCTCAACTTACTAATTCAGCGCAGTCAATATAAGCCTTGATACGGCCCGCGTAAACTAAAGGTAGAGTATGTCGCAGCCCGCCTCAATCCTATATTTCCTGTTTTTGATTTATAACATAACTAGGGCTCGGTTTTCACATACGGGGTGTAATACAAAACATATTGAGACATTTTATAGTATATTAGAGGGTCGGAAATATTATGTTGGTTTTACCGAGGGTTGTTACAGTTTCTTCAATCATTCCATCACTTAAAATTTTAAACTGAATTTTGATTGGAGAAGACTATCGGTTATATGACACCTTTTCATCTCTGTGGCCCCCATTTTGTAAAAGGTCCAATTAGCTTTCCTCATCTTCTCTTCCTTATCATTCAGAATTCCATTCTGATGATGTCATCAGAAATTCAACATAAATTCTATTAATAGTATGTATTTCTTTTTGTTTTGACTTTTGTTGACCTTTTAGATGTGGTCAACAGAAGTCAACTATTTTCAACAGAATTTCTTAGTTGAGATTCCCCCTGAACTTGTGACCCCTTTCAATAGATTTTGAAGTTTCTTTTGATTTAGAGGTGTAAAGGCCTCCTTTTTTTTTTTTTTGAGATGAGAGGGAATGAGATAAGATCAGAAGACTTACATATTAATCTCTGGTGGCATCCAAGTCTCTTAACTTTTCTGATATTTTCTAAAACATTTCCATTATTTTAAAGTTTTAACAGAAAAAAAAACTTAGAGAGGCATTTTGAGTTGGTGTTATCAGATTTTGTCTCATTTTATCAGAAACTCAAATTTTTGTGTCAAATGATCTTGTTTTCAGATGATCATGTTTCATTGTGAATATTTATCCTCTCGTTTATCTTTACCCATTCCTCTTTTCCAAACCATCATGAGCTAAATAACTAAGTAGAATAATAAACATACTATATTATCAGGCAAAAAAAAAACTATATACACAAACTAAGATTAAACAAAGATAACCTAATCAAGGTCTATTCCTTCACCATGATCCATCTCAAGGAGCAACAACAGATTAGTTACCAATCCAGAATTCTGATCGGTGGGTACGAGCATGCTGAGATTCATGTTTTGTTGAAGTCTCATTTCTGCTCTTGGAAAACTTGCAGGAACACCCCCAAAGCCTAGCTGGCTCATGATTATCTTCATCAGAAAACGAGGATAAATCAAGAACGGCCTGCCAGACCACATGTTACTTGCAAAATCTCTTATCAAGTAATAAGAGAAGTTGTAAGGTGTTCCAAGTACGAGTGCTCGTACAGGTTCCATCAATCTAAGGGATACTTCATGATGATTGATGATCTTCTTTGAGAAGCATGCACCCATTTGTGTGACCAGATATTGCCATGGCTTAATGAAGCCATGTTTGTTGATTGCTCGTTGTGGGTTTACCGTATGGTAACCCATTTGCTCCAAGGTTTCTTCTATTTGTGCCCTTGTGAACATCAGGACTTCATTATCATCATTGAGTTGTAGAACCGTCCTGATGATGGCTTCATTTAACAGAATTCTTTGATTGAGCACCACACTCTTGATAACCATCTGTCCTCTGTTCTCATATTCTGATAATGTTGCATTTTTTCAGAACATTTGAAGAATGTCTGGATAAATAATTATGTTGGCAGTGACGGCATACTTCAAGTTACTCCCCATGATCATCTTCAGCACAGTTTGGCATCCTTCCCATTGAGGACCCTCCAGGTTGGTCCTCAATCTGAGGTTGTGATAAGGATGATAAGGAAGTGGGAAGCATTCAGCTTTGATGGTTGACATTTTTGTGAGTGTGAGAAAATATGAGGTGAAGAAGAAGATGAAGCTTTAATTTCTAGAGTTTTTCTTGTGTGAAGATGACAGTTTCAGCTCAAAGTGGTGATCATTTATAGTAAACTTAAAATTTGCCATAAATGATATCTACTTACTTATAGATTTTGTTCACCATAATCTTTGTTATTTAATTAACTATCAGAAGGCAAAAGGTATATCAGAGATAAACTTCTTTTGCACTTCTCCTGCATTAAATGATTTAGGCGGCCATTTTCTGATAATATATCATGATTACCTACCAATATGTCACTTCGATCTCCGTAATATTGATGGGGTGTAATTAATGAAGGAGAGAGAAAGTTTCATACCCACTAACGAGTTCCCAGAAATTTTCTGTTAAATGACGTTATCAGCACTAAGCAAAAAAAAAAACAAATTTTCAGTAAAAAAAAACTTAAAAGAAATAAAAACGCCAAATTACAATCTATGAATATGCTATCAAGAGATATGAATAAGAATGATGACATGCATGAATTTGTTCTAATGATTAATGATGATTCTGATAATCCAACATGTTTTTCTGATGAAATATCAGAATTTCTGATGATTTATCAGATGTTCTGATGATATATCAGATTTTCTGATGATGCAACAGATTTTCTGATAATTTATCAGATTTTCTGGTGTTTTATCAGATATATGATTTTTCTTTTATTATCACTAAAACAGTTTATCAAGCATTTTTCTGGTAATAAGGTTATCTGAAAGACCTTTATCACAGAATTGACCACAGCTTAGCAGATTGTACTTTAAGCCTTCTACATAGGCTACTTTTTCTATGGTCAAACATCCATACCTTATGCATCCATATCCCATAATCCTTCCTTTTACTCCATTTCAAAAATTTACCATTTTACCCAGCTTTGAAACAAAGTTGCTGAGTAAGCTCCTGTCCCCAGTCATGTGCTAGGAGCTTCCTGAGTCGCAGTACCAGATCTGCTACACATGATGGTCCTGAAATGGAAAAATTAAAGGGTTTTTGGTACCCAAGCTTGCTTGGGTACTCTTTCTGATGAGATTCTAATCAGATTATTTTTTCTTGATGGCCTTTCATCAGAATATCTGTTAAATGTTGAACCATCAACAGATTTTTTTCGTTTTTCTTTTGGAGATGGTGTTGAACAAGCTTCAGTATGTCAACACACATACAAGATTCTTTATTAGAATTTTCTGATATTTTTTCTTGTAATGGAATGAGTGGATAATTTTGAAAAGATGAGTGAACTGCTTCTGGAGTATTTAAGGATTTTTTATTGCATTCACTTATTTTTGCTTTGAAGTTGGGTTTTTCAAAAGAGTATTCAGAACTGGTTGATTTGCATGATTCTGAATCAGATGCTGATAAAAATTTATCAGAAATCTGATGGGTTGCTTGTACAAAGACAGTGGGTTTGCTATTTCTTGTTTTTACATATCCCAAACCCTCTCCTTTGTTCTTTGGTGTGGACTCAATGAAGTTTATGAATTCTTTAGCTTGTTGAAAACCTTTTACATTAATTTCTTTATCATTGATTTTCTTGTAAAGATCTTTTCTTTCATTTTCATATAACTTAATTTTAGCTCTGTGATCTAAACTTTCTTCTATGAGTAATTGGTTTTCAATTATGATTTTATTCATGGTCCTTTGCAACTCATCGGATTTTTTACTATCTGATTGATGTTTATCTTGCAGATTTAGAAAATCTGACATGAGCTTGTTTAGCCTGTGTTCAAGATCAAGATTATCTAAATTACCTTTTGTCCTGAAGTTTCTGGTAGGTCATCAGAAAGTGCCATCAGAACAAAATTAGCCATTTCTTCTTCTTCTTCATCAGAAGAATCATCAGATAGCCATGTATCTTTCCTAGCAATTAAGCTGACTTGTTGCTGCTTCTTTGCCTCTTCTAGCTTCTTCTCATAATAAGCAACATCCTTGAGCTTTTTGGTCTTGCATTCTGATGCATAGTAACCTCTCTGCTTGCACTTGTAACACACAACTTCAGCCTTCCCTTTATCCTTGGATCTACCTTCTTCCTTAGATCTTCCATCCATCCTCCCTCTGTCACTTCTCTGGTATCTTTGGCTTCCTCCCTTCAACCTATGCTTAAATGTTTTGGTAAGCAGTGCTATTGCTTCAGCAAAACTGAAAAATCTGATGATGTATCAGAAATTTCAAGATTTTGACTGTTTGAAGGTTGTGGATCATTGGTAGGTGGTGTTCTTTGTGAGTTTGAGATAAGAGCTAAAGATCCCATCTTTGAATGGTTTCTTCAAATATTTCTTCCTCTCTGGGGACCAGAATGCTGTATAAGTCATGAAGACTCATATTACCTAGTTCTAAGGTTGAGGCCAAAGTCATGGTTAGACTTCTCCACTCTCTAGGTAAAGCATCCAGAAATTTTATGTTTCTTTCATCATTTGATTTTGTTATTCCAAATTTCTTTAGCTCGTTCAAAAGTTTTGTAAATCTTTGATATGTTTCATTTAACCTTTCATTAGGTAAACTTTTGAACCTCTCATATGATGAAACATTGTTTGATCTCTTGTTTCTCTTCATCCTTTCTCCTCCTTCACAAAGATTTTCCAACTGATCCCATATTTCCTTAGCTGATGCACATGCATCAACTTGTGAAAATATACCATTGGGGATATCCATTATTAAAAGTGACTTTGCCCTTTCATCCCCAGCCACCTTTTCCTTGTCTTCCGCGCTCCAGTTTATTTCACTTTTAGGAGTTCGGGAGGCAGGGATTGCAAGTGATTGGTCAGTTGCTAGAATAGCTGGTATTTCACTCATTGGTATATGTGGACCCCTTTCAATGGATTGAAACAGAACTCAGTCATGACCATTAAGGAAATTGACCATCCTGATTTTCCATTGGGGGTATTCCTCTGTGACCAGAGTCGGAGGTTTGGACATAGAACCAATGTTAAAAGCATTATTCCAAGATTGAAAGCTGGCCATATTTAGAGAAAAGAAGATGAGCGATTGATCGTTTGAAAATAATTTATTCAATCAGCTATGATACCAATTGTTGGTCCTAGTTTGGACTTAAAAACTTCTTTTCACGTAATATGGCAAGTGATTTCAGTAGATGTGAAAAAGATGTGCAGAAATGGAAATCAGACTTTTAAGAAACAAGACCTACAGAATTATCAAGTTTATATCACTTTGAAACAAAATGGTTTACAAGGTGATTGTAAGATTATTATCTAATACAAATGAATACTTGAATTTTGTGGGTGAGAGGGCAATGGAGTTTGTTGTATGTATTGAATGCTAAGCTTAACTCATTGTCTTCTGCTTGGTGAGCCTTCTATTTAAAGAAGGCTGGATACATGAATAAACATTTGTTTATTCATGTAAAAGTCCTGCAAAAAGTAACAATTTGACATATTCATTGAATCCAACATTCAAGTTGCCTTTGTCATCATGAGATCCAATAATGTCAACTTGCTTCGGTTAGTGTGGCAGGATAGAGCTGATTTTTAGACAAGTGGGGTATTCATCAGATTTCTGATAAACCACTTCATCAGAAATTCTGGTGAACAAATCATCAGAAATATCATCAGATCCATCAGAAATGACCTTCTCTGATAATCTTCTTCAGCTCTTGATCAACTTGTGATTCTTTGAAGTAGATGTTGTTCATTTCAGTTGTCCTATCCGATCTTCTTCTTCTTATTGTGATCTTCAGGACTGTTGTCTTCTTCATAGATCAAGTTGAAAATGATTTTCTTCAATACTTACAAATAAAGTTTCCTAACATCTTTGACACACCACAAGATGAAGGTGACACTATTCCCCATGGTGGGAGTGTTAGTCCAGACCCATTGGCAGCCTTTATGGCTGTCTTTAAGAAGATGACTCCCGAGGAGAAGGCTGCACTAATGAAAGGGAAGAAGATGACAAAGGAGACGGTAAGGACGGTGAAAGCAAAGGTGATAATGTGTTAGATAAACCGTATCTGCCTAAGGACCTAGCTAAGGTCTCGAAGTTCACCAGAAGGATTGATGAGGCTTCTTTACCTCCAAAGCTCAAGCCCACGATTAACCTGGTCAGATATGATGGAACCAAAGATCAAGAAGATCATCTTCATGCCTTCAGATGAGCTGGTCAAGTGAACAGGTGGTCCATGCCAACCTGGTGCCACATGTTCATACAAACACTGACCGAGGGAGCTCATCTCTGTTTGACAGTCTCACGGCGGGAAGCATCAACAACTATGAAGACCTAAGTGAGAAGTTCCTTAGGAACTTCAATCAACAAAGGAAGGTGATAAAGAACCCCAACAAGATCATGCACATCCGCCAAAAGGATAATGAACTGGTTGATCAATACATGGAGAGGTTTATCAAGGAGAGCATGAATATAAAAGGGGTTCCTGAGGTGATGAAAATAAGCAGCTTCATCAATGGACTGAAGCATACTCAGCTGTGTGAGAAGTTAGGAGAAGAGTTCCCCGAGATGTTTGATGGTCTCATGGACAAGGTCAGGGCCTTTGTCAGGGGAAAGGATACCAGTGGCAAGGCTAATGAACTAGACACTTCCAACCGGAGAGCCAATCCTACCCCCAGGCCCCAGGAAAAAGGTAATCTCTATCCTAAAATACCTCCTTATGACAAAATGCAGCATGATAGGTCCAGATCCACTTATTCTCCCCACTAACCCCGAGGGAGGGGACCAGCCCCTGATTATGGAAACTTCACTCCTCTAACCAACACGCTAAGTGAGATATTGGCAACAGAGAGGGTTAAAAACCCTTTCCCTAGACCCCCTTCCCTTAAGCCAGGACCGAAGGCCTACTGCATGTACTTAAAAAGGGAGATTGAGTCAGCTGTTAAAACAGGGAAGTTGTCTCATCTGATAAAAGAGATAAAAGAGTAAAGGGATAGGAAGGAAAAAGATACTAAGGTGGAGGAACCAGAAAGGGATACGTGGATATGATCAGGAGGAGGGAGGAATATGATACGACCCGAAGTGTTAAAGCCAGGGTGCTAGGGCCCCCAGACTGCATGAAAGCTCCCATACTTATGCCCCACTTGGAGGAGCACGAACTCTAGAGGCTCCCCCTCAACATTTCAGCTAAGATAGTAGGACATAGAGTTGCTCGAATACATGTGGACTGGGGGAGTGGGGTTGAGGTGATATATGAACACTGTTTCCTCAGGTTTGACAGGGATGTATGGGACAGACTGGAGGAGGACTCTATACCCCTGGTAGGCTTCAATAACAGCATCTCACACCCTTTGAGAAAGATAAGGCTCCCATTCACGGTGGGAGTGGGTGACAGTGTACGAACAATAGAGCTGACATTTACTATGGTCTGAGCTCCGTCGAAGTATAATGCGATTTTAGGAAGTCCGGGAATTGGAGATCTTCAGGCACAGGCTTCAACCCCTCATGGAGCTTTGGTGTTCCAAACCCCCAGGGGCATGGCTTGGGTAAAGTCCTCCTACGAGGTAGTATCTTCGTTGACGGAAGGAGGAACTAGAAAATGCCTCAGGAGGAAGGGATAGAAGAATGGGTCCTTAATGAAAGATTCCCGGAAAAGGCAGTACGAGTAGGAAAGCACCTGAATGATAAGTGCAAAAGCACCCTCAAAGAGTTGTTGCTTTTTAACATAGCATCTTTATTTTCCAATACGGGGACATGTGCGGAATACCCCGAAGCTTGACAGAACGTCGGCACAAAAAGAGATTGATAGTCAGGTGGACTCACTGGCCCAATACCCTTTGAAATGTTTCTTGGACGCATACAAGGGATATCATCAAATACAGATGTCCTTGAAAGACGAAGAAAAGACGGCATTTGTGATAGACGAAGGGACCTTCTACTACACCAAAATGTCATTCAGGCTCAAGAACGCGGGGTGACTTACCAAAGGTTTATGAATGCATTATTAAAAGATCAATTGGGACGGAACCTGGAGGTATATGTGGGTGATATCGTCATCAAGAGCCTCATAGAGGCTACCATGCTAGAATATGTAGCAGAAACTATTAGAACCATGCAAGAGGTCAACATGAAGTTGAACCCAGGAAAGTGTTACTTTGGGGTGGAAGAAGGAAAGTTCCTGGGAATGATAGTGATGAAGTGGGGGATCAAACCAAACCCTGAGAAAACACAAGCAGTCATGGAAATGAGGTCCCCCAGATCCCTCAAGGATGTCCAATAGCTAAATGGCAGGTTGATAGCACTTAATCGCTTCTTATCAAAAGTGGCTAATAGAACTCTTCCCTTCGTGAAGGTCCTGGGGGATTGCCTGTAAACAAGTAGGTTCCGCTGGAGTGAAGAGGCTGGGGCAGCCTTTCAAGAAATGAAGGAGCTGATGTGTAATTTTCCCACTTTAGCCACCACCGTACCTAGGGAAGATCTCCTATTCTATTTATCCATGTCCAAGACAACCATTAGTGCTGCTATGATGGTGGAAAGGCAAGGAAAGCAAATACCAATATACTTCATCAGTAGGACGCTCAAGGGACCAAAGGAACGGTACCTACCCATGGAAAAGCTAACACTGTCACTGGTCTTTGCATCGAGGAGACATAGAAGGTACTTCCAAGCCCACAAGGTAGTCCTGATCCCGGACCAACCCCTTCAGAAGGTCCTAAGAAGGCCAGAACTCTCTTGTCGACTCGCCAAATGGGCTGTAGAACTGGGGGAATATGCTATTGAATACAGAACAAGAACATCTGTGAAGGGGCAAGTCCTGGCGGACTTTCTAGAAGAAGTTCCTAAGGAAGAGGAAAGAGAGCTTCTCAAGTGGAAGAAAATAGATGAACAAGAAAGAAAGAAAGAGGAAGAAGTGGTGTGGAAGTTGTACACCGGTGGAGCTTCCAGTGAGGAAGGAAATGGGGCAAGCATCACCCTCATAAGTCCGGAAGGGATTGAATTGACCTACGCTATGAGATTAGACTTTGAGAATACCAATAACACGGCTGAATATGAAGCAATACTTATTGGGCTGAGGCTGGAAAGGAAAGTAAAAGATAGAAATATCGAGGCCAAAAAAGATTCATAGTTAATGGTTAAGCCGTACAACGGGGAATATGATGCCAAGGATGACACCATGGTCTAGTATTTGACTCAGGTGAAGGAACTCGCCAAAACTTCCAACGGGGAAACACCTTTCAGTCTGACTTACGGGACTGAAACGGTCATCCCCGTCGAGATTGGCTCCCCCATGGTAAGGATGAAGCTAAGGGATGCAGAAAATGAACATGACCTTAGGACAAATCTCAGTCTCTTGGAGGAAAGATGGGAGATTGACTCCATAAGGGAAACCGGGTACAAGAAGCAAATTGTGAAATATTACAACGCAAGAATGGAAAAACTGAATCTGGTTCCTAGGGATTTAGTCCTGAGAGATAAAGAGGCCAACCTACAGGAAAACACCAGAAAGCTAGGGCCCAAGTGGGAGGGGCCGTAGATGGTCAAGTGGGCTAATGGAAAAGGAACTTGCAAGCTGGAAACACTCCATGGGAAAGAGATTCCAAGAACCTGGAACTTGATGCAACTTAGAAAATACTACATATGAAGAGCGACCCTCAGGAACAGAGGTAAGTCAACAAGAAAGGGGGCCTAAGTGCCGATTTTGTACTTGTAACCAAGTTCTCTCTTTTTGTAATGTTAACACGTACTGTGCCCTACTCCAGTCTTTTGGTAATGAATAGTTTGCTCTACAATTATTTAAACACTCAACGACATGTAAAACATGGTCCAAAAACAGGGTGATATACCGAGGCAGGCTTGCCCAATGTTTCTGAACCCTACAAAAAAAACATATAACATACACACGTGTACACGTGGACACAAGCATAACAAACTTGCCAATTAAAAGCCCGGTCGTGGGGCAGGATGAGGTCGACTAGTCCAAAAAGACAAAAAACAATTTACTGTTGCAACAAGCAATTACAAATTGAACAAACTGTCTTTCGTAAACAAGCTACAAGAAAAATATGTTTAACACACGCTGTTACAAACATAAAAGGGGAATTATAACACCCCGCCAAATACAAATTACAACCAACAGTAAGAAAGTATAATTCAGGGACCAAAGGCCCAAAGGCCCAACCAAACAAGTTGTATGGTAATGATGTTGTTCGCATGAAACCCGTGGTCAGAGATGAGCAAATGGTACTGGGTATCGGTACCGAATTTACCCGAATCGAAAGATCTTAAGTACCAATTTGGTACCCACTTTTGGCGCCTAACGGTTTTTTACCTTCATAAACAGAAACCGTAACTAGTATTTTCGATACCTGTACCGATTCAGTATCGGCTGGCACCGAACTCATCCCTACACAAGAAACTAAAAAAAGAAATCATTAAAAGTTGAAGAAAATAAACAAAAAAAAGTTGCACGATACCGTTGTTGTTCGTACGATACCCGTGATCAGGGATGAGCAAAT
Source organism: Helianthus tuberosus (assembly GCA_030545235.1). NCBI lineage: Eukaryota > Viridiplantae > Streptophyta > Magnoliopsida > Asterales > Asteraceae > Helianthus > Helianthus tuberosus. Next base: position 60,558,632 of record CM060436.1, read on the forward strand.
GGCACCGGGTAGCAGTACCGAATTTCCCAAAGTAAAAGATTTTCAAAATCATTTCGGTACCGACTTTTGGCGTTTCCAATACCAGGCTGGTCCGGATTTTACCTTCATGTACCGATAACGAACCAGGCCGTATCGATATTTTCGACACAAGTACCGGTTGACACAAAGCTTATCCAACATAAAAATTAAATAAAATAATTATTATTATAATATTAAAATATAATAAGTATTAAAAATACTATATATAATATTATAATATTAAAAACACTATTCATTGGCTTCAATTATAAATATAAAATAAATAAATAAGAATAGAATATAAATATAAATATAAATATAAACATAAACATAAACATAAACATAAACATAAATATAAATATTGTCACACCCCGATATTTTTTGTCACCCGATGGCCCCGGATGGGGTATATGTGACAAGACTGATATAAATACACAAATAGCACAGCGGAAGTCTTGAATTTAAAATACTATTACAAATAAAAATGTCCGAGTGTTCAAAATAAAATACAGACGGATATTGTATCAAAAGATCCACAGGCGGATCGTAAATTTAAAAAATGAAATAACATACTAATAGGCTTCTATACAAAGATTTGCAATTCCTCTTAAGCATTACCAGGTACTTTAAGCCTATTTCGTAACCTTGCAACCTGTCACTTACTCTTTTGAAGATACGGCACTTTACACTGTAAATACAAATAACCGACACATTTTGAAAATATTTCAAAATCATTTTCATGTACACAATGGTACATATAATTTTCATAAATAACTTTGGATAAACTATTTCTCATGTTATCAATTTTATAAGCTTGACAATACATATGGGGCCCGGAAACTATGCCGAGACATGATTAACTAACACACCACATTAATTTCGTTATTGGGAATACCCTTATTGGGCGAACCCGTATTGGGTTATAAAATCATTTTAATATAGCATTAACATCTTTCAGGTGTATGCCTACACACTGTGCTTAGGTCATGGCCACTTACAATTAAATGGGCCAAGGATATCCAAGACACGGTCGTATTAACCCCTAATGTTTAAGTCAAAGCAATACGCATTAAGAAGGATTATTTGGATTCCGACACAATGGTCTTTGATCCCATACCTGGCCATGCGGTAATAATATACCGTATCCCACGCCCATATAGGGAAAATAGATCCTGGCTTAATAAGTTTTACAATGCAAGATAATAACAATAAGCATAGTTGTACTGGAATGCCTTAGTCTGGAATGAGTAGTATAATAACCAATTAGAATGTTAACGGGTCTTATTCAAGTTATATACTTGGACCGGTTAACTTAAATTAATGAAAATTAATGAAAATGGTACGATACGCTAGATTCAGCGAATGACCGGATAGAATGTAGTATAATCCAAGTACTAATACTTGTATAATATGAAAAAACAATATATATTCTAGAATTTGAAATGAATTTGAAAAGATTTGACCCGTTTCGGTAAACTTAAGTAAACTAGTTACATAAGCTAACCGTACGTGCATAGGCGGTATCGGGTGATCGAATGAGCTATAAACAACTTCAATATGCACCATAAGGGTATTTTAATCATAATGTGACATAATTTAAGAACTTGTATAAAAGCTTAAGTTATAAACAAGTTCATTCTCATATCAGTAGGTAATCCATTTCATTTGTTTATCATTGATTAAAACCATGTTTTGCACAAAAATGGCATTTTGGTCAATAATAGGCATATTATAAGAACTTGTGTAAAAACTCAGAATTCGATTATGATCAAGTAGTATAACCACAGAGGGTTATTCTACACTATAATATGATCATAATGCAACTTAGAATCAGTAGCTAAAGTTGCTAAATCGGGTTAGAATCGAAATTCAAATCAGTATTCAAACTACTTGACTTTCGGTTGTGAACCGACACATAAACTTGAAATGATGGGCTGAAAATGTTCATATATGTCCTAATATTAAGTACCAACTAATTTAGTGTTAAAAATATGAGTTAAAACAATTACAAGTTCATTTTATAAAGTTTCCGAAAATCTGCCCCTTTGACTTTTTATTTAACTTAACTTTGACCCGTCATTTGACCAACTTAACGTGATTTCCAGGAGGTGCCCACTTGAGGGATTAACACCTACCTTATTATGATCACGTAGCCATGTTCGATTTGAACAATGGCTGGACCATAATGGTCTAAACCGAATGTCAAAGCAAAAGTCAATTTGCTTGACTTTCGGCTTATAAAAGCCTATAAAATGAAAAGAGTAGGGAAAGGAACACTTACAAGGGATCCTTAGAATGTTTAGAACTCAGAGGTATGCTCCTTTATGATCAAGAACTTCCAAATAGAGAGTAGAGAAGAAATATTAGGAATGAGCAAGTAAGAATGCAAGATTAACTTGCTATTTATACTTGGAGGAAATGCATAGGATCAATCCAAGTGTCTAGGGGTGTTAGGAGATCATAGCAGGTGTCCAAGGATGTGGCATGAGCTGCACAAATGCTCACATTTGCGAGATAGGTCGCACAAGGGTAGAATGCCTTGGCTCCCAAACAAAACTGCCAGCTGCATAGCTTACGGACCGTATGCCTTTAGGATTACGGTCCGCAAGCCTCCTTGGCGCCCCTGGTTTTCAAAACCTTACGGACCGTAAGGGAAGAGACCTTGCGGTCCGTATACGATGCCCAACAACAATATGTTCAATTGTTTACGGACCGTAATGGGTAAACCCTTGCGGTCCGTATAAGACCTTCAAAACTTCAAAATTTTGAGATTTTCATATTTGGTCCCTCCACAGCCAAACTTTCACAATTTGGCAAAATTTGTCCCTCTCGTCCAAATTATTAGGCATATTTTAGAGTGGACACATGTCGATATATTATTCGATGAAATTTCCGAGGTGTTACATCCTTACCCCCTTAAAAGAAATCTCGACCTCGAGATTTTATTCAAAAAGATGGGGGGTACTTTTATCGCATAGTGGACTCAACCTCCCATGTATTCTCGGGGCCATGATAGGCATCCCATTTGACCTTTACAATAGGTATTAACTTCCTTCGGAGCTTCTTAACCTGTCGATCGATCGAAATTGGTTTCTCAAAAAGCCTCAGGTTTTCATCAATTTGCACATCGTGATGTGACATTGCTAGCGACTCATCGGCTAGACATTTCTTTAAGTTACAGATGTGGAACACATTATGAATTCCACTAAGCTCCTCAGGTAGTTTAAGCTTGTAAACTACTGATCCGACACATTCGATTATCTCGAATGGTCTGATATATCTCAGGCTCAACTTGCCCTTCTTTCCAAAACGCATCACACCTTTCCAAGGTGATACTTTCAAAAAGAATTTATCCCCTACTTGGAACTTAAGAGGTTTACGCCTCTTGTCTGTATATCTTTTCTGCCTATCCCTGGCAGCTTTGAGACAATCACGGATTTGCACAATCTTATCTGTGGTCTCTAGGACAATCTCTGATCCAGATAGTTGCGCTTCCCTAACTTCAGCCCAACAGACGGGCGTTCGACATTTTCTCCCGTACAAGGCTTCAAAAGGAGCGGCCTTGATGCTAGTATGATAACTGTTATTGTAGGAGAATTCTATTAGGGGGAGATGGTCATCCCAACTAGCACCCAAGTCAATCACACATACCCTAAGCATGTCTTTCAAAGTTTGGATAGTGCGCTCACTCTGTCCATTAGTGCAAGGATGGTAAGTCGTACTAAAGTTTAATCTTGTGCCTAATGATTGCTTGAAACTCTTCCATAAGTGAGACATATATCTAGTATCTCTATCAGATGTAATGGATACTGGCACACCATGCAGGGACACAATCTCGTCCACATATAACTTTGCCAACTTATCAGAATTGTAAGTCTCTTTGATTGGCAAGAAATGTGTTGACTTTATCAGCCTATCAACAATGACCCAAATCATGTCATTGCCATGTTTGGTCTTGGGTAACTTGGTAATTATATCCATAGTTACCATTTCCCATTTCCACATGGGAATCTCAAGCTCTTGTAGAAGTGCTGACGGTTTTTCATGTTCAGCTTTAATTTGTGAACACGTCAGACACTTAGCTACATAGATGGCTATGGATTTCTTCATTCCCATCCACCAATAATTCCTTCTCAAATCCCGGTACATTTTATCACCTCCAAGATGAACAGAATATTTAGAATTATGCGCTTCCTGGAGGATCAGATCTCTGATTCCTCCGAAGATAGAAACCCAGATTCGATCATTTAATCTCAGAATTCCATCTTTTCCAAGTGACAACTGATCAACAGGTCCATCCAATCCTTCACTTGAAATATTAGCCTTTAACAAGGCTTGCTTTTGAGCATCCAATAGCTTCTCATTTAAGCTAATATTGAGTTCAATACTCTTGGCGATAATCCGAATCGGCTTAACCCTTTCCTTGCGACTTAGTGCATCGCCTTTTACATTTACCTTGCCGGGATGATAGCGAATTTCGCAATCATAGTCATTCAAAGTTTCCATCTAGCGGCGTTGTCGCATATTCAAATCCTTTTGGTTAAACAAATGTTGGAGACTTTTATGGTCAGTGTATATGATACACTTTATCCCATATAAGTAATGTCTCCACAATTTTAGTGCAAATACAATGGCACCCAACTCCAAGTCATCGGTGGTGTAATTCCTTTCATGCACCTTTAGTTGTCGTGATGCATATGCAATCACTTTGCCTCTCTGTATAAGCACACAGCCCATGCCTGTTTATAAGGCATCACAATACACGAAAAAATCCTCAATACCCTCATGTAGAGTTAGAACTGGAGATTTGCTCAATTTGTGCTTTAGAATCTCAGAGGATTCTTGCTGCATGGGACCCTAGTCGAACTTGACATTTTTGTGGGTCAGGGTAGTCAAAGGAGTGGCTATTCTTGAGAAGTTCTCAATGAACCTTCTATAATATCCAGCCAATCCTAAGAAGCTACATATCTTAGATGGTGTCTTCGGTGCTTCCCAATTCATTATGGCTTCTATCTTGGCAGGATCCACTTAGATACCACGCTCACTAATCATGTGTCCAAGAAATTGGACCTCTTTAAGCCAGAATTCGCACTTGGAGAATTTAGCATAAAGCTTCTCCTGCTTTACAACTCTTGGATGCACCGAAGATGTTTCTCATGATCAACTTGATTACGAGAATAGATAAGTATGTCGTCTATAAAGACAATGACAGACTTATCTAGATATGGCTTGCAGACTCTATTCATGAGGTCCATGAATGCTGCAGGTGCATTTGTGAGCCCAAAAGGCATCACTAGTAACTCATAGTGGTCGTATCTCGTCCTGAAGGTAGTCTTTGGAATATCTTCATTCCTAACCTTCAGTTGGTGATATCCTGACCTCAAGTCGATCTTGGAAAAGTAGCTAGCCCCTTGAAGTTGGTCAAACAAATCGTCGGTCCTTGGCAACGGATAACGATTCTTGATTGTTATCTTGTTTAGCTCATGGTAATCAATGCACATTCGCATTGACCCGTCCTTCTTCTTGACGAACAAGATAGAAGCTCCCCAAGGTGAAGAACTAGGCTGAATGAAGCCTTTCTCCAAGAGCTCATCCAGTTGGGTCTTTAACTCCTTCATCTCCGTCGATACTAGCCGACAGGGAGCCCTTGCCACAAGAGCAGCTCCTGGTAGAATATCAATCATTAAATCCACTTGTCTTTCCGAGGTAGACCAGGTAATTTGTCAGGGAAAACATCAGGATATTCGGAGATGACTGAGATGTCTTCAATCTTGGGCTTTGGCTCGTCAATCATCACCTGTGCCATGTAAATGACACATCCGCTCTTCAAAAACTTGGAAGCCTTGAGTAGTGACACCTTCTCAGGCAAACCATAGTGTAGATCTCCGTGGATGGTGAGCATTTCACCAGATGGGGCTTTAACTTCGATGAGTTTCTTATCTCAGGCAATGCGGGCCTGGTTATGGGATAACCAATCCATGCCTAAGACTACATTGAATCCCGCCAAATTCATTGGTAGAAGAGAGACAAGAATAGAATGATTCTTAATGGATATAAAGCATCCATTAAGAATAGAAGAAGCAGTTTCTAAGGTACCGTCCGCTAATTCTACTTCATATGCAATATCTAGAGTTCTAATAAGTAAGTCTAGTAGTTTACTAAACTTATGGTCAATGAAAGACGTATCAGCTCCAGAATCGAAAAGAACTCTAGCAAAGATATCATTAATGAGGAGCGTACCCGTTATGATATACTTGTCATTAACTGTTTCTCTCGTAGTTAGCTGAAAGGCTCGGGCATTTCCTTTCTTCGCCTCTCCAGGCTTTGTCGTACCATCAGTAGTACGCTTGGGGCGGTTGGTCTTGATGTGGCCTTTCTCACCACATCCAAAGCAGACCGCATTCTTCAAGTACCTACATTCGTGGGACTAATGACCAGTTCTTTTGCAGATACTACACTGCTTCGGCTTCTGGTCTGTCCGACACTATCCTTAGTGTCTTCTGTTGCAGGTTTTGTAAATAGGTCTCTCATCAGACCTTTGTTGGTTCTTATTGAACCCGAACTTCCCTTTCTTTGACTTCTAGGAGTTATCATCCTCCCGTTTCCTTTTCCCGTTAGTCTCAGTTTTGACCGGCTTTTGCCTCACTTCGTCTTAAGTGAGTGAAAGGAATAGGTCCATAGCATACCTATATGTGGCAGGCTTTGAAGCCTTCACCATGCCTTTTATCTCAGGTGCTAGTCCACCGATAAACCGTGCAATGCACTTAGACTCAGGCGTGATCAGATAAGGAACTAGCCTAGACAATGAGTTGAAGTCGGACACATACTTCCAACAATCCAAGTTCTTCATAGTCTGACTCCATCTTTACCACCTCATGTGGTAGACAGTACGTCTCTTTTATCAAGTCCACAAACTTGGACCATTCCATATTATACAGGGACACCTTCCCTGTAGATTGTATCATTGTTTTCCACCAGGTCAGCGCATCACCCTTGAACGATTGGGAGACGTACTTCACAATATCCTTATCAGCACACCCGCTGATATCCAAGACAGTCTCCATCTCGTCTAGCCATTTCATGGTGTCTATGGCCCCTTTTTCTCCATTAAAATCATGAGGCTTGAAAGAAACAAAATACTTATAAGTGCACCCGTCTTTAGCAGCACGGGACTTTTCCTTGAACACTTAATGTTTTGGCTCACTCTTCGCAGTGGAAGAATAATCTGAGCTTTCCTTCTTTCATGCAGAAGAATGTGGAATAGAATGGGACTTGGAATGAGCAGAACTCGATCCCTTAAAGTTAGCTATGAAATTATTCATAGCCTTGCCGACTTCTGCGGCTATCAAGGCTTGGAGGTTTGCTCCTTCATCGTCACGGACATTATTTAAATCATCATTATTCCCGTTGTTAGCATCATCTGTATTTGGATTTTCCATAGCTTAATAGCTTTATACTATAATTCAAAGTAAATGATTGCTTAGTGTAATAATACATGGTCATCGAATTTAATGACTTGACAATAATATTAGCCATGATCTCAATGGATCATAAGGGCTATGAGACTTGGACATATGTCCTCCACCTATTTCGGTAAATGTGATCATTGTCACACTACTTTAATTAGAATTTAACACTTTAATGAGTGTTTAAATAAAATGATCATTTAAGTTATGTCTCAATGATTTAATAATAATAATAATATGACACGCGATCTCAAAGGATCATGTGGCTATAGGGTTTAGACATATGTCCTCCACCCTATTTGGATAGTGTACCATATGGTTATAATTGTCATTGTCTCAATGGACAATAAAATATAGCTCATAGGCTCGTCTTGAAGGACATTAAAATATAGCTCATAGGCAATTGATTTTAACATTACATTGAATGTTAAAATATCATGATCATTTAATTTGGTGATAACAATAGCCAAGATCTCATACGATCATATAGGCAATAAGGCTTGGACATATGTCTTCCACCTTTTGGGCAATGTGATTCCTCATTGCCACATTGCCAGGAATACTAACATTACATTGAATGTTAATATATAATAATTGTCTTAAATGGTTTGATAATATATATATATATATAGAGAGAGAGAGAGAGAGAAAGGTTAACATACAAAAAGCCTTATCGTACATCACATACGCGACAAGCGTAACCGTCGGATCAGGGTATAATCACGCATGGAACATATAATCACGCATGGGAACATATAATCACGCGTGGGATCAGTTTTTTTTTATAATCACGCATGGAATCCAAAATCACACACGTTATTTTTATCAAAATTGTAATTACGCATGTTATACACTTGGTCGCGTACGATAATGTACGATAAGGCCTTTTGTACATTATACTTTCTCTCTCTCTCTCTCTATATATATATATATCTGTAGTCTTAATGGACCATGTGAATAAGGTTTGGCCATATGCCATCTACCTCATTGGTTAGTGTCATGCCTCATTGCCACACTACCATTTATCATTGCCTATCATATAGGCTTGCCATATTGCCTGATCAAACCATTAAGAAGATCTTTTTGAAATATATAGCGGATCGATAAAGTTTGAATAAAATCGAGACGATCGCTTGAAAAGGGATGTAATGAATACATATAATAAATAATTCCAAAATTTTCATTTAAATTAAGAAACATTACATTAGTTGCCCAAAAAGGGAATTTGAAAAAAACTTAAATACTTGTCCACGCAGGGACTAAAAGAAATACATGTCAATGCAAGGACTAAAAGAAATACATGTCCACGCAGGGACTAAAAGAAAAGACATGTCCACGCGGTGACTTTTGGAATTTAAATAAAAATCAATACAAGATAGATAAAAGAAGGCCTTCACTTGTCTTTCTTTCCCATGAACATTTTGTTAACCTTTTTGAAGATCTTGCTCGTCTTCTTCTCAATCTTTTCAGCCTATCATTGAAGTTTCTCTGCTCTTTCTAAGGCCTGATTAAGGGCCTCTATTTGTGGCGGTGGTTGTGGCTGTTGTTGAGGCACAGCAGGATACTGGTATCCATAATTTGGATATCCAGTAGTTGGATATGTAGGAGGAAAAAGAGATGGGTAAAGAGCATTATGTACGAATGCCTGCATATAAGGTTCGTACGATGGCGCCTGACAATTAAAATCTATAGGCCATGAAGGTTTAAAAGGATCGTACCCAGTAGTATCTGGATACATCGGAATTGGGTTATCAAAACCCGATGGTGGTGGTTGAACAAATGTTTGAGGAGTCGGGTCAACCACTGGTACAGCATTTGAGGGTCCACCCATTTGTGGGTCCTCAGGAATAGTAGGGTATGTTTGGGACAATGGTGGAAGCGAGCCAGACCGTTGTCACATACACACAGACATGCGTGCTCCACGTTTCCTCCTTAGTTCTGGTGGCGGCTGTGGTTATTCCACAGGCTCCATTTGCACGTCCTCTTGTGGAGGCGGCAGTGGCGGTGTCGGAGGTTGATAAGGAGGTGTATGAACAAATGTAAACAGGTTAAAATATTGGTCCCGTTTGTTAGGACCCTGGTATGGTGATCCTGCATAAGATGCAGAACCACTAGAAATCTCAATTGGGTGCATATTCGACCCAGATGGTGGCATTTCCAGATCAGAATCTTCATCCGGTTCATTTGGTTGGTCCCACTGGTTTTGGGCAGCTGGTCGAATGTTGATATACTGGTTTGGATCAAATGATCCATGAAAGGAATGTGAATGTGAATGATGGGATTGGTGGGAGTGGTGAGAATGATACGAATGGTGAGAATGGTGTGATGGTGATGAGTTATGGGAAAAAGAATGTCTCGAAGATTGAGACGAGTAGGAATCATCCGAATATTGTCGATGATCCGAGCTATGATGTAGCGAGGGTGCATGTCCCGATGGACCTCCTCGCATTGGTCCTTTGCCCTTGCCTCTAAATCTTGGCGGCATGTTATATCCTGTCAAAAATCAAAAACAATATATGTAACTTAATAAGGATGAGAGTAAATTCTAGGTCAATGCCTAGACTCCGAAAGTCTAATGATTATGCTATTGTGATGTTTGAGATTAAACACAAAAGGCTAGTGTTTAATTCTCTCAAACGTTGCCTCTGATACCAACCTATTACACCCCAATATTTTATGTCACCCGGTGGGCCCGGATGGGGTATATGTGACGAGATTGATATCAAATACACAAATAGCACAGCGGAAGTCTTGGATTTAAAATACTATTACAAATAAAAATGTCTGAATGTTCAAAATATAATACAGACGGATATTGTACAAAAAGATCTACAGGCGGATCGTAAATTTACAAAATGAAATAACAGAGTAATAGGCTTCTATGCAAGGAGTTGCAAATTCCTCTTAAGCATTACCAGGCACTTCCAGCCTATTTCGTAACCTTGCAATATGTCACTTAGTCTTTTCAAGATACATCAATTTACACTGGTAAATACAAATAACCGACACATTTTGAAAATATTTCAAAATCATTTTCATGTACACAATGGTACATATAATTTTTATAAATAACTTGGGATAAACTATTTCTCATGTTAGCAGCTTTACAAGCTTGACAATACATATGGGGCCCGGAAACTATGCCGAGACATGATTAACCTTCACACCACATTAACCCCCTTACTGGGGGAACCCGTATTGGGTTATAAAATCATTTTAATGAGTTGACGTAAACCCGTGCGTTGCGGCAGGATGTTGATTATTAATGTATTAAATAACATGCGAAAATTTTTATGTTCATGTAAAACATTCTTTTTTTTATTTTGCCCAACATCAACATACAACACCATACTATAACACTTTACTTAAAAAAATTCTTTTAACTTTCATCCGCATCAAAAAATGTTTATCGTTTATTTTGTCACATTTAATGTTTGTTTTTTCTAGTTCAATGATCAAACACGCCATCACCAACACTTTTTTGGTAAAGTTGGTAGTATTTTATTTTTAACATGATGGTAGGTGGTGGTGGGGCTTTTCTTAAGAGAGATAGAGATAGAGGGAGTCAGAGTGTGTGTGTTTTAGATAGAGTGAGTGTTTATATATATATATAGGGGATGGGGTAGAGGTTCTTGTAAAAAAGAGATATTTTGTGAGAAAAGATAAGAAAGAATCTACACCATTAGATCTTTGATCATAATGGCAAAATTGTAAATAATGTTTACTATTAAACAGATTAATTTTCTAGATTAAGGGTATACAGGTAAATTTAACATTTTTAAATTAAGAAACTAACATTAATGCACATGCAACTTCCCACCGTCTTTTTTAAACGTCAATAACTTTTTATACATAACTTTTTTTTTAAATTACACCATAATAACGAGTGTTTTTTTATCTTTAATATGAGTACCATATTGCTATACTTATATAGAGAAAAAAATATGTTTCGATCAGATGTTTAGTCCATGATGTTTTGTCTATGTTCATACAGTGATGTTTTAATTGTATTGTGATTCAAAGCGTGGTATTTTAAACACATACTGGAATGCAGGTGTAAAACACTATACGATGAACATCTACTGGAATGTAGGTTTAAAACACCATGGTGTTTAAAACACCATGTACAATAACCATACTATGAACATTATACTAAGAACACATTCTTGAAATAGAGGTAGTGTCTTTAATAGTGTTATATACTTATTGAATGGTGTTATATACTTATTGAATGGTGTTATATACTTATTGAACGATGTTATATAATTATTGAATGGTGTTATATATGTGCTGAATTGTGATTTTGCAGTGTTATTTGTAGTATTTTTATAGAGATCTTTAAAATGGTGTTATATACTTATTGAATTGTGTTATATACTTATTGAATGATGTTATATAATTATTGAATGGTGTTATATACGTGCTGAATGGTGGTTGTACTGTTATTCATAGTGTTTTTATAGAGATCTTTTAAAAATATCATGTTCCTATAAATAGGGTGGCGGTTATGGAAGGTTTTGAATTAATTGAATCAATGATAAAATTACTTGTTTACCCTTTTGAATTAATTTAGATTGAGGACACATGTCATGTCCACAATATTTCTCACACTTCTCACACTTTTAACTTTTTTTACAATAACCTTACCCTAGGGGATGGTTCAAATGAAAACCACTTTATTGTGAAAACTCGAAAACTAACTAAAAAAGCCTAAAAAAGCACACAAAAAAAATTTTTCAATTTTTTTATAAAAATCGAAAGTTTTTTTATATTAAAAAACTTTTTTTCAAAAAAAAAATTGTAGTACACATACACATGTGCACTACAAAAAAAAAATTTGAAATTTTATATATATATATAAAAAATTGCGAAAATTGGTATGCAAAAAAAAAATTGGTATGTTTTTTTGGCTTTTTTAATTAGTTTTCGAGTTTTCACAATAACTAGTGGTTTTCATTTGAATATAAAAAAATTGTGTGTGTGTGTGTGTGATTTTTTAATAAAAGCAAGGGGTAAATAAGTAATTTCAGGTGGACTTAACGAAGAAAACTAACCCCCATCCACTCAAGGGATCATCCGAGTAACAAAAAGTAAACCACAGGGAGCGCCGGTGTAATTTCCAAAAGTTTGGGACTACAGATGTTACTTTACAAAAACACAGGGACTATCCGGGCATTTTACTCTTTTAACATGCAATCAGGTGGGTAAAACTAATTTCTGACAATCTGCTCAAATTAATATTTTTATGCAAAACAAACTTTTTTAACTTTGCAATACACTCTAATGCATTGAAGGTGCATGTTTACAAACTAATAAGATTTAAGGGTATTGATATTTTTTTTAATTTCATTGGCAAGGTTTCGCCTCCATAATTCCTCCAAACTTTGTAGCATTAGATTGGTCTGCAAAAAAGTTATACAATTTTTTTAAATTAAATTTTTGTCGCATGAGATAAAATTAACTTATTTACATGGTTGTTGATGATGATTAAATTTAGAAAAATAAAAATAAAACAAAAGATCAAAACTATGAGTAAGTTACAATTTTGGGAAACATATTTAAACTAATTTCAAGGCTTCCATTTTGTTCTATTCTTTATCCACCAAAGTGAATTTTATTTTATGGCCTCAACTATCTTGTGAGTAGGGGTAAAAATAAGTTTAAAAATCATATGTATTTATTTGCCCATCCAGATTTTCCAGCATGTCAACATAAAAATTGTCTCCCACACTTTCTTTTTAGCCTTGTTTACCATTTGGTTTACAGCGTATCTCATCATTTAAGAATCCGCTTCGACATGAGTTGGGAACTGGAACTGCAACCACGCATGGATCTGCCACCAAATAGATCTTTGGTTGCACGTACTCCCCTTCTAACCAACGCCAATCTTGTGGAGATCATTCCTACAGATGCACGCCAAGCACACGTGTTTACTTTGGGAACCGCCCAGTTTTGGAAAAAAAATTGTAGCTAAAGTTTTTGGTTCGGAAACATGGGTTAAACAAAATGTTATTTGTTGGATATAAACCAATGTTATTATATATAAAAAGCAACATTAACCCATATTCTAATTCTAAATAACAAATAAATAAATACAATTCACTGGACTCATTTGTTAACTGCAACCGCTTCCCTGATAACGAATCGCCGAATTCATTGACATCTCCAAATCCATTTCTAGTACTCAAATCCGATGGGCCAAAGGGTACCTGCTAAACACCCGAACCATCCGAATCAACAACGAAATCCACATAAAACGGAGATGCCAACAAAGAAAGATCAAGATCCTTATACGCCAACATTACCGGTTAACAAACACATTGAAATAAAACTGATTCGATGACAAACTCTATATCACAAAAAGGCAATCTAACAAAATACCTCACACCGTGATCCGAATCAACCGAAAACCCTCTTGTCACGTTAAACACAGAATCTATACTCAGATTGCTTCTATTCTTTTCTTGAGCAGTCATATAAAAATTATCAGGAGCCACTTCTTTAAAAGCACCCCTTTTGATAATTTAGTACATGTGCAGATGATTTTATAGATAAAAACTCTTCATCAGCAACCCAATATCTTCAAAGGGTGTCATTAGAAGGCGTTAGCTTTAAAGCACCAACATTAATTCTATAAAAAGTTTCCAACATCTGAGACGATAAACTATTAAATTTTTTAATTCCTTCAAAATTAATTAACTTGATTCGCTAACCAACTATGAACCCCTAAGAAATAAATCATAAATCCCCAACAAGCCAATAAAAACCGAATAAACTTTCAACTTTTAACCAAACAATTGAACAAACCCCCAAAAAAAACAATAACAGAGTTTAACGAATCAATAACCTCTCTCCGAGATCAGAGTTTTGACGGAACTTCAAACGGCAAATTGAATATCAATTCTTTGATTCGGGTATTGATACCAATATGAAGAAGAGGACGTCGTTTTCAAACGGTGCCTTAAATTCTTCTCTTTTTGGATAACTGCCAAATCTTAATTTCTAGACCGACGTTTTAGATAAAATCGAACATGTTTTATTCCTATATTGTTTGTAGAACAAACTTATTGCCAATTCACGTATGAAACATATACGCACATTTGAGTGTGTTCAGGATTAAGGTTGCTTTTTGCAGATCCTTAGTTCCAAGATTCAAACAAAGAATAAAAATCTGATCATATCCCTTGTTTTGGGCATCGAAACTCAGAAACAAATTTTATGAAAAAATCTATAGCAACGACACTAATTGCTCATTCGATGTATTTGATCAATTTAAGCCCAGAACAATTAGCGAAGAACCAAATCATTGAGTATCGATTTCCGTTCCAAGAATAAAATTCGCAGTTTTGATCTAGATATATAATTTGCATTTCAAGCGAAGAGTTGTGTGCGATGGGTGGAAACGGTGGGATTGGTGTCCTATGAAAATAGGCACTTGAAGAAACACCGGATAAATGACCGGAATCAGATTATCCAGGGGGTTAGGTTCTGCATAAAAAGGGTTGGTTCTCTCTCGTTTGGTTCGAAGGGACAGACCTTCTCTTCTTCTCGATAGCTGCAAAACAGAACACCGTCAGCTGTAACACCTGTGCCTCCACGGCCATCAAACAAATACCAAACCAATGAAATATTATATTTCATACTTGGGATTTGTAAAAATATGTGTATCATTTGCACATATCAATTCTTGTTCAATTTCAAACTCTAAATCGCTTTCTGGAAGGTTATACGCGCACCGATGCGTAAATATAACCAGTTTAATGCAACAAACACTCCGGAATAGTGACATAGGCTTAACATACCTTAAATAACCTTTACATAACTTAGAAATAAGTTTTGAAGGCTTTGGTATGGCAAAATCAAGTTAAATTGCTTACAGGGACTAAAGTTGACAAACTGCGAAAGTATGCCAATTTGAACTGTAACAGACATTCCGGAACATGACCATAAGTTAAACACACCTTAAATATCCTTTATATAGCTTAGAAATAGGCTTTGAGGTGTTCGGTGTGCTAAAATAAACTTTTGGCTCATTCAGGGACTAAAAGTGTCAAAAAGTGCACAAGTTTGCATTTTCGCGCATATCTTACGTTCTGAATACATCCGTACATCCAAAAATTTATGTAAGCACTAAAATATTTTATTTTAGTGTTCGGCATAAGAAAAATCCATTCGTCGCGTCATTTGGATCGTTTTTCGCGCTTATGCGCATTCCGTCGTAATTAACCGAACATCGCAACCGTACGGCTAAACGAACCGACATCCGAGATATTTTTGAGCACATTTTAAGTTCCCTATACTTTAACTTCATTTTAGAGCTTTGAAATGGGGTTAACGGGCCTTAAACGTGTCGAAAATGGGCTGAATGCATGACAGGGACCAAAATTGTAAATCTGCCAAACTAAGGCCTAGCGCACCGCTACACTTATTAAGTAACGGTGCGCTAGCCTGGGGACAGACCAGATTCAGTGTTTTTAACAGCAGGTTGCAGCTGTTTGATCCTCACCCACACATTCTCAATTGTCTAGTCAGATGATAAGGACCAATTTTAGCTACCATGAGTTTCCAACAAGTGTACGCACATGATTCAATCACGTTATTCCATGAAACGATCCTAACGGTTCGGGTATTCCTATAAATACCCATCCACCCCATTGCTAAACTTACAAGAATTCTGATTTGAGGAGCTCTAAGTTGAAACCATTGTTTCATACCTGAGATTCTTGAATCGGGATTAGCATTCGGGGACCCTTCGTAAGTATTCTTTCGTTCTTTTCCTTATTTTATTGCTTTTCGAGTCCGAAAGTCAAACTTTGTTTGACTTTCAGCGTTGACCAGCTTATGGTCAATGCGAAGTTCGTTTGAACTTCGCAACGTGAGTGTAATCACGTTGGTTATAGTCCCTTGGGACTATGCCTACTGATTACCACGTTGTCTAGGGTCGTAGGGTAAGCGATCTAATAAATCGCTTATACCTTCGAACCCGACCCAGTTTGGTCGATCATTAGGATCCGACCAAATACATTAGGTGACCATAGTGTATAGGGAATAACCTTCCGAGGTTATACCCTATGGTCACATCGTTTGAGTAGTTGTATGATAGGTAGTTTATATGCCTTAGGTAAATTACCAGAATACCCTTTTCATGTATAATTGGTAATTAAGCATATGTAACCTAAACTTTTGTCACATAACTGATTATGTAACATGTTTAGGCATATAACACTTGTCATAGGACTAGTTAGACGGTCTGAACGCGTTTCACGCGCACGACGCGTTAAAGTAGCATAAGCTACCTTAATGGGTCGCGATGGGTCGAAAGCACTTAGGTTAGGTTTCATGTAGTATGTAGGCCTTGTTAAACCATATCATATGAGTTCCAATACTCATTTGGTTTACCAAGCCTCATCCTATCCGATCTCCCGATTTAAGTCCGGTTTATTTATATAGTTTTAGATTGCCGACTGATTCCGTGCTCCCTCTAGCTTTGTTTGGTTGTTGTTCAAGACCTCTAAGCATTCTCAGGCGAGTACATTATTCCCCTCTTTTACTGTTTTCAACTGTTTTGGGGTGACTCGTATGTGCTAATTGTCTTAACAATGATTTCAAGAACGATTACAATGGTTTCAAAAACAATTACAATGTGGTTTCAAGAACGATAACAATGGTTTCAAGAACGATTACAATGATTTCAAAAACAATTACAATGGTTTCAAGAACGATTTCAATAAAGTGAACAAACTTGTTGGTTGTAGTTACATAACCAATGACATTCATTAGCAATGATCAAGCCGACCAGTATTAGGTTATGGTACCATAGGATCTGACAAATCCCGTTATTCTCTATACCCATGGTTATGTGTGGGTATTTTGGGTAACGACTGAATCTGTAATTATTAATTTACCCTTTGGTAAGGGTTTGTTAAGAACGAGAACGAGAGCGAGTTGGAACGAGGATCGAGTCAAGAAGGTTTGAATGTTATTAGAGAATCGACCATAAAGTAGTTTCACAATTAAAACAAGAACGATTTGAACAATTAAAACAAGAACGATTTGAACAATTAGAACAAGAACGACTTGAACGATTTTACAAAATGTTTTAACGATTGGGTAAACATTGGGACATGATTTACATTTGATCATGCATTTACATGAAACATAGTATGGATTTAAACCAAGTTTTACTTCAATACTATGTTTTGTGTGTTTCACCTATGGTTTAGTTGATGCATTTCACTAGCCATACATATCTTTTTGGTTATACATTACATGATTTACATTTGATCATGCATTTACATGAAACATAGTATTGATTTAAACCAAGTTTCACTTCAATACTTTGTTTTGTGCGTTTCACCTATGGTTTAGTTGATGCATTTCACTAGCCATTCATATCTTTTTGGTTATACATTACATGATTTACATTGGACATGAACATTACTTTGGTGGTTTGGTTTGATTAAGTGATTAAGTAACGATGCGTGTGTAATATGATACAAACATAGTGGATACGCCGCTGGTACTTCCTATATATAAGTGTTTGTATGGTATTACATATCGTAGCGTTATTTGAATCATTTCAATTTGGACATATAACATTTTATACAAATAACATACTTTTCACAAATTTGCTGTACTAAAACAAAGGTTTTTGGGTTAAGAGTCATGGCTACGAGGTTTTACAAACTATAACCCGCTTGATTTGAGTTGGTTAATTAAGTTGCAATATTATACTCTTTTCAAAACAAGGTTTTTAAATAAAGTATTGCAACATCTAAACTAGCCATGATTTCGACACTCCTACAAAACCAATGTATTCGCCAGCATTTCTTTGCTGACCTCGTTTTCACATATGTTTCAGGTATTGTTGGATGATATCGTTTGATAGGATGCATGCTCACATAGGACTGGACAAGGCCTTAGTGACTCAATAACAATGATAGACTATGTTTAAATTGTGTATTTAGATTTCCAGATGATGTAATTATTCAATGTTTAATAAAACGAAACACTTTTTGATATCCATGGTTATGAAACATTAATTCTGTTACAACACTCCCCGACGTTTCCGCCACATTTTGTATGTTACACGTGGTCGGGGTGTGACATCAGCCTCGTCACGGGGAGAATGGGGGTTCTCTCCGTGACCACCCTCCGGTGTGAGAATAAGTATCGGTATATGAAGAAGGAAAGTATAAGTGAAGTGAATGTGACTTGAAGATCATACCTGAAATACTTCTTCTATTTATAGCCGGGAGTTTGGGCGGGAAAACATGTTATTGAAATGTTGACGGAAGATGCTAACTCCGTAAGCGGTTATTTCCTCCTCCGTTAATCTTCTTAATCTGACATGAGAGCACACGGATCGGTACTAAGATCAATGGCTGGGGTATTGCCACGTGGAAAGTGGGCAAGTGGAGGTTTCTCTCCAATTCCATGCCATCATCGTGATTTCAGGGGGGGCCTGGGATGATGACACGTGTCCCAGATGGTTATAACCGACTGATGGTGCACGATTGAGTCTTCTAGAAGATTACTGCCATAATCCAGTGTGACTCCTTATCGTGTGCTATCAATTGAAGTAAATAATATCCAAGTCTGGATATTATTTAAGCGGGAGTATTTGCTGGGATTTTTATCCCTTGTTTGTTATGGAGACAAGCGCAAGGAATTATTGATTTCCTTTCGGCGCGCAGGTGTTGTCTGACGCCTTCCTTCCAAGTTCCCTTTGAACCAATGCGCGGACGCGCAAGGTCTAAAGAGGGTTAAAAGATAAGGTTGTGGTATGGTCCCAAGTATTCAAGGCGAGGTTTTTGGGACCTTACCCCTTCAAGTCCCCCCAGTCTAGTGTTGCTCTTACGCAAGTAAGTAGAGCACTGGACTATGAGAGAGGGTTGCTTTTGCTGTGGGTTTTTTGGCGCCAAAGTGGAGAATCTTTTATGAGAAGATACATTTTGCCCATTTTTTGGGTTTTCTGAGAAATCTTGACCTTAGGTCTGCCAAAAGGTGCAGTAATGACTGTTGACGTGTGATAGTTGTCATTGTCTGCCTGTACATTACTGTTTGTGTTTCGCAGGCGCGCGTGAACTCACGTTAATGCTCTTTCCCACCCACCTCTGACGCTTGGATAACTGCACCATCCCGAAAAAGGTGTTGTTGCAGTTACCTAGGCTATTTATGGCGGTGAGTATATAAGTGTTTTGAGTTTCCTATTTCTGGTAATCATTACTTCGTTGAAACCCTTTTCCCTTTTGTCTTCTTTATCCGTTCCTAGAAAGAATTTGCAATTTCTTCCTCTTATGTCAACCGGAGATCATCACGAAGACTCTACCGAAGAAATATCTGCCGAACTTCCACCATTAAAGTGGACCAGGGAAACCTTTGATGGTTTGATTCGGAATCCCAGGTTCCCAGAAAACTGGGGTGCCCGTTACCCTGAAGAGGGTCAGACGGCGGCGGATGCTCCGGCCGGGTATGTGACCTTGTTTTGGGATTTCTTTTGTGCAGGCAACTTTCGTTTGCCTGTAACGAAATTCTTTCATGAAATTATTGAGTACTACAAGTTCCATATCTCCCAGATGCACCCAATTGCTATGGTTAGGGTTCGCCATTTTGAATTTGTGTGCCATACGATGCATATTGAATCGACGGTTCCTCGTTTTCGAGTTTTTCATCAAATGCACTGTTCCCAAAGGTTCTATTCTTTTGTACAAAGAGCATCGGTGAAGAAGATCCTGCTTCAACCCCCAAAATCATTTCATGACTGGAAGCAAAAGTTCTTTTTTATTAAAGTAGGGGTTATCCCAATGAAGATGTCGTTTAGGGGAAAAGAGGATATTCCTACCGAAACTATCCAAACGCCTGTTGATGAAAATTGGTACCAAGATTTGAAGGACGTTCCGTCTATTGCTTTGCCAGAAAAAGCCCTTGTCGGTGCAAGTATGAGTCTGAATTGGAGGATGAACCGGGAAGATAAGCCGGTGTATATGGAAGGTGATAAAGGTATGATTTTGGGTCTTGCCCTGTTTTTTTTTTTTTTTTTTTTTTTGACCTTGCTCCTCTTCGTTTGCAGTTGTTTCTTTGTACGTTGTTGCGTTTGAGAGAGAAGGTGGAAAAATGGCTACTATTGCCAAAAAGCCTGATGAAGAGCTGTGGTATCACCATATTGTGAGGAATTTTGTTCTTCTACGGGACAATGATCTGTCTGCGCAACCTGCTGCTGGTGCTGGTAGGTTTTCATCACAGTATTTTTCGTTTGTTACTTTTGCGCATTTGAATAAGTTTATTCTGCGCTTTATAGTAGGTGAACTGTCTAATTTGGGCATAGGCCCTGAGAAGAAAAAACGCGCACCCTCAGCCACTGTTGCCCCAAAGAAGGGTGATGTTGAAAAAAATCAACCTTCGAAGGTTAAGAATGTTGGAGGAGAGAAGAAAGGTATGCGCCGTTCCTCTGACTCCTGGTGTGATTATGTGGTGGTATCTGACTCATTGGAGGGTCTTGCGCCTGCAGTTATAAGGAGACCGAAGCCGGAGCCAAAAGATACTGCTGATATTCCTCCTTCAAACCCTCATGATCCCATTGATTTGGAATCAAGTCCAGAGCACTTAGTGAGAAAGAAAACGGGAAAAAGAAAGCAGACTGATGCCGAGGCTGAAGGTCCACCGGCGAAGAAGATTCAGAGGAAGAAGATTACTCAAAGAGGCAACTTGGATGCCTTTATTTCAGAATCTGTTCCTGGTAAGTTATCTTTTGCTCTCTTCCTTTTACTTCCTTAAATAAGCGTGTTTCATGTACTTTGTTTTTTACAGAAAAACCGAATTATCCTATTCCCATAGAGACAGCATCTGTGGTTAATGAAGACCTTCCGCCCTCTCCCCCTCGTGCCTCTGTTGCTGATCAGTTAAAGAATACTGAGATTCCTGAGCGTGAGGCGGGGGAGACTGCTGGGGCTTAGAATCTTGAGGCTGACAAGCCTGTTGATGTTGCTGTAGATACGGAGAAAATTACTAGCCCTGAGATTGTGGATGGTGCTGGTAACCCACAAACTCCTGATCTTGCAGCTCGTGATTTGGAGAAGGGGAAGGCTACTGAAGACATTCCTGTTACAACTTCTCCTTCCAAAGCTTCTGGTTCTATGCCTGAGAACCTCGAGAAGGTTACTGTTGAAGACCAGGGCTCGTTCTCTGACGCTGGCAAGAATTCTCCAATCCGCCCAGATGAGACTCTGGGGGATTATTACTATAGAACTTATTCGGAAAAGGATGCTTCTGAAATTCATGTCCCTGTTTGAAATCTGAAGAAGGGTGACACCTTTTCAGATTGGCGCGTGTGCCGGGACTGGCTACACGGGATATTTCCGCCTGGAGAAATTAAGTTTCAAGAAGGGCATCTTCATAACCAAACTTACCATGCCTACCTTGAGAAGGTTGCTTCTTATACATCCACTACGCATCGCATAGTGCGCGAGTGGCACAGTATGCATAAGGAGTGGTCTGCCTTTAAGGTATCCAAGAAGAAAGTTGCTGATGAGGAGCGCAAGAACTGGAAGAGTATTTGTGAAAAGGAAAATGCTGAGAAAATAAACCTCCGTAATGTTATCAACAATCTCAAGGCTAATATTGAGAAGTTGAAAAAACAAGATGCTGAAATTGAAAAATTGAAACAGGAGAAAGCAGATGCTGAAGTTGCACGAGATGAAGCGCGCTTTCATAGGGAAAGAAGTGAGCAACGAGAGGTACATACCTACGCTACCCTTGCCCTTAGAGATAAAGAGGTAGAAGAACTTACTGCTTTGCTTTCTGATCAGGAACAACTTAAGAAAGATCTTGAGCTTGCGCGTACTGAGAAAGCTGAAACCTCTCGCCACTTGGCTGAAACTGAGGAAAAACTAAAAAATTCTGAAACGGCGCGGGCAACGGCGGAGAGCGAGCTTGAACCATTGAAAAGCAACATGCCATGGTTGAAAGAGCGTGGAATCGCATGCATAAGTTCCCTTTTGTTTGTAATTCTTACGAAGATGTTTTGTGCTTTTTTCCTTATGTTCCTGATTTTGTAGGTTGCTGAGTCAGTGTTGAATTATGAAGAGCTAGATAAAACTGTTGCGCGTTTGGTGGTTGCTGCGCGAAATGATGGATATGCTCAAGGGTATGCGGAATGTTCGCATCATGTGAATAATGCTTTGAAGGTTGATTGGGATACTAGTAGATCCGCTACTTATGGCGTTAACACTGGTGCCGCCCTTGCAGCTATGAAAACAGAATTCAACAATTTGCAGCTTCCTGTCATGGATCTTATAAATGTTGCATTGCAATCCGAAGATCACGTGGCGCAACTGAAGGAAATCTTCCCAGATGAAGATAATGAGGACGAAGATTTAGCGTAGGTTTCCTCTTATAATTGTATGAACAATTATTTTGTAGCTTTCTTGGGATGTGTATCCCTTTTTTTGTTAATGCGCTGCCGCGCAAGTAACTGTTAACAATACACTGCCGTGTAATTTGAAATTTTTTTTAGGCGTGTTTGTGCTCCAGGAGTAGTATGATATGTGTTTTAGTTTACAATATTTTGCATGGGTACAATTACTTTGATTAGGTAAGGCGAATGAAGGTGGTATAAAGCTCATGTGTGAACGTATGGTCACGTGTGATGTAATCACTGACCGTTCATGAGACTTGTATTATATTTACCATAATGTTTTTGCGCTTACCAAAAGAAATTGCATGCACTTTGTAAGAAAAAACACAAAAATAATAGAAACTTTGTTGTTTATTCTCGGATAAGGCGCAGAGGCCGTTACAAAGTCTATTAAAATAATTACACGGGACTTAACTTACACTCTATTTCTTGCTAAAACTTGATAAACTGTAGAGTCTGTTCCATCCTGCAAGGAGATCATAGAGTTGCTGCTTAATTTTTCGCTTTCTTACTCGGACCTTCTTCGCCTCGAGTAATTTGTTTTATGTCCTTGCGCACGTTCTGTAATAGGTGAGTGAGCTCACCACTTTTAAGCGCCTTCTCTATCTCGGAGCGCAAGGAGATGCAGTTATTGGTGGTATGACCATTGTCCTTGTGATAATCACAATACTGACTCGGGTCCTGTCTGCGTTTGTTCTTCATGGGTGGTGGAGGTTTAAACTGGTAATCCTCCGTACTTAGAACTTCCGTGGGAGTTTTGGTTAGGGGAGTCCATTGTCTCACCCTGTTTTCTTGTTTGGCTTCTCTCTGTGCATCGAGCTTATTGATTGTGGCTCGCGCATCCTCTGATGAATAGTTCCCTGAGCTTGAATCGCGCCAGCTTTTCTTAAATTTCTTCCCGCTGCTTGGGCCTAAATCTGAGGGACGGTTGTGCGGTGGTGGTGGCCTGTTGGTACTGAGATTCTTCTTCGTTTGGGCATAGACCTTAGCCGCCGCCATTAATTTTTCCCAGCTTTTCGGGAGTCCTTCCGTTCCAGACAGGACTTTTATCATGTCGTCGCACCTGACTGCATATTTAAATTGGGCGCGTATTAGGTGCTCGTGAACGTCCCCGATTTCGAGTACTTCCTTGTTATAACGAGTAATGAAGTCTTCTAAACTTTCATCATCGTGGCGCCAGATATTCATTACGTCCGCCGTGTCGTGGATGGATCGCCTTTGCTGGCTAAAGTGAACCAGAAACTTCTCACGCAAATCTACCCATGACGTGATTTTCCCCACAGGCAGGTTGTCAAACCAGAGCCCTGCGGCGCCTGTATGGTTTTGAACGAAGAGGTGGCACCACATCGGTAGGGTCCAGCCTCCCACCAGTCCTGCACTTGTGAAGACTCGCAGATGATTGTCTGGGTCAGTCATTCCGTTGAACTTGCCCACGTTGGACGGGAGTTTTGCTTTCTCTAGTGGAGCCAGAGCAATTTCGCTAATAAATTTTGAATTCTCCGCCGCTTTAGCAGGGCGATAGATTAGATCATAATTATGCCCAGCCTCAGGATTGTAAACCGCGCATGGTCTACACTTGTTGTAGTTCGGTTGTAACCGACTAAACACACTAGCACTTTCTCCTTCCCGGTAGGTCCTATCATATTCCCTGGTATGGGTGTCTTGTGACGGACCCAACCTGGTGTGAACTGATTGACGGCGATGAGAATGAGACTCATCCTGGTATTCTCTTCGATGATTTTCTGACTGGGTATACTCGTATCTCGATGGAGATCTAGAGTAAACCTCTGTGTCTTTGATCTGAACCCGTGATGGTCCATCATGCTGAGAAACGTGTGGGACCGATGGTGCTCGGTTTCAGGACACAGGCCTTCGTGATTGGGTTTGGGGAGCATTTTGTGCACAAAGTTGTGCATACACAGCATTCAATACCCCCTGAGACCTGACATACCAGGAGATTGGGGTCTCTCCTGGGGGTAGAATTGAGCTTAAAGGGATCTCTGGCTGTACCCCTGGGGTGACAGGTTCGTTTGGATGATTGTTAGTGAACTGCACTTCATTGTCATCCGAGGCTTCTTCTACAATACCCTCAACATGGGTATTGTTAACGAAATTTGGCCGAGGGCCATTTTGCCGATGAGTTGAAGTTTCTTCCATTGACAAATGGAATCAACAGAGTGAATCGAAAAACGAGAGAAAACGGATGAAACAGAGAAATCGGTGGGCGCCAATGAAGAAACACCGGATAAATGACCGAAATCAGATTATCTAGGGGGTTAGGTTCTTCATAAAAAGGGTTGGTTCTCTCTCGTTTGGTTCGAAGGGACAGACCTTCTCTTCTTCTCGATAGCTGCAAAACAGAACATCGTCAGCCTCGTCACGGGGAAAATGGGGGTTCCCTCCGTGACCACCCTCCGGCGTGAGAATAAGTATCGGTATATGAAGAAGGAAAGTATAAGTGAAGTGAATGTGACTTGAATATCATACCTGAAATATTTCTTCTATTTATAGCCGGGAGTTTGGGCGGGAAAACCTGTTATTGAAATGTTGACGGACGATGCTAACTCCGTAAGCGGTTATTTCCTCCTCCGTTAATCTTCTTAATCTGACGTGAGAGCACACGGATCGCTACTAAGATCAACGGTTGGGGTATTGCCACGTGGAAAGTGGGCAAGTGGAGGTTTCTCTCCAATTCCATGCCATCATCGTGATTTCAGGGGGGCCTGGGATGATGACACGTGTCCCAGATGGTTATAACCGACTGGTGGTGCACGATTGAGTCTTCTAGAAGATTACTGCCATAATCCAGTGTGACTCCTTATCGTGTGGTATCAATTGAAGTAAATAATATCCAAGTCTGGATATTATTTAAGCGGGAGTATTTGCTGGGATTTTTATCCCTTGTTTGTTATTGAGACAAGCGCAAGGAATTATTGATTTCCTTTCGGCACGCAGGTGTTGTCTGATGCCTTCCTTCCAAGTTCCCTTTGAACCAATGCGCGGACGCGCAAGGTCTAAAGAGGGTTAAAAGATAAGGTTGTGGTATGGTCCCAAGTATTCAAGGAGAGGTTTTTGGGAGCACTGATTCATAAAAAGAATTCCATATCTGGCCGTTGCTTACTTTTTTCCGAGTTTTATCGCCGTCATTGTAAGTAGACGGTTTTTTTAGGGTATGCCTACACCCCGTGCTTAGGTCATGGCCACTTACAATTAATTGAGCCGAGGATATCCAGGACACTGTCGTATTAACCCCTAATGTTTTAGTCAAAGCAATACGAATTAAAACGGATTATTTGGATTCCCGACACATTGGTCTTTGATCCCATACCCGACCATGCGGTAATAATATACTATATCCCAAGCCCGTATAGGGAAAATAGGTTAAGAATAATTACCTTGCTTAATAAGTCTTACAATGCAAGATAATAACAATAAGCACTGCCGTAATCAATTAACTAAGCTTGGTTGCAATCAACTGGAATGCCTAAGTCTGGAATGAGAGGTATAAAAACCAATTAGAATGTTAACGGGTCTTATTCAAGTCATAGACTTGGACCGGTTAACTAAAATTAATGAAAACGGTATGATACGCTAGATTAAGCGAATGACCTGATAGAACGTAGTTTAATCCTCACAAGTACTATGACTTGTATAATATGGATAAACAATATACATTCTGGAATTTAAAATGAATTTAAAAAGATTTAACTCGTTTCGGTAAACTTACGTAAACTAGTTACATAAGCTAACCGTACGCGCATAGGCGGTATCGGGTGATCAGATGAGCTATAAACAAGTTCAATATGCCAAAATACTTTAATTATGTTATAACATCATTATGTGACATAATTTAAGAACTTATATAAAAGCTTAAGTTATAAACAAGTTCATTCAATCAAAACATGTTAATTATAGTATCATATCTGTAGGTAATCCATTTCATATGTTTATCGTTGATTAAAACCATGTTTTGCACAAAAGGGCATTTTGGTCAATAATAGGCATATTAAAAGAACATGTGTAAAAACTCGGAATCTGATTATGATCAAGTAGTATAACCACAGAGGGTTATTCTACACTATAATATGATCATAATGCAACTTAGAAGCAGTAGCTAAAGTTGCTAAATCGGGTCAGAATCGAAAGTCAAAGCAGAAGTCAAACTGTTTGACTGTCGGTTGCGAACCGACACACAAACTGGAAATGACGGGCTGAACATGTTGATACATGTTCTAATATTAATTACCAACTAATTTAGTGTTAAAAACATGATTTAAAACAATTACAAGTTCATTTTGTAAAGTTTCCGAAAATCTGCCCCTTTGACTTTTTATTTAACTTAACTTCCCGTCATTTGACCAACTTAGCGTGATTTCCAGGAGGTGCACTTTTGAGTGATTAACACCAACCTTATCACGATCACGTAGCCATGTTTGATTCGGACAATGGCTGGACCATAATGGTCTAAACCGAAAGTTAAATCAAAAGTCAATTTGCTTGACTTTTGGCTTATAAATGCCTATAAAATGAAAAGAGCAGGGAGAGGAACACTTACAAGTGATGCTTAGAATGTTTAGAACTCACAGGGATGCTCTTTTATAATCAGGAAATTCCAAATAGAGAGTAGAGAAGAAATATGATGAATGAGCAAGTAAGAATGCAAGATTAGCTTGCTATTTATACTTGGAGGAGATGCATAGGATCAATCCAAGTGTCCAGGGGTGTTTGGAGATCATAGCAGGTGTCCAAGGACGTGGCATGAGCTGCACAAGAGCTCACATTTGCGAGATAGGTGGCACAAGGGCAGAATGCCTTAGCTCACAAACAAAACTGCCAGCTGTAGTGCTGACGGACCATATGGCCTTTAGGCTTACGGTCCGCAAGCCTCCTTGGCGCCCCTGGTTTTCAAAACCTTATGGACCATAAGGGAAGAGACGTTGTGCTCCGTATACGATGCCCAGCAACAATATTTTCAATTGTTTACAGACCGTAAGGGGTAAACCCTTGCGGTCCTTATAAGATCTTAAAATTTTTGAGATTTTCATATTTAGTCCCTCCACAACCAAACTTTCACAATTTGGCAAAATTATTCCCTCTCGTCCAAATTATTAGGCATATTTGAGAGTGGACATGTGTCGATATATTATTCGACGAAATTTTCGAGGTATTACGAATATAAATATAAAAATAAATATAAATATAAATATAAATACAAATATAAATATAAATATAAATAAATATATACTAGTTGATGCCCCACCCGTGTTGCGGGGCGATAGGCCGAATATTTCTCAAACAATTAAAAAAACTACCATAGTTTTGCTAGAAAAAACTAAAACAATGGCAAGACCGTAATTTTGAGCTCCGGGCAAAACTGCAATTTGTCAGAACTAATGAGCGAGTGTTAGGCAGTTGCTTGACACGAAAAAAAATTAAATTGAGTCAACCAATTAAAACAAAACACTTCTATAGTTTACCTTAAAAAACTAAAACGATGGCAATACTGTAAAATTGAAATGTGGGTAAACTTGTAACTTTTGGCTGGGGTAAATTCGTAATTTGTCAAAAGCTAAAACGATGGCAATACTGTAATTTTTAACCAGCGGCAAATTCGTATTTTTAACTGGGTTATATCGTATCATACACGGGCCAATGAGGGATTTAAAAAAAACTAAAATGATGGCAATTCTGTGATTTTCAACTGGGGCAAAAATTTAATTTTTTTACAAGGTAAAATTGTAATTTGTCAAAAGCTAAAGCATTGACAATACTGTAATTTTTAACCAGGGGTAAAATCGTAACTTTTAACAAATTGAAATTCGTAATTTAAACTGGGGGTAAAATCGTAATATGCCTGGACAATGGGGAAGTGCCAGGCTGGTGCCTGGCACTATTCTCCCAACTTTCGCAAATTCGTAATTTAAACTGGGGTAAAATCCTAATATACCTTGACCAATGGGAGGAGTGACAGGCAGCTGCTTGGCACTATAACCCCATCTTCCTTTGCCTGTCGCTATTCCCCAATCTTTCGCAAATTCGTAATTTAAACTAGCAGTATTCCCCATCTTCCGCAAATTTGTAATTTAAATTGGGGGTAAAATCGTAATATACTTGGATAAATAGGGGAGTGCCAGATAGCTCTCATTTTCCTTTTGTGTGTATATAATGTAATGTAATATAATATTAAAATAATAAAATTATCAATATATATATATATATATATATATTAAAACACTTTTCATTGAGTTCTATTAATAATATTAATAATTAATTAATTAATTAATTAACTATTGAGGTTGCAAGACTACCGGTGGCATAGCAACATTTGAGTCAAATAATGACATGCAACCATGTATCGATCTTTAAAAGAGTCCAGTTCACCAAAAAAAGAACTAAGATTCGGGTTCTTACAATCTTTGTCGGAAACAGACGGATACCACCGGAAAACCCTCGAGCCGCCACATTGTTGTGGGGGAAAGGGTTAAAGGAGTATAGAGAGGTGTCCGGATTTGGTGATATCGGAGATATATGGTGGAACGGTGATGGTAGGTTGGTGTGTGGGTTTCTTAGATGAAATTAGGTTGGAAAAGAAGAAAAAGTGACGATGGTTGTACATATTTTGGTGTTATGATATGACGACATGCTTAAATGCGATACAATGAAATTACCAAGATGCCCTTTTACTACCATAGTTTTGCTAGAAAAAACTAAAACAATTGCAAGACCGTAATTTTGAGCTCGGGGCAAAACTGCAATTTGTCAGAACTAATGAGCGAGTGTTAGGCAGTTGCTTGACACGAAAAAAAATTAAATTGAGTCAGCCAATTAAAACAAAACACTTCTATAGTTTACCTAAAAAAACTAAAACGATGGCAATACTGTAAATTTGAAATGTGGGTAAACTTGTAACTTTTGGCTGGGGTAAATTCGTAATTTGTCAAAAGCTAAAACGATGGCAATACTGTAATTTTTAACCAGCGGAAAATTCGTATTTTTTAACTGGGTTATATCGTATCATACACGGGCCAATGAGGGATTTAAAAAAAGACTAAAATGATGGCAATTCTGTGATTTTCAACTGGGGCAAAAATTTAATTTTTTTCCAAGGTAAAATTGTAATTTGTCAAAAGCTAAAGCAATGACAATACTGTAATTTTTAACCAGGGGTAAAATCGTAACTTTTAACAAATTGAAATTCGTAATTTAAACTGGGGGTAAAATCGTAATATGCCTGGACAATGGGGAAGTGCCAGGCTGGTGCCTGGCACTATTCTCCCAACTTTCGCAAATTCGTAATTTAAACTGGGGTAAAATCGTAATATACCTTGACCAATGGGGGGAGTGACAGGCAGCTGCTTGGCACTATAACCCCATCTTCCTTTTCCTGTCGCTATTCCCCAATCTTTCGCAAATTCGTAATTTAAACTAGCAGTATTCCCCATCTTCCGCAAATTTGTAATTTAAATTGGGGGTAAAATCGTAATATACTTGGACAAATAGGGGAGTGCCAGACAGCTCTCATTTTCCTTTTGTGTGTATATAATGTAATGTAATGTAATATAATATTAAAATAATAAAATTATCAAAATATATATATATATATATATATATATATATATATATATATATATATTAAAACACTTTTCATTGAGTTCTATTAATAATATTAATAATTAATTAATTAATTAATTAACTATTGAGGTTGCGAGACTACCGGTGGCATAGAAACATTTGAGTCAAATAATGACATGCAACCATGTATCGATCTTTAAAAGAGTCCAGTTCACCAAAAAAAGAACTAAGATTCGGGTTCTTACAATCTTTGTCAGGAAACAGACGGATACCACCGGAAAACCCTCGAGCCGCCACATTGTTGTGGGGGAAAGGGTTAAAGGAGTGTAGAGAGGTGTCCGGATTTGGTGATATCGGAGATAGATGGTGGAACGGTGATGGTAGGTTGGTGTGTGGGTTTCTTAGATGAAATTAGGTTGGAAAAGAAGAAAAAGTGACGATGGTTGTACATATTTTGGTGTTATGATATGACGACATGCTTAAATGCGATACAATGAAATTACCAAGATGCCCTTTTACTTCCATAGTTTTGCTAGAAAAAACTAAAACAATGGCAAGACCGTAATTTTGAGCTCGGGGCAAAACTGCAATTTGTCAGAACTAATGAGCGAGTGTTAGGCAGTTGCTTGACACGAAAAAAAAATTAAATTGAGTCAACCAATTAAAACAAAACACTTCTATAGTTTACCTAAAAAAACTAAAACGATGGCAATACTGTAAATTTGAAATGTGGGTAAACTTGTAACTTTTGGCTGGGGTAAATTCGTAATTTGTCAAAAGCTAAAACGATGGCAATACTGTAATTTTTAACCAGCGGCAAATTCGTATTTTTTAACTGGGTTATATCGTATCATACACGGGCCAATGAGGGATTTAAAAAAAACTAAAATGATGGCAATTCTGTGATTTTCAACTGGGGCAAAAATTTAATTTTTTTCCAAGGTAAAATTGTAATTTGTCAAAAGCTAAAGCAATGACAATACTGTAATTTTTAACCAGGGGTAAAATCGTAACTTTTAACAAATTGAAATTCGTAATTTAAACTGGGGGTAAAATCGTAATATGCCTGGACAATTGGGAAGTGCCAGGCTGGTGCCTGGCACTATTCTCCCAACTTTCGCAAATTCGTAATTTAAACTGGGGTAAAATCGTAATATACCTTGACCAATGGGGGGAGTGACAGGCAGCTGCTTGGCACTATAACCCCATCTTCCTTTGCCTGTCGCTATTCCCCAATCTTTCGCAAATTCGTAATTTAAACTAGCAGTATTCCCCATCTTCCGCAAATTTGTAATTTAAATTGGGGGTAAAATTGTAATATACTTGGACAAATAGGGGAGTGCCAGACAGCTCTCATTTTCCTTTTGTGTGTATATAATGTAATGTAATGTAATATAATATTAAAATAATAAAATTATCAAAATATATATATATATTAAAACACTTTTGATTGAGTTCTATTAATAATATTAATAATTAATTAATTAATTAATTAACTAACTGTTGAGGTTGCGAGACTACCGGTGGCATAGCAACATTTGAGTCAAATAATGACATGCAACCATGTATCGATCTTTAAAAGAGTCCAGTTCACCAAAAAAAGAACTAAGATTCGGGTTCTTACAATCTTTGTCGGAAACAGACGGATACCACCGGAAAACCCTCGAGCCGCCACATTGTTGTGGGGGAAAGGGTTAAAGGAGTGTAGAGAGGTGTCCGGATTTGGTGATATCGGAGATATATGGTGGAACGGTGATGGTAGGTTGGTGTGTGGGTTTCTTAGATGAAATTAGGTTGGAAAAGAAGAAAAAGTGACGATGGTTGTACATATTTTGGTGTTATGATATGACGAAACGCTTAAATGCGATACAATGAAATTACCAAGATCCCCTTTTACTACCATAGTTTTGCTAGAAAAAACTAAAACAATGGCAAGACCGTGATTTTGAGCTCGGGGCAAAACTGCAATTTGTCAGAACTAATGAGCGGGTGTTAGGCAGTTGCTTGACACGAAAAAAAAATTAAATTGAGTCAACCAATTAAAACAAAACACTTCTATAGTTTACCTAAAAAAACTAAAACGAAGGCAATACTGTAAATTTGAAATGTGGGTAAACTTGTAACGTTTGGCTGGGGTAATTTCGTAATTTGTCAAAAGCTAAAACGATGGCAATACTGTAATTTTTAACCAGTGGCAAATTCGTATTTTTTAACTGGGTTATATCGTATCATACACGGGCCAATGAGGGATTTAAAAAAAACTAAAATGATGGCAATTCTGTGATTTTCAACTGGGGCAAAAAATTAATTTTTTTCCAAGGTAAAATTGTAATTTGTCAAAAGCTAAAGCAATGACAATACTGTAATTTTTAACCAGGGGTAAAATCGTAACTTTTAACAAATTGAAATTCGTAATTTAAACTGGGGGTAAAATCGTAACTTGCCTGGACAATGGGGAAGTGCCAGGCTGGTGCCTAGCACTATTCTCCCAACTTTCGCGAATTCGTAAATTAAACTGGGGTAAAATCGTAATATACCTTGACCAATGGGGGGAGTGACAGGCAGCTGCTTGGCACTATAACCCCATCTTCCTTTGCCTGTCGCTATTCCCCAATCTTTCACAAATTCGTAATTTAAACTAGCAGTATTCCCCATCTTCCGCAAATTTGTAATTTAAATTGGGGGTAAAATCGTAATATACTTGGACAAATAGGAGAGTGCCAAACAGCTCTAATTTTCCTTTTGTGTGTATATAATGTAATGTAATATAATATTAAATAATAAAATTATCAAAATATATATATATATTAAAACACTTTTCATTGAGTTCTATTAATAATATTAATAATTAATTAATTAACTATTGAGGTTGCGAGACTACCGGTGGCATAGCAACATTTGAGTCAAATAATGAAATGCAACCATGTATCGATCTTTAAAAGAGTCCAATTCACCAAAAAAAGAACTAAGATTCGGGTTCTTACAATCTCTGTCGGAAACAGACGGATACCACCGGAAAACCCTCGAGCCGCCACATTGTTGTGGGGGAAAGGGTTAAAGGAGTGTAGAGAGGTGTACGGATTTGGTGATATCCGGATTTGGTGTGTGGGTTTCTTAGATGAAATTAGGTTGGAAAAGAAGAAAAAGTGACGATGGTTGTACATATTTTGGTGTTATGATATGACGACATGCTTAAATGCGATACAATGAAATTACCAAGATGCCCTTTTACTATTCACAAAGTTTGTTTATTAATAGATAGATAATAGATAGATAATAAATTATTTATATATTTAGGGTAAGGTTCATGCGAGAACTACCTTTATTGCGAGAACCGCGAGAACCAATGTGAACATAACAAAATAAACCCACTACACCACCAAAAACCTAAAAAAACCTAACCCCCACCCCCCCCCCCCCCCTCAAAAAAAAATTTAATATTTTTTATGTTTAAATCGCTACTTTTAGTAGCAAAAGAAAAAAAAATTTTAATAAGGAAAAGTAACGATTTAAACAAAAAAATATTAAAAAAA
Source organism: Helianthus tuberosus (assembly GCA_030545235.1). Lineage (NCBI taxonomy): Eukaryota > Viridiplantae > Streptophyta > Magnoliopsida > Asterales > Asteraceae > Helianthus > Helianthus tuberosus. Next base: position 60,592,636 of record CM060436.1, read on the forward strand.
TTGTGTTTTTTAAATATTTTTTGTTGTGTTCACATTGGTTATCGCGGTTCTCAAAATAAAGAGTGATTTCTAACAAATTCTTCTTCCATATATATATATATATATATATATATATATATATATTTTGAATGGCTAACGCTACTCTCTCAAACTACTATATTTACAAATAACTCACCCATAGTATAATATAATATAATATAATATAATGTGATCATCTTTCAAGAATGTTAGAAACACTCTTTGCATGCGGCTGGCAGCATTGATGGTGTTTTAATACTGATATTATTATACAAACCGACCTTTTTGACTTTTCAATATACATGGTCAACAAAGGTATCTAGTTTAATCACACATGTATAAATACACACCAAAACCCCTTTTCTCAGCAAAATTATCAATTTAATTATAAAACTGATGGAAAACTTTACAAGATGCCTCTCAAGAAGTCTTTCAAGAAGTGTTTCCAGTTCAGTTGACAGAAACAAAGTGTGGAGACCAAGGGCAAATGGAGAATTTGATGATGAAAGGAGCATAAACACTATTCGTCTCGGAGAGGACAGCCATGGTGGGTTTTGGAAGATAAAAAATATTTTTAACTTCAACAACTCAAAAGAGGGGCCTACTACTATAACTAAGATAATCTCTTAAAAAGTGCAAAAGTGCACTCACCAACTATACGACCTCCCTGATTGCCTGTAAATCCCACTCTTTCAAACGTGACAATACCATTCGATAAAGTTCCCTCACCAACTATACGACCTCCTTGATTGCCTGTAAATCCCACATATCCTCCATTAAACCCTCGAACATCATACAGTAGGGTCTTCTTCCCCGTCATGTGCTGAGAAGCTCCACTATCCATTATCCAACGTGAGACGGATCTCGGAAGCTCCTGCACATATCACAAATGTTTAGTGAGATTTTGAAGCAACCCAAGCCTCTTTCGACTCAGGTAGCTTGACATTGATGCGTGTGGTTTTGGTGTACAAAGGTGGGAAATTCTTGTCATTCATTTTTAAAATTTCTTCAGATCCAACTTCAACCTCTTTGTATAAGAAAAATTCGTCTTTCTGAGGTTGATCAGATGGTTGGTCTTTCTTCGTAACATACTTCTTCCCTGGTGGGGTAGAAGTTTGTTTCTCAAGTTTCTCATAGTAATCCAAAGGAACATTCATCTTTACCGGTGTGGTAGAGGATGATTGTTTTTCGGACTCAGAAACCTTTGGTTTTGGAGAACTTGATTTCTTTTCAACAGATTTTGGTTTCCAAGTATGTTGAGACGAAGCGACCCATTTGTAAAATTTATCAGTTTTAGTTACCGGCTTCTGTACGGGTTCAGTTTTGATTTTGGTGTTGTCGTTTTTCAAAATTTTCTTCTCAACAACCATTGGAGCTTTGCCTTTTGCATCGTTTTTTTCTTTTTCAGACTCTCAACAACCACAGACTTAGGCTTCGAGTTGGTGCACTTTCGTGCAATGTGTCCAACTTGATTGCATTTGAAGCATGTTCGGGTGTCAACTACCCGACTTGTGCCTTCGATCTGAGGTTGTGAGGCCTTCTTTTCAAAGAATTCTTCATTTGATTTTGAAACGATCTCAGATTCTTGCTCGGAATGAGAACTCGAGCTTTTCACAAACACCTTTTTCTCAACAAATTTCTTGTTTTGAAAGTTCCTTGTTTTATTATTCTTACCACCCTTATTTTATCGACATTCACATTCTCCAGAGGAAACTCAAGATCCGAATACAACTTATCTGAACCCGACATCTTGTACATCACAAGAGTAGGTTCTTCACTTAAGTTGTTTTTGGATTTTGATTTCGGAATGTATTTATCTAAAAAGCATTCTTCATCCTCAGTTGAGTCACTGTCAGATTTCAGAACATTTTCAACCAGATTTTTAACAACTTCGGACTGAACACTGTCTTCATCGGATGATGAAGTGAATGTGATATCGATTGTTTCTGGAAGTTTAATCTCATTTGTTTCATCATCATTAACCAACCCAGACTTTTTCTTTGAAAAATTATTCAACACTGGCGGTGGAACTTGATGATACCCAACCCCAGTTCCGTCAGAATATACATCTTCACCAGCTTTGTTCTTCCCAATGGGTTTGGGAACTATGTGTTGAAGAACAAAGCTCGCGGAGTTGTAACTTATTAGTTTCAGATTGATTCGTTCATTTTCAATCTTAGCTTCCTGAAACTGAAGCTTCAGATTAGCAATCTCATCCAACTGTTGGTTGATTTGCCTTTCTTTCGACTGAAGTACTTCTGACAGTTGAAGGTTTTCTTTGGTTGTTTTACTGTTTCTCTCATCAGAATCTTTTATCGTTCTTTTTAGCTTCTCATGATTTTCAAAAAGTTGACGGTTTTCATAAATTAACTTTTCATTTTCTTTCCTAACTTGATCTACATCAATTTTATCTTTTTCAATTTTCTCGGTTAATTCTTTAATTCGATCATTTGAAGCTTTCACCAATTTGTCACGACTTAAGATTTGATTTTCAACTTCTCTGACTCTTTCAGTCAGTTCTTCAGTCTTTTTAGTATTGAGATATGCAAGTGTACTACAAACCTTGCAGTCTTTCATGCAATTTTTGCAGTCACTTTCAATTTTGGCCTTATCAGTCTTACCTGACCCATTTGTTGAATCATTAGAACTGACCTTGCTCTTTGACTCAGATCCGGACTTAGAATCTACCTCTAATTCCTTTGCTGCGAGCACTTTATCTGCCATTTTCTTTAGATTCTTTGTAGTCATCTCTTTCGTTGTGTCGATAATCCCATCATCGACTTTCTTTGATTTTTGCTTTTCTTCTTCTTCTTGCCTTGCCCACATTCTCTGTCTCTCTTCTTCCTGTTCAGCTATTTGTTCGACAAGAGTTTCAACAAGAAGTGTCGATGGTTCTACCAGTATATTGCCTTTAGGATCCAAATAGCATTCCCTATCAGCATCCCATCTATTTGCACTTTTTGCCTCTTTCCAGGCACGATAATGTCTATCTTTCATGGTTTGTGCTAACACCTTTCTGTTGACATATTTTTCTTCTTCAGTTCAGGTGTCTTTGAATGGCACAATCTTTGCCATGAAGGCATATCCCACAGCATCTTCTTCAGGTAACAGATCACTCCAGTCAAAACCCTCGTCATCATGAATAACTGCCAAGGCTCTTGACTTTTCTTTAGGAGCTTCTTCCAACTGTTTCATTCTCGGAGGTTCTGCTTTGTTTTGATGATAGATGGCCTTTTTATAATAATCATCGCGGAATGGATTGGCCGTTTCATCAGAAGCTGCATTTCGGGATTCTCATTTAAAGTGCCCCTTTTGCTTGCACTTAAAACATGTAACCTTCGATTTATCAAAACCTAATTTCGTTGAAGGTCCACCAATGGAATGTCTGCCGGTTATTTCCATGAACCTCTGAGCCCTTTGAACAACACTTGCCATGCACCATCTAATGTCAATCAACTCCATTTCTTCAGGGTCGATTTGATCATAGTCTTCTTTGGTAAGGTTAGTGTTTCCTATTTTTCCGGCTACTAAACTTTCATAAGATTCCAAGATGGAAGCCAGAAACACCATCTACTGCTTGGCTGCTTCTTCGCTAAAGTTTTGTGCATTATTGAGATTTACAGCAATGTTGCACTGGAAAATGTTTTTCAGAACAGATTGTTGATGTTGGCTTGGGGCAGATGAAGACGATCCTCCATGATATCCACTACTCGGAGCATAATTGCTGTTTTGATTGTCTTGATTCGGTATGCTTGAGTTTTCAGCTGAGAACGCAGTCTTTGGAGACACAGTCTTTGGAATCATGCTCCCCCGATAGTTCAGCTCAATGTTTTGTTGATACGGGGTGCTGTTGACTTTGTTTGACTTTCTAATCTCAAGCTCGTGGCTTTCAAGCCTCTCAATCAGCAAATCAACTGTCAGATCCTTCTTCTGTACTGTGTTCCTCAACAGCAGGGCAAAATACATCCAATCCAACAACTTATCAACCAATTCTTCCTCGGTAAACTTAAACCCATGTCTAGAAAGCTAGATCTTTAAGTGACAAAATTGTTCTATCATCTTTGAAACTGATTCATTCTGCATACAACCGAACAGATCAAATTCTTTCTTCAACAATTTTTTCTTGTTCTTAACAATTTCTTCTCCTCCTACACACTTCTTTTCCAGTTTTCCCCATAAATATTTGGAATCTTTGTAATCGATTAAAGATATGATGTCATCCCTCACTGACTGATGTAGCAATGCAACACATTTCTTTTCAGCAATAAAACTTTCATGTTCAGTATCGATCAGGTTTTCATAGTCACTTCTTCCAATATTGAAACCATTCCTTAAACACTTCCAACTTTGGTAGGCGAAAGCCTTCAACCAGTCCTCGAACCTAGGTGCCCATCTATTATATTATTCGATAGCCATGAGCTTGGGCGGTTTGTTGTAGGTGCCATAAGCATTATCCACGCTTAGTGAGTCAGCAATGGCTTTCTTAGGATTCGGGTTTGGAGCAGTGTTGTTTGTGTTGCTTGACGTGGCGTCTCCCGTGTTGCTGGTGTAAGCAAATATGTCGCTAAATGGGTTTATAAAATCGTCCCCCATATTAGAATACCTGAAACAGTTTACAAACACTTAGACAAATTTTTGTGATTTTCAAAAGTTTCACACTGGTGCACTTGAATCGGATGGTGGTCCGATCGAGTGGCACGGTAAGATAAGAGGGATGTACGCGAATCGGATTGCAACTCGATCGGGTGGTTGTCCGAACGAGTAGCACTCAGACAAAAAAAAACTTTGACTTTTCAACCTTACACCGATCGGGTGGTTGTCCGATCGAGTGACAGGATGATGTAAGCACTAGAAGACAAGAACAACAATGTTGTCCGATCGAGCTGCTGTTCGATCGGGTAACACTGATGATGTCAGCAACCAGGTATCTAAGAACAATCTAAGACAAGTCATTCGTACAGCTGTTCGAACGAGCGAGTGACGTCAGCACACATGAACAGTTCAACATAGTTTTTAATAATTTTGATCTAGTTTTTGAAGGAATTTTCTTATGAAATCTTGAAGGATTGTATTATGATTGATTGCGAACAGATTGATAACAAATTCGTCAAATTTTAACCTTAATTTCATGTTCAATTTTACGTTTTTCTGGTTTTTAAGGTATAAAAGTGAAAAACTCTGAAAGAAATGAGTAGAAAGTGAGAGAATTCGTCAAATTTCCGGTGAAATTTGACTCTAAACGGAAAAAAAAAAGCTTGAATTTTGATGAATTCGTTGTCGTAGATCTCGATTCAGTCTCCTGGATGCTCTGATACCACTTGTTAGGTCCTTTTGTACAGGATCTGATTGTCACGAATACAAATGAATCGACCTCGATCAATGTGCGGAATCCATTGGATCAAGTCACAGAAGTACGACAAAGTATTCAACATATAACACAGTCTGATCTTTCTATTAAGAAGATATGAAAGTACACAAGTGCCAATAGAAGTCAGACTTGACAGAGTACCCCAACTGAATCAGTAAAAGTTCAAAAAAGTTCTAAATGACATACCCTGACTGGGTATTTATAGGCAGACTCAGGAGACTACAAAGTGTTGTCCGATCAGATGACAGGGCTGTTGTCCGATCGGATAACAGTGCTGTCCGATCGGATGGCCCATCCGACCGGGTGACACAAGTCAACCAAAGGTCAACACTTTTACATACAAGATCCATTTCCTGAGCTGACTGACTACGTACATACATTCATAAACATAATTGTTCACAAAGGACATAAACATACAAAATATGACAATGTTGACGGAAGCTACAGACGCATGAACTAACAAGTTCCATGCCGGTCTCGAGTGTTTCACAAAAATACATCTTCGACCGAGTGTTGAGTGATCTACCGTGAGGTATGTGAACTTGTATATAAATAAAATTTTAAAGAGGCATGTTATGCCCAAATAAGTAATTTCTCTTATGAAAGGTTCTAAATAAATCATAACGAATAGGATTGTAAATAGCATAAAAATAAAACCCAATAAAGATCTTGGATTCCCGACACTCAAGACAAGCCCAAAACTTCTCTTCTACCCATTCCATTTGGGTGTGTAAGCCACATAATAAAGAGTTTTGCTTGAGGACAAGCAAAGATTCAAGTGTGGGGGTATTTGATGTGTGTAAAATGAAATATATAAATTACATCAAATGAGGCATAAAACTAACCCTTTTGCAGTACTAATGTTGGAAAAGGTGTGCTTTTGTCTTCCTTTTGTATTTTCAGGACCAAATGAGCTTAAATGAACAAAAGGAACAAATATGCAGCAAAAACTAACATAAATACAAGAAAAGTAATAAACGTGGCATGCCCGACCCCTCGACAGTAATTTCCCAAGCAAAAACAAAGAAACAGAAGGCTGACACGGCCCCGTGCCCAGCGGGCACGGCGGCGTGGCCAGGTGTCTGCAGAAAAGACAAAGCTATAGAAGCTTCTATTCCCAGCACGGGGGCGTGCCCAGCTCAACAGGGCCGTGGTCAACGCTAAGATTCGCAGAATCTTGCAAATATTGATAGTACAGATACGCTTCTGCACACGGGGCCATGCCCAGCGAACACGGGGGCATCTGGAGCTAATGCGGACAAATTGCAATTAATGAAGAAAGAGAAAAAGGATGGCCACGGGGCCGTGTCCGGGCTTCTATGCAGGCTATAAATAGGGGTGCTTGGTTCACTTCAAAGGCATCCCTTGGCAAACCACCTCTCTCCTACTTCACCCACACTCCACCACCATCACAACACCTACATCCACCACCATCATCCATCATCCATCATCCATCATAGTGTGTGTGTAGTAGTCTCGGGATCCAAGATTGATAGTAAGAGTTCTTGACAATCAAAGGCCATGTTTGCCTAAGTCTCTTACATCACTTGGTGAAGACAATCATTTAGTGTAATACTTTTGTTTTTTTAATCTTTTCGCACTTTTTATTTGGTTTTGTATTAATAACTTTAATAACTAGTTTCTTATGTTAAAGGTGAAACTTTTTTATCATTTGTCCATGGTGTCTTGGCGTTATTTTACTGTCTATATAAAATAAAAGATTTACACCATTCATATCTCTACGGTCTATATAGAGATATGTTGGCTACCTGGTTGGGGGTTAAGGGAATGGTTTGGTAAGGTTCTTGCCTTGTTCAGTGTATAGATCCTGCAAGGACCTGGGTCAAGCTTACTAGGACCTCCTTCAATACCCACTGGTATTGGATGGCGGGGGTGCGAATGGCTTGATCCCTTCATATGTAAACCACTATTAATACATTAACCTGGCTACTTGGGATTATATCCCTGCTGACTCAAACCACTTAACCGAGGGTAACGTCACCTTCAAAAGAGGGCCTACCACATTACGCTAGGGGGTGTTCATCGAATCGAATATCGAATTTTTGAATTATTCGAATCGAATTATTCGAATAATTTTTATTTTTCCTTGAATTCGAATTCGATTCGTATTCGATTAAAACCTACTCAATTCGATTCGAATTCGTATTCGAATAAAAAACCCAATTCGTATTTGATTCGTATTCGATTAAAAATTCGAATTCGAATCGAATTCGAATAAATTCGATTTGATTCAGTTTCTTTTAAAACATGTAAATAACTATTAAAATGAAACATAAATATTAAAGCAGCCATAAAACATTCCAAATAAAGTACTATAAGTCTAACATTAAAAACGAGAATTCGGGAATAACCACTACAAGTTAATATTTTTAGGGTTAGAAATCTACTGATAGATTTGCTACTTAGGTTTTTTGTTATGGGCCACGTAGTGAGTTTGGTAATGGGTAATTTTAATACTTGGAATAAATTTTGAAAATAATTTATAATATAGCCCAATAAAAGTTATAAATGTATTATATATAAAAATAATAAATAAAATGTATAAATTTTATTCGAATTTCGAATCGAATTTGAAATTATAAATTCGTATTCGATTTACTTGACTCGAATTGAATCGAATTCGAATTCGAATTCTTATAATCGAAACGAATTCCTGATAATCGAATCGAATTTAATCGAATTTCGAATTTTTCGAATTCGAAACGAATTCTGAACACCCCTACATTACGCATTAATAACTTAACTAATTATCTTCCAATATTCCGACCCTTTGGGATTGTATCCTTGCTGACTCAAACCACTGGGTTGAGGGTAACGTCACCTTCAAAAGAGGGGCCTACTACTATAACTAAGATAATCTCTTAAAAAGTGCAAAAGTGCGGAAATCATCAAAGGTTACATTAAAGGCGAGTCGGATCTAAGTGATTCATCTTGTTTATCTGTTTTATTTTTATTTTTATTTTTTTTTCAGCATTTTAGTTTTTATTTTTATGTTTAAAACCTTTTCTAAAACTTTTGATTTGATTAGACGTTTAGGATAAACCAGTATTAAAAGCTCTTGCATCCTTGGACGACCTCGGTATCTTACCAACGCTATACTACGCTCACAATGGGTGCACTAGCCCATGTGTGTGTTTGGTGTTAGTAGAATATCGTGTTTTATAAATTTAAAACTTGACTAATGTGTTAAAAATGGCTTAAAATATAAAGAAAAACATAATACACCCGACACACACCACAAATGCAAAAATATCACCTCTCAATGTCATTTCAACAAACAATTTGTAATCGATATGACTATGATTCATCCATATAATATAGCAAACCTTCGGTAACATCTATTCAATACATATACATATAGGGGTATTGTGTTTTGTCACGGTAGCAGCAAGGATTTCATATCCGAAGTTGTTAGAGGTCAGGCATCTCCATCTTAGTAGCTTTAACAAACATCTATCTTTAACACACAATACCCAATTATGCAATAAAACGACATTAGAATCATCACTAGTGCATATTTACATGATCTATGGTCACCATAACACGCAAATCTTAGCCTTTCGGTTTCAACAATTTGGACAAATTTACCCATGTTATCAAACTTTAACAGTCCAAAATCAGAAGTCCGGCAGAAAAATACAACACCTCGTTTAAGTATTCCCGGTTTCGTACTACCTGGATTGCATCTCTCTAATTAGTATGCGTTAGATATATAAAAAAAAGTAATGTAATATATCAAAATTTGATGGACGAAACACACGTGTCTGTCAACAAAAAATAGTGGAATTCACTAATGGTATCCATTTTCTAATTACCCTCAACTCAATAGGATCATCTGCAAATTTTATATCAAACTCAAGAATCTAATTTAAATTTGCCATAAAAAGATGATCCTTGTAGCATTTTGCTAATGAATTAACGAAGAAAATGCATATAAGAAATATACTAACCTTCTTGCTTACTTCACTGTAATTTGATGACTACTGAATTTTCCATAGCATAAACTTTTTCATGCATACACAATCATATAATGATAAAGAATTAGCATACTAATGAAAACTTTTTATTAAAAACATAATAATGGTAAAACTACCTACAATTACCAATACCCGCTATGACCCGTTACACAACCAGCCCACATTTAACGATATCCTCTATTTGGGTTGAGTAAGTACCGATATCGAAAAATGAAAAAAATAGGTATTTGTACCGAATATAACTTGTATGGTACAGGTACCAATATTTACCGGTAAATCAACCAAAATACCGGTACCAATACCGAAAATTGGGAAAAGGGTACCGGTACCGTGAGACAATACAGACGCGACTATTATCTTGCTAAAGGCATTTGGCCAGCTTGGTTTGTTTCTGTAAAAGCATATCTGATCGGACTGTCGCGCTCCGGTCAAAGATAATATTTATAAGCCCAAATTACCCTTAACAAATAGCTAGTGGTAGAAAGGGGTCGATCCACGAAGAGTATGTGGTTTGCGAATGGATTTATTAGAACTAGAACGATTGTCACAAATTATGAAGCTTGCTAATAAATTTCTTGTATTGTTTGTTTTTGGTAAAATATGTCTAAATTATATGTCTAATAAAAATGATGAACTTAACCAAAAAATGGTGAATTATATAAGTACTTACTTGAACACAAATTACTAATTAACAATTGCAATGAATATTTGATTACTAAACAATAATAAGTAAAGGAATCACACCCGGTTTCGGTAGTTGTTAACTTATGGTTTCTACAAGTTTAAAGCCTCAACTCAAATGCATACGATTAGCGGATTTAGTGTACCGTGACTTAGGTGCTAATAACTATCAACGCTCAATGAACGGACAAGAATACACTTTGTAATCAACACAAGTAAATCCTAACCAAGACAACGCATATTGCACATAACCATTTCATAAAGTCATAACTTTCATCTTCGCTCGACAGTTTATGAATTCGAAACAAATGCAAGCTATTGTCAAAGGTTTCTAAAATCATACACAAATTGTCACAAATTGTAGCACAAACAATTCAAAACCATAAATTAAACAACTACCTACACCGGGGTGAAACCGAGATGATTAGCCACTCATGGTTGCCGGAGCTTGTTCACCGGATAGATGAAACTTGCCGGAAGTCATCTTGGAGCTTAAAGAATGGAAAATGGTTGATGATTAGAGTTGTGAGTGATAATGGTGTAATGGATGAAGGTTGGTGAACTAGAGTTTTGCATGAAGAAGGATTATGAAGTTGTGTCAAGTTAGTGGTAATAACTTGGTGTTAGAATGCAAGAGAAAATGTTAGTTTTCTTTTTTTCACAAGCATAATGCTAGTATTTATATTCTTCCCAAGCTCTAACCAAGTCAACTAATAAATGCTAGTACTCTTTAGTTTGGATTTTAAATGCAAGTGCTAGCATATGTGAAAGCAAGCCACCAAAATAGTGCAAGAACTATATTTTTGACTTTTTTCGTCAGACAGATCCGTAACCTACGTTTTCAAATCCGTAGGTTACGGTGGGCTTCAGCATGGAATTTTGTTTTCAGCATAACTTTCTCGTTTCAACTCCGTTTTCTTCTCCGTTTTCGCCCACGTGCTCGTAATTCCGCCCTCTATCATAATATCTTCCAATGTATTCATGTTAACTCCATTAACATTCCATAAAACACATCCAACCTTCGTGGTTAACCCGGTCTTTGTCATTTTTCATCCCCGGTTGATGATGTTTGATCCCGGTGACCCGTAAAGCTCCCAATTAGCTCATTAATCTTCACAAGACCTACAAAACATAATTCCTTTTACAAGTAGGCTATTCGAGATTAAACATATGTAAAAACATTAAGTTAAGCATAATAAGGCACCGGTTTTTGACCACGCATCACATCCCCACACTTATCTTTTGCTTGCCCTCAAGCAAATCTGTTTTTCACTTTCACGTGGGTCGAACAACGAATACACTTCCCATTCCCGAGACAAAGGTTAAGGTTTATTGTCATACAAAAGTTCAAGCTCTTTACAATTCGAAATATCTAATGGTAATGTGATTTCACATACACAAATGGTTACCCAAGATTAACTCGCCCTTAAAACTAACAATTCATACATATCCCTCACAATGTTCTCTCCACTCGGCTTACAATTGGCTAATATGTAATGTATTAGTATCTTGACAATTAATCGCTCAAAACCGATTAGAACACGTACCCGCATAGGCTTGCAACTCAATCATTCTCCACCATCGATCACGAATACTAAGCACAAGTCATAAGGTCTTTGAAAGGGTTGTAACGGGGCTAGGGTTAAGGGTAGGAAATAGGATATTTTTAAGTGGCTAAGGTGATGAAAAATTCGATTTTTATTACAATGCAACTCAAGTAAACTATAAACATCAACTATAAGGCAATGATTTTCACCTTTTATTCAACAACTAGAAACACATATTTTTGTTCTTTTCTCAATGTTTTTCTCATCTTTTTCATAGCTTTTTTTTTTTTTTTTTAACAAATAAATAGAACTATACAAACTTTGCTCAATAATCGAATTTCCATCACACGGGTTTAAACAAAAAGGCTTATGGTTGTTGGCTAAGTGGGTTGTCAAATGAAGGTTTAGGCTCAAAGTTGGCTACTAGGGGATAATTTTTTTGGGTAAGGGTATAAGAATGGTGTAAAAGGAAAAAGGTTCACCTAATGCCTTAATCATTCTCGTGCTCGTATTCGGTCTATGGTTTCAAACGTATCAAAAGATGCAAGTTCTACAATACATGACTAATGGTCCACTCAAACAAAGAAATATGTGCATATATGATGTATGAAAATGGCCCAAAATCTCACTTATAAGGGTATGATATGTGATATGCACCAAATGCTAGTTCCTTAGGCGAATTATTCCCAAATAACCACCCGTTAAATACCCTTCATGCTATTAATTTGAACTTGACCATGACAAAAGACCAAATGGGTTGTGTCATCCCTTGTTGACCTAACTACTTGTGCTTTTAAGATTGCTTGTGAAACAATAAACTTTTGAAAAATTTTTGAAATTTTTTTTCCCCATCCCCACACTTGAGGTAAACATTGTCCTCAATGTGTAGTATTTAAATGAACGGGTCAAAATCGAAAACTTTTACTACTCCCCCATCCCCACACTTGAGGTAAACATTGTCCTCAATGTGTAAGAACTAGAGTTTTAAAACGCACAAGGGATGTGACACGGCTAACCCTCCCAAAGTTCACCCCGGCTTTCAAACATTTAACAAACAATCCACTTATTATTAATAAGCAAAGTAAAATGGAAACGCATGCACCTGATTTTGTTGCTTGATGTCCATATCTTCTTCTTCTCTTCATAAAAATGGTTGTCTCGTGAACATCATGTACCTACAAATTCTAACCCTTGTGTAGAAGCATGCTTCTCACAACCATCAAAATTTGTTAGTTACCTAGTTCTACCATTTTTATGAAAATATTACCAAGCCATGCATTATTTTACCTTTATTTATGTGGCAAAACAAATAAAAGATGAAATAAAAATAAAGCACACAAAATAAACAAAATAAATAAACAAAACGAAACATTTCATACCTCTTCAAAACCCTAAAAATTCACACCCAGAAATATTGCAAACGAGCAAGAATTGATGGAAACCGTTATGGGGGTTTTGTTCCTCTCGAAAAACTACACACTTTAGGCTTAAGAATCAATTGATTTGGGTGAGAATTGAAGAAGTTATGAAGGTTTGAAGGTGTTGATTCGAAATTTTTTTTTTTTTTATTATTATTATTTTTTGTTTTTCATAAAAAAAAAATTTTATTATTTTTTTATTTATTTATTTATTATTTTTTTATTTATTTTTTTTTTGCATTAATTTTTTTTTTTATTAAAAACGAAATTTTTTTTAATTTATTTATTTATTTATTTTTTAAAAACGAATTTTTTTTTTTTTTTAATAAAAACGTTTTTTTTTTTTTTATTAAAATTTCTTTTTTCTTTTTTTAATTAAAAATTTTTTTTATTTTTTTTTAAACGAATTAATTAAAAACGAATTTAAAAATTTTTTTTTTTTAATTAAAATAATTTTTTTATAACGATTTTTTTTAATTAATTTTTTTTATTAAAAACGAATTTATTAAAAAAAAAATTTTATTATTATTTTTTTTTTATTAAAAACGAATTTATTAAAAAAAAATTTATTTTTTATTTTTTATTTTTTTTTTATTAAAACATTTTTTTTTATTAAAACAATTTTTTTATTTTTTATATTTTTTTTTTGACAAATATACAAGAAAAAGAAAATAAACAACTAAAAAAAAAATATTTACTAAATTCTAACAATTATCTAAACACAAATCGCACGAACTCCCCGGCAACGGCGCCAAAATTTGATCGGACTGTCGCGCTCCGGTCAAAGATAATATTTATAAGCCCAAATTACCCTTAACAAATAGCTAGTGGTAGAAAGGGGTCGATCCACGAAGAGTATGTGGTTTGCGAATGGATTTATTAGAACTAGAACGATTGTCACAAATTATGAAGCTTGCTAATAAATTTCTTGTATTGTTTGTTTTTGGTAAAATATGTCTAAATTATATGTCTAATAAAAATGATGAACTTAACCAAAAAATGGTGAATTATATAAGTACTTACTTGAACACAAATTACTAATTAACAATTGCAATGAATATTTGATTACTAAACAATAATAAGTAAAGGAATCACACCCGGTTTCGGTAGTTGTTAACTTATGGTTTCTACAAGTTTAAAGCCTCAACTCAAATGCATACGATTAGCGGATTTAGTGTACCGTGACTTAGGTGCTAATAACTATCAACGCTCAATGAACGGACAAGAATACACTTTGTAATCAACACAAGTAAATCCTAACCAAGACAACGCATATTGCACATAACCATTTCATAAAGTCATAACTTTCATCTTCGCTCGACAGTTTATGAATTCGAAACAAATGCAAGCTATTGTCAAAGGTTTCTAAAATCATACACAAATTGTCACAAATTGTAGCACAAACAATTCAAAACCATAAATTAAACAACTACCTACACCGGGGTGAAACCGAGATGATTAGCCACTCATGGTTGCCGGAGCTTGTTCACCGGATAGATGAAACTTGCCGGAAGTCATCTTGGAGCTTAAAGAATGGAAAATGGTTGATGATTAGAGTTGTGAGTGATAATGGTGTAATGGATGAAGGTTGGTGAACTAGAGTTTTGCATGAAGAAGGATTATGAAGTTGTGTCAAGTTAGTGGTAATAACTTGGTGTTAGAATGCAAGAGAAAATGTTAGTTTTCTTTTTTTCACAAGCATAATGCTAGTATTTATATTCTTCCCAAGCTCCAACCAAGTCAACTAATAAATGCTAGCACTCTTTAGTTTGGATTTTAAATGCAAGTGCTAGCATATGTGAAAGCAAGCCACCAAAATAGTGCAAGAACATGCAAGTGCTAGCATATGTGAAAGCAAGCCACCAAAATAGTGCAAGAACTATATTTTTGACTTTTTTCGTCAGACAGATCCGTAACCTACGTTTTCAAATCCGTAGGTTACGGTGGGCTTCAGCATGGAATTTTGTTTTCAGCATAACTTTCTCGTTTCAACTCCGTTTTCTTCGCCGTTTTCGCCCACGTGCTCGTAATTCCGCCCTCTATCATAATATCTTCCAATGTATTCATGTTAACTCCATTAACATTCCATAAAACACATCCAACCTTCGTGGTTAACCCGGTCTTTGTCATTTTTCATCCCCGGTTGATGATGTTTGATCCCGGTGACCCGTAAAGCTCCCAATTAGCTCATTAATCTTCACAAGACCTACAAAACATAATTCCTTTTACAAGTAGGCTATTCGAGATTAAACATATGTAAAAACATTAAGTTAAGCATAATAAGGCACCGGTTTTTGACCACGCATCAATATCCAATTAACGACAAAGTAAAAAAGATCAAGAAGTTACAAGAATTGACAAGAAAAGATGTGGAGCGAGTGTTCGGTGTTTTGAAAGGTAGATAGGGCATACTAAGGATTGTGGTGTGCACATGTCTCATATTGTACAATATGATAATAAAGGATGACGGTAACACAATATCACTAAACTACATGATGGACCCTCTGATCGAGGTAGCCGTTCCCAGTTATATTATTTTGGAGTTGTGAGATGAAGAAAACCACTTTCGACTTTGATATGATCTTGTGGGACACATGGTAGAAAACAAAATCTGAATATTTCCAATTCTGACGATGAGTAGTTTAAATTTTAATTTGTAGGTTTTATTTTTTATTGTTTTTTTTATTTGTTTTACTTATTTATCTTTACGTATTTAAAAATGTTGTTTTTGTTGTGAAACTAGCCTAATAGCAAAGAAAGAAGAAGAAAATAATAGGGAGAAGAGATCTAATATTTCATTGATTGAGATGTATATTACAAGAGATACAAAGACAATATATAATTGAGGAAAACTTGTGGAACAAACCTAATCTATTTTAGGTGTTGATAACCACATTAATAATAAATATATTCATAACACTCCCCCTTGGTTATCAACAGAATACGCTTGATGCTGCCTCGTTAAAAACCTTGCTAGGAAAACCCGGTGGGACAAAACCATAGCTAAGGGAAAAAAAATGCAGCGTGTAATGCGCATTATCTCCCCCTGATACTTTTGGATCAGGTATGTTGCCTCATTAAAAACCTCACTAAGAAAACCCATTGGGATAAAACTTAGTTAAGGGAAAAAGAGTGCAACTTGAATAAATCTCCCCCTCATTATAATATGTATCCTTTAAGTAAAGTGTGTCCATCATCCTCGAAAGTTGCTCAAAACTTTTGTAGAATGATTTGTCGTTTGATGCCTTGAAGTGCAATCCTTTATATTGAGTAATGTTGTAAAATCTTCTTGTGAGACTTCTAGTGCTTCCTCTTGCGAACAAATACCATAAGATCCAAGACTATTTGTTTTACATTCTTTATATCTACAAGACTAACAGAACTATCTTTCATGGGTTAGTAAAATATAGACAAATATCATTCTTACCTTTAGGGTATCGACATATCTGCTTTATCATTCAAATGTCTCCTCATTGGACATGTGTTATATCATGTTGATAAATTCAAATAAAAGATATATATTATCATGCAAAGCTAGAAAGTTAAGTTAATGCACAATTGCACTTTAGCCATGGTACTTTTGAAATGAGAATCTCTACTTTGGTAGGAGATGATAATAATCATTTCTTATAAAAAAATATCTGAACAACCTTTAACATACTATAAGGTTGAGCTCTCTACATACTAAAATGTGCCACCAACATCTTCTAGATGTAGTTTGATAGATGAATAAAAGTATGAATACAAATATACTCGAACTGCAAGTCGAGTAATAATTAGACTGTGCTAGGGTCATTAAAAAAATTCCCCTTCTAAAAGCTCGCCAGTTTCTCTTGATGATGCTCAGACATCATCACTGTAAATTGCGATTATAGTGAACTTTTACGAAAGAACATTTGATAAAGATAGATAATATTATCAAACTTATATTGCTCTTTATCAGAATATATCATGAGTTGTACAACACTCAACTTGACTATTTTAGTTCATACTATCTTTAACTTTATAAAGATACATTCTTGAGGACTTGAAATCAATGCTTCAGGCATTTTCAATCATATACATACTTCTTTCAACTTTGAAAAACAATGTATGTGCATTCACTCTTTAGGAGTTCTATTACATATACCTCCTCATTGATTTCTATATCATATGCAAGGATGTCTTGAATATTTAATCCATATTGTACCATGCTTATACATTGTACATTAAGATGCCATAATAACCAGGCACAAGTTTTTTATGTATAGTTATTGGTGCACAAGAATTACATCCTTAAGATGTTTCAACTAACCTTATAAGCACTTAAATGCTTTACGATACTCATCAGGAGTTCCAATTATATTCAACGTATTTAAATATGAATTTGTATACAACGATCATATCGTTCTCGAGAACTCATTTTACATGATTTTTGATAATTCAAATCCTTGAGGGACTTTCATGTAAACTTTAGTATCAAGTGATACATGACATTCATAAGACGCATATCAATTCTCTCTTTATATTACCAGACTAATAAAATATTGGAAACTCATTACATCCACCACTAGAGAATGTGTCTCATTATAATCAATCATGGGTTTTGCGAAAATCCTTATGCAGCATATTTGCCTTATCTCATTTAATTTGATTTTCACATGATTCGCATAAAAGCCCCATTAATATCCAACATACTTTACAAATTCAGTTGTATGGACTGTTGGTCCGAAAACTTTCCATTTCATTAGAGAATTTAAATCTGCCATACTTTGCGTCTTTCATTTTTGGCCAATCATTTATGTATTTTCATTCATATGCAGATCTTAAATCTTGATCCTCGTCATTCCATCATTTCAAGCGCTATATTATATACAAAAGTATAACGACGTCGATTTTGTTTCGATTCCATACATACCTTAGACATGATACAACTTATCGAGATCTCTTTATTTTCAGGTACCTGTGGTTCTTCTTGAACCATCATGTCTACTGTCTTTCCAGAAGATTTTATTACTATAACCTCGACTTGACCATCTTAATTACTTGCTCCAATTTTCGAGGAATTGTATTACTGGAATCGACTAGTCTACCACGCTTCAGGCGTGCAATAAACTCATTAGAAAATATTTGGTTGTCCTCTTGGGACACAAATATGACTGGAGCATAAGCAGTTGATTATGTGACTTACTTAGTCACTCTATTTAGGTTAGTGAATTTGTCTGGTAATTTGTTCTTTAATATTGGTAAATGAATTATCCTTTGAACTTTTGGTTCACTGTTTATAGTTTGAGGATCAAGATGACATGGATGACATGATAATTCATTCCACTTTTAACTTTCCAACTGCGTGTTATCTCCCCCTAATGTTGGGAACATTCATTCACTAAAGTGAAAACCAATGAGCCGTATGCAAATCTTTCACCAATGGCTTTAACTATTTAATCATAGACAATTATTTTTTACCCAACATATATTCTCAACCCTTTTAGAAGTCCCATCTTTGTGTGGTGTGGTGGATGAGTTTCAATATATGTCGCACAACCAAAATCTTTGATGAGACATCTTTGGTTCCTGACCAAAAACCAACTGTATGGGGAGAACTATAACTTATTGGCTTGATGTGAATTAATGGTACTACTATATGTAAAATTACATGTACCTAAATGAACTTTTGCTCCTCTCATGATCATTGGCTTTGTAATCAATAGTGGTCGTTTAGTGATCATCTCAACAGTAACACTTATTCCAATGATCGTTAATAACTTGGGATCAAATTCATTATTACCAAATAAATATACTAATCTGGATTAAGATGCTTGCTATCACATTAGCTAAGCGACAATCACACAAACTTCAGGTTGTGGATTTGATAACCATTTAGACGATGCATCGATTTAAAACACTAAATTGTAGCATGTTAGGATATGCATATCTTTTAATCACTTCCAGAATATTTAGGGTTACACACCCTTCTTGATTTGGCAAATATATAAATTCTCTTGAGAGCAAACATTACATACTTATTATCAGCTTGAAGAATCTAGCAGTTCTTCATTATGTTTCACATCATCATTGACTCAGCGTGGTCTAACTGGTCATGCCATCTAATTAAATAATTATGATCCATAAACTTCTAGTTTACGATCATCTATGTACTAGTTGCACTTATGCCATACATGACATAATATACAAGAGAACAATGTCTTATCTATCAAAATATCATGTTATCGCTTTCATGCTTCTCACATTTTATTTTCATGTAACTACTCCCTTAATTTGCCACTTCTAGTGGTCAATATCATTATTAACATTATTACGATTCTCATGGTCGATGTCATCGTCATAATATTCTCTCCATGATCGTTACCTTTACACCATACAATATAAAATCACATTCGCTTCAGAGAATGTAGTTGAGCCGAAACAAGCTTTATGGCTTTTATTCATTGGTCACACAAATGTAAAATTATTTTAAACTTTTCATATAATCTCTAATGATACTACTACTTCATGAGTATATCACAATGTGACAAATGACAATTTTTTTTATCAACATTTTCCTCATAAATAATCTTCTCTTTACAATACACCAATTGAGAAGTAAATAAATGTTCGAATCTAATAACATTTATCGGTCTAACATCTTATGATCGTTTATAACTTGATAATGAGATTCGAAGAGTGTGGTACTTCAGGTGTCATATATAAACATATCTATACTCTTTCATGAGAGATATAATAAACCACAACTTTGGTTTTGTTGCTCTATTCAATGCTAACAATATAAACAAATAATAGCATGCGGAAATACATTATAGTATACACAAATTCAAAATATACAATACATGATATTATAATATGTTACCATAAATAAGGTATAATAAAACTTTATGAAAACTCTTTCGTTTGATTTCCCTAATTTAGAATGACGATATCCAACAACAGATGCAAGTGGTAACTAAAAGAGAAAACTAGAAAAACAAATATCCAATCCCATAGCCTTAAAACAAACCGGTTCTTTATTGGTTTTCATGAACGTTTTATTATGTTTAACACATAATTTAAAGCATTAAATTTTGCTCGGAATACAAGATTCTAGTTCTTAAAACAAAACCAACATTCCCAATAATTTATCTAAGTCGTAACATCCCTAATTTAATATTGGATTAAAAATATAATTCACTTGTAAGATTCCTTGGTAACAATGTCTACAGAATTTAGATGCTCAATCAAATACATATTTGAAATATTAAAGTTTCAAAATTTTTGTTAACACATAGAAGTTGCGACTTACAGAACCCTCTAAATTTTAAGCATGATGATAATTATAATATAAACCATTTGATATTTGGAAAGTATATATTACTGTTATCACACAATAAATTTAACTTTTTAAAAGATTTATAAAATATATAATTGTTAATTCTTCATCCCACATATTATTACAATTAAAATACATACTAAATTTTTTTATATATCAATATGAATATGAAATCAACTATATAATAGATGCATGGTTTTTCTTTTAAACTAGGGTATAAGAAATAATTTACGAAAATAATCACTTTTGAATCCATTTATATGAATACTGATATGTTTATGAATGAACTTGACTATGTAAAATTCTATTCATGTTTTACAGTAAGCTAATTGATAAACAACATTAGCAATGAATTTAAATCACCAATTTAAATTCTAAATATATTTTGGGAACGTATATCAAAGTTTATTTAAATGAAAAACGGTAAATCTTATTTGAATGGATGTGTATAAAATTTTCTTATTATTATTTCTTATAAAGACATTTATAAGAAAAGTTGAAAACTCTAATAAAATATACATACATCTTATCTTTGACTAATTCAAACTAGTTAGTTATCCTCCAACACCGACCTCCATGTATATTTTAGTTATGTGTTAATAGAATAAACCATATTAATCATACATGTCAAGGTTAACTTAAAACATGTCAGAAAACTCAGTTGGTGTTAATAAAAAGATGGTTTGAAGATAAATTTTATGTCGTAACCATCCCAATCCAAATCAATGCCGTCCGAGTTTAACACCCAAAACCCAACAAAATTCAAGTAAAATATATATTATGATTAAAGTTCAAAACAAATTAGGATTACCTTGGTGTGACGGTGGTATACTGGTATCGGCTGTCTCAGCTTTCGGTTTGCACGACGGCTCAGTGTCAATTGTAATGTTAAAATTTCTTGATCATCGATGCCTATCACAACTTTACAATGCATTTAACAATAATAAGTTTTGGGGTGTGGGATAACATGGAAGCGAATATAGGGTTTTTGGAGAGAGCATTTCGTGCTGATAACGTGTTGTGAAACTAGCCTAATAGCAAAGAAAGAAGAAGAAAATAATAGGGAGAAGAGATCTAATATTTCATTGATTGAGATGTATATTACAAGAGATACAAAGACAATATATAATTGAGGAAAACTTGTGGAACAAGCCTAATCTATTTTAGGTGTTGATAACCACATTAATAATAAATATATTCATAACAGTTTTTTAATTAATTTGGTTTTATATTTAAATTTCAATAAAAAAATAAGGGTGGAAAGGGTTTAAGTTATAAGTGCCGCAAATAAAAATGGTTGGAAATAGGTTCAAGGTATGAAATGATGTGACAGCTTGTCATTGGTGAGTTTCATGAGTTCAAGTGATGAGTGACCATACCCCTAAGAGTACACGGGGCACTCACGTAATCGAGGCTTGCGGTTCAGCAAGTTCAAGTGAAACACTGTCACAACTCAAGTGATCACTTGGGATGGTGGCTTTTTGTGGGTTCACGAACCTATGCGTGATGGGGGAATATTTGAACAAAAGCAAGATGTGATTGGTGGATTTGATTCTTTTTTATTAAATTTAATTGGAATGGGTTCAAATGATGACCGAGAACACCACGCAACCCCTTTGATATTGCGAGCTCGTGACTCAAGGAGATGAGATAGCATAGAATGATCTGTTGGTGATGAGGATTCAAGTGATTTGGGGAGTTAAGTGCCCCAAATTAATAGGTAATCTACAGATCCACTAACTTTTAGTTGCTATATTTTTAAAATTACTTAGATAATAAAACTATATAAAAAAAAACTAGAGTTGGGAAGAAATTTACTTTGAAGATCTCAACATATAACAAATATACATGATACGCCACATGTATCATATCAGACTAGTGGGATGCCCGCGCGTTGCGGCAGAAACACAACACTTAAGCAACATTTTCAAAATCTACGGGCTGATCTAACCAGACGACTCAAAGGTTCACTTAAACTTAAATCGGTAGCATTGCCATTAGCCTTAAACATGTCAATTAAATAATTATCAGATATACAAAGTATCGAGTACATATGAAAGCCATTTTGCATCTCAATAAACGTACACACAAATGCGAAAATAGGAGTCATCTAACTTAGTATTTTTATAATTTATTTAAGTAACAATCTGTAATCGGGTACCCAGAATTCCCTTAAGCTATGATCTTAAGAATCCCAAGGATATGTTTCTTGACTGCAAGAATAAATTGGTAACGTAAGGTTCTGTGAAACTTATATCGACACGTCAACAAAAATAAGCACCTTTTAAGGGTATGTTCAAAAAATTTTAAGCACATAATATACTGTAAGATATAAGAGAAAAACAAAAAAAATTAAAATTGAGAAATACATTGGTAAAATTAAAGGGTAAGATTGTAAGTTTTAAACTACGTGCAAAGTTGGAGGGAGTCGATTATATCACATGTTTTAATTTTTTTAGTTAATTTGAATTAAGTTATAAAAGTGTTTAGAGGACTTGTACATTAATGCATTAATAACTTGTACATTATAACCATCTAAATGACTTGTACATTATAATGCATTAAAAGACTTGTATATGAATGCATGAATAACCTGTACATTATAATTCGTATATCGATATTGAATAAAATATACATCAACACGTCGAAAAAATAAGCATGTTTAATGGGATATTCATAATTTTTGAAAACATGATATAATGAAAGATATAAGAGAAAAACAAAGAAAATAAAATTGATGAATAAAGAGTAAAATAATTTGAATTAAATCATAAAAGTGCTTAAAGGACTTTTACATTAATGTATTTATAACGTATACGTTATAATGGTCGAATTGACTTGTACATGAATAAATGCATGAATGGCTTGTACATTATAATTCGCATATCATTATTGAATAAAATTTTGCATAACACGTCGATAAAAATAAGTACGTTTTAATAGTATGTTCATAATTTTTTTTAAAACATAATATATTTATATATTGAAAGATATAAGAGAAAAACAAAGAAAAAATTTGAGAAATACATGGGTAAAGATAAGGCATGGAAACTGAAAATTTTAAATTAATTTAAAAGTTAGAAGGAACGGTTACGGTTATACATGTTTAAAATTTTAAACTTAATTTAATATAAATCATAAAAATGCTTAAAAGACTTATACATTAATGCACTAAAATCTTGTATATTTTAATCGTCTAATTGACTTGTACATTGTAACACATCAAAAGACTTGTACACCAAGCATGAATAACTTGTACATTATAATTCACATATCGATATTGAATAAAATTTACAGCGACATATCGATAAAAATAAGTACATTTTAATGGTATATTAATTACTTTTGAAAGCATAATAAACTAAAAGATATAAGAGAAAACTGGAAAAAAAAAATAAGGTATATATGGGTAAAGATAATAGGAGAAAACTATAAGTTTTAAATTAACTAACAAAGTTGGAGGGAACGGTTATGATTATACATGTTTTAAAATGTTTAGTTAATTTAAATTGAATCATAAAAGTGCTTGAAAGACTTGTACATTAATGCATTAACAAAGTGTACATTATAATCGTCTAATTGACTTTTACATTATAATACGTTAAAAGACTTGTACATGAATGCATGAATGACTTGTACATTATAATTCACATCTTGATACTGGAAAAATTTACATCAACACGTCAACAAAAATAAGCATGTTTTAACGGTATGTTCTGAATTTTAAAAAACATAATATATTGAAAGATATAAGAGAAAAACAAAAAAAAACCATAAAAATTGAGGAATACATGGGTAAGGATAAGGGGAGAAAATGTAAGTTTTAAACTAACTCCAAAGTTGGAGGGAATGAACGGTTATACATGTTTAAAAACTTAACTCTTAATGGTTCAGACCTCTTACTGGTTCAACACTTAATGGTTCAGACTGTTTGTTTCGCGAGGAGATGTCTGAATGGTTCAGACATTTGCCTCTGAATGGTTAAGCATTATACTAAGTCTGAATGGTTAAAACCTATAATCTGAATGGCCAGACATTTGTCTTTGAACGGTTAAGCATTATACCGGCTCTTAATGGTTCAGAGCTTTTACTGGTTCAGCACTTAATGGTTCAGAAGTTGTTAAACGGCCCCTTAGTTAATTTGAGTTATATCATAAAAGTGCTTAAATGACTTGTACATTAATGCACTAATAACTAAATGACTTTTACATTTATGCACTAATAACTTGTATATTATAACCGTCTAATTGATTTGTACATTATAATGAATCAAAAGACTACTTGTACAAAAATGCATGAATAACTTGTACATTATAATTAATATCTCAATATTGAATATAATTTATATCGACTCGTCGACAAAAATAAGCATGTTTTAGTGATATGTTTAGCACATCTTAAAACGTAATATATTGAAATATATAAGAGAAAAACAAAGAAAAATAAAATTGAGAAATACATGGGTAAAGATAAGGTGAGCAAAGTGTAAGTTTTGAGGGGAATGGTGTAAAGATTGTTAAAAAGATACATTTACCCTTAAAAATGATTATCATGTGAAATAGGTGTTGTACTTTAAAGAATTTTCTGTGTAATACTTAAGTTTTAAGAGGTAGTTGAGAAATGTATTATAATATAATATAATATAATATAAGGGTGAGGTTCCTGTAAAAAGGACCTTTTTTCGTGAGAAGTGTGAAAAGACATAGAATTTGATATGTAGGCATCATGTTTTGAACTTAGAAATGATGTTTTGGGTTGTTTTAGTAAAAAAAACACCAAATATAACAATTTAAAACACAATGCAACGTATTATGGGCGTGAAATTTAAAACACACTACTTAACACTTAAAACACACCACTTAACGTTCTTCGTATGGTGTTTTAAGTTTTAACCCTAGAATTCATTGCATTGTGTTTTAAATTGTTATGTTTGGTGTTTTTCTTACCAAAACAACCGAAAACATTATGCCTAAGTCCAAAACAAGATGTCTACATATGAATCTTTATGCCTTCTCACACTTCTCACGAAAAGTGTCATTTTTACTGGATCCTAAGACTATAATATAATGTGTTGTACTTTAAACAATTTTCTGTGTAATACTTAAGTTTTAAGAGGTAGTTGAGAAATGTATTATATTATAATATAATATAATATAATATAATATAATCTTATTACATAATAAAAGAAACTAATGAAGGGACACATGTCATTCATTGCAGCCATCTATTTTTTAGTTTTCTCATCTCTATCTCATACTAAATTTTAATTAATATTAATTAAAAGATAATTATAAATCTTACTATATAATAAAAGAAACCAATGAAGGGACACATGTCATTCATTGTAGCCATCTATTTTTTAGTTTTCTCATCTCTATCACCTACTTAATTATAATTAATATTAATTAAAAGATAATTATAAAATAAAATTTGATATAAATTTAAACAATTCGTATAGGAGATAATATAGTCTTTTGAAATATTTATTAGATTTCAAACTTATTTATCTTGAAATTGACAAAAAAACGTACACTAACTATAAATTAATATAATGTAAAGAGTTAAATGTCATTTTAGTCCATGGGGTTTGGGTCATTTTATCAATTTAGTCCAAAAGTTTTATGATACACAGGGTTTATAAAGATATAACAAGATATAACTTTTTATTGATTGGTGTATAAAATTACATGTGCTCAACCCATACAATACATGAGGTTCTTAAAAATGTAACTTTTTCATTATTTAATATATAAAATTAAATTTACTTAACCCATACAATACACAGTGTTCGTAAAGATATAACTTTTTTATTATTTAATATATAAAATTATATTTATTCAACACATATAATAAACGAGATTTTTAAAGATATATTGTTTTATTATTTTGTATATAAAATTACATTTATTCAACCCGTGTAATAAATGAGGTTTTTAAAGATATTTTTTTATTATTTGATATATAAAATTACATCTATTCAACCCGTGTATTACACGGGGTTCTAACCTAGTATAGATATAAAACACAATTCACAATCAAATAAGAAACCAAAATTAGTTGAAAAGAAAGAATTACCGAAACAAAAATAAGAAACCAAAATTAATTGAAAAGAAAGAATTACCCAAACAAAATAAATCAACATTCGACCCGGCCCGAACTTTTATAAGAGATGTGTGGCTCTCCATTGTGGAGTCTTTTCATGTTTTTCTCTTTATTTTATATGAATAAAGCAAAAGAAGCTACACATTATTGGGACGTGTTATTTCATGTAGGAACTTTAATCACACTTTACAAAATGTGAACCAAAAGCATAGGAAACAAAAAGATTTACTTTAAATAACTAATAAAGAGGTTAACTTCTTTGATTAGAAACAAAGCTTCCTCACCAACTTTAAAAACCAAAAGCATAGGAAACAAAAAGATTTACTAGATTAGTTGTGAGTGTATATAGTTCAGCGGTTGTTCAAACTAGATATCTTATGATAAAGAAAAAAGATATAAAAGAGTTGAGAAATATTTGATGTTTTTTTCATCTCATAGAGTTTAAGTGTCGTAGTCTTATCTTCGTTTATCCTCCGTCGCTAATTCTTGTTTATTAAAGGGTGGACACGACTTTTTCTTTAACTTTTCTTGTTTTGAATTTGATAGAGACCGATTCATATCCTCTTTTAGGTGTTATAACAATGTATTTGTTTATAGGATTTATATAAAAAAAAACAATTTTACTCAGTGTTAGATGTGTTTTTGGCTTCTGTACAAGAGCTATAGATTTTATATCAAGAAGAAAATAAGGATGAGGATTGCTACTAACGATGTATAGTTTAACAGTATACGTATTACCCCTGTAATTTAAAAAAAGATTGCATGTGTTAGCTTTGAGTAAATTGTTAAAATCGTTCTTGAGGTTTGGGCATGTTTGCTAGTTTCATCCAAAACAACTTTTTTGTACTATATTGTCCTTCACTTTTGTGATTTTTTGTCATTTTCATCCAAACGTCTAACTTTTTTGCCAAAATCATCTCTAAGATTTTGGATTTTTTTGTTATTTTCATCCAAGTATTTGTCTGAAAAAATAAAGCAAATTAGACTTTTGGATGAAAATGGCAAAAAATCTCAAAAGTGAAGGATTATTTAGTACAAAAAAAATTGTTTTGAATAAAACTAACAAACATACCCAAACCTTAGGGACAATTTTGGCAATTTACTCGTTAGTATTTTACTCAGTGTTTGATATGTTTTTGGCTTGTGTAAGCTAACAGTAGCTTCTGTACAAGAGCTATAAATTTTGTATCAAGAAGAAAATATGGATGATGATTGTGTTGGATCAGTTCTGTTTAATCATAATGGAAAACATGAAAACATACATGTCACCACAGACAGTGCAGTGGAGAATCCAGTGATAGAAGAAGCCATGGAGTTCGACATAGTTGTCAGTGTGATCTGGTTCCTCCTTAGGATGCTGACTGATGATGGTGATGGTGAGAACCGAATAGGGGATTCGGTTATGGAGAAGAGGCCGATTGATGTTATGCTAATTAGGTTATGTCTAAGTGTGTAACTGAGTAACCCTTTAACCTCTACATAAGTCTCCTTATATAAGCACCCAAGAGGAAACCCAATTAGTTAATAAGGGTAATATGGTCCATCAACAATTATCAACTAATTATTAATAGGTTGTTATATATTTTGATCTATATAATGTAAATGATTATAATGGCTACTAGATTAAATATTAAACATAATATATTTAATCTTACATTCTCCCACTTAGCCGAGTAATCATTTACTATGAGTATTATATAAGCCTGATCAGGAGTTAACACTCATTTTAGCCTTAAACAAGTACTATAGCAGAGAAATACAGTCGTTGAATCATTATGCGACTCAGGACCCCCATTAGTCATACTATAGCCTTAATTTAAAACCTAATCGTCATGATCAAAATACGCATAAGCCCTTTGTTTGATTTGTAACTTTATTTGTCTATATGCCATTATACCGGTTGAACATATTCTAAGAGACATACAAAATCAAACTGAGGAAATTTCATTAATCATAAAACATAAGCTTGTACAATATGCTTAAATAAGGTCTTTACTAAATCCCATATTCCGAACATGTTCTTCGTAAACCTTAGGAGGGAGACCTTTAGTCATCGGATCCGCAAGCATATCTTTAGTACTAATATACTCGATACAAAGATTATTTTCCTCAACTCGTTCACGTACGAACAGATATTTTGTATCGAGATATAAACCAGCTCCAGTCGAACTGTTACTGTTCGAGAAACTAACGGCAGCTGAGTTATCACAATAAAGCTTCAATGGTCTAGAGATGGAATTAACGATTTTGAGTCCAGCGATAAGATTTCTAAGCAACATTCCATGACAGGTTGCATTATAAACAACAATGTACTCTGCCATCATTGTGGAAGTTGTGGTCAACTGTTGTTTGTGACTCTTCCAAGAGATAGGGCCGCCTACTAACATAAAGATATAGCCCGAAGTGGATTTCTTGTCATCTTTGCATTTGGCAAAGTCAGAATCATAATAGCCCACCACTTCTAAATGATCACTTCTTCTATAAGTCAGTTTATAGTCTTTCGTCCCTTGCAGATATCGAAGTACCTTCTTAGCTGCTTTCCAGTGATCTAGGCCAGGATTAGTCTGATAACGGCCTAGCATTCCAGCAATATAAGCGATATCTGGGCGAGTACAGACTTGAGCATACATCAGGCTCCCGACTACTGACGCGTAAGGTATCTGGCTCATTTGCTCCTTCTCAACCTCTGTTGTCGGACACTGGAATGAACCGAAAACATCTCCCTTAACTACTGGAGCGACTAAGGGTTTGCACTGTTGCATGTTATAACGTGTAAGGGCACGATCTATGTAAGTCTTTTGAGACAATTCTAAGATCCCTTTGTGTCTATCTCGGTGAATTTCGATGCCAATGACGTAAGAAGCATCTCCGAGATCCTTCATGTCGAAGTTATGCGAGAGTAACCGCTTCGACTCATGCAACATGTCTAAACTATTACTTGCCAATAGAATATCATCTACGTAAAGGACAAGTATAGTAAAGTTGCTCCCACTCATCTTGAGGTAGGTGCATTGATCCACTTGATTCTTCATAAAACCTTGTTTCTTCATGACTTCATCAAACTTGAGGTACCACTGACGTGATGCTTGTTTTAACCCATAAATGGATTTCTTCAACTTACAGACTAGATGCTCCTGACCTTCAGGTTTAAAGCCTTCAGGTTGTTTCATGTAAACATCTTCGTCCAAGTCTCCGTTAAGGAAAGCGGTTGTAACGTCCATCTGATGCAGCTCTAAATCAAAATGAGCTACTAGGGCCATGACGATCCTTAATGAATCTTTACGAGAGACAGGTGAAAACGTCTCTTGATAATCAATTCCCTCTTTCTGAGTGTAGCCCTTTGCAACCAATCTCGCTTTGTAGCGTTCAACGTTCCCATTCGGATCCAGTTTTGTTTTGAACACCCATTTACATCCTACTGGTTTGACACCGTTGGGTAATTCTACCAAATCCCAAACGTCATTTTTCTTCATGGATTCAAGCTCATCAATCATCGCTTTGTTCCATTCAGAAGACTGATCACTGCTAATGGCTTCATTATAAGAGATAGGATCATTGAGCTTTCCGGGATCCATTTCAGTCAGGTAGGTAACATAATCATCCTAATTAGTAGGCCTTCTTTGCCTAGATGACCTCCTGAGTGGATTATCGGGTTCAGCGTTGTCTTGGTTTTGAGCGTTTGATGTGCCTTCGTCATGAGGTATAATGGGTTCTGATTGTAGAGGTAAATTTGGAGTTGGTGCAGTAGCTTCAGGTGCAGTAGTTGCATTGGGTACAAGAGGAGTAATCAGAGTAATGGTAAGCGACGAGTCTCCCCCCCCCCCCCCCGCGTCTTGTACTTCTTGCAATTCTTCGTAAGGGTTGGTACTGCTCCCACTGACCTTGAAATCCTCCAGGAACGCAGCACGCTTGGTTTCAACAATACGGGTGACATGAGAAGGACAATAGAAATGATAACCCTTTGAATTATCAGGATACCCGATAAAGAAACAGGTAACTGTTTTAGGGTCAAGTTTCCTTAGGAAAGGATTGTAAAGTTTTGCTTCAGCAATGCAGCCCCATACTTTCATATATTTAAGACTCGGTTTCCTTCCTGTCCAAAGTTCATAAGGAGTTTTAGGGACAGACTTAGAAGGAACTCTATTGAGTATATGAACAGCTGCTTTTAACGCTTCAGTCCAGAGGAATAATGGTAAATTAGTGTTGGCTAACATACTGCGCACCATGTTCATAAGGGTACGATTTCTTCGTTCAGCGACACCATTCTGCTGAGGTGTACCAGGCATGGTGTATTGGTTCATAATCCCCTGGCCCTTACAAAACTCATAAAATGGACCAGGAGCTTGACCCACATCAGTATGTCTTCCATAATATTCACCGCCTCTATCTGATCTCACAACTTTAATCTGACGATCTAATTGCTTTTCAACTTCAGCCTTATAATCTTTAAAAGTTGTAAGAGATTTGGATTTCTCCTTAATAAGATACAAGTACATGTAACGAGAATAATCATCAATAAAAGTGATAAATGAAGTATGTCCTGTTATGCCAGCGATTTGGTAGGGACCACTAATGTCAGTGTGAATGAGTTCTAATAAATTAGAGCTCCTAGTGGCACCTTTCTTATTCTCTAATGTCATTTTACCTTTAAGACATTTGACACATGTTCCAAAATCAGAGAAATCGAGAGGAGGTAAGACTTCATCCTTTACGAGACGATTTAATCGTTCTCTTGAGATATGGCCTAAACGTTGATGCCACAACATGGATGAAGTTTCTGAGTCTCGTTTCTCTTTCATCTTTGTGCGTGATTCATTAATGTTATATGACAACAAAGATTTGGAAAAATTATCATCTAGTTCTAATCTATAGAGACCACCATCCAGAATACCAATACCATAAAGAACAGAATCATAGAGGATAGAGAGTTTGCGATGACCATGGGAAACAATAAAACCGTCCATGTCTAACTTTGGTCCTGATACAAGGTTCCGAGTTACCTCAGGAACATATAAGGTATCATAAAGTTTAATACATAAACCAGTTTTCATAAATAATTGTAATGTTCCAATGGCCTTCACTTCTAATTCTCGATCATCCCCAACCTTAAGCGTTCTTTGGTTTCTTTCCAGCTTCCGGATTGTAAGGAATCCCTGAGTTGAATTGGTAACATGAACCATAGAACCAGAATCAAACCACCAAGAATTAGCAGGAACACTTAAATTATAGGACTCAAGTATCATAAAATAATCGTTACCTTTCTTAGCCAGCCACTCCTTAAAGTCAGGGCATTCCTTCTGCATGTGTCCTGCCTTTTTACAGAACTTGCAGTGGATTCTGCCTAAGGAGTTCTTAGAGCTGGAGGGAGCACTTGTATTAGGATTAGGCCTTTGGACTTTTGAAGCATCCTTCCTCTGATGATTGTTCTTCCTTTTCTTAGGATTGGAGGTGGTGAAGTTGGCAACATCAGTAGTGCGATCCATCCTCATACGCTCTTCCTCCTGTACACACATAGCGACCAGCTCACTCATCGTCCATTTGTCCTTCTGAGTGTTGTAATTGATCTTGAATGCTTCAAAGGACGAAGGAAGCGAAGTAATGATGAAATGAACGAGGAAACCATCACTGATTTCCATTTCCAGCCCCTTCAGCTTATTGTCCATGCCATTCATCATCATGATGTGCTCGCAAATGCTGCTCCTCCCATCATACTTAGTTGTCACCAGCTTGAGGATAAGGGTACTAGCGTGTGCTTTAGACGTCTCCTTGAACTGCGCCTCCACAGAAGCCAAGTAGGTTTTAGCATCTTCAGAATCAGGAATGGCTCCCCTGATTGCATTGCTTATAGACTGCTTCATGAACATGAGAGACATGCGGTTACACCTAGTCCACTTTTCATGAGTTAACTGCTGAGCAGCGGTACTTTGTGGAGTAAGGTCCGCTGGCTTATCCTCTCTTAGAGCTTAGTCAAAGTCCAGCAATCCAAGTGTAAGCATGAGAGCATCCTTCCATGCAGCAAAGTTATCACCAGTCAAATGTGGAATCCTGCAATTGGGCGCTGATAGTGGAAATAAGATGAGCAAGTTATGATACTAAGGAAGAAGTCCTAATGTGATCTAAGGGCACGTTAAACTAAGGCAGGCATAAATAATGACCATTTTACATTATGAAGTTGTGATATTGTCTATTACTAACATCAAAATAATAGACTTAGTTAAAATTCTACTTAAACGAAGACAAATTAGCTTTGGCCAGAAGTGTAATCATTTAAGCATGTGTGTAAAGTGGTTGTAACAAATCAGCTTTGGCCAGAAATTGAGACAATCACTTTAGTTATGCACTTGTTAAGTATGCCATCTATGAATGAATTAAATCAGCTTTGGCCAGATATTAAGACATTCATGTTTATGATGCACACTTAACATAGCTTTTGTAATACTTGGATGATAAGTAGATGTATCAAATCAGCTTTGGCCAGAAATGCTACATCAAAAGCTCATTCAAGTTAAGCCATTTTGTTTTTGTAAAACATTATCTGATTCTGATTAATTAACTAAGTAATTACAAAACCATTTATTTAATAGCAAACCACATGTTAGCGCTAAATCTTAGTTCACATTAAACAACCTAAAATAATGAGGTTTCGAGTGAGATCTCGACTCAGTTATGAGGTCTCGAGTGAGGTCTCGAGTCAAGTCTCGACTTATCTTGCAACATTATGAGGTCTCGACTCATTTAAGGTCTCGAGTCGAAATCGTTCTCTCGAGCTGTGAAAATTTGAGAACATTTATGATTTCGAGTCGAGATCTCGTGGTCTCGAGTCGAGATCTTGGTCTCGGCTTGCTGAAAGGACTTCGAAACTTCCTGTTAACAGCTGTGAATGTGAAAACATAACTGAAAATTCGAATTCTAAGGGATTAGGAGATATGGTTTCCTGTTTTAAGATGATCTAATTTTATCAAAAAATATTTCAAAAATTATAACTGTATATCTTTTTAACAGTTTTCGAATAAACTTAAAAGATAAAGTTGGATCAAACAGGAAAAAACACTCATCAATCCTAATTACATTCCAAAACATAAAGGAATTTTCGAATTTTTCCTAAGAACATGATGGACCCTAAAAAATAAAACATAAATTCTGGAACCCGAAACCTGAATTTTAAGGCTTTTCTAAAACATATTTCGGTTATAAGATTACCCATATTGGTTTTGAGTGAACATATAATTAATCCTTTTCCGAAAACAGGGATTTCGAGTGGTCATATTCGACTCGAAACCGGCTGTGAATGTTCATTAAGTTATCAAAATTCCGTTTTCCAGATTTCTATCCCAGAATTGATGGATATGAAAACAGAACTGACTAATCAACATACAGCTCTGATACCACATGTTGGATCAGTTCTGTTTAATCATAATGGAAAACATGAAAACATACATGTCACCGCAGACAGTGCAGTGGAGAATCCAGTGATAGAAGAAGCCATGGAGTTCGACATAGTTGTCAGTGTGATCTGGTTCCTCCTTAGGGTGCTGACTGATGATGGTGATGGTGAGAACCGAATAGGGGATTCGGTTATGGAGAAGAGGCCGATTGATGTTATGCTAATTAGGTTATGTCTAAGTGTGTAACTGAGTAACCCTTTAACCTCTACATAAGTCTCCTTATATAAGCACCCAAGAGGAAACTCAATTAGTTAATAAGGGTAATATGGTCCATCAACAATTACCAACTAATTATTTAATAGGTTGTTATATATTTTGATCTATATAATGTAAATGATTATAATGGCTACTAGATTAAATATTAAACATAATATATTTAATCTTACAGATTGGCTACTAACGGTGTATAGTTAAAGAGTATACGTATCCCCTTTAATTTAAAAAAAGTTTGCATATGTTAGTTTTATTTTCTTAACCCCTGTAATTTAAACGAGATTGCATATGTTAGTTTTACTTTCATTTCGACTCTTAACAATTATTTGTTGGTTAAAGAAAACATTTCATATGTAGGACATCAAAGTTAAAGACCAATATGTGAACAATTTTAAGGTAGAAGAAATATCAACACATGATTTCATGATATAATTTATTCATTTTACATCCACTCTATGGTCTTACCTATAAGTTGTCTTCACTAAGAACTTTTCTCTAGTGAGAGATCACTTATACAACGTTTATCTCTATAGTTGTAGATATCATCAATCTTTTTTTTTAAATGCTCTTTGGTAGGCATAGCCAAGTAACATTCAATGGCTTCTATTTAAAATGAATGAGATCACTTATATAAATTTTCTCCCTTATCTCATTCGCAACTTCAACAAAAGTGTTGGATACAAATATTACGATTAACACTCGATAATTTCGCTCTTACTAATCAATTATCTTTTTCTTCTAATGTGGAAAGTGGTAAAAGATCAAAGATCACTCTTCTTACATGATTTTGAATTAAGATTTTTATGTATCAAAGAATATCTTAAATGTGAGCAGTATATTTGGTTATATAGAGTAAAAAAACAACAACTTACATAAGTTGAGAGGCTCCATTTTAATTGTCACGGGTTGTCCCCAAAGCACACAATGCCGACACATTTTTTTATTTTTTTAATCTTTGTTAAAAGAAGAGAATTAATATTCTCATTCATATGTTTATTTATTGGACTGATCCGTGTTGGGCTGATTGTATAGCCTGGTAGTCTTTGGGCCTGTTACGTCTTTGGGCTTATGTTCTAGTGGGCTGTTTATTAGGTGGCTGGGCCAATCTTGACCCATGTGGTTTGTTATGATAGTTGTTTGGTTGTTATGTTTGTTTGTCAGGTTGTTGATTGAATAAAAAAGATCAAGGGGGCAAAGTGAAAGTTATCAAGGGTTGCGATCATCACTGAGTAAACATTTGGACTAAAGTGTAAATTCGAAAGCTGGGAATATAAAAGGAAAAGTCTTATACGCAGATGATTTAATTTTCCCCAAATCTCAGTCTCACATTCTCTCTCAAGTCTCAGGCGAATTTAGGGTTTCTGTGAGTTCGTTTGTATTCCTGTATTGTTCAAATTTGTTCTGCTTCTTGGCTGTTTGAGAAGTTTGTTTTCTGGTTATGCTCTCGACTGTTTGAGAGTTTCTTCTTCGTGTATTGATGATCGTCTGTTGTTGATCATCCAGGTATGTCTGTATTGTTTGTTTTTGTATGATTTCTGATCTCACTTATAGTGAGATCTAGGGTTTGGGGGGTGTTTTTAGTTTGGGTAAGATAATAAAGCTTTGGTCACAGTTTTTGTCGCTTCTCTTGTGTTATTGTGTTGATATCTATGGTTTGGTGCAAGCTTATTGATCAGATTGTGTAGTTCTTGAAAACTACAAATTTGATATTTCTAGGAGTTAAACGCACCCTCTTTAAGATCTTTCTATTTTGTCCTGTTTTATTTTTTGTTGTTGATTGAGTTAGTTGAAGTCGGGGTAGTGAGGACCGGCAGCTACTTGTTTGTCTGTGTTTTCTTGTTGTTATATATCTATAGTCTTATAGCTTTCTGTGTCTACTGTTGTTATTGTCGTTTATTAAGTTGTGGCTCCTGAGTAAAGGCATATCCAGGCACCATAGAGTGATGAACCTGGAATCTTATCCCTGACTCAGCTTCGCCTTAGAGTTGTTGTGCTCGTGTTGTCTGTTACTACAGTGAGTAGTTATCTGTTTGATAACTTGTTGTTTTCTTGCTTGTTCTCTGGTTGTATTGTGTTTATATATCTGCTTCTTTTGTTGGATTGTTCTATGAAATTTCAGTCTATTTAGGTACTTTATTGAGTGTGATTGTATGGTTGTAGACTTGTATATTAAAAATCTTGTTACACTTAATTATGAAGATTTGAAATGTTTGTGTAGTAATGAGCTTATTTTTTTTAAATCTGTCATTACTTGCAAATTGAGCATGTTCTCTTACTGTTTACAAGGTTGTTCTAACAAGGTTTTTTTTTTGGAATTTTTAACTTCAAGAGTGTTGCATATGAGGTAACTTGAAGCATTTCTTTAGTGTTGCAAAACTGAATGTTAGATCTTTCTTTTTCTTAATGGTAGTAAGTTGCAAGGTTGTAGTGTTGTATGTGTAGTCTATATCTAGGTTGTACCATGAGTGGAAAATATTTTTTGAAACTATGTTTTTCATGTTTTTTTGGAGCCTTTGTGATTTTTACTATTGTTCTATAATGAACGACTATTATAATTTGCAAAATTATATGTGAGAAGGAATGTGCTATGTTCAGAATTATCATACAAGTTCTACTAAAAAGGAAAAAAAATCAACACAATAAAAGTTGGGTTTATAACAGAGGTTTGTTTTTAAATTAGATGGTTATCCAGGATCTTAAAATTGGGTTATAAGAGCCGTGTCTACTATGTTTTGTATGGTTGGCCACTTGGTTCTCATGTTAGAGAAAGTCATCTAAGTAAAAATGATTACTAACTTTGTCACATGTTGTTTAGACTGAAAGTTGTCTTCTGATTGTTGAATCATATGTTTTTTTTGTGTGTTACATCATTTGTTTATTTTAAAAGTGTTGTCTTTTGTGAATCTCTTGTTTGTCAGAAGTGTTTCTAGAAGAGCTCTGGTCTTCAATTGCATTTCAAGAGTTTTTTTTTTTTTTTTGCTCATCTGAGAGTTGATTCTGATTTGCGAGGATTTCATGTCTGTTGTTTGTATGTTGTTCGTCAATAAGTGTGTAGCATCTTGTTAATTAGAGTTCATGTTGTTCTTAGTCTGTCTTGTTATCAAGTTTCTTAAACTCAAATGATGTTTTCTTTGTTAGTATGAGAAGTGTTATATGTTAGGTGTAGTTCAAGCTTCAAGTTTTTTGATATGTTCAATAAACTGGTACAAGTTTTCTTGGTTTATTGAACCTCATGTCTATATGTCTTGATAATAGAATATTGTATGTTCATTGTATGATTCAGTATTTTCAATCATGTTTAATTGTTTGATTTTTGACGTGATGTCGTGGTCACAATCAAATTTAATCCAAATACTACTAAATAGATAGTGGTAAGTGGGTATCGAACATAGGGAGTTTGTGGAAAATGTGTTATTTAAAAGTGTATCTAACTTGACTAAAATTAAACTAATTGCAAGTAAAGTAAAATTCAAGAGTTGATTTGAGTGAATTGGTTTTAGAACTAAATTTAACTAATTAAATTGCAAGAGAAAAGTTTTGGTTGTAAACAATTTAGAGACAACTAACCATCTTTAGTTTCCGGTTTGCTTTGACACTTATGCTAACATTCCACTAGAAAGAACTACATAGACATAGTTCATATGTGATCAATTGCAGTGATGAAAGGGAACTAAGTACTCAGATTCCTAGAACGTGAGGTTGTTACCCGATGATCAATCAACCCTTACCCAAGCCTAACTA
Organism: Helianthus tuberosus; assembly: GCA_030545235.1. Classification (NCBI taxonomy): domain Eukaryota; kingdom Viridiplantae; phylum Streptophyta; class Magnoliopsida; order Asterales; family Asteraceae; genus Helianthus; species Helianthus tuberosus. The sequence goes on from CM060436.1 coordinate 60,630,470, forward strand.
TACCCATGATATCTCGATTGCCAACGGCACCAAGAACGTATGATTTCTAATTAGTTCAACATAAGGATTAACAATTTACTAACAAACAATCACATACCATAACAAGCAATTCAATAAAGAGAATATTGTTATTCTAGAAATAAGGAAATAAACATAAGTGTCTTGCAAACCTTCCACCAAAGATAGTCACAAAATACTTAGCCACTCATGGCTTGAATCAACATCATCAATAAAGTTTCAATGTTCAAAGGAATCACCAACATAAAAACTAGATTAACAAGTGTTCTTCCAAGCTCAAAGTCTCCAACAATGCTCCCAATTCGTGTGTCAACCAAGGTGTAACCGAAAACCAATCATAAGACATCTTAAAACTTCATGAAATGGCCATTAAATGCACAAGTTACAAAGTTAGATCAGTCGGTGACGTAAGCTACGGCACCTGCCGTAGCTTACGGCGGTGAGAAGTCAACAAACGGTCAGCATGGCGCCGTAACCTACGGTGCCAGCTGTAGGCTACGGCACCCATCAGTTCTTTACGGCCCATATATTCTGAGCTACGGCAAGAGTTTTGTGCATAAGTGGAGGCCGTAACCTATGGCAAGAGCCGTAGGTTACGGTGCTGAGTGGAGCTCTTTTCCTTGTCTTCTTTGTGATCTCTTCCAAACTCCATTTTTTTGTTCCACAACTTCCCACCTCCTATCCAAGCTTCACAAAACTTGCTTCTTATGCATATTAACACCTGCAAATCCATACAACTAGTGGTTATCATGTTCAAGCAATTAACCGAGTAAAGCATGAGATTTTAATCTTTTTAAACCACTTAAGGGTTGTCCTACGGACCACCCGTCAATTTTCATGTAATATTATATTTTTGTGGTTGTATGGTCTTGTACTTTCATTAAGTTTAAACCTAAATGTTGTTGATTTGTGTGGTGTGAATCTTTCTCTTGGATCATGTGATTCAACTATGTTTTTGGACTGTCATAGTGTCTCCTGGGCGTTGTCCGTATGTCTTATTGTCTTTTGTTGTATGATTAGTCAAACCATGTGGTTTGTGTGTTCTCTAGTCAGTTGTTTTGCCAAGATTGTTCTTGATGTCTATGTCTGTCTAGTAATGAGATCTATATGTTGAGAATTTTTTTTGTCTTGAATGTTGTTAAAATGTATTTGGTTTACAGTCGCTATGTCTGCTTGTCTATAGTCTTGTTTGTATGCTTGTTGAGCTGTGTGGTTCATGTTTAACCGATGGTTTTGTCAAGACTAATTTGTATATGTGACAGCCTTGTATGTTTTTCTCTTGTGAGAAGTATTATTCTGGTCGCAAATTGTATATTTTTTGTGATTATTCAGGATTTGTTTGGCTGTGTCTTATAGTCTTGAGTATGTCTTGTTATTCTCAGTCTTGTTTATTAAAAGTATGTAATGTTAGCCTACTTGTATTTTTCTCTTGTGTAGGAGATGTTTTTTCTGGCTATACAAGTATGTGATTGTGCATTTTGCCAGAGTGTGTGTAGGCTTTCATTGTTGTCTGTGTTCTTAGTCATAAATGTTTGTCTGAGTTGTTTACAGTCTTTTATAGAAAGTTCTTTGATTTGTTGTTGGCAGTTGTATTTACTTCAAGAAATCTCCTGTCTCATCTTATTGTATGGTTGAATACTTGTTTGGCTGAGTTGGAATATTATTTTCTAGGAATCTTATTCTCTTGATCTATTTCTATAAGTTGTTGTGCATATGGCTCTGTTACAGGTGGATTTGTTTGTATTTTGTTTTGTATAGTTTTTGATAAATACTTGGTGTTAACTACAATTTACCTGTTAAAGCTTAGTAAAAGTGTCGTATCAATTTGTATGAATCCTTTTTTCATGAGAGGTCTTCTCACTTTGAAATAAATCTACATTTTTTGAGAAAGGGATTTTGTGCTAGTATTATTGAACCTGAAAAGGTTCGTACAGATGTTCAGGTTGCGTATATTTTTTGCGAAGGAATTGAGTGTTAACTGATGTTAATCTCTTTGTAAGGAACTTGGTAATTTAGACATGTTTGCCACCTAAATGAAGGGGACGTGTTAAAAGTGGTTTTTAGGCTGTCATTCAGGTTACAACAAGATCTTATGTGTGATAAAATGGGTATTATTAACATGTATAGTATATGAATGATGGGGTTGATAAACATGTTCAAACATATGAATGAAGGGGGGATGTTAAAAGAAGAGAATTAATATTCTCATTCATATGTTTATTTATTGGACTGATCCGTGTTGGGCTGATTGTATTGCCTGGTAGTCTTTGGGCCTGTTATGTCTTTGGGCTTATGTTCGAGTGGGCTGTTTGTTAGGTGGCTGGGCCAGTCTTGGCCCATGTGGTTTGTTATGAGGAGTCGTTTGTTTGTCAGGTTGTTGATTAAATAAAAAAAATCAAGGGGGCAAAGTGAAAGTTATCAAGGTTGCGATCATCACTGAGTAAACATTTGGACTAAAGTGTAAATTCGAAAGCCGGGAATATAAAAGGAAAAGTCTTATATGCAGATGATTTAATTTTCCCCAAATCTCAGTCTCACATTCTCTCTCAAGTCTCAAGCAAATTTGGGGTTTCTGTGAGTTCGTTTGTATTCATGTATTATTCAAATTTGTTCTGCTTCTCGGCTGTTTGAGAAGTTTGTTTTCTGGTTATGCTCTCAAATGTTTAAGAGTTTCTTCTTCGTGTATTTATGATCGTCTGTTGATGATCATCCAGGTATGTCTGTATTGTTTGTTTTTGTATGATTTCTGATCTCACTTATAGTGAGATCTAGGGTTTGGGGGGTGTTTTTGGTTTGGGTAAGATAATAAAGTTTTGGTCGCAGTTTTTTGTCGATTCTCTTGTGTTATTGTGTTGATATCTGTGGTTTGGTCCAAGCTTTCATACCATTTGACAATCTTTGTCGCCTGTAGCTATTTGACTAAGCATTAACTTCTTAAGAAAAATATTAAAGTTTACCATTTTTTTGGACAGTATTTTTAAATATTTTTAGACATGAATTTGTAATGAAAACTTGTGTCAAATACTTGTTGGAAATTTTGTGAATATTTTTTTTTACAAATATAGGAAATGTATTTTTCCTGATTTTGGACTATAAATATATATAAGAAACAGAGGTGAATATATATATCATCATCATCATCATACTCAGTATATCCCACCAATAGCAAAGCTAATGTAGGGTCTGAGAAGGGTAAGATGTAGGCATTCTTACCTCTACCCTGTATGAATAGAGATACTGCTTCCAGTGAGACCCCCGACTCGGTAGTAGTTTTGCATCAAGCTTGGACATAAGGCTCATAACATTGAACAATTGGGACAAAAGCCGATTAGCGCATGTACCCCCTTGTCTTTCGGCTATCAACACCACCACATGATGCATGATTAACCGTCCCTCGTTTTTAACGTTATTTTCACGAAATTAGTAAAATAACGTTAAAATTAGTGCACTTTTACTTTTGTCCCCCAAGGGCCCACACATATATACATTATGTGCGCATACCGTAAGCGGGGCGTGAGAAGTGAATATATATATATATATATATATATAGGGTGGGGATCGACTACAAAGTCCATTTTTCCTACAAAGTGTACAAAGTCATAAAACACTACAATTTCGGCCATAAAACACACTCAAAACCCATAAATAGCACAGTGAAGATCACTAAAACACAATATCCAAACACTAGCAGTCCATAAAAATTTCAAACGCACCATCATAGATCTATGAATATAAAACACAAGATGATAATCAACATAAAACACACTAATGTTAGTCATTTGATAATCAAAGCCACATCATCCAAAACACAAAACAAAACCCATAAATATGGCGTTTTAGTAATCTTTACTTTGTTATTTGTGGGTTTTAAGTGTATTTTATGGTTGACATTATGGTGTTTTATGACTTTTTACACTTTGTAGGAAAATGGACTTTGTAGCCAACTCTCACCCTATATATATAGGACAAAGATCCGTTAGGAACCACCCTTTATTGCGAGAACCGCGAGAACCAATGTGAACACAACCAAAAATACCTAAAAATAGCTAAAAAAAACACAAAAATTTTTTTTTAAATATTTTTTATAAAAAATCGCTACTTTTAGTAGCAAAAAAAAATTAAAAATTTTTTTTTGCTACTAAAAGTAGTGATTTTAACTTAAAAAATATTATAAAAAAAAAAACATTTTGTGTGTTTTTTTGATTTTTTTAGGTTTTTTTGGGGGGTTTAGCTTTTAGCATTTTAGATTGTGTGTGTGTGGGGGGGGGGGGGTTAGGTTTTTTGGGGGTTTTAGTTTTTAGCATTTAGCTTGTGGGGGGGGGGGGGGGTTAGGTTTTTTTTTTTTTTTTGGGGGGGGGGGGGGGTGGGGTTAGTTTTTTTAGGGTTTTTTTTAGCTATTTTAGGTTGTGTTCACATTGGTTCTCGCAATAAAGGTGGTTCTCGCATGAACCTTACCCTATATATATATAGGACAAAGATCCGTTAGGAACCACCTCTTATTGCGAGAACCGCGAGAACCAATGTGAACGCAACAAAAAATGCCTAAAAATAGCTAAAAATCACACAAATTTTTTTTTTTTTTATATTTTTTATAACAAAATCGCTACTTTCCGTAGCAAAAAAAAAAAATTTTTTTTTTGGCTTATAAAAGTAGCGATTTTAACATAAAAAATATTAAAAAAATCAAAAAAAAAAATTTTAAATTTTTTTTGATTTTTTTAGATTTTTTAAGGTTTTTTGGGGGTTTAGTTTTTAGCCTTTTAGCTGGGGGGGGGGGGGGGTAGGTTTTTGGGGGGTGGGGGAGGGGGGTTTAGGTTTTTGGGGTTTGGGTGGGGGAGGGGGGTGGGGTTAGGTTTTTTTTAGGTTTTTTGGGGGGGTTTAGTTTTTAACATTTAGCTTGGGGGGGGGGGGGGGTGGGGTTAGGTTTTTTTTTAGGTTTTTTGGGGGGGGTTTAGTTTTTTAACATTTAGCTTGGGGGGGGGGGGGGGGGTGGGGGTTAGGTTTTTTTAGGTTTTTTTTAGGTTTTTTTAGCTATTTTAGGTTGTGTTCACATTGGTTCTCGCGGTTCTCGCAATAAAGGTGGTTCTCGCATGAACCTTACCCTATATATATATGTATATATATATATATATAGGGAGGGGCTCATGCGAGAACCACCCTTATTGTGAGAACCTTGAGAACCAATGTGAACACAACCTAAAATAGCTAAAAAAACCTAAAAAAACCTAACCCCCACCCCCCAAAAACCTAAACCCCCCCCCCCCCCCCAAAAAAAAAAACCTAAACCCCCCTCCCCCACCCCCCAAAAAAACCTAAACCCCCAAAAAACCTAAAAGAATCTAAAAAAAATCTAAAAAAATCTAAAAAAAATCTAAAAATTTTTTTTTGATTTTTTTAATTTTTTTTAGGTTAAAATCGCTACTTTTCGAAGCAAAAAAAAAATTTAAAAATTTTTTTTTTTTTTTGGCTTCGAAAAGTAGCGATTTTTTTATAAAAAATATTAAAAAATTCAAAAAAAAAATTTTTGTGTGATTTTTAGCTATTTTTAGGCATTTTTGGTGTGTTCACATTGGTTCTCGCGGTTCTCACAATAAGAGGTGGTTCTCGCATGATCTTCTCCCTATATATATATATATCTTTGTGGGTTTATGTTCTATGTTGGAAGACCTTCGCAACAAGCCAAACCGCATCCAAAATAGAGCTAAGATGAATGATACATTGATGCTCAAAGTTTGATATTTGAAACATTAGTGGAAAGTGGCACATTGTCTCACATAGGAGGAGAGACAAAATTGTAGGTGGTAAATAAGTGGGGACTCTCCTTCCTTATTGTTCCATGGAAACATACACTAGTGTAGTCGCGAATGGTGCGGCATGTTCGTATAGGCGTACAAAGATGGGTCAATATGGTGCGAGTGTGTAGCGTGTTCGTATAGGCTCACTAATGACGTGGTGTTTGCGCACCAGAGTGGCGCATGCTTGTGTATTCGCGCACACACCAGCGTACCAGTTCCTACGCACGCGTGCCTTGCAGCAACTTCCCAGACTTCAGCAACAAAGCAACTTCAAATTTCCAGTTGAAACAGACTAATCAAGAGCATTGACTGGGAATTAAATGACGGACTAAAATGCATTGAAGCCGTTTAATGCAGTTTAATCTTCTCCTTTAATTCATTTTTCTGTTCATCTCAACCTGTAGTATAAATACTTAGTGAGACTTGGTTGCAGAATACACCAGGAACACCAACAACTAATGCGAAATTACCTCTGCAAAATTATGATCTTCTTGCTTTTTGTCTCAAGGTATTCTTCGGACCCTCGAGCCAACTCCGACAATACTACTGCTTCGGCTGTTGTAACCTGCAAAACAAAACGAGTTCTCTTGGGAGACTCAGTTGGTGATGCAATGATTTAGACAAAAGGAAGGTCAAGATTATTTTAATACTTACTCGCTTGTAACACGAATAATATCCATAAGATTGGTCTTGCTATAGTGGCTTTAAGAAATTTGTAAGTTCACCAAATGAATGTCAAAACTGATTTTTTAAATGGCAATTTAGAAGAAGAGATTTATATGGAGCAACCAGAAGGTTTCTCCACCCCAGGTCAAGAGGGTAAAGTGTGTAAACTCGTCACGTCTTTGTATGGCTTGAAGCAAGCTCCAAACAATGGCACTGAAAGTTTGATCATGTCATGATTGACAATGGTTTCAAAATAAATGATCATGTTAAGGGGCAACGTTTCAAAATTTTCTTTTTTTTTTATAGGGGCAACGAAATCGAAAAAACGTCAATTTTTTTTCCAAAATTTACACTACCGTCGGAGCGTTAAGGTGTAACAGGGGCTACCCCTTATCTCAAGTTATATCCTCCCTGGATGTGAAAAAAATACATTAAAGACCTTGATAAACTCGAAGAAGTTCATTTACTAGTATTGTAAAAGATATCATGATTTCACATATCTTATAGACAAGTCTTTGGAAAATGACACATTTGATGTTAGAAATTTAGACACATAATTATGAGGATAAAGATATACACTAATTGCTCGTATTCAATATCTAACATATTATCTTGATATAAACTTTTGTCATTTCAAATGTAATAATTATAAAATGAGTATGTTAAGTTAAGATATGATATCTTAAATATTCAAATAAACACGTGGTAAATTTTTTTGAATAGTAAACTTCATTAAAACACGTGGTAAATTATATCTGTAAATTGTTGTGAAACAATATAAATAAAAGTCAGGTACAATCACATTTACTTTCCGATTAGATCATCCGTAATGGGCATGTATTCATCAAGATTTCGCCCCAAAAACGCCCAATACCGCCGCACCCCCACCCCCTGGGCGTGTTTTGGCGTTTTTTGTGAAAAAAACTTGTCGAGCGTGATTTAAAACACGCCAAAATTGCAAATTGTTGGCCAATCAGATTAGACCATGTGGGTTTAGAGTAGGATTTTTCTTAACAATACACGTGAAAGTTATGATCATTATTGATCACATACGAATTATTAAAATTCAATTTTCTAAAATAAAACATCTTGAGTAAATTACAAGTTTTGTCCTTTATGTTTACATCAAATTTCAGACGCTGTCCTTTTGGCTAAAAGTTTACAGGCGGTGTCCTTTACCTTTCAAAATCTTGCACGTTTTGTCCTTTAGACCAAACCTGGTTAGAAATCTTAGTTAAACAATGTCATGTGTAATGCACATGAGGGTAAACTTGTAATTTACTCATACAATTATATACTCATAACTTTCTTCACTGTGGGCCCCTTAAGCCAAAGCTCACCCATCCGATTCACCGGCAACACCTTTCCGGTATCCAGATCCACAATCTTCCCCATCATATTCGCCGATAACTTCCCCGCCGCCCCGTAGAGCCGGCTCTCCTCCACCGTATCCGTACTCGCACCGATTCCAGTCGACTCCGTCAATCCATATCCTTGCATAATCGTCACTCCAAGATACTTCTCCATAAAACCTTATGTCAACTCCTTACTCAATGATGCTCCACCAGATAACACATACTTTAGCGTTTTCAAATCGTACTTTGACCTAATTTGACTGGCGTTGTTCACCAACACCACCAGTATCGATGGAACCAACGGCAGGTATGTCACACCGTACTGTCTGGTCGCCGATAACATCTCGTGGATCTCGAATTTTGACAAAACCACAACCATCGCTGTAACAACCCACACGTTCGTGCGTTGTTACTACTCGATTATACTCGTTACGCCTAGCACCAGAGATTCGGATCATAATGTAGCTATATCGCATACATCGCTATTTTGCAGTATTTTCGCATGATACGCATACTTTATCGCTATAACACATCGCATCACACACACTAACGCTCACGATGACGTTGAGTGAGGACCTATTCTACCCTCCTCGATGGCCGTGATGCGTCGCAGAGTAACACATATTCGAAACGAAACCCGATTATTATATCGCAACTTTGGATATTTATACGACCCTACGTGACTAATTATACTAAATATCTGAGCATGGGTATGAAAAGGTGTAACCAAACTATCGCGACGCTTAACGAACAAAATGAAACATCGAAACGCGACACGCCGGAGACCACCGAGACCACCGATCGAGTGACTGATCGATCGAGTGGCCACCCGATCGGATTACCACCCGATCGGACAGCCACCCGATCGGACAGCCATCCGATCCGTTGCACTTCTTCCCCTTCACTCCACTTCACCTATAAATAGCACTTGTCACATCACTTGAACAGTGATGTGACAGCTCTCACTCGACCAGCACGCTTTTGGGGCTTTTCCTCTCGATTCCTCGCGATTCTTGTAAGTTTTCGACCTAAATCTTGTACTTCCATAATCTACACGCACTTCTCCATCATTTTCTCTTTCGAATCTTAACTTTTAACCGTGAAATCTTTGGATTTGAGCCGTTCTAAGGTGATGTCATCATGGAGTTCTTAGGAACAATGAAGTGTGATCTCATCTCATCAAGAACAGTCCAGACCTGATAGATTCCTCGGTGTATAAACACTAATCTCACCTATATCTAAGCCGAATCTAAGTTTTCTAAACTTTTCTTCAACTTTCTTAACTTTTCACTCAAAACCGGTAGCAACAGAGCTCGTACAGACCTTCTACTCTGTCTCTAGTGGAGTGTCGGTTTGAGAACTGGTTCCTACCAACGAGATGACCGGCTTATCGTGTTGAACAAGAACAACCGTCGAAAACAGCTGACTGATCGGACGGGGTGATTCCCATCCTATCCAATGACTTGGACTTGGTGGAGTTTCCATTGTTTAGCTCGTAGTCATACCGTCTCGATCAAATCGCAGAAACCTAACAAAATAAACAAGTTGTGGAACAATCAGGCTGCGGGACGGATTGCCGTCCGATCGGATTACCGTCCGATCGGACTGCCACCCGATCGACCCGCAATCCGATCGGATTGCACTTGGTATCAAGACTTCAACAATTTTCAAACATTCAAGGATCTGAACAACGAACGGATTGTCGTCCGATCGGATTGCCGTCTGATCGAACGACCATCCGATCGGCTGACTTTTGGATCCTCAACACTTAAACACACGTCAGTTCCAACGGATTGTCACCCGATCGAGTGACCAGTCTGCTATGAACTCATCAGCAACCAAAGTGTCTTACCAATCAGATCACCGTCCGATCGAACAGCCACCCGATCAGGTTGTCACCCGATCGACCGACCTGAAGGGTAGAGATACCTCTCTGTTTTCAAATGCTACAACAAAAAACTTCAAAAGGCAAACCATCATACACAAACGCATTTTTCCCAAACGAGGTAGCAATCCAATCGAGCAGTCACCCGATCGGATGACCATCCGAACGGATTGCCACCCGATCGGATTGCCATCCGATCGGAGTACTGTCTGATCCATTGACACCTTGCTCTGTTTCACGCACTATTCGATGTTTACACTACCAATCTGTAATCAGGATAATCTCATACGCGCTCCCTCCAATCCAACCAAGTTGTGTTTGCTTGCCGAACACCGACTGTGAGTATACTTGAACCCTTTTTGCTTTTGCACTTTTGGGTGTAACATACGTTGCTATCAAATCAAATCACATCAAATGCTTAAACTATTTATCACTTGCGAATGACCAATGTGCATAGTTATACGTGATGCTAGTTACATATGTGCTAGGACTTATACTCGCGACGTCTCACCATGACTAGTATAGTACTATTGCGCCCAACGGGGTCTAGTTTAGCAATCGCGATCGAAGCTCGAGGACTTAGCTGGTAGTATCAGTTTTGTGAGTATATATGTCGTGTATTACGTTTATGTATGTGGCAATTCGCAGCTTTTATCTATTACACTATTACATATCAAACCTGTATGCTATCCAATACTTTTGTATTGACATTATTTTAACGTATGTTGCAGGTTTGGTCGCAGTCTACATTAAATCAAGCTAGGAAGTCTAGAAACACACCTAAAATCTAGGTTGTCGGATTTGTATTGTTTGGGAGAACATGAAATTCGTGACAGCTTATGTGATTGTACTTGTTTATTAGTATGGGATAATGAACGCATTAATACTGTCGCAATTTAGTTGTTATGGATTCTCTTGAGCAATCTGATTCGCCTAGTGCCGCGCCCCGATGATTCCGCCATCGGTTGGGGTGTGACAGTCGCTCCCGACGCGATTAATCCGGTTGCGAACGCTACTAATCCGTAGATGTGAAACATCGGAACGGTGCAGAGGAACGTTTGTTGATTATCGTCTAGCTGAAACCGTCCGATAACAGTTTGAACCATCGCGATAACTCTATCATCCTGCGTCACTCGCTCCTTAATCCGTTTGCGATTCGGTTCCGTTTTCATCATTTCATCCAACGTATTCACGATCTTACCGATTTTACTGTTTTTACCGATTCCGATGTCAGATCCGATCAGTACGATCGGAATATTCGAATCGGAAAGTTTCGAAACAAGTTCGGAAGTTGTGAAAGCGAGTACTGGCTTTGGCTTAAGGGGCCCACAGTGATGAAAGGTATGAGTATATAATTGTATGAGTAAATTACAAGTTTACCCTCATGTGCATTGCACATGACATGTTTTAATTGAGATTTCTAACCATGTTTGGCCTAAAGAACAAAACGTGCAAGATTTTGAAAGGTAAAGGACACCGCCTGTAAACTTTTGGCCAAAAGGACAGCGCCTGAAATTTGATGTAAACATAAGGATAAAACTTTTAATTTACTCTAACATCTTTGATATTGCTTCCCATTTTATTATATATGGTCCAAACATAATTTTTTGCTTGAATTGAATTAACCAATAATAAGTTATAAAACTAATGGTTCAGTTTTAGTTGTCTTTCTTAAAAGATAGTGATACGTGCTTAATCCACACAAAGATGCCATGTCACCCATGTTTAGGCCATTTATGCATTTGTTTTCTAATACTGCATAATATTAGGAGTAGTTAAATTACCAAAGCATTTTCTATTATTGCAATTTGTAGGTCACGTAGCCATGTTGAGGTTAATGTTGCATGCATGTCCCTTGAAAGAGGGAGTAGTGGAGTAGTAAGTTAGGATAGTTTTGCATATATATTTCGATGTACTGCATAATGGAAAAAAGAAGAGAAAATTGTAGCAAAACTAGTCTTGTTATTTATCTTTTTTCTTGGAGCTTGACCCCCTCTAAGGGTTATCTATCTTGGGAGTTTGTAGGTTTTCTCCGTAAACCTATCAATTGGTGCTTTTCCCGAATTCACCTCCATCATGACCTCAAAAATAACATTGTTGCTCGACGAAATGTGGGCTAATATCGAGAAAAACCAACAACGCCTCGTCGAGTTCTGCGCTAGCCTCGGTCTACCTCCACCACCTCCATTCGCCGCTCGTCCGCCACTACCACCTCCTCGTCCGCCACTCAAGCCGTTTGTTCCGCCACCCAAACCGTTTGCTCCAAAACCCCTCCTACATCAACTAAAATCATCCGCATCCAAAAAACGCACCTATCGTCACCACAAAACTACCCCAAAAACCGCGCCCAAACGAACCTATTCTACCACACCAACCGCACCAAAACCAACCTCAAACGGAACCCATCGACACCCTAAACCAGCCCCCAAAACTGCACATTCACCTACCCAACATGACACCCACAAAACCCGAGTCTCGCCATTGAACAACATAGAACCGAATGCCACCGTACAACGAGATTGGCGACCTCTATGGCACCAATCGAGCCGTTACGTTACAACGAAGCCGAATGCAGCCGGAAGACATGAATGGCGGCCACCATGGACGCGTATCCCATCCTTGAGGACAAGGACATTTTTTAGGGCGGGAGTATGGATACGTGCTTAATCCACACAAAGATGCCATGTCACCCATGTTTAGGCCATTTATGCATTTGTTTTCTAGTACTGCATAATATTAGGAGTAGTTAAATTACCAAAGCATTTTCTATTATTGCAATTTGTAGGTCACGTAGCCATGTTGAGGTTAATGTTGCATGCATGTCCCTTGAAAGAGGGAGTAGTAAGTTAGGATAGTTTTGCATATATATTTCGATGTACCGCATAATGGAAAAAAGAAGAGAAAATTGTTGCAAAACTAGTCTTGTTCTTGGAGCTTGACCCCCTCTAAGGGTTATCTATCTTGGGAGTTTGTAGGTTTTCTCCGTAAACCTATCAGATAGTGAGGCGAGTTCTAACTAACATCGATATAGTCATATAGGATGCAATAGAGCAATGATGTAACCGGACCAAATATTCTAACCCTAACATATATAAACTGTAATGTTTAATCTAGGACCGTCATGAATAAATATGTCATTAGGCTATAGGAAGTGGTCATGATCCTCATGATCACCATGACCCTCCACATCAGCGCCATGTCACCTACTTCTAATCCATCATCCAAAACCACTACCCTAAGAGTGTGATCATGACTCAAACCACTATTATCTTATTTTAATTTATTTTTGTGAAAAGTAAAGAAAATATTGAATAAGGAAAGGACCATGGTTGTCATGGTTTAGTCCATGGGAATCATGGTAGATGAGACAATGAGGTGGTGTAGCGATTCATTAATGGTCTTACGTGGCGATTGATGACTCAACCATACCCCTCACACCCTATATCCTTAGTTATGTTATCAATTCTCAAATGTCTCATAAATTTACACTATTGTCAAGTGAAATATATCTTTTGATGCTATTTTTCTAAGCATAACCACATCCTTGAATTACAAATAACCCATTTAATTTAGGCATGTAATAACCCATATTATTGCTTTATTAAAAAAAACTTAATTGTTGCAAAATCATTTATTAACGTTCTAATTTGTCACAATGTTGAGTACTAAGGCCAAACAATGTCACAATGTTGAGTACTAATGCCAAACCTTGTTAACTTTTTTGTTAAGTTTTACTAAAATGACTAAAATGCCCTTTAATAGTTAAAGTTTTTAGTCATTTTGTAAAACTTAGAAACTACGGGGACTATATGTTAAATGATCAAACTTGTTAAATCAAACAAAAAGAAAACCCACCTTTCAGGGGGTCTTCTCCGGCAAAGTCGTCGGTTCCGGCAATATCGGATCAGTAAAATTTACTCATTTAACTTGCTTTTTTCGTTAATGTTTATCACTATCATAATCAAAACTATCAACTCGTTTGTTTCATGTATAAACTGCAAATTATGCTTATCCGCTAGCCCGTTTAACTCCGAAATTATCTTCATCGCCTAAATCTGTTATATCTTTAATTCGAGTTTAAATAAACGCATCTTGACCCGATGCGACCTCATTCCTACACGATTGCACAACCAATTTCACATCTACAACTGCTATTTGTTCGTTATATCATACACAACCAAAGCCCCATATTTATTTCAACTTACAAAACTGTTATATACGTAGATCAGATATTTGTTTTAGTTATTTTTATAAATCTTAACTTAGTTTATTATTTGGATTAACTTAAAAAGTTTATTTTACTAGTATATATTTATAAACTTTGAGTTTATAAATAATAAACTTCAAATCCATTTAATTTTATAAAAAATATAAATAAAACAGAAGACATTACTTTAAATTATTTTAGTCAAATATACTTCATTAAAAAATATCCCCTCTAGTTATCAAATGGCATTTTAATCAATTTAGCAAGACTTTAACAAAAAAGTTAACAAGGTTTAGCCATAGTACTCAACATTGTGACAAGGTTTGGCCTTAGTACTTAACATTGTGACAAATTAGAATGTTAATACCTGATTTTGCAACAAAAAACGATTAGTACCCAAAATTGAAATTTGACAAAAACCACAAAGACCAACGGTGTAATTTTTTCATCTAAAAATCACACTTTTGTTAAATTCTTAAGTGGCTTGGTTTTTCGAAAAATATTTTTACAAAGAATTAAGATTAATATGTATTTTTATCTTGTTATCAGTCACGTTTCTGCCGGTTTAAAAAAATAAATAAATTAATACACTAAAATAATTTCAGTCAAAGTTCTAATTATTTTTAATTGGTTAGTCATTAAACTTTGTTTGTCTTATTTATAAACAGAAGAAAAAAAACTAATATATAACATATTTTTTAACCAGTTAAATTTCTTTTTATACTTAACTATTTTTAGCATTAAATTATGCTAGATAGTAATGTTTTAGCCCATTATTTTGATTGTTGACACTTTGATTGATGTCAGAGTCCTGGCGAGAATTCATCTCAAACCTAACCACCACCAGGGTTTTACCCATGATGCCCGAGTTCGATCCCCACTTAAGGCGGTTTATTCCCCTCTGTGGCGGCCCTCAATCCGTCAAGCCATATTCGATGTGGCGAGGCACCTGTGGGGTTTTTCCTTTGGACGCCGGTCACTCTTTGACGCCAGCTGGGGCACGGTTCAGACACTCACGTCTGGCCGGAGAGGGGCGACATGCCTCCCCAATGCGCGAGGGGGGGGGGGGGTTTCTCGC
This sequence comes from Helianthus tuberosus, assembly GCA_030545235.1. Lineage (NCBI taxonomy): Eukaryota > Viridiplantae > Streptophyta > Magnoliopsida > Asterales > Asteraceae > Helianthus > Helianthus tuberosus. Next base: position 60,645,474 of record CM060436.1, read on the forward strand.
ACCCAAAAAATTGTGACACCTTGCCGTTCAAAAAAAAAAAAGATGGATTCGAAAATGTGGTGGTAGCTCTTGTGGTGGTATAATGGCTGTCAAGTGACAGTTGGCTTTATGGTTTACTAGGGAATGCGTAAGCCAAACTCTAAAGCCAACGTGAGTCCAGTTAAGACAACATAGTCTGGTCGGAGTGAGACAACGAGGCTCTCCAATTTAAGAAGTGCGATAGCCTAATACAAGAAAGTCACCGTTCTAATAAAAAAAAATAAAGATTCGAAACTAACTCGAAACCATATTGTTAAAATTCCAGGTCATAGGACCTCCCATCATTAAAGGTGTACAGATCGTTTTTTTAAACCGATTTCGATTCCGGTCAATAAAAAGCCAAACCGGTTTTTGCCCCACCGATTTCCATGTGAGTAATGATCGGTTTTAGTTGGTTCATCTTACACCGGTTCCAAACCAGTTTTAAGAACTTTGGTGAAAATGCATCTCAAACCTCTCCAGTTAGATAAAGATCCCAACTGACCCAAAATCAAGACCACATTATTCAAATTCCACTTCCTAGGACCGCCCACTATTAAAGGTGTACAAATCGCTTTTTCCCCAAAGTTTCATCCTTTTTTTCCAACCGGTTTTCAAGTGAAAAATGATTAGTTTTTCACCACTTCGGTTCATCCTACACCTGTTTCAACGGAGGGGTTTCCAAACCCGTCTCAAACCTATGGGTTCTTCGGTTCCAAACCAGTCCCACACTCCCACCTAAACAAGTTTGCTTTTCGCTTTTCCGATTTGGTAAACCAAACCGGTTTTTCCCCACCTTTGAGGTTGGTTTTAAACTTTTTTTGAACGACCAACGAATCCTTCAAATGGGCTACTGGCAAAATTCACCATATCGGGATACACTCGCCTGCGAGCCGGGGAAAACCCTCACCTAGGGCCGAAGCCCGTGAACACTCGCCCGAAGGCAGGACAGTGCGGTGAGGTAAAACCCGCTCAGTTCAAGGATCGAACTAGTGATCTCCACCTATTCACCTAGTCTCCCATCATCACCAGGTGTCGCAGAAAATAATGGGGAGGACAGAAATCAAACTTAGGTCTTTTAGAACACCAAGATTCTCACTTACCACTCCGGTACTCCACCACCACCTCATTAGTAGGTTGGTCTTAAACTGTTTATTTATTGCTAACCATTGGTCACATTAACACTTAATAATAAGAGTTAAATGCCATTTTAGTCCCTGTGGTTTGGGCCATTTTGCCAGTTTAGTCCAAAGGTTTCATTTTTAACACGTGGGTCCAAAAAGGTTTCACAGTTGCCATTTTAGTCCAGTTAGTTAACTTCATCCATTTTTTGTTAACGAGAAGGCCAATTTGGTCATTTTGTATGTAATTCTGTTAACTAAAAGGTCAATTCAGCCATATAAAATGACCGAATTGGCCTTCTCGTTAACAGAAAAAATGGATGAAGTTAACCAACTGGACTAAAATGGCAACTGTGAAACATTTTTGGACCCACAGGTTAAAAATGAAACCTTTGGACTAAACTGGCAAAATGGCCCAAACCACAGGGACTAAAATGGCATTTAACTCTAATAATAATAATAATATTTAAAAGAGTTAATTGCCCGGATAGTCCCTATGGTTTCACGTTTTTTCACATTTAGTCCCCACCTTTTGAAAATAGCAGGTATGCTTTCTATGCTGTGTTATTTTGTACTCGGATAGTCCCCTGAGTAGATGTCAGTTAGTTTGGAGCAGATATGCTCCCTATGGTTTGTCATTTTGTTACTCGGATAGTTCCCTAAGTAAATGTCAGGGGACTATCCGAGTAACAAAATGACAAACCATAGGGAGCATACCTGCTATTTCCAAAAGGTGGGGACTAAACGTAAAAAAAGTGAAACCATAGGTAAATGTCAGGGGACTATGTTCCCTATGGTTTGTCATTTTGTTACTTGGATAGTCCCCTAAGTAAATGTCAGGGGACTATCCGAGTAACAAAATGACAAACCATAGGGAGCATACCTGCTATTTTCAAAAGGTGGAGACTAAACGTAAAAAAAGTGAAACCATAGGTAAATGTAAGGGGACTATGTTCCCTATGGTTTGTCATTTTGTTACTCGGATAGTCCCCTAAGTAAATGTCAGGGGACTATCCGAGTAACAAAATGACAAACCATAGAGAGCATACCTGCTATTTCCAAAAGGTGGAGACTAAACGTAAAAAAAAGTGAACCATAGGAACCATCCGGGCATTCGCCCAGATAGATAATAATCAAACAAGACATAACCTTGTCACTACCAAAGCGTTGGCATTCGCCGCCACCTCTACAACACCCCACGCGCCAATCATCCAAGCCCCACGCGCCGCCCCCACCAGCACCACATAGCAGCTCACCACCATCTCCCCACACCCTTTTGTCCTCACATCTCCAAACCCACCTCAAAACCAAGATCTGAACACTCCAATTCTCATAAAGTTTCAAACTTTATTTATGAACAACAACAATAATCAATGGGAGGAGTGACGTCATCAATTGCTGCAAAGTTTGCATTTTTCCCTCCCACTCCGCCGTCGTACACGGTGGAGGACGACGGTGGTGGTCAGCTGGTTATCCCAGAGGTGCCACGGAGGGAGGGTGTGGATGTGGATGTCTTGAAGCTTAGAACTAAAAAGGGGAATGAGATTGTGACTGTTTATATTAAGCATCCTAAAGCTAATGCTACCCTTTTGTATTCTCATGGTAATGCTGCTGATTTGGGTCAAATGTTTGAGCTTTTTGTGGAGTTGAGCCTTCGTCTCAGAGTTAATCTTGTTGGGTATGTTGTTGATGATCTTTTGTTATTTGAAACTTGCTTAATTTTGGTGAAAAGTGGTTGTTTATGCCTTATGGTCAAAGTTGTGTGTAAAGATTAATAAGTTTAGTACTTTATGGTAATAGGTTGATCTTGTTTAGTTTAGGATTATTGTTAATCTTGTTGGGTATGTTGTTGATGATCTTTTGTTATTTGAAACTTGCTTAATTTTGGTGAAGTGGTTGTTTATGCCTTATGGTCATAGTTGTGTGTAAAGATTAACAAGTTTAGTACTTTATGGTAATAGGTTGATCTTGTTTAGTTTAGGATTATTGTTAATCTTGTTGGGTATGTTGTTGATGATCTTTTCTTATGTGAAACTTGCTTAATTTATGTCAAAATGGATAGTTTATGTTCGTAATTATGTGTAAAGATCAAGAAATGTTGCACCTTTATGCTAATAAGTTGAAGGGTTTGATCTTTTTCAGTTTGGGATTTATTGTTGATCTTGTTGGGTATGTTCTTGAACTTGATGATCTTTTGTTATGTGAAGTTTGCTTAATTTAGCTGAATATTGATTGTTTAGGTTCATAGTTGTGTATAAAGATCAAGATATCTAGCACTTTATGGCAATAATTATTGAATGGCTTGCTCTCATTTAAATTTTGGATTACTGTTTATATGCTTCGTTTAGTCGAAATGAGCCTCCGTATTCATGTTAATCTTGTTGGGTGTCTTCTTGAATCTTTTCCCTGACTGTTCAATTGATTGTTTCAGCTGTAGGATTCATGTTTTTCTTGTTTGTAAGTTTATATATGCGCATAAATATCAAGAAATATAGCACTTTATGGCAGTAAATTGAAGGGTTTGATCTTGCTTAGTTTAAGATTATTGTTCATATGCTTTTTTGTCGAATTTGTTAATCTTGTTGGGTATGTTGTTGAATCTTTTTTACAAACTGTTCAATTGATGATGATGGTCATGATTTTGTGTAAAGATCAAGAAGTTTAGTACTTTATGGTAATAAGTTGAATTCAATTTGGGATTATTGTTCATATGCTTCTTTTTGTTGAATTGAGTCTGCGATGTGTTCGTGTTAATATTGTTCAGTATGTTCTTGATGATCTTATGTTATGTAAAGTTTGCTTAATTTTGGTGAAAACTGGTTGTTTTTGTTCATAATTACATATAAAGATCAAGAAAGCTAGCACTTTATGGCAAGAAATTGAAGGGTTTGATCTTGTGTAGTTTAGGATTAATGTTCATATACTTTTTTGTCGAATTTGTTAATCTTGTTCAATACCTTATAGATCTTTTCACAATCTGTTAACTGAAAATTTGATTATTCAGTTCATACTTATGTATAAAGATCAAGAAATATAGCACTTTATGGTATTAAGTTAAAGGGCTTCATCATGTTCAATTTGGGATTATTGTTCTGTTCAATGTTCATATGCTTCTTTTTGTCGAATTGAGTCCTCATTTTCGCTTTAATCTTTTTGGGTATGTTCTTAAATCTTTTCTCTAACTGTTCATTTGATTGTTTCAGCTGTGGAATTTATGTTTTTGTTGTTCGCTAAGTTCATGATTATGCATAATTATCAAGAAATCTAGCACTTTATGGCAGTAAATTGAAGGGTTTGATCTTTTTTAGTTTATGGTTATTGTTCGTATGCTTCTTTTTTGAGCCGGGGGTCTCACTGGAAGCAGCCTCTCTATTCTTAAGAGATAGAGGTAAGGCTGTCTACATCTTACCCTCTTCAGACCCTACATAGCTTTGCTATTGGTGGGATTTACTGAGTATGATGATGATGTTTGTATGCTTCTTTTTGTCGAATTTGTTAATCTTTTTGGGTTAGTTATTGAATCTTTTCACAAACTTTTCAATTGATGATGAAGTCATGTTCTACGAAATTTGCTTAATTTAGCTAAAAATTGTTTTGAAAGTTCATAATTATGCATAAAGATCAAGAAAAATGCACTTTATGGTGTAGGTTTATCTTGACGGGTCATTGGATACGGGTCGAAAAAGTGGATCGGTATCAAACGGGTTGTAGAAACTTTGTTAATTTCGTCACATGGTTTTACTGTTTAATTAGATCATGGGTAGTTTAATTGTTTAGTCGAAGTTATGGGTTAGTGCGTAGGTTATTTTCTCTTATTTTTTAATAATATCTTAAATAATTTAAATGGGGAAAATTGACCATTATGCCCTCATGTGAGTGGCACATGACCTGACTTAATGTTAAAAACAAATTGGGTTAAGCCATAAGGACACCGCCTGGTGATAAACAATAACATAAAAGATATCCGCTGTAATTTCGTTAGTTAAAGGACACCGCCTGAAATTTGGCTAAAACTTAAAGGTCGTAAAACGCAATTCACTCTTTTTCTTATTTAATGTTAGTTCTTTGGTTAAATGAATGAAAGGGTCTTAATTATGCATAAGGATCAAAGAATATTAATTGATGATGTCATGTTAAGTGAAATTTACTAAATTTAGCTGAAAATCAATTTTTAAGTTCATAATTATGCATAAAGATCAAAGAATCTAGCACTTTATGGCAATAAATTAAAGGGTTTAATCTGGTTATGGAATTATTGTTCATATTCTTTATGTCGAACCGAGCCTTCGTGTTCGTGTTCGTGTTAGTGTTAGTGTTAGTGTTAATCCTGTTGGGTATGTTTGATGTCATGTTCTGTGAAATTTGCTTAATTTACCTAAAAAATTGTTTGTTTATGCTCATAATTAGGCATAAATATCAAGAAATCTAGCACTTTGTGGCAATAAGTTGAAGGGTTTGAACATGTTCAATTTAGGATTGTTGTACATAGCTTCATATTAATCTTTCGTATGTTTTGATTGATTTGTAGCCTATCGTATGCTTTAACATGAGCTTAAGGTTATGCCTTTCGAGTTTGGATTTATGTTGACGACTTTGGGTGTGCGGTTATAGGCGAAGATCTAGAATTCCTTAAAACCGTAGATGGTTCTAGAACCGTGTAGAGCTTTCTAAGAGTGTTTTTGATTCAGTTGGAACTTTTATGTTTGTGGGATACTCTTGATGCTTACGGGTGTTTGGACATGCGTTTAAAAATGATTATCACGATTTGGAGTCCTTGGTTTTACGCCTCCATAGGTTTTGATGGTGTCTCATGTACTTCGAGGTCCAAGTTAGGGTCTATAGAAGGTTGATATATAAAACAACCAAAGGGATGAAGAAAATAAAATGTTCATTTGATAAAAGGTTGATATGTAAAACAGATGAGAGAGACGTAACTTCTAGTTGTAAATAAAGCTTATTTGTTTCTATGTAAAGCAACGCCTCGTGTACGTGATGCGCAAGCCTCCCGCCTCGGCTTTTGCGACCTAAGCACCTTTAAGTGCCTTGCGCTTTTTTTTTAACCAAGTTGGAGTCTCAAAAATCACTTATGAGTTATAGAGTGTTGGGAAATTGATCATTCATTCGGGGTTTCTTATCTATAGTTAGATTTGGAGAAACATGTAAGGAGTTGTGTAAGAAAAATGATTATTAAGATAGATATTAAATTACCGACGTATCCCCAGGAGTGACCAACTTTGACCCGTTGTAAAATTTGAGTTACCCAAATAAACCCATTCATTTAACGAGTTATGATTGTCATGTGTACTTATTTCTTCATTTTCAGCGTCTAAACTCTTCTCTTATGTATATGCAGATACGACTACTCTGGCTATGGACAATCAACCGGAAAGGTTTGTTATCTAACTTCATATGCACGTTATATACCTTTTAAAACATATTCTACGATTGCTATTTAACAAAAACTATGGTTCCTAATTTAGTAATGTGACAATTGTCCTCATTTTTTGTTCATAACAGCCATCCGAGTGCAATACATACGCGGACGTTGACGCAGTGTATAAATGCCTCAAGGAGAAATACGGTGTTAAAGATGACCAACTAATCGTATACGGTCAATCTGTTGGTAGCGGTCCCACCATTGATCTTGCATCACGTATACCCGACTTAAGAGGTGTGGTTCTACACAGTCCCATCCTCTCGGGACTCAGGGTGCTATATCCTGTCAAAAGAACCTATTGGTTTGATATTTATAAGGTTATAAATTATAATAAAAATGTTTAAATGCATACTAATATATTAAAGTTTTGTTTTATCGTGTTGTAAGTGAAAACTAACCTGCATTTGTTGGTTTCAGAACATCGACAAGATCGGTTTAGTGAACTGCCCGGTTCTTGTCATACACGTAAGATCAATGACTTATGGTTTTTTTTCTTGGGGTGACAACAAGCCGAACCGACCCCGAACCCACCTAAGCTCGAGCTCGGATAGTTTAACCTATCATAGCTTGAGTCGATTCGTTTATTATTTATTATGTATTTTATTAATATATTATGCATACAGTTATATTTATTTTTATATACATTTATAATTATAAAATTCACACATAACATAATATATATTATTAAGTTATTTTTATATAGTTTTATTTATTATAATAATTAGTATCTTGATATATATATATATAGTGAAAGTGCAATGTACAATGTGCCTTATCGTACAAGATGTGAATTCCGCATGTTGTAAAATACCAAAGTCCGCATGTTGGGAAAAAAAATCCGCATGTAACTGCATCTCGTACGCATCAATGTTAAGACAAATTGTACGTTAACCAATCCCTATATATATATAATATGTTAAATTAAAGTTATATAATAATAGGTTGGTTTGGGCTCGCGAGCCTACTCAAGCTCGATATGTGAAGCTCAAGTTCGGGCTCAGGCCCGTTTGTTAAAAAAAACTTTTTTTGGGCTCGGGCTCGTTTAAGCTCCCTCGATACGCGCTTTTAGCCAGTTGATCGAGAGTAGCTCACGAGCGGCTCGACTCATTTACACCCTAGTTTTTTCAGCAAAACAAAATGAAAAACGGGCCTCTAGACAAATTGACCAAGTTGGTTTGTGTTTGTGTACATACAGGGTACGGCAGATGAAGTTGTTGATCATTCTCATGGGAAACAGCTATGGGAACTTTGCAAGAACAAGTATGAACCGTTGTGGCTTACGGGTGGCGGTCATTGCAACCTCGAGTTCTATCCTGAGTTCATACGTCACTTAAAAAAGTTCGTTTTGTCACTCGGGAAGTCAAAAGGGGCCGCCAACGGGTCAAAAAAACCGACAGTAGACGTTGAGAATCAGAAGAAAGCACCTGAAAATGGCACAGCTGGTACTGCCGACACGTTTGAGTTACGGCCTGAACTTCCGCAAGTTTCTAGAAATAGTTTAGATAGTAGGCTTGAGAAGTCAAAGAAGTCAAACAAGCCGGAGAAGTCTCGAATGAGTGTCGACATGTTTAGAAGACGAAAGGGGTTGGTGTGGTGATACTTATAACTTACTTGTGGAGCAAGTTTTGTGTGGGATTGTGTGTTATGATGCTAATACACGTATAAAGAAGGTAACTTGTTACTCAAGCTTTCGAGTTTTAGTCGTGTTGTATTAATTTGTTTGTTATGAAAAGTGAGTGTTGTTTCATATGTAGTTTTACTATGTTCAAAATTATTTGTATGTTATTTGATTAAAAATCACAATGGTCATGAAGTGTTCCTTGTTCCCTAATAACCGCACACGCACACGCACAGGGTTACACTAAAAAGTGTTTTTATTGTGTGAAGTTTAGGAAGCCATCAGGATACAATATGTTGTAATTAGGTGAAAGGTATATGCGTCGATATAATTACATGTTATAGTAAGTAGGCCATCAAAGTTTAAAACAAAAGTCATTTTCAAAAACATATCAATACCATCTTTAAATGTATTCTATATTAATTATGGAAACCTCATCTCTCCACATAAACTTACTGTAGCCAATTTACATATTTCCGTGCACAAGGTACAAGCGTATCTTGCACATTCTCTCACTCCTAAACCCACGACCTCCTACTACCCCAGTAATACAATTTTTTTTGGCTAAACCATGGTGTTGCGTCACCATAGGTAAGATTTTTTTAAAATTTTGAGTTAAATGCTATTTTAGTCCCTGTGGTTTGGGCTATTTTGCAGTTTAGTCCAAAGGTTTGAAACGTTGCCATTAAAGTCCAAATAGTTTCAAACGTTGCCATTTTAGTCCACTGGGTTAACTTCATCCCATTTTTCTGTTAACGAGAAGGGCAATTCGGCCATTTTATATGGCCGAATTGCCCTTATAATTAGCAGAATTACATAAAAAATGACTGAATTGCCCTTCTAGGTAACAGAAAAAATGGATAAAGTTAACCCAGTGGACTAAAATGACAACGTCTGAAACTATTTGGACTAAAATGGCAACGTTTCAAATCTTTGGACGATTTTAACAAAAAAAAAAAAACTCAATTATGAAGACTAGTTTCTTATTACTACTCCTTTACCCATTTGTAACTTCTTATCATTTACAATCTTAAATACTAAAATAGTGAGATTATAGGGTCCATTTTGTATCTGACATAAGGAAGAACGAAAAATGAAAAGGTCAGAATTATTGAATTAATTTAGAGTTTTATCATTTATGTCGTTATATGAACGAAACAAATTAAATCATGATATGAATAATTTAAAACACTTGACATGATATGTTGCGATTTCATTATGACACAACTTGGTATGATTATGATGGGTCATTTACACAAACACCACAAAACATGAAAACACATGATGTGTTATATGAAAATGGAAACAATTCTACATTGTAGGGATGAGCATTTGGTATTAGGTACTAGTACCGAATTTCTCATACTGAAATTTTTTCAGTACCAGTACCCATTTTTGGCATTTTCGGTATCAGTGCCGGTAGAATACCGAAATTTATCCTCAAATACCGGTCCCGTACCGGAACCGGTACCGTACCGTACCGGAACCGGTACCGTACCGTACCGAACATTTTCGGTACCGGTACCCAGTTTTGACGATTTTCGGTATCGGTACCGGTTCCACGCTCATCTCTACCCCACCGTCACAGTCCACCGCCACCATCGTGTTCACATCTTTCCAATTGCAACAAGTGGCGGAATCAAGATTTTTTTCATCAGTATCGGTTTTTCATTGCTCGGATGTTTGTTAACCCAACATCCAATTTTTTTTGTATGATTCGGGTCATGCCACATATAATAACGATGACTTGTCGTCGCTAACGGTACAAGTAAGAGGTAAAATGAATTATCAAAGTAATCTTAAGTTCTTGACCACGAAAAAGTGTTGTACCTTTTTAATGTATTAGTTCAAATTTGATAATACATATATTTTTTTCAATTTGTTTTTCAAATGCAACATGTATGCATTGATATACGCTACAGAAAAAACTACTAAGTCGGTTCACCCCATACCCTCAGTAGCGAAGCTTGACAATGAAGACGGGGGTCGAAAACATATATACCCAAAAATTTTTATAGAAACGCGGGGTTGAAAACGTATATACCCAAAAATTTCTATACGAAAACTACACATATAACACTACTGAGTGAAAAGTTCGGGAGGTCGGCTGGTCGGGCGCCGCCCCCGCCCCCGTCCCCTCTTAAGCTGTGCCCCTGCACACCCTGGACCATGATTACAACCTTAAAAAGGAAACCAAATGAATCATTGTTCAAATCAATTACATAAACACCACATTTAAAAAAAAAGGTCACCAACACATATCAAAATCACATCTTTTTGGTCTCCTCTTCTGCAGGATCACGAAGTGTGCCAAACATCCAGTCCATCCACACTGTAAAATGGCCATAATTATGACGATAAGTCGTGTGATGAATCGTGTGGTATCCCGCACCCATGACTGGCCAAATCTTCCCGTCTACACAGTCATGGATATTTGCAGTCCATATCGCTTCGATAAACAACAGCCCTATGTGGGTTGTGAAATGCGTCGGAACTAGAAATAGCACGATCACGTGTGGTACCGCTTGCAATATTCCATCAATAGGATGGAAGGCCAAACCTGGCACAAAATCATCATACACAAGATTTAGTTTAAAGTATTCAGGTTGGCTAAACGTACCTGACCCTCTTGAAATGTTCATCAAGCTCAAGTAGGCTTATGAACCTAAAACAGCCAATTTTATATGTAATTTTTATATAACATATTAAGGGTAAAGTTCTTGTACAAATAATCTTAACATACTAAACATACAAATTGAAGGAAAACTCAAAAAGACAAGGTGGCATTTTTGTAATTATCAATAACTATCAAAGTTACTCTACAAATATACCTAAAAAACCTAACCACTCCCCCCACCCCCCAAAAACCTAAAAAAACCTAACCCCCCCCCCCCCCCCCACCCCCCAAAAACCTAAAAAAAACCTAACCCCCCCCCCCCCCCCCCCCCCAAAAACCTAAAAAAAAACCTAACCCCCCCCCCCCCACCCCCCAAAAACCTAAAAAAACCTAACCCCCCCCCCCCCCCCCCCCCCCCCACCCAAGCTAAAATGCTAAAAACTAAACCCACAAAAAATCTAAAAAAATAAAAAAAAACACACAAATTATTTTATTTTATTTTTTTAACATTTTTTATTAAAAAATCGCTACTTTTAGTAGCAGCAAAAAAAAAAAAAAAAAAAAAAAAAAATTTTTTTTTTTTTTTTTTTTTTTTTGCTAACGAAATGTAGCGATTTTTTAATAAAAAATGTTAAAAAAAAAAAAAATTGTGTTTTTTTAGGTATTTTTGGTTGTAACTTTGATAGTTGGTAGTAATTACAAAAATGCCACCTTGTCTTTTTGGGTTTTCCTTCAATGTGTATGTTTAGTATGTTAAGATTATTTGTATTTGATCTTTTGCCAACATATTAAATATATATCTATACAATAATTATTATAAATAAAATTACGATACAAAGTACTAAATATTATATATTATATATTATGTTTTATATACTAATCATATTTATAAAATATTAATATAATTATAAATGTATATAAAATAATTAATAAATATAAAAACAAGCAGAGCGAAAGCTCGAGCTTGGAATGATACTCACGAGCCAAGCCCGAGCTTTAGAAATATACAAAGACTGAAATGAGCTAGCTTGAGTTTGAACTCTCGTCAGTTAAATGAGTCAAGCTCGAGCCTAGGTAAGCTAGGGCCCGGCTCAGCTTGTTTACAAGTGATCTGACAACTTAAAGGGGGCACAACAAAGAGTAAATAGAGAGGGAGAGTTACGTTTAACACAACCCTTTAGGAAACATACCTGCAAAAGGTGAAAGTGTGTTTTGTTTGTTGTAGATATGATGAGTTGCATGAAGGTATTTGTACAAAGGTTTAATGTCATGCAACTCGCGGTGCATCCAGTAGATGCCAAATTCGACAAGCACTAGATACAAACACAAGTTGAAAGTGTACGAGAACCATCCGACATCACTTATCCGCGAAAAACATCTGGTCCATCCGTTTTCGACCATGTACTCAGAGACTGTGGGAAGAAGGCAGTACCATGGCATAGCTTTCATTGCAACATATATTTGTAGAAGCATTGATTTCCTAGAAGGGATAGCATCTGCATACCAATAAAGATTTTAATAAAACAAGAATTATGTTTGATTATATAATAAATTGGTACAAAGATCAAGTTGTAAGTTCGAGTCAATTGTTTTTTTTTTCTCTCTTGAGTAAAATGCTAAAATGGTAAAAAAAATGAAACTTTTTGTATTGGATTCCAAGGGTTTCTTTTTTGTTGCTATCTTCATCCAATTTGCAAACTGGGTTAAAATTTTCTGCTAACTTCTCATCATTTTGGTCGTTTTCCTCGTTTAGTTAAAATATATTATGGCATAAAATGACGATTATGCCCTTCATTTAAATGAGGAAAACGACAAAAAGGGGAAAAGTTAACAGAAAATTCTAACCCAGTTTGCTAATTGAAAGAAAATGACAACAAAAATGAAACCTCAGGGGGACCCAGATACAAAAAGTTTCATTTTTTTGACTAAAGTGGCAAAAGTGACCTAAACTCAGGAACCATTTTGGCATTTTAGGAACAAAAAGGTTACGTTTAAAGTGGTAAATGTAGAAGCACCAGATGACACCAGTAAACAAGTAAAGAAAGGTGGCAGCATTGAAGTCCTTGAAGTAGGTGTGGGACCGGAGTCCATAACTTTTCCGGCAACAAACTTCCGATCACTAGTTGATTGTACACACTGGTTTCGTTCACAAATAATTGCAGGTGTTCTAACTCTTTCATTTTGAGATAACAATGGCTAATGTGAGGATGGAGTAGGTGATTAAATAATACTGGATCTACTCATGTTTTTATGCATGGTTTCATTTACCCATGGTTTTTGAAAATAAAATTGTGGTTAATATAAGACAAGAGTACGGGTTAAACAAGCCTTGTATGTGAGCCGGGACACGAACTCATTTATTAAACAAACTCATTATTAGGCAACATATGTGACTTAACTAACAATACATACGAAGATTTTTCAATACTGATAACTAAAGATCTTATTTCTAATAATGTGAAGTATATTATACTTTGTCTACCATCTAAATAAGTGAAAGTTCAATTTTATGAATATGTTTTTTTTTGACAAAATTAAACAATATTTAGGAATCTAAATTTGCCAATAATAATAATAACAACAACAATAATCAACAAATAAACTTTCACTCTTTTTTGTAAGATAGAAAGTAGTATGGGAAATGCAATTACCAGAAGTGTAATGCTTTTCTACTTGGACAATCACTTAGAAGTGTAAATGAACATTCCAATTCAAGTAGTTTAGGATGCCTTCAAGTAACCTCTTAGCTATGTATCCTTAAAAGGTTTTTGAATGACTTAAGAGTTAAAACAATTCCCTGAACAAAGGCTTTTAAGTTAACTTTGTTAACTAAGAATTCAATTCAATGACTTAAAAAGAGTAAATTGTCATTTTAGTCCTTGAGTTTTTGTTGACTTAAAAAGAGTAAATTGTCATTTTAGTCCTTGAGTTTTTGTCTAAATTGTCATTTTAGTCTAAATAGTTTTTTTTTCTTCTCTGGGTCCCTTACTTTTCCTTTTCTTGCCATTTTTATCATATTGCCTAACTTAGTCTAAAAACCAGGTTATAATCAGGGGTATTTTTGGCATTAAATTATTATGAGGTTTATAAATTATGTTGTAAACTACCCCTGGTTATCACTAAACAACAGTTATGCAAAAAATACCCCTGTGTATAACCAGATTTTTAGACTGAGTTAGGCAATGTGATCAAAATGGCAAGAAAAAAAATAGAAAGCTCAGGACCTAGAGAAGAAAAAAAAACTAATTGAACTAAAATGACAATTTAGACCAAACCTCATGAACTAAAATCAATGGCAATTTACTCACTTAAAAATTAAAACAATTCCCTCAACACTCACTTTTCATTTTCTAATGTGGGGATGGGGTAGGTGATGACTGGAGAGAGATTAAATGTAAGATTCACGCGATATAAATAGTGCTCGATCTATATGAGTTTTGATTAGTGGTTTCACTTGTCCATCGTTTTAGAAAATAATACATGACAAGAGTACCGGTTGGCGGTTAGACAAGCCAAGTCAACTATTGCAAAACTTCAAGTTCGAGCTTAGCTCGTTTTGAAATGTATATTTAAATCAGAAGCTCGGCTCGTGTGTTATTTTTTAAGTTCGTGTTCAGCTAATTTATTATTTATTAATATATACGTATTATTACTTTTTTAATATCATTTTTATAACTTTATATATAATATTTATTTAGCTATTTTATAATATTTTCTATATAAATAAAAATTAATAAATAATACATATTATATAAAAACTATTGAAATAATAGGCTACTAGGTTAGAACCCCGTATATTACCCGGGTTAAATAAATGAAATTTTATATACTAGTTATTCTTTAAAAATCTCGTTTATTACACGAGTTGAACAAATTCAATTTTATATATTAAATAATAAAAAAAATTACATCTCTAAGAACCCCATGTATTGTACTGAATAAATGTAATTTTATATACCAAATAATAAAATCTGTGTATTGTACGGGTTGAAAAAATCTAATTATATATACTAAATAATAAAATATATATATTTCTTTAAAAACACTATGTATTACACGGGTTAAATAAATGTAATTTTGTAACCTTGTATACCTCAAGCGGGGCGAATATATACTAAATAATAAAAAAGTTATATCTTTAAAAACACCATGTATTACACGGGTTAAATAAATGTAATTTTGTATAGTAAATAATATGCTATTGGATTCGTTTAAAAAATCATAAATTTTGTTCGGTTTAATTCGAATCAAATCACAAACTTGGTTAAGTTTAATTCGAATTGATTAGAACCCCAATTTGAAAAATCAAAAACAGAATTATAATATTAGTTTATCTTCCTAATTAGTGTTTTTTTTAAAGTTTGATCTAATGTCTAATAAGTTATTTTGTATATTTTGTTTGTACTTTAAATTTTTTATATGAGTGTATTATTGTTTTTTTAAGTTTAAGATTATTGTTTTGTGTTATTATTTAAAAAATGTCTTTAATTTATAACTTAAATTTGAAGATAATATATTATTAGAAAAAATAGAAAGATTCTATCCGACATTCAAAGTAAGATAAGATCTAATATTAATTGATTATTTATTTATTTATTTTTTTTTTTTTTGAACGGCAAATCACTTTATATATAAATGTAAAGAGCCAGCAAGAGGCTGAAA
The DNA here is from genome assembly GCA_030545235.1 of Helianthus tuberosus. Lineage (NCBI taxonomy): Eukaryota > Viridiplantae > Streptophyta > Magnoliopsida > Asterales > Asteraceae > Helianthus > Helianthus tuberosus. The sequence goes on from CM060436.1 coordinate 60,660,947, forward strand.
ACAAACAACAAAGAACCAAAAACAGGAAACAAACCGAAAAGAAGAAACTAACGAAAATTACAACATTACGGATACGTCAAACATCCTCCAATTGACCCACTCCAAATTGATTATTTATTATTTAATTAATTGATATAAGATAAGTATGAAAAGACAAGAAATTACAAATGTAGACGCCTTCAATGAATGACACGTGTCACTTATTGGTTTCTTTTATTATAATTGATAGATTTTAGGATGCGTTAAAGCAACCTCTATTATAGTTATCAATATTTGAGAAGAGTGATTTGTTGTTGTTTTTTTTTTTTTTTTTTTTTTTTTTTGTATTATGATATTATGGTATATTTTACCCCTCAAATTTTACCATTAACACTTACAACCTCCTAACTTTCTAAAAAAATCGTAATCAAGTTTTACGTGTTTATTTTTATGTATGTATGGATATAATTTCAAGATGATTTACGTTTCAACGTATTTTTTCCGAAATTGAGGCGGGTTAAATGTAATACATTTTCGTGCTTATTTTTACATATACGTTCAGTTGGTCTATGTTTTGAAGTAAAAATTTTACGAAACGCCATAGCAACGTGCAGGACAATTCACTAGTGTAACACAATTGCATGAACAATGGTTTTGAAGTTATCTTTGTTAACCAAAGATTCAACTCGATTTACAATTGTTTTGGCACATGTCATCATTGATTACAAAAAGCAATTCTTTACAAAAAAATAAAAATAAAAAATCAACTTAATAGCAAAACATCGACTTAGATATCCTAGTCTAGGTGTTCTCTTAGCAAAACAACGTGTTCTTCATTGACATGATATTGTGACCCTGGTGGCCTAGTTAGGTTGACTCTCCTATGATAAAAAATAAATAAATAAATAAATAAAAATTCTTCAGTCGAGTTATTCACCTATTTCTTCGAAGTATATGAAGCAACACGTGGTCCTGGATTATTACAAAGGATTTTCTAGATCCGCCATTGTTTTATACCCAAACAAAGTGTTAGAAAATTAACCACTGATCAGATCCACTGATCAGTTTAAACCAAACCACTGATCAGTTTAAACCAAACCACTGATCTGAAAAACCGCTGACCAGTGTAACCACTGATCAGTTTAACCAAACCACTGATCAGTTTAAACCAAACCACTGATCTGAAAAACCGCTGACCAGTGTAACCACTGATCAGTTTAACCAAACCACTGATCAAAAGCACTGATACGGAAAACCACTGATCAGTTTAACCACTCTGTTCAAACAGTGGCACGTTTGAACAGAACCCACTGATCAGAACAGTGGTTAGAAAAAGCTGCAATAAGATGAAGAAAAGAAACAGTAAACGTTTGAACCGGGCTTGTGTTTAACACAATTCCCTTAAACAGATTCGTCGTATGTTCCCAGGGTACGCCGGTTCGAAGCAGCACCGCGCACTGCCGGACTTGAGCACTTGCCTGAAAAGAACAAGAAGCTGTGTTGCAGAGAACTGAGATAGAGAGAAGAGAAGTTGTTTTTGTGTGTCTCAACTGATCAGCTTTGCCTTCGATTTATAGTGCCAGAACCATAACCGAAATCAGCAAAATAAAGACCAAATAATGGTCATTAGAATATCAGTTACGAAACTGATAGTCAGTTTGAAAAATGAAATAATGATTCTCATTCATTTCAGTTTCAAAGCATAAATCAGTTAATTTAAATAATGATCATTCATTCATTTCGGTTTCAAAAACAGAAAGTCAAGAGTGCAAAAACTGGTCCACGCGGACCCGGGTTTTCGGAACTGCATTCGTGTCCGCAGGACGTGCGGGCGTACACGAGTTCAACTAAATCCGGTTCCATTTTTTGCACCCCCCCCCTGCGTGCGCGCGGGTAGGACTTGTGGTAAAACATGTCATAAGACTTCAAAGGCTTCATTAAGGTTTCACCTTATAAATAGCCTATCTTTTCACTCCCACACCGATGTGGGACAAGGTGAATTACCAACTTGAGACTTTCATTCACACTAAACTTCCAACAATCCCCCACATGAATGGAGGTCGATCTCAGAAACAACATAATTCCTTGTTACATTTCAGCAGTTGAGTTTTGCATACGATAGGTAGGTGTTACCCTTTGAACCTTCGCTCATGAAATGCACTTAGCCCACTAGCTCTGAGTAGAACTCGATGTCTTTGAACTCGTCTGCCGTTTGTGTAGACGACAATGCACTTCACACAAGACTCTCCCTGACAAAGTCAAGTCCTCATAGTTATGTTCGTTATGGTCATGAACATGATGTCTGGTTCTGCGAGAGCCATTAAGTATTGTGCCCCAACAATACCCTTCGAAGCGACACCACTTCTCTCTCACATAGGTGATTCACTATGTATGTTTACTTTAGTCGAATCATTAAAAGCCATAGGCTTAGCCTCACACTTGTCACTTTTAGGAATGGACTAGGAAGTTTATAAATCTTTATAATAAACTACCTTATTAAATGCGTAGGGTTATCCCCCCCACAGTGACCTTGCTTATTCATACAATTAGGTTTTCCTATTGAACTCAATTCTTGGGATCTCCAGTCTATTGAGTTAGGTTTCCATCATATGAACTTCATTTTTCAAGGGCTTCAGTCCCATTCCCACGGACAACTTCTGTACTAACTCTCTACTTAGGCCTTTTGTCAGCGGATCCGCAATATTATCCTTTGACCTCACGTAGTCAACAGTGATAATTCCTGTAGAGATTAGTTGTCGTATCGTATTATGTCTACGTCTGATATGTCTGTTCCTACCATTATACATTGTGCTACGAGCTCTGCCAAGTGCCGATTGGCTATCACAATGTATACAAATGGCCGTTGCCGGCTTAGGCCATCTTGGTATATCCTCAACGAATTGACGTAGCCATTCTGCCTCTTCACCTGCTTTATCTAAAGCGATGAACTCAGATTCCATCGTGGATCTAGCAATAACCGTTTGTTTTGATGATTTCCACGATATCGCTGCACCTCCAAGTGTGAATACATACCCACTTGTTGCTCTGGAATCATTCGTGTCAGATATCCAATTTGCATCGCAGTGTCCTTCTATAACTGCTGGATATCTGTTATAATGCAACCCGTATTCCCGAGTGTATCTTAAGTAGCGAAGCAACCGAGTGATACAGTTCCAATGCATTGAACTTGGGTTGCTTGTGTATCTACTTAGCTTGCTCACAGCAAATGCTATGTCTGGCCTAGTACAACTCATAAGATACATCAAGCTACCAATAATTCTTGAGTATTCCAATTGGTTTACGGGTTCACCTCTATTCTTGGCTAGATGTTGACTTGTGTCAAGTGGAGTTCTAGCTTCATTAGAGTCATTTGCATTGAACTTCTCAAGAATTTTGTCCACATAGTGGGATTGACTTAAAACGAGTCCACTTTGGGTTCGTGTGATTTTGACCCCCAAAATCACATCCGCAAGACCCATGTCTTTCATGTCAAATCTTGCTTTTAGCATGTTCTTTGTAGATTTTATGATTTTGTCATCGCTTCCAGCAATGAGCATATCATCTACATATAGACACAAAATGACATATCCATCAGATGTGTCCTTCACATACACACACTTGTCACATTCATTGATTTTGAACCCAGCATCAAACATGACATGATCAAACTTTTGATGCCATTGTTTTGGAGCTTGTTTCAATCCATACAGGGATTTCACAAGTTTACACACTTTCTTTTCTTGCCCAATAGCTGTGAAGCCTTCGGGTTGCTCCATGTAGATTTCTTCCTCTAGAATTCCATTCAAGAAAGCTGTTTTCACATCCATTTGGTGAACTTCCAAATTTCTAATGGCGGCAATGGCAAGCACCAACCTGATGGATGTTATTCGCGTAACTGGCGAATATGTATCAAAGTAGTCTAAACCTTCTCGCTGTTTATATCCTTTGATCACCAACCTTGCTTTGTACTTATCGATGGTTTCATCTTCTTCTTGAAGATCCATCGATATCCTAGTGGTTTACATCCTTGAGGAAGATCCACTAGTTCCCAGGTATGGTTCTGTAAGATAGAGTCTATCTCACTTTTGATTGCCTCCCTCCACTGAGGTCCTTCTGAGGAATGTACCGCTTGTTGGTACGTTTGGGGTTCATCTTCTACCATATAGGTAAGAAACTCAGGTCCAAAGGATTTTTCAGTCCTTTGTCGTTTACTTTTCCTGATTTCAACTTCCTCAGTCTTAGATTGTTCTCGAGGTTCATCGTTTTCAACTTCACCCTCGGGAACAATTTCCTCAACCGGTCTAGAAGAACTCGGTTCACTTTTATCTAAGCATGGGAACACATGTTCAAACCATGATGCATCCTTAGATTCGATTATGGTGCCTTTGCATATTCCAGGGTTCTTGGAATCATGCACAATAAAACGATAAGGACCATAAGGACGGGTGTATCCTATAAATACACAATCCACCGTTTTGGGACCTATTAGTAGCCGCTTAGGTGGTGTGACCACCACCTTAGCTAGACACCCCCACACTTTCAAGGATTTATATGGTGCTTTCTTTCCCATCCATAATTCGTAAGGCGTTACATTCTTTTTCTTATTGGGTATCATGTTCAACACATAATTCGCCGATAAGATTGCTTCCCCCCACATGTTTTGGTTTACACCAGAACTTATCATCATGGCATTCATCATTTCTTTCAAGGTGCGATTTTTCCGTTCCGCTATGCCATTTGATTGAGGGGAGTAAGGAGCCGTGAGTTCGTGGATGATTCCACTTTTTGCACATACGTCGATAAAAGGTGAAACATATTCACCTCCTCGGTCGCTCCTTACGATTTTGATTTTCCGGTTTAGTTGATTCTCAACTTCGGCTTTGAACAAGATGAACTTGTCAACAGCCTCGTCCTTACTCTTAAGTAAGTACACATAGCAATACCTTGTACTATCATCAATGAACGTGATGAAGTACTTGTTCCCACCACGAGTAGGAATTGCTTTAAGATCACACACATCAGTGTGGATCATCTCGAGGGGTTCGGTGATTCGTTCAACCTTTTTGAATGACGATTTTGTTTGTTTTGCTTCTACGCAAGTTTCACATTTATTAATTGAGTCGATATCGAATGTTGGTATGCAATCAAGTTTGATTAAACGAAGAATGGAATTATAATTTACGTGACCTAGTCTACCATGCCAAAGATTAGAAGACTCAATCAAATAAGTAGAACTAGTAGCATTTTCTTTCATTGCATTCACGACAATTACATTCAGTTTAAACATTCCATTGAGGGCATAGCCCTTACCAACATACACACCATTTTTGGTCAACACGACCTTATCCGACTCAATTACCATTTTGAACCCAAACTTGTTCAACTGCCATCCCGACACAAGGTTCTTACGAATTTCGGGAACATACAACACATTGGACAAGGTGAGTTCCTTTCCCGAAGTCATCTTCAAAACCACGTTACCCTCGCCTTTTATTTCTGTCGTGGCAGAATTTCCCATGAAAACCTTTTCTCCATTAGTCACCTCCTTGAAGGTGTTGAAAAGGCTTTTGTCAAAGCACACATGTCGGGTAGCCCCCGTATCGACCCACCAATCCTTGTTATTTTGCCCAACTATATTCACTTCCGTGACCAAAATCGAGAGGTCCGTGACCATGGCAACAAGCTTATCGACTTCATCTACCATGTTCACTTGTTGAGCATTTTCCTTCTTCTTGGGAAGCTTGCATTCGCTAGCCTTGTGGCCTTGCTTTTGACAATTGTAACAAGTTCCAACGAACTTCTTTTTCCTAACTCCCCCCTTAGGACCAAGGTTGGAGCGTTTCCCATGACTTTTCTTTCCGCCCTTTCCACTGTTTTTTCCCTTCGAAGATTGCCCATGTTCAACAAGATTGGCCTTCACAGTTTCAGGACCATCAACCTTTTTTAGGGCCACTTTGTTATCTTCTTCAATCCGAAGACGAACAACAAGATCTTCAATGGTCATCTCCTTTCGCTTATGCTTGAGATAGTTCTTGAAATCAACCCAACTTGGTGGCAGTTTTTCAATCATTGCCGCAACTTGGAATGTCTCGCTGAGGACCATTCCTTCCGCATGAATATCATGAAGAATAACTTGCAATTCTTGGACTTGGTTCATGACAGTTTTAGCATCTATCATTTTAAAGTCCAAGAACTTAGCCAGCACGAATTTCTTAGTGCCCGCATCTTCTGTTTTGTATTTGCGATCCAACGACTCCCATAATTCTTTGGCAGTCTTGGCTTTGCAATACACATTATACAATGTGTCCACCAAACCATTCAAAATAAAATTGCGGCACAGGAAATCCGAATGATTCCAAGCATGCATCGCGCTCACAGTTTGAGTATCCAAATCCCCTTCATCAACATGGGGTTTAGGTTCAGTCAGGAACCTTGCCAGATTCAATGTGGTCAGATAAAAGAACATCTTTTGCTGCCACTGTTTGAAATTCACACCACTGAATTTCTCTGGTTTCTCAGCATGCGACACTGCATTAGGCAGTGGTGTCACCAGACCGGTAGTGACGGTAACAGCGGAAGTCATGACCGCAGAAACAGCACTGGTCATGACAGCAGAAACAGCAGTAGTCATTGGCTGGGATTCCATTCTGAAAAGAACAAGAATGCAGGAACAAATCAGTAATATAATCTGTTTAAGTCTGTTAGAAAATTAACCACTGATCAGATCCACTGATCAGTTTAAAGCAAACCACTGATCAGTTTAAACCAAACCACTGATCTGAAAAACCGCTGACCAGTGTAACCACTGATCAGTTTAACCAAACCACTGATCAAAAGCACTGATACGGAAAACCACTGATCAGTTTAACCACTCTGTTCAAACAGTGGCACGTTTGAACAGAACCCACTGATCAGAACAGTGGTTAGAAAAAGCTGCAATAAGATGAAGAAAAGAAACAGTAAACGTTTGAACCGGGCTTGTGTTTAACACAATTCCCTCAAACAGATTCGTCGTCTGTTCCCAGGGTACGCCGGTTCGAAGCAGCACTGTGCACTGCCGGACTTGAGCACTTGCCTGAAAAGAACAAGAAGCTGTGTTGCAGAGAACTGAGATAGAGAGAAGAGAAGTTATTTTTGTGTGTCTCAACTGATCAGCTTTGCCTTCGATTTATAGTGCCAGAACCATAACCGAAATCAGCAAAATAAAGACCAAATAATGGTCATTAGAATATCAGTTACGAAACTGATAGTCAGTTTGAAAAATGAAATAATGATTCTCATTCATTTCAGTTTCAAAGCATAAATCAGTTAATTTAAATAATGATCATTCATTCATTTAGGTTTCAAAAACAGAAAGTCAAGAGTGCAAAAACTGGTCCACGCGGACCCGGGTTTTCGGAACTGCATTCGTGTTCGCAGGACGTGCGGGCGTACATGAGTTCAACTAAATCCGGTTCCATTTTTTGCACCCCCCCTGCGTGCGCGCGGGTAGGACTTGTGCTAAAACATGTCATAAGACTTCAAAGGCTTCATTAAGGTTTCACCTTATAAATAGCCTATCTTTTCACTCCCACACCGATGTGGGACAAGGTGAATTACCAACTTGAGACTTTCATTCACACTAAACTTCCAACACAAAGCGCAATGAGTATGTTTAATACAAAGGTTCAATTAACATGTGACTCTTGATTAATATATAACACTCTTGTAACAAGTTAGTAGGTTCCTCCTTGTCTCACTCTCAACTAGAGGGGTAAGTAGTGTAAAATGAACAAAGACAAATATGAAAATAAAAATAAAAATAAACGGTGAGAGTGTACATGTTGAAAGTGTAAGGATTTAGTGTGTATATTACTTACAAAGGAGTTCGTTAAATGTATCACAAATTTATTAAAATACCGATCATTATTTATTAAAGTTATGTTCATATATTAAAGTAACTAGGAATATTAATCTAGTTAGTTAGTGTCTTGACATAATAGAACAAATATGGTTAAAATACCCTTTAAATAACTTGTGTAAAGTTGAGGGACTAAACATGGGCAAATGTAATGAAGTTTAATTAAATCAAAAAATTAAAACACAAAACACACATACGTGTGTTGATGTCTGCGATTTCATCAGAGCCACAAGGAGCTCTCAAAACTCAACCCTAAACTTCAAGAAATTCATCAAATTGAAGGGGCAAATCAAGCCCGAATCGAAATCCAAGCATAGATTAGTGATCACCTCAGTAAAGGGATCATGAGGTATGCGAAATTTTACTATGTGGCTCCATCTTAAATTTTAGATGAACTTGTGAGATTCGAATCTGAGCTTGCATGTTCGTTGTTTGGATGAAATTAGGGATGAAACTATGTCTAGGAGTAAACCCTAGTCATTTATTTGTTGAATTGATGTTCATGGTTGTGAATTCATGATCATACACTCATGTATCAAGTGGGTTTTGTAGAATTATGCTAAACACTAGGATTATCTTTGTTAACCTAGTGTATTTGAGCTCCATGAAGAAAATCCAGAATTTTTGATATAAAAATTTGACATGAACATGTGACATGATGCTTAAATCTTGGCTAAATAGTGTTAGTCAATAACTTGATTGTGAATTATATGAAATCATGCTCATTAGGTGTTTGATATAATGCCTAAGAGAAAAGAAATGTTGAAAATTCGGACTAAAAACGCATATTTGATTTAAGTGGCAAATTATGCGTATTATACTATAAGAGAGTTCTAAACATTTATGGTTGAACTCTATAGGCAAGGAAATCAGAACGTCAAGCGGACAAGCTAGTGGCGATACGCGTTCGTAGGGAACGCTTTGAAGGTACGTAACTATGGTTTCGTTACGTTATGCTTGATTATGTATATTCGCTAGTAGAATTTAAATTAGCATAATAGATGAAATTAGTATTTAGTTGAAGTGACGAAGATCACTAAGTAGATAAACAGGTCGAACAATGGTTGAAATTGTAGTGTCGAAATGACTTAAACGTCACTCATTAAAAATTGAGTTGTAAAAGCATAAGCCATGGAATGGACGTGACACGCGAAGGTTGACAAGCCCCGGGAATGGGTAATTACGGTTAGAAAACAATGTTGATGAATTATGAAGGTACGCGACCTATGGTTTCGTTATACTATGTTATTTATTTATCCTAGTTAGTTGTTTTGGAAATTAACCAAACAAGAAAAACCCGTTAAGTCACGGAAGTGACGAAGTGCTTAGACAAATAAAATGAGTCAAAACATGTGTTAGAAATAGAGTTTGGAAGTAAAACGACTATACGGTGTAAACCGGAGTTAGTCATATGGGTAAGATGGTAATAAATATCATCTTATAGAGTTTTACGGTCATTTAAGACCAAACGGGTCAAAAGATGAAATTATCACCCTTTGACAATATCGACTAATGGTTTGTTGAGTTATAGGATTATAGGAATGAATATCAAATGGATATGTACATCGCTATTTCTTAGCGGCTACTAAGGCAAGGTATCGAAACGGGTCAATATATTGATCCGAGTCAGGTATGTGTGTTTAAAATGTAGGCTAAGTGATTGGATTGGCTGAAAGTGCAATGAAGTCCTTTATGGTAAAGGACGGAGCTTAGTTGACAGAAATGCCCTTGATAGGCATATCGAGCAAACAACTTTAAAAGGTTGTTAGAAACGATTTATTAGATTAAATGATTACTTTGGACAAGCAAGTAAGCGGAGAGTTGATCTTCATGAGTCAAAGTCTTAAAAATGCGCAAATACCCCTAACGGGTCAAAATAAGCACTTGAGCGTAAACGAGTTTTTATAAAGTAAGAAACCCGTGATTTAAGATTAATATGATAGAGGATATCAAAATTATAAATTTCATGAGTTTAAAGATCAAATAAACATGTTTGTTTGATAATATCACGAACGGGTCAAAAATTGGTAAAAAGGGTAATAAGTCGAAGACTTAAAAGTCTGAAATTTTATTAATCCGGATATTGGATTTTAACTCCATAAGATGGAGAATTAAATTACGGACGCGTAGGAAAAAGAATCGCGCAAAACGGACATCTAGATCAAAAGTTATGAAGCTTTGAAGTTAAAATTTTGATCAAAAATGGAGCTGGGCAAATGAAGCAATCAACAAAGGAGCTTGCTGTCAAAAAAGGGGCTAGGTGGGGCGTCTAGCCCCACCTTAATCCGAAAATTGTTTAATTTTGTTTGTTTGACCCATGTAACTTGTTTAAACTTATTATTTAACAATCAAAACTAACTTTTAAGTTGGTTTTGATCATAGGTGAATGTCAAGAGTGCCCGGATGAAGATCAAGTGGCGAGAAAGAACCGAACACACGTTAAATGAAGCTTCCGCGTCAAATCTTGAGTTGTTTGCTAAAAGTGAATTATGTAGACATTTATAAACATGTTTTATTTTGAATGTTGTAAACTATGGGAATGTTTGTATGACATTTTTTTGTAAAGTCACGTTTTAGCATATAAAATGTGTATCTTATTAAATAAATCTTGATATATAAGACAGGCGTTACAAGTTGGTATCAGAGCTCATGGTTAAAGAGTAAAGTGTGTTCGGTTCGAGGCTTGATCGCAAATCCGGTAAGTACATGTATGTTAATGGTTTAGCGTGTTAAAGTGTTGTAAACAACACATAGGGTTATCGTGTAATACACGTTACCCTAATTAAAATGATTGACATGGTTGACGAAAATACGCGCGTTGACGCGTATTGTAGAAAAAGCCTTGTATTATAATACGGGCGGTTATTGAAGTTGATATTATTAACTCTTGTAAATGTTTTAGTTGAAGGACACTCGCATCTAAAGATAGCGGGAGTCTAACAAATTACGGACTTGACGGAGGAACGGTCCAAGGTACGACAAGTAGAACATGCTCACCAAGGACCTAAATCGCGTAGCGATCGCGAACAAGGCTAATGGCAAGAAAAGCCTGTCAGGGCGAGCATTACAAGGTGCACATTTTAAATTAATTGCACAAATAGTAATATGCAACAAATACGTAGAGATTGAAAGTTGCATATGTAGATTGAAAACTTGGAAAAACCCGAATAGAAAACCTATCCGGGATATTGTTTCCAAGAGAAACAAATAGAGGCATTCCTTACATGGGGTGTAATGTGAAAATTATAAAAAGGTCATATATACCAGGTGTTGATCGCTTACTCTGGCCAAGTAAGTGGTGAGCACGTGGTACCATGAACTTTTTATGATGGACATGCTTACAACCAATGTAGTAAGGACGAGGTGAGCGGGACAAATTACAAAGTACCCTAATGAATCAGATAAGCAAAATATTTGATAATAATGTAAACACACAGCCGAGTGACGGAAGCGTATTATATTAGGATAATGAGCCCGAGGGAAGGGACAAAGAAACATGTAAAACGATTAAGATATGCACTGTGAGGGGGTGTACTTACACTCGAACCCAGAGAATGCAAACATGTAAAACGATTAAGATATGCACTGGGAGGGGGTGTACTTACACTCGAACCCAGAGAATGCAAACATGTAAAACGATTAAGATATGCATTGGGAGGGGGTGTACTTACACTCGAGCCCAGAGAATGTAAACAAGTAAAACGAATAAGGTATGCACTGGGAGGGGGTGTACTTGCACTCGAACCCAGAGAATGTAAACATGTAAAACGAATAAGGTATGCACTGGGAGGGGGTGTACTTGCACTCGAACCCAGAGAATGCAAACATGTAAAACGATTAAGGTACGCATTGGGAGGGGGTGTACTTACACTCGAACTCGGAGAATGCAAACATGTAAAATGATTAGGATATGCATTGGGAGGGAGTGTACTTACACTCGAACCCGGAAAATGCAAATATGCCTCTTAACGGGCCGTTGTTGTAAAACGTCAAACTCAAGGATAAAGTCGGAATATAAAAATGAAGCAAGGTCTTAATGCATACCGGGAGGGTTGCAATAATAACGACTTCGGTAAAACACCCGGTTGATGGGTAAGAATTTAACACATGCGTAGACCGAGAAACGGGAACTCGGATGGAAGGTTAAAAGACTCGGGTTTTGAGTCATAACTAAAAGACGACAAGATGATGTAAATAGAAATTTTGATAAATTATGTTCAACTATTTTAAAGTTGAACGGGTCAAAACAAAGAATGAAGTTGACATCCATAAATGATAAAATTTCACATGAATAAGTCAAACGGGTCGAATATAATATAATGCCGGAAGGCATGAGTAAACGCAAGAGGTATAACGGTAGCGTTAAAAGCAAAAGAATAATGAGCCCGGCAATGGGACATAATCAAATACGAATATATGTAAACTGGACAATGGTGAGCATAAGATAAACCGATGCATAAATGACGTGAGAAGTCATAAAGTCGGAAAATTTGTCCGAAAGGAAACGAATGTAACCTTAGACTACGGTCAAGGTCAAAGAAAATACCAAGGTGAAAATAAATGATTTTAAACAAAAAAAAAAAAAAACAGGATGCCTTGACACCAAACATGTATTTTAAGAATGACATGAATAAGAAATGATCTACGGGATCAACCTAACCTTTAGAGCTGTAAACAATGGAAAGGTCTACGAGACTAAAACGACCCACGGGTCATGATTAGAAAGAAATTATAAGGACTTCGCCCTAAAGAGGTGAAAGTCTAATCAGGATAGCCCATAAGGCTAAGTGATAAAACCTACGGGTTAATTAGATAAAGCGAGGGAATCAGTTGAGAATCCCCGCATAAAACTAAGATTGTAAAAGAATAAATTATGGACTGTCAATATCCATAATTTGGTTTTAGTAAGAAATAACGTTTTTACAAATATAAATTCTGATAGGAATTTAAATAGTAAGCATGAAGGATACAAGTCTCGACACTAATAGGCGCAAGACGATATATTTGAAAAAGTGATGTTTTCGAAAATGAAAGGTTGATATGAATTAAACATGATGGGACACGATCACGGTCAAGAAATGCAATGTGAGGTAGAATCACATTATAACCAAGTGAGCGGTAAAAAAAGTAACTGGACTAATAAGTCTAGTTAGTGAGACCGGTTAAGGTCAGCAATTCAAATCAAGAAATTTGGATTGCTTGTAAGCAGTAGATTCGGTATAACTGAACCGAATAAATAAATTTGAAAACAAAAGAATTTGTTGCTAAAAGTGAAAGATTTCACTAAAGACCTTTAAACGGGTCAAAGTAACGGATTCATAAAGAATTCGATAGTATATGAAAGCGATGGATATCGCTAAGTTAACTAAACTAGTGGAAATAACGAGATTACGTTATTTCAAGTTGCACTATGTCGTATGAGATACGTAGACAATTAGTGACCAAAAAGATGTTACCATACTTATCTGGTAATACTAACAATTGGTTAAAAGTATAAGTAATGTTTAAAAGATTTCTCGGATCAAATACATTGAGTTTAAACTCAATGAATTATGTAAGAAAAGGTTTCGAGGACGAAACCTCTCTAAGGGGGGTAGACTTGTAACACCCCGAAAACGGATTTGGTAATCAAACTCCGTTAATACTAAAAGACAGGTAAAGTACCGTTAGCAGTAAAAATAACCCGGTAAATATTTGAATTTAAATAAGAAATCCTAACATTAAATACAAGCGAATCAAAGTTTTAAGGAATTGAGTTTATAAGAGCCCGAGTTAACGGGACTTAAAATAAAACGGGTTATAACTCCCGGGACCCACCAAGTAACTAGGAATGTTAATCTAGTTAGTTAGTGTCTTGACATAATAGAACAAATATGGTTAAAATACCCTTTAAATAACTTGTGTAAAGTTGAGGGACTAAACATGGGCAAAAGTAATGAAATTTAATTAAATCAAAAAATTAAAACACAAAACACACATTCGTGTGTTGATGTCTGCGATTTCATCAGAGCCACAAGGAGCTCTCAAAACTCAACCCTAAACTTCAAGAAATTCATCAAATTGAAGGGGCAAATCAAGCCCGAATCGAAATCCAAGCATAGATTAGTGATCACCTCAGTAAAGGGATCATGAGGTATGCGAAATTTTACTATGTGGCTCCATCTTAAATTTTAGATGAACTTGTGAGATTCGAATCTGAGCTTGCATGTTCGTTGTTTGGATGAAATTAGGGATGAAACTATGTCTAGGAGTAAACCCTAGTCATTTATTTGTTGAATTGATGTTCATGGTTGTGAATTCATGATCATACACTCATGTGTCAAGTGGGTTTTGTAGAATTATGCTAAACACTAGGATTATCTTTGTTAACCTAGTGTATTTGAGCTCCATGAAGAAAATCCAGAATTTTTGATATAAAAATTTGACATGAACATGTGACATGATGCTTAAATCTTGGCTAAATAGTTAGTCAATAACTTGATTGTGAATTATATGAAATCATGCTCATTAGGTGTTTGATATAATGCCTAAGAGAAAAGAAATGTTGAAAATTCGGACTAAAAACGCATATTTGATTTAAGTGGCAAATTATGCGTATTATACTATAAGAGAGTTCTAAACATTTATGGTTGAACTCTATAGGCAAGGAAATCGGAACGTCAAGCGGACAAGCTAGTGGCGATACGCGTTCGTAGGGAACGCTTTGAAGGTACGTAACTATGGTTTCGTTACGTTATGCTTGATTATGTATTTTCGCTAGTAGACTTTAAATTAGCATAATAGATGAAATTGGTATTTAGTTGAAGTGACGAAGATCACTAAATAGATAAACGGGTCGAACAATGGTTGAAATTGTAGTGTCGAAATGACTTAAACGTCACTCATTAAAAATTGAGTTGTAAAAGCATAAGCCATGGAATGGACGTGACACGCGAAGGTTGACAAGCCCCGGGAATGGGTAATTACGGTTAGAAAACAATGTTGATGAATTATGAAGGTACGCGACCTATGGTTTCGTTACACTATGTTATTTATTTATCCTAGTTAGTTGTTTTGGAAATTAACCAAACAAGAAAAACCCGTTAAGTCACGGAAGTGACGAAGTGCTTAGACAAATAAAATGAGTCAAAACATGTGTTAGAAATAGAGTTTGGAAGTAAAACGACTATACGGTGTAAACCGGAGTTAGTCATATGGATAAGATGGTAATAAATATCATCTTATAGAGTTTTACGGTCATTTAAGACCAAACGGGTCAAAAGATGAAATTATCACCCTTTGACAATATCGACTAATGGTTTGTTGAGTTATAGGATTATAGGAATGAATATCAAATGGATATGTACATCGCTATTTCTTAGCGGCTACTAAGGCAAGGTATCGAAACGGGTCAATATATTGATCCGAGTCAGGTATGTGTGTTTAAAATGTAGGCTAAGTGATTGGATTGGCTGAAAGTGCAATGAAGTCCTTTATGGTAAAGGACGGAGCTTAGTTGACAGAAATGCCCTTGATAGGCATATCGAGCAAACAACTTTAAAAGGTTGTTAGAAACGAGTTATTAGATTAAATGATTGCTTTGGACAAGCAAGTAAGCGGAGAGTTGATCTTCATGAGTCAAAGTCTTAAAAATGCGCAAATACCCCTAACGGGTTAAAATAAGCACTTGAGCGTAAACGGGTTTTTATTATGTAAGAAACCCGTGATTTAAGATTAATATGATAGAGGATATCAAAATTATAAATTTCATGAGTTTAAAGATCAAATAAACATGTTTGTTTGATAATATCACGAATGGGTCAAAAATTGGTAAAAAGGGTAATAAGTCGAAGACTTAAAAGTCTGAAATTTTATTAATCCGGATATTGGATTTTAACTCCATAAGATGGAGAATTAAATTACGGACGCGTAGGAAAAAGAATCGCGCAAAACGGACATCTAGATCAAAAGTTATGAAGCTTTGAAGTTAAAATTTTGATAAAAAATGGAGCTGGGCAAATGCAGCAATCAACAAAGGAGCTTGCTGTCAAAAAAGGGGCTAGGTGGGGCGTCTAGCCCCCCTGAATCCGAAAATTGTTAAATTTTGTTTGTTTGACCCATGTAACTTGTTTAAACTTATTATTTAACTATCAAAACTAACTTTTAAGTTGGTTTTGATCATAGGTGAATGTCAAGAGTGCCCGGATGAAGATCAAGTGGCGAGCAAGAACCGAACACACGTTAAATGAAGCTTCCGCGTCAAATCTTGAGTTGTTTTCTAAAAGTGAATTATGTAGACATTTATAAACATGGTTTATTTTGAATGTTGTAAACTATGGGAATGTTTGTATGACATTTTTTTGTAAAGTCACGTTTTAGCATATAAAATGTGTATCTTATTAAATAAATCTTGATATATAAGACGGGCGTTACATTTCGGGCCGCCTCCATTTAAATTTTTTAACTCTTGGGTTGGGGAGAAAAAGCTGGACGACATCGTTGTTTCTGCTATTGATTCGGCTAATTTTGGGGGCAAGATGGATGAGGCTTTCTTCGGTATGCTCAAGCGTATAAAGACGGATATTAAGAACTGGAGAAAGGAGGTTAATCATGTCGTGTGCAATGATTCAAATGTTATGTGGGATACCATTGAGCAAATCGAAAATAAAGCTACTGTTGGTTCGCTTACTGGGGACGAAAAAAACACCAGGATTGTTCTTCTAGGTAAATTAAGTAAATTGGAGTTATCTAAAGCCAAAGACGCTCAACAGAAAGCTAGAGTAAATTGGTTGCGGTACGGGGATGAAAATAGTTCTTATTTTCATAAAATAATTTCGGTCAATATGTCCAAGAATAGAATACATGGGTTAATTTTTCATGACAGATTTGTCTCGGCTCCTGTCGAATTAAAAGAGGCGATTAGATTGTGGTTCAAAAAACAATTCGCGGAACCAATAAGGAGAAGACCAGATTTCATGTGTTATGGGATGCCTACCATTTCTTCGCACAACGGTACCTTGTTATGCGAAAAGTTCTCGGAGAAGGAAGTTTATGCAGCCATTAAATGTTGTGACGGTGGGAAAGCCCCGGGACTGGACGGTTTTACGCTAAAGTTCTATAAAGAGTTTTGGCCAAAAATCAAACATTTCGTCATGGGGGTCGTTAATGATTTTCATCAAAATGGTTCCTTCAGTGGAGGTTGTAACTCTTCCTTCATTGCTCTAATTCCAAAATAGAAAGACCCTCAAGTTCTTAAAAACTTTCGGCCGATTTCTCTTGTTTGCTCGATGTATAAGATTATTGCAAAGGTCTTGTTAAATAGACTGAGGCTGGTCATTGACGAAGTTTCCTCCCCTATGCAATCGGCTTTTGTGGGGGGGGGGGGCGTAATATTTTAGATAGCCCTCTCATTTTGAGTGAGATTGTCGTTTGGGCCCGTAAATCTAATACAAAGTTACTTGTGTTTAAAGTAGACTTTGAAAAGGCTTATGATACCATTAATTGGAAATTTCTATTCCGTATGATGGAGAAGATGTCTTTTCCGCCTAAATGGGTGAGTTGGATAAAAGGGTGCCTTGTCTCGGGAATGGGCTCTATTTTAGTTAACGGTTCTCCGACAAAAGAATTCAAATTTAAAAGGGGTCTTAGGCAGGCGACCCACTTTCCCCCTTTCTTTTTGTTATCGCCATGGAGATTATTAATGTCCTAATGAAAAGGGCTTGTGATACGGGTGAATTCCAAGGATGTCAACTTCCTAATAATGGGCTATCCATATCCCATCTTTGCTATGCGGATGACGTTCTTTTCATTGGAGCTTGGTCGGATCAAAACGCCTTGGTTTTGAATCGTGTCTTGAGATGGCTTAATCTCGTTGCCGGTCTTAAGGTAAATCGTCATAAAAGCAACTTACTTGGGATAGGGGTTGATGATAGTGAGGTGGATCGAGTTGCTCAGTTGGTTAAATGTGAGGTTGGATCTTTTCCTTTTGTGCACTTAGGGATCCCCATTGGAGTTAACATGAAGAGGGCTAAATTTTGGAAACCGGTGCTCGAGAAAATCTCTTCGAAACTATCCAAGTGGAAAGCTAGATATTTATCTTTTGCCGGGCGTAAGACTCTTGCGAAGTCGGTCTTAGGGAGCCTTCCGTCTTACTATTTATCGTTGTTCGCCGCTCCAAAATGTATCATAAACAAAATTGAAAAGATTAGGAGGGAGTTTATTTGGGGGAAAACAAGTTCGGGGCACAAATTAAGATGGCTGCGCTGGGAGTTTATTACAAAATCTAAGAATATTGGCGGTATGGGCTTAGGTGACATTTGTGGCTTCAATTTAGCGATGTTATCGAAGTGGTGGTGGCGATTCAAAGTCAATCCCAATCAGCTATGGGCCAGAGTAGTTGCAACGATTCACGGCTCCATCGAAGGTTTAAATCCTGCTCTGTTTATTCCCTTAAACAAAACCCAGCCAGGAGTCTGAAAGGACATCGCTTCTGTGGAAGGTGTCTTGGCAAAACTCGGATTAAGTCTAAAGGATAACCTGATCTTGGAGGGTTCGAATTGGAAGTGGAGAAATGATTCGTCTGGTTCCTTTACGGTCAAGAAGGTCAGGTCTGATTTGGAGCAGGCAAATTCAGATGTCGGGGCGAATTCTGAGGTATACGGCTGGAGCACTTGGGCTCCTCCAAAAGCTAATTATTTAATGTGGAGGGCTTTAATCGGCAAAGTGGCTTCTAAAACAGGTTTGATTCGAAGAGGTATATCTCTAGCGGACAGCCTATGTCCTCGGTGCGGGATCAAAGATGAAGACCCTGATCATATTTTCGTTAAATGCATATGGGCTCGGTGCATCTGGTGGAATGTCCTAACTTGGGTCAGAATCAGGTTTCCGTCTAATATCTCATCTCTGAGTGAGCTTGTTGGATACATAAAGAACCAGCCGGGTGGAGCTACTTGGAAAAAACTTGTGTACATGATTTCCATCGCTACTGTTTGGAGATTATGGATTGCAAGAAACGCGAAGGCCTTCGAAGGTAATTTCCTCCCTATCGCCTGGACCGTCGACCACATCAAGGAGGATTCTTTTATTTGGATTTGTAATAGATCCAAGCTCTCGTCTCCGAATTGGGTTAAGTGGAAGGATTTTGATATTGTCAATCTGATGTAATCGTTTAGTTCTTTTTTCGCGTTTCTTTGTATCAGCTCCTTGCTGTCTCTTTATATATATATACAAAGTGTTTTTGCCGTTCAAAAAAAACGTGTGACTTTCTTTTATTTATATATTTAGTATTAGTTATAGTTATGTGTTTAAATTTTTTAATATAAATCTATAAATTTTAGAAAAAAAATGTAATATAATAATAAAAGGGTCCTATTAAATCCACATGGTATCATCTTATTCTCACATGGTTGATACGGGCCGTATAAGGTTATACGGCCCGTATAGAATAAAATGAACCGACAAAGGCTGTGCCAGCAGCCTTTGTCGGTTCACTCTATTCTATACGGGCCGTATAACCTTATACGGCCCGTATCAACCATGTGAGAATAAGATGATACTGTGGTCGTATATATACTATACGACGATGATATACGGCTCGTATATATGTATACGACCCGTATACAATGATTTTCGTTTTTTTATTATTTTATTACTATTTGACGCGACGTATTATTACTCGATTCACGTGTGATTAGACGTAAGATTCTCCGATTCGATGTTATATTCCTCGAATCTCGTGCGAGTTATGTGATTAGACGTTAGATTCCTCGATTCGCGTGTTAATCATTTGAAACGATGTAATATTCCGTAAAATTCTCTATATAAACGACACTAATTTCATTCATTTTCATTCAACTTCTATTCGTTTCTTCTATTTTTCTCTGTATTCAAATTATTTACGTTATAATGTCCGGTTGGGGTGACATTTTTAATGTGTTTGGTAATGAGGCGAATCAGGGGAATGAAGATAACAAAGCGGGCATGTTTGATCTGAATGCTCCGTTCGATCCCATTTTTGCGTCTGGTTCAGGTCAGGATACTTGGGGTTTGGATGCCATTCAGCCTAATTATGCTGGTTATTATCCATCGCAAGACCCGGTTAATTTTGAAGCCCCTCCTGTTAGTGTTGGACCGCCGACTGATAGTTCTCATTCTTCTCCCATAAGTTGTGGACCGCCCGAGGGTCCAAATGCTGAAGAGGAACGTACTGAGTTTCAAAACAAGGAGGTATAACATTTAATTATACGTTTATTTGTTGTATGTTAACTATTTTAGTGTTTTTACGTTTGATGTTGTTTTTATTAAAATCTTAGATTAGGGTTGCTCAACGGGTCGTGTTCGCGGGTTGGTGGGTTCAACCCAACCTGAACCTGGAAATTTTACACAAACCTGAACCCGACCCGAACTCGAAAATCGTATCATATATAAGAACCCGAACACGACCCGAAGTTTCATGGGTTGACCCGAACACGACCCATTAAAGCCGAATTTTTTTTTTCTAAAATTAATATATTAAAGTTAAAATTTACTTAAAAAACACAAATATATATACATACATATATATATATATATATATATATAATATCATATTTAAGTTATAAAATCTATGTTAATTTCTCTTTTTAACTTATAATCATGACATAAAAATACGCACCCCATTTAATTTATATATATTGTAAAAAAATATATAATATAGTATAAATGTGTAACGGGTCAACCCGCCATCCCGACCATGTTGACCCGAACCCGACCCGTTAATCCAAGCGGGTTCGCAGGTTCAAGCTGAAACTGACCCGAACCCGTTTATACTAAAACTAAACCTGGGTTAATCATTTGAGTTAATCATTAATTGACACATATAAGTGTTTCCGTTAGAAATTCGCTAGCATGGATGAATTGATAGACTGGTGTAGAGACGTCGAACGCGTAAATGGCTACGCCCTCGTCACCAAACGCACCATCTACGATAAACCCCATAGTTGTCAGCCGGTAAAAATTTGGCTTACGTGCGATTGTGCCGGCAATTACAAATCAACAGCGACGGTCAGATGCAGCGGGACTAGGAAAACCGGTTGCAAGTTCCAACTGGTCGGGACATACAGAAAGAGGTTAGGTTACTGGGATCTAAGGGTTGAGGAAGGTAAACATAACCACGAACCATTTCTGTATCCAGAGGGTCATCCGTCCCTAATGAGGATGACTCCATCGGAAGAGAGAACGGTGGAGCAAATGACGCATCAGAACATCAAACCACGAGACATTCTTGCTGCCATTAAAGAACAGAACCCCCATAATGTCTCAACAAGAAACACCATATACAACGCTCGAGCCAAATTGGGTCGAATGGAACAAGTCGGCGAGACTCCAATGCAGATACTTTTTGACCGGTTGGAGAAGGTTGGGTTTGTTTTTTACCATAGAACATCTCAAAACGGCGAACGGGTCGAGGATGTTTTCTTCATCCACCCGGAGTCGAACATGTTGTGGCGCGCTTTCCCGCATGTGTTGCTTATAGACGCCACCTACAAGACGAATCGGTACAAAATGCCTCTAGTCCAGATTATCGGTGTTACATCAACGTTGATGTCATTTTGCATTGCTCATGCGTTCGTAAGCCACGAGAAACAGGAAAACTTCACATGGGTTCTACAGAGGTTGAAACACTCATTAGACAGTGTTATGGAACCCCGTGTAGTAGTAACGGATAGAGATAGTGCCCTAATGAACGCATGTGCAACCGTGTTTCCCAGGGCTAGACATTCATTGTGTAGGTGGCACATACAGCAAAACATCTTCAAACATTGCAGGAAAAGCTTTAAAACAGAGGATAAATGGGAGAGGTTTCTTTTCAAGTGGGGCGAGCTAATTAAATCAACGACCGATCATGACTATAACTACTGGTACGAGCGAATACGATCAAACTTGCCACGCAAAAAAACCGATGGTAAGTTTTATATAATTTTTGTTTAATAATCGTATTTATTTGACTTGTCTTAACTGCACTTGACTTTGATTACAGAGATTATGAACTATTTGGATTCAATCTGGTTACAACCATATAGAGACCGGTTTGTTTCGTTCTGGAGCGACCAACATCTGAACTTCGGTCAACGTACAACGAACAGGGCAGAGGGTCAACATGCCCTTTTGAAGCAGTACCTAGGCGACTCTAATTACACCCTGGAGAAAGTGGTACCACTTATCGATAAGCTCATAAGAAACCAGGTGACAGAAATCAAAGGCAGCATTGAAACAAGCAGGAGCCGAACATTGGGTCATCATAACAAACCAATATTTAATCTCCTACTAAAGAAGGTTTCACATGCCTGCCTAGAGGTGATATCAGACGAAGTAAATGAAATAGAAAAATTAAAGTTATATAACCGTACATGCGCGTGTCGTTTGTATACAAGCAGTGGGTTGCCGTGCGCGTGTCGGTTGGAAGCGTATATAACGAATGGTAATACATTATTCGACCAACCACATTTTATAATCATACCCTTTCATCACGCAAAATCTTATTGACGTTTTATGTTGTTTGTTGATATGTTCCTTAGGTCAAATGATCCCGTTGGAGATGATAGACCCTTTTTGGAGAAAGTTAAATTTGGACTCCATAGTGGAACCGAGCAAGGTGGACTCTTTCGACTTAGACGGCGAATTTGCGCTTCTCAAACAACATTTAAGTGCTCAGCCGAGAGAACTCAGGAAAAACTTTATTCAAAAGATGAAGGAGTTGGTACAACTCAATAAGACGAAGCTTAAACAACCAGTTGTGCAAAAAAACACACGGGGTCGTCCAACTTTAAAAGCTCAGCAACAAAGGAAGGATGATTCGTTTACGGAGCCTTCAAGACACAACTTTTTAACAACGCAGGACCAGTATAGTGATTCACAAGATGGGTTTCGCACACAAGATGAGTTTGGCACACAAGAGTCAAATATCGAACCTACCAGGCACAGCTCGTTTGTCGAGTCACAAAGTTATTGTACTGAAACACCTATGTTCTTCGGCGAGATTGCGAAAGGCGCTAAGAATTCGAAAACGAAAAAGAAGGTCGCAAAATCAAAGGAAGAGCCACCAGACTTACCTTTGCTGCCTGTCGGACAAGTTAATATGTTCACGCACTTCAAAAAGTTCATTCCACCGTGCTTTTATCCACACCTCAGTCACATACAAAATGTGCAGGGTGATGCTAATTGTGGGTTTCGATCTATAGCGGTCGGCTTATCGCTTAAAGAGTATCAGTGGCCGTTCATACGGGAGCAGCTTCATGAAGAGTGCAACCGGTTCCACGAATTATGGAAAAAGATAAATGGACCTCAGTATCAACAAGTTCTGGAGTCATTAGTTTGGTCAAAAGACCATATAGACGGAGCACCTCAACATAAGTGGCTACAAATGCCATTCACGGGGCTTCTGATAGCAAACCGGTGGAATGTCATTTGTCTCTTATTAAGTGACCTTGGTTGTGCGTCATTTTTTCCCATGTTCAGAACAGCCGAAGAAAGTATTCCGCATCGAACAGTCGCGCTTGTACATGTACACAGGAACCATTTTATTCACGTCAGATTAGAAGGGGAATATCCAATGCCAACCCCATCAGGATACTGGCGACAACCGACACGGAATACGCCAGCAGAAAGTTGGTATCACTATTACAAGGAACGTATTGACCAATATAATACGATCGTTAATGAATATAGGACCAGGGATTACATAGATTTAGGTGCCCTATGAATATAAAATGTTATTTGCATGTTTTGACAATTTGTAATGATCAACATACACGTTATAAAATGTTTTGGCAACTTTTTGAGATTGAACTTGAAAAAATGTTTAAACGAATCAATTTGCATGTTTTGACAATTTGTAATGATAAACATACACGTTATATAAATGTTTTGGCAACTTGTTGAAATTGAATTTGAAAAAACGTTTAAACGAATCAACGTTAACGCATAACGACCGTATTTTCGTCAGTTCCGCATATAGTAATTGAAAAAAATTGAAAAAAAATGAAAAAAACTGAATTGTATACGGGCCGTATAAAAATATACGCCTCGTATACTGTGATCGTATATTAAGTATATGACAGAATTAAAATAAATTAAATCACTGTATACGGGTCGTATACTTTTATGCGGCCCGTATACAAAAAAAAGGTCGTATAAGTTTTATACGACCTCATTTCCACCATACGACCTCAACTTTCCACCAAAAATTCTCTCGGATCGTTCTTGGACAGCGTTCTTCGGCGTTTTTGGCGTTTTCTTCTCGTTCTTCCTATACGGTACGTTTTCGTATAGTGAACTTTTAAATTACGTAACATGTTAGATTATGGTCTTGTATAGTAAAGCGTAGATAGGCGTAACGATTACGATTGTATAATTCAATTTGAAAAAAAAATTGAAACAGGAAATTGTAAATGATTTTTATGTGTATACGGTCGTATAAATTGTATACGATCGTATAATGTTTGAATATTCAAAAAATATACGATCGTATAAAATTTATACGACCGTATACACTTGAATAATCAAAGGTTATACGATCGTATACATTATATACGCTCGTATAATGTTTGAATATTCAAACATTATACGCTCGTATATTTATATACGGTCGTATAACGTTTGAATATTCAAACATTATACGCTCGTATATAATGTATACGGTCGTATCCTTGTTGAATCTTCAAACATTGTACGAGCGTATATCATATGTACAGTACGTTTGTATACAAGAACAGTATTCGTATAATACGTTAACGATAATCGTATAGTGATTGCTAAGTTGTAATTGTTATTTGTTACAGACGATATGGCTGAGTCATCAGCAGCTGGTGCGGCCCGTAGAGGTCGAGGTCAGGGTCAGGGTCGGGACCGTGGACGTGGACGCGGACGGGGACGTGGACGTGGACAGGAGGAGGAGGTTGTGCCCGATTTTACTGAGACGGGGCAGTTTGTTAGAGATATCCCCCGAGGTACGGTTGCCTATAGGGTTTTGGGAAAATTACGGGAGATGGTGCTAGATGTGCCTCGGACCATAGATTTTCAGTTTTTGACAGATATTGGAGCGATTGGTCGGGTCCGGGAACTCATGCCAGCTAACTCCCCGTGGGACCGCTTATTTGATGCCGTCGCAGAGCGGGCCCACAGGGAGATTACTTTAGAGTTTTTATCTACCTTTACATTTACGGACACCCGGGGTGGGGGTTTTCAGCATTTTTTGACGACAGACGCCGTAACTTTTACTATTTGCGGCAAGCCTCAGAGGATGACACTTCCTCAGTTCGCTGTTGCCTTGGGTCTGTACTCACAGGATGACTCAAGGTCACGCGCATTTTTTGATGCGCTAGTCAGCACGTCCACTGACGTGTTGTGGCCGTATTGGAAGAGTATTGGGTTCGGGGAGTTCGCGAAACCGAATCAGCGATCCCCGAAGGCACGGGCGACTGATCTTTACGACCCGTTACACCGATACCTACATCGGTGTATCGCCGTGACGATCGCCGGTCGTCATGATAGCAGGGAATGGGTCACCCAAAGTGACCTATTCTTCTTGCACGACTTACTTACCGGCGGGAGGGCCAACTTGGCGTACAAGTTGGCCGCATATCTCGCCGAGTACGCTTTTAAGCGAACCTCTTCCCACATCAGCTGTGGGGCCTTCGTCACCCGTCTGGCGAAGGGTTACTTGCGCCTCCTGTCCTTGCAGGTGGCAAGTGATATGACGCAGACACGCCAGCTTGACAGGGTTGGGAGGGACACAACCCTATCGATGGGTTTGGCTCGCGAGGTCGAGGGAGGGCAGCTGGTTTGGGCTTATGGTGTGGGTGAGGGACCCCGTGGAGAGGGTGGTGATGAGGAGGGAGACGAGGGAGAGGGAGACGAGGGTGAGGGCGTGGGAGAGGGAGGCAACGGAGAGGGGGTCGCTCATACTGCCAATCGATCACAGGTAGTTGATGAGGAGTTACGGGGTGATCGCCCGTACGTTCGACGCAGCGTGAGACAGCGTGTGATGCCTCCACCGGGGGTGGAGGAGAGACTCGTTCAGGTCGAGTCGGCTGTAGCTGCAGTCAGAGGGGATTTAGCTGCAGTCAGAGGGGATTTAGCTGCAGTGAGAGAGGATGTACAGTGGATGGTCGAGGCGATTGTGGCTATGCATTCTGCCACGCCCCTACCTCCACGAGCTGGCGCTGCACCACCACCACCACCACCACCGCCGTAGCTGCTTATTGTATTATTATTTTTTTTTGTTATTTTACGTTTGAAACTTTGTAAAAGTTTATCTTTTTTTTTTAGATGTAAAACATTATAAATATTAATCTTTTGTTTAGATGTTATGTTGTTTGTTTAATAATTGTTGTCATAGTTTATCATAATCATATCAAATATTTATCGTTTTACATAGTGGAAACTTACTAAACATTATAAATACGTTTAACTAGAAACTCGTAACATAATCCGATATATACAATACTATTTTAAAATTTATAAAACTTATTAAATGGTTTCCCGATTGCAACAAAAATTAACTTTTCTATACATATTTATCGTTTTACAAAGAGAAAACTTATTAAACATAATAAATACGTTTAACTACAAACTCGTAACATAATCCGATATATACAATACTATTTTAAAATTTATAAAACTTATTAAACGGTTTCCCGATTGAAACAAAAAATTAACTTTTCTATACATATTTATCGTTTTACAAAGAGGAAACTTATTAAACATAATAAATACGTTTAACTACAAACTCGTAACATAATCCGATACATACAACACTATTTTAAATACAAAAATTTATTAAACGGTTTCCTGATTGCAACAAAAAATTTAACTTTTCTATACGAGCTATACGGGCCGTATAACATTATACGGCCCGTATACATATTCCAAAACTAAAAACCCTTGGCAAACCTTCGAAACAAAATTATACAAATATGTATACGGCCAGTATATAACTATACGTCCCGTATACATATAAAAACAAAAAAAAAACATTCCACCGCATAAAATTCTGTGCATAAACATTCTATACGGCCTGTATCATTTTATACGGCCCGTATAGATATAGGGATGTGAAAATAAGATTATAGGGGATGTGGAAATAAAACAACCCTAATAAAAACAACTAAAGTTGTTGTTTTAGACTTATTTACGATGACAAATATTTAGTATAAGTATTTAGTGTTATTAGATTGTTCTAGCGTAAAGGTCTAATAGTTTTTTTTTTACAGTCAAATCATACCTGCAAGTTGGACCAGAAACTGGTTTTATAACTTGGTCTAGCGCAAAGACCTGATAGATTTTTTCCTCACAATCAAATCATACCAGCAAGTTGGACCAGAAACCGGTTTTATAACTTGGTATAGCGCAAAGATCTAATAGTTTTTTCCTCACAATCAAATCATACCAGCAAGTTCAGGTTGTTCGGGTTTTTTCTTATAAAAAAGTGACCCGATAACCGATTTATTTAAAGTTTGAGTTGGTCAGGTCCATTTTAGTTTGGGTCGGATTGTTCAGTTTCCGAGTTTAGATGTAAAATGAAAAAAAAAAATGTTTTAACCTATGACTATTGTGTACCGGAACCAACTCATTATACATAATTTCATCGTAAAAAATGGTTAAACTTTCTAATAACATTAACTGTTACATATTAAACTTGATTTTAATAACACATCATTCTAAATAAAGACGTTATATAGTTTTATAAAGTCTTGATTTGAATTTTTTAAATGTCGACTAATATTTAAAGAGGTTGTCTTGACACTCAAAGTTATACTTTTAAAAACTTTAGTCTTATTTTTGAAAACACATATTTTATTTATAATATAAATTTTTTTAATACGTAATATTTTCTATACTATGATATATTCGTATCTCATCTCATTATCCACATTTATAAAACACTATCTATATTAAGGTAAAGGATCCTGTAAAAAGTGCTCAAAGTGTGAGAAGTGTATTATAACACTATATATAATACTATATAACACCATATAAACACCGTATAACAATATGTAACACCATATAATACCATATAACACTATGTAACACTATATATCATTATATAACAAATATAACACTATAGGTTGTCTGATAGCATGTCTATGATAGATGTATAGTGTTATATTTGTTATATAATGATATATAGTGTTACATAGTCTTATATGGTATTATATGGTGTTACATATTGTTATACGGTGTTTATATGGTGTTATATAGTATTATATATAGTGTTATAATACACTTCTCACACTTTAGGCCCTTTTTACACTATCCTTACCCTCTATATTAAAGCATTATATTTATCATTACTATACATAATATAATTTAATTACAATTCATTTGTCACAACTTCATAACTTAGATTATATTTTTTTAACACTTACAGTTTTATCATCATTATTCTTAATTTTTTAGTGTTATTATTTTACAACCATATATATAATAAGATGGATTATAGTTACTAAAAAAGAAGTAAAAATTTAGAAAAATATATTTAGATTAGCTGAACATGTAAATTCTTTTTGTTTCAAATTTTGAACTAATAAATAATTTCACTGATAATGATTATATACACATCAATAATTTATAATTTATAATATTTTATATTCAACTGTATACACGGGTCAGGTTTGTAAGCTAGTAATTTAATATTAAATCAAGAAAGCGACTTTGTCATATTATTGGTGATAAACTAGGGTGATACTATACACACCCCCCCTATTTACTAATTACACCCCCCTATAAAAACATCACATCCATCAATCCATCCATCAATCATTTGCTTTTTGTTTTTAGTCTTTTTTGTCTTTTTGTTGTCTTTTTATTATATTTTAGTGTCTTTTTTTTATTATTATTATTTACTATTAGTTTTTTTTTTTTTTTTTTTTTTGAACGGCAAATTTGGATCACTGACGGACCACTGGAGTATCATCGTGTCACCAGAGGAACCACCCGATCATATCCATCTCCACTAAGCATAACGCCACACCAATTCAGGAGGAAACCCAATAAACATGGGAAAACCCCCTTGTGGGAATCGAACCCAGGACCTATTGGTCCCAAAGTCTTATCCCACCACCAAGATGCCACTAATTATTATTATTATTATTATTATTAAAATTGAAAAAAAAAACCCGTGTAAAATGATCATATTATTGGTGCCTCAAATTATTGGTGCATTTGAGAGAATAAATGAAAGTGGAACAAACTCAAATTATTGGTGCCTCAAAAAACCGTGCACTTGATATGCATTCGTTTCACTTACTTCTTTTTTGATGTAGGATTCACTTACTTCTTTTTTGATATGCATTCAAATTATTGGTAAAAATTATGCTATTAGTTTCACTTACTTCTTTTTTGATGTAGGATTCACAGCCAGTTCCCCCACCTGTGAAAACTAAGGAGGAGATCCTACTTTTCTTTAAGCTTTATGACCCTTTAAAAGAGGAGCTTCGGTAGTAGCCTTCGCTCTCTACAGTTAAAGAGATGTTTGGATTTTCAACAGATCAGGTATAGTTTTTAATTCCCATGTTTCAAGTTTCAACTTAGTTATATAATCTAGCTAGGTTAAGGGTCTTGTTTTAGTTTAAATGAGTTTGTTTGGATAATATATATTTTGTAACTACTCAAGCTTGTTCACCTAATATTTTGTAACTAATATTAGTTCACTTTTAGGTGTTCAAGTCTCGTGAAGAGTTGATGGAATGGGTTAGAAACACCGGACGTAGTCTTGGTTACGCTATTGTGACTAAAAGATCGAAAGCTAAAAATGGCTACGTGTCTAAAGTTGTACTTATGTGTGATCGTGGTGCTGTGTATAAATCAGATAAAGATTCAAGTAGAGAGACCGGCACTAGAAAGATAAATTGCCCGTTTGAAATGGTAGGGAAATTTTCAAAAAAGAATGGTTCTTGGACGTTAAAAGTAAAACCTGGTGAGCATAATCATCCACCCGGAGAATATATGAAAGCCAACATGCCAAGCTAAAAAAATTCTTGAATTCAGCAAATTGTACCTTAGATAAGATTGTTCGTCACATTGATGAAGTAGTGAACTCGCAATATACAATTGTTAAAGATAGCTTCGAAAAAAGTAGAACTGTTCTAATGCATAAACACAACCTACCAATGTTGAAGCTATTACATGGCTCTGTTTCTCATGAAGCACTTGATATAATAATAGAAGAGCGTCGTTTAAAGCGTTCACATTGTCGTTGTCAAGTTCGTAAGTGTTATGGATTACCATGTGCTTGTGAAATCTCAAAGTATAAGAAAGCAGGTCAGTGTATTAAACTAAGATTCGGTCGATGTGCTTGGTAATATTTAAAAGCTGACAACTTATGTTTTAATGCAGGTCAATCTATTCCTTTAGATTCGGTCGATGAATTTTGGAGGAAACTCGAGCTACCAGTATATTGTGAGGATATTACTTGTGACGTCGAGTTGGAAAGTTTTAAACAAGCCTTCGATAATCGATCCAAGCCAGGAAAGAAAAGTTTACTACAAAAGTTAAAAGCATTAACCAATCCAAGTATACCTTTTGTTGAAGAACCTGATGTTAAAAAAAATACTCGTGGACGACCAACTACAAAATCCAAACAACAAACAATACCGAACCCTGCAATTGCTAAACCGCCCCTTCAACGAATCTACTCTCAGAAGCCTCCAAGGCACAGTCCGTTTGGGAACTCCCAAGATCATGATTACACTCAAGAGCCTGCAAGGCATAGTTCATTTACGAACTATCAAGAGCAGGATTACACTCAAGAACCTGCAAGGCATAGTTCATTTGTGAACTCCCAAGATCATGATTACACTCAAGAGCCTTGGAGACATAGTTCATTCGGGTATCTAGAGACTGATGATTATGTTGGTTACATCAGTCCAGACGTGAATTATCAAGTGCCTGGTGAAAGGAGAGTATCCAATTGCCAGCACAAACAACCTATGGAAATTAATGAGAGAAAATGATGCAGCTGGCTGGGAGAATATATTTGAATCACGTCAAAATATGTATAAGTCTTGGATAGCACAACCTGCTACATTTGGGGGGTGTATAGATTAAACCTCGGTATGTAAATTATTAAATGATAATAATTTTGTAAAAAAATACTTATTTTTATATAGCTTTTGTTACAGCTATAAATATAAATTGATAAATTATAACAATAAAAACTAATAATAAATACTATATCATTACTACTACTAATAATAATAAATATAATAATAATAATAAATATAATAATAATAATAATAACTAATTAAATAATAAACAAATACTAAATAACTAATAATTAAATAAATGAATAAAAAAAAGACAACAAAAAGACAAAACAGGCTAAAAACAAAAACTAAATGATTGATGGATGTGATGTTTTTGATAGGGGGGGGTGTAATTAGTAAATAGGGGGGTGGGAATAGAATGAGCCATAAAGTATTCAACCAGAAGTCATATTTGCCGGCGGCCAAAGGAAACACTCAACACTATCCTTTCCTAATATCGTATCATTTTTCGTATAATTTTATTTTTAACTGAGAAAAAAATTATTTTGAAATGAGGACGAAATCATAATTTTAAACTGAGGATAAAATCGTAAATTGATTGGACTAATAGGGAAGTTCCAGACAAATACAGATGCCTGACACTATTCCCTCATCTTGTGTTTGTATATATAGTATAATATAATATAATATAATATAATGATGGGCTCATATTTTGTGAAACACAAGGGATCTATATGCATCAAGTAAAGCTTACTTAATTTTAATAATACAAACGACCTACATTCACTTGCATTGTAAAAGCGTCACCTTTTGCCCTCAACATCAAACTGTCTGTTTGAAATTATCTCCATCTCTCTTTTTTACGAGCCTCACTCTCTCCCCTCTCAGAACACCCGCCCTTTCACTTACATTATAAAAGCATCACCTTCTACCCTCAACGTCAAACGATATGTTTGAAATTATCTCCATCTCTCCTTTTTACGGGCCTCATTCTTTCCCCTCTCAGAACACCTGCCCTTTGGAAGGACATCGATCTCCAATAGGGCCATTTGGGACACATAGGCTAAGGACATGTACTAGAGATGGTCTGACTTAATATATGAATTTTTTTTAACAAAAGGTTATAAAAACTAACAATAACAATAATAATAGTTTTTGGACTTTATCAACACAAGAGTTGAAAGCACACTTTAAAAGATAATTATTATTAATAAGACTTATGTTATTGAGGTTAACAAAAGGTTATAAAAACTAACAATAACAATAATAATAGTTTTTGGACTTTATCAACACAAGAGTTAAAAGCAATATTTATTGTTAACAAGACTTATGTTATTGAGGGGGAGTAGCATATGGGGATGGCTTGGTCGAGATTCAAAGATTTGATAACCATTTTTCTCATAATCAGACTCAATCAATCATACCCAGTAAAATCTCACAAATAGCAAAGCTATTGGTAGGGTTTAGGGAGGATGAGATGTAGGCACACCTTACCTCTACCCCTTGGGATAGAGAGTCCGCTTCCAGTGAGACCCTCTGCTCCAAAACACACAGGAAAGAAATAAATAGAACATGAGGGGTGTGTGTGTATTAGCTACCAATATAACATGAGTGGTGAATGCGTGTATGGTAAACAAGATAAATATAACAACACAAATAGCCTATACACATAGATACATATCTACTACCATACACTACACCTAAAAACACAATTGTACAATCTTCTAGAAATCTTTAACCTTAATCCTACGTCTCATAACTAGACTACACCTGTCAATTGGACTGGCACTCGGCTACATACCTAACTAATTATGTCTATTGAACCGGATCGTTACAGGTTGGACCGGTGAACCAGACTATCTGGTTGGACACTATTTCAATTTGTTTAGAATTTTTTCTTTTCATACCAATTAATTTACTATGTCAGATTTCATATTACTATGTATTAATAAACAAATTAAAATGAATAATAATTTTAATATGATAATAATATATAGTTTTTTTAATACTTTTATTATTTTAATATTATAATAATAGTTATTTTCTTTACTTTTTAACTTTAATTCTTTTTTAATATCAGGGGTTGGGATAAGCTTGGTGCCAACCGGTACGGTCCTATTCGGTATCAGTACATGAAGGTAAAGACCGATACTAATACAGAAAACACCAAAAGTTGGTGCCGAATTGATATTGGAAATTTTTTGGTTCGTGAAATTCAGTGCTGCTACCCGGTACCATTTTCTCATCCCTGATCACGGTTACCGTACGAATAACGCTATCGTACAACTTTTTTTTGTTGATTTTCTTCAACTTTTAATTTTTTCTTTTTTTAGTTTCAGGGGTAGGGATGAGTTCGGTACCAACCGATATAGAATTGGTACTGATACCAAAAATACCGGTTACGGTACCGGCATATGAAGGTAAAAAACGGTAGTGAACCGGTACCAGGAATGCCAAAAGTCGGTACCGAATTGGTACTTAAGATCTTTCGGTTCGGCAAATTTGGTACCGGTACCCAGAAAGCTCATCTCTGACCATGGGTTTCATACTAACAACATCGTTACCATACAACTTTTTTGGTTGATTTTCTTTCGGTTATCTTTTAGTGTTTTTTTCTACATTTTCTTTTTATTTTTGTCAGCAGTTCCGTTCGCAACACGCTCGTAGTGATTTCAAAACACATGTAAACACAAACTAAATAACAAAAGAAATTCGCCTCAACACGGCGAACTTCTTTAAAGCTAGTTTTGTTAATTGTATACATTTTTAATATTGTAAAACCACACCAAAGATAAAGTGGTTTTGCATTTTCAGTATATTTGGTTTTTGTACCCGGTTATCGAGTCGGGGTTGGTTCAATATTCAATGAAGTGTGAAACGAAATTGCATTCTGTTGTGTTTAGATTGAAATATCAAAGGATCAAAAAGCATGTATAGTATTTAAATATTTTTTTTAGTTTAGTACACATTTTTATATTTTTTTAACATTTATTAGCTTCTTTTTAATGTAGCGGACAAGAATATTTTGGACTAAAATAAGAGAGTTGTTCTACAAGCAGGTGGGAAGTGAGGCATGTAATCAAGATATGATATCCGGACGGTGGGCCGAAATTCGCAAATATGTCAGGCTATTTACGAATTTGCATAACAGAAACAATAATCGAATGCGACCAAGTGGGAGTGATGGTCTTCACGTTTACTAATTCACTTGCGAGGAATGGAAGCAAGAGGTGTTTCGTAAGATTAAGGTTACGAAAACGTTTGACGAGGACTATTTGTGGAAAATTCTCTGGAACTGTTCGAAATGGACCGAGTTAATTAGCATAGTTTGAAATGGACCGAGTTGATTACCGAAATATCCGAAAATTTAATTTTTAAATTTTATCGAATATCCGAAATATCCGAAAATTTATATTCAGATCGAAACTATTCGAAATATCCGGTTTAAAAAACAATAAAAATAAAAATTGGATATTCGGATATCCGGACATTCGGATACGGATTCGGAAAGTGAAATCAAGTATTCAAAAAATTCAGATACCCGGTTTTGAACACCCCTAATTCACACCCACTTCCAATTCTTTAAACATTCTCTTTAAACAATCTCAAGTTTTACAAATGTTATCATGGAT
Source organism: Helianthus tuberosus (assembly GCA_030545235.1). Lineage (NCBI taxonomy): Eukaryota > Viridiplantae > Streptophyta > Magnoliopsida > Asterales > Asteraceae > Helianthus > Helianthus tuberosus. Next base: position 60,695,461 of record CM060436.1, read on the forward strand.
CCGAGCCGACCAAACCCGCCACCATTCTTCCCAAACACACCCGCTACTCACTCAACTCAACCCCTATTCGTATACCCCACGATACTGATTGATTCGAATATGTTTACGTTTGACGGTTATAATCAAACACCAAACGCTTGGCATATGCAAGTCCAACAACAAACATTGCTATGAAAATGCAAATGCAATCACAACCAACCCAAATGCCACTGGTCCAAGCGTTGCGTCAAAGCGAAGCCTGGCATGTTTACGTTTCTTTAGGCGTAGATGATGAAGTTATCCCCGAAGCGCAAGCGCAACCACAACCTACGAAGAGCAAGAAAGGAAAAAAAACGAACAAAATGTGGAAAACAAGCACAAGAACAAGAAGATGGGAGTGGAAAGGCGCAATGCATTCCTTGGAGTCAAGTCAAGTTGGAAGCTCTTGCACGAACATGGGTTAACGTTTTTACCGATCCGACTCTATGTTAATATTTTTTTGCTCTTATACATTTTATAATATATATAACTTTTTTAAACAAAGTATTAAAATTTATGTATTTTAATAATACGGTTTTATGTTAAAAATTATATTGTTTTTGGAACCAAGTTTGTAAACAATTTTTTTCATTTGATGCAACAAGAACCATATCGATTGGTCAATTCCATTAGTTCTAAATTTAGAGAGATTAACACAAAAATTGGATGGTTTGCGGGTATCTATCTACAAGCATGGAACAATCGTCCGAGTGGTGCAAATGATGAAAGTGTTTTGGCGACGGCTATTGATGGACACAGTAAGAAACATGGGTCGTGGACATACATGAGGTCGTATGAAATATTGAGAAAATGTGATAAGTGAAAAGTGGTACCCAATGAGGTATCACAAGCTAAAAGATCTAAAACGAGTGCCTCGGGGAGTTATAGTGCGGGTGGTTATGATGCGCATTGTGCTATCAATATTAACGATGAACCCGAGTTCGAAGACAAAGCTCCAACCCCTGAATCAGAGCGGGCTAATTGGAAGGATCACGCTAAAAACCAGCTACTGCAAAGGCTTCGAGTTCAAAGGGAACGACCTAGAGTGATGTATCAAAACTTGATGCACTTCTACAAAACTTCAACGAATTAGGGAAGTGCAAGCGAAGAGGTACACAAAGAGATAGAGAAAGAAAAGGAAGAAACGACGGCAAAGGAAATGGAGAGGCTTGCGTTGGATATGAAGTGACTCAAATTTGATATACAAAATCAAGAAATTGAAGAGTTCCGAATAATGAGAAGCGACATCGAAAACCTACCAAAACGTGACCGTGTGGTGATCTCAAGAATGAAAGACAAGATTGCGCGAAGAAATGGCTAGGAGGAAATGAATCATAGTTTAATAATCCCAACTATTGGGCGTTGGCCGGCAACAGTCCTAGCTTAAAAAATAACCAGTGGTGGTCCCACCTTTTCATATATTATAAACCAATTGACCTTTGCTAACAAAAAAGGAAAAAAGAACAAAAAGAAATTAAGATTTTATTAGTAAAGGTCCATTGGTTTATAATATGTTAAAAAGTGGAATGACCACTAGTTATTTTTGAAGTTAGAACCGTTGTCACCAACAACTAATAGTTGGAGTTATTAAAATCCATTATTTTTTTTAAATTATGTATTTTTTATTCTAGTCTATGTACTTGTTTTTAATTTTGATAAAACTTTTTATAATTTTTTGCTTTTAAGTATTTAAAAAAGTTAAAAAATGAAAAGGAGAAGAAGAGAAATCACACCCATGTTGAGAAAAAGATGAGATGAAAAAGGATGATAATATAACGCTTAGGTGGACAGAGGAGAGGAGAAAACACACCCCATAACCTCATAACCTATAACAAGAAGTTACAAATGATAGATACGTGTATACGACTAAAAAGAATTCGCCATCAATGTTGACCTTTTTGTAGTTTAAATCTACTTCCACTTTTCTATTGTCTAGTCTAGTATTACTATATTATATTTTTCATATAATAATTTCTATACATAATTGTTGGTGACCATAAACTTACAATGTGTTGTCATATACATAAGTTACTTAAATATTTAGATACCTTGTATAATTTCTTACTAGATTATTTATATATATATAGAGGCCGGTTATTGTACAAAATGTCTTAACATACGCTGCGTACGAGATTCAGTATCAACATGCAGAATTTGATTTATAACATGCGACTTTCATTTTTTTTTACATGCAATTTCGCTTTTTTTATGTACATGCGATTGTGAGTTTTTTGGAACATGCGATTTCCTTTTTTTATGTACATCCGATTTCTACTTTTTTGAAACATGCGATTTCCATTTTTTTGTAACATAACATGCGATTTTGCCATTACGTACGCAATGTACGTTAAGGCATATTGTACGACACACTTTTTCTATATATATATATATGGCGTAATATTGTTCGTAATTAAGTATTTTACGTAATTTTTACACAATTATGACATAAATTCTTATTGACGCACATATCACCTACCTAACACACGTGTCGTTTTTTGGTTGCTTTCTACACATTCACTTATTAGAAATGCTTTGTACAATAACCCCATATATCATATATAAATTATTTCAACGAGATTAATTGGTAACTAAATTCAAACTTAATACCCTAATATACAAAATTAAAAAAAATATCCAAATTGAAAACAAGAAACATACCTTTAGGAACATAAACATTATGCTTGTAGTAATAGAAATAGAAGCTCCAAAGAAAACTTGTGATGAAGTAAACTAAGGTTCCGGCGGTGTAGTTCCGGAGCCACGTCTGAAAAAAGTGTGGTAACGGCTCCCATATCTTCTCCGGCAGCAGCGTTCCGAGCACCATTCGGTTGGTCAACGACGTCTCGTCAATAAACAGTTGCAAATAGTTTTCATCCATCGAAAACGGTTGATGAACACGGCGCCGGTGGAGGTGGCTGTTTCCGGCCAATTGTTGTCGGAGGTTTGCGGCAAATAAGATGAGAGTGCATGTGGACTTTTAAGTTATATAACGGCCGGTTGTCAATTTATGAAGAAGATATTTTTTTTCTATTTTTCATATATTAAATGCTAGCTGAGTTTCATTATAACTAGTGAGATTTCCCCGTGCTTCGCAACGAATATCAATACCAGTAATGATCTTGTTCACTGGATATTGGTTATGTTCGTTTGCATTCTTTGTTTATTATATTTCAACATTGCAATATTGTTTTTTGAAAACGGATGTTGTATCGCTGTTGTACCAAACCGAATTGAAACCGATTAAACAACATATGTATCAATAGGTACCAATATTTAATTTTATTGTTAACGCTTTCCACAAACTGACACCCTATTGTATCGTTGTCGTACCGAACTGAACCGAACAAAATAGATACCGATATGCCTTCATTTTTATAGTATTTTGTTTAATAACACATACACTTTGACCGTATCTTAAAAGTAATATAAGAATAAATATGATTAAAATCAATTAAAGTAATATAACAATAAAAATATTGAAAACTAAAAAAGAACAATATTAAACAAAAATATTAAATATTAAATTACTGTTCATGGTGAGTTTGTATTCATATATATAATGTTTTACGTTTATACAAAACTAGGTTAAAACCCCGTGTATTACACGGGTCGAATAAATGTAATTTTATATATCAAATAATAAAATGTTATATCTTTATGAATACTGTATAATGTATGGGTTAAATAAATGTAATTTTATATATCAAATAATAAAAATAGTTATATCTTTAAAAACCATTTGTATTACACAGATTAAATAAATGTAATTTTGTATATTAAATACTAAAAACGTCGTATCTTTAAAAAAACCGTGTATAATCAGGTTGAATAAATCTACCAAATAATAAAAAAATTACATCCTTAAAAACCACGTATATTACACATGTTGAATAGATCTAAAAAAGAGTTATATCTTTAAAAATCATATGTATTACACAGATTAAATAAATGTAATTTTGTACATTAAATACTAAAAACGTTGTATCTTTAAAAAACCCGTGTATAGTCGGGTTAAAAAATCTACCAAATAATAAAAAAAAATTATATCCTTAAAAAACCTCGTGTATTACACGTGTTGAATAAATCTAATTTTACATGGCAAATGATAAAAAGTTACATCTTTAAAAACTTCGTGTATTACACGGGTTATATAAATGTAATTTTGTATAGTAAATAATAAAAAAATTATATTTTTAAAAACCCTGCGTTTTACACGAGTTGAATAAATATAATTTTGTATACCAAATAATAAAAAAAGTTATATTTTTAATAAATTATGATATCATTTAATATTAATTCATTATTTATATATTTAATATAAGATAAGTAGGAAAGAGGGGTATTTGTTTTAAAAATATATTACATTAATAAATGTAATTTTATAACTAGTGACATAGAAAACGATCCCCGTAAATAGAGTACTTAAGAAAACATGTTATATAAATAAACACTTTGTATTATTAAAATAAAGTTATTCATGGATACTAAAGATAATACATGTCAATAAATCATGTCAAAAAACAGAAACAAAGAACTTAAATGGTTGTCTTAATTATGAATTTTGAATACTACCATTTTAAGTTAATGATTTGAAATTCAAATTGTCGAAAATTACTATAGAGTAATAGAGTAATTATGTAATTTTTGTAGATTATTTATAATTACTCTACTTACTAGTAGAGTAATTATAATTACTCTATAAAAATTACATAATTACTCAACTAGCGTAAAATCATGTTTTTTTTTAATTCTGGACTAAAATACGTAGTTAATAAGATAATGAAGGGGTATGGTCCCAATCATGCGCCGACCACACGAGTTGGTCCCAGGTCGCGCACGAGACCATACTCAAAGTAAGCCAAAATGGTGACTTTCCCGACCTTGCGCCGACTACAAGGGTGTGTCCCAGGTCGCGCGTGAGGTCAGGAACAGGATAAAATCAATTCTGACACTTAATTCCTTTAACAAAAGACCTGACTTCCTTGAACTTGCGCGGACTACACGTATGTACCCAAGTCGCGCAGGGCAAGAAGCATATGGAAACATTGGACAAGTACAAAAAGTACGAGTGGTAGAACAGTGGGCCAATAGGCGCTCAACAGGCTGTATCTGATCATGCTGCACGATGAACGATTGTGCAGGAGACAAGAAGTACATAAGGACACTTACGTGGCACCAATCAGCTTGCGCCGATTACTGCCCCATGATCTCCACTTAGCTGCTGATGACAGACCAGACAACAAGAACAACCGTCAGGACATGTGGATCCATTCAGCATGCGTCAACTACCCTCTCGCCTAGAATCACTAACTGCCGTGGCAGAGAAGGCAGAATGGATATTTCTTGTTGTCGATCTCAGGCCCAAGACCCATCAGCCTATCTCCTTCACAAATCACCTCGGCTATTTTTTTTTTTTGATAGAGAACTTCACCTCCAGATTTAAGGATCGCTCTCTTGCTCTCTCACTTAATACACACAATCTTATCCAAAACAAGTTCTTATTCTCACGCCGGAGGGTGGTTACAAGTAGAACCCCCTATTCCCCTCCTTGTAACGAGCTTCACGATGTGTTGATTGGTTTGCAGGATTGAAGTAGCTATTCGTCAAGTTCAGAAGAAGATTAACCTTATTTGGACGAGACACGAACTACAAGCTAATCATCGGATTAACTTGGTGTTTCTTCAGATAAGAAAAAAGTTCTCAAAGAAAAATCCCTCCACTTCTCACTTTTCACGTTAAGCCAATTTCTATGTTAAAACCCTACAAGCAAGGGCGGAGCTAAGTAGGAAGCTCCAGGTCAGGAACCCATTGGGTTTCGGTTTTTAAGTAGTACGGCAATATAAATGATTAAAAGTGAACCCATTAATAAAACTTAAAATGAACCCATAAACAAAAGTCGACAAAGGTTCTGGTGGTTAGGTAGCACAATTTTAAGCCACAGGTTGCGTGTTCGATCCTCGCTTATGACCAACTTTTCAATTATTTTTTAGTATGTTTTATTAAAGGAAGGAATGTCTGGACTAGGGAACAATTATCAAACATCAAACAAGCAGTGTGGTATGTGGTTTAATTTTCCTCCTAAAAGTTTTGGAACTCGTTGTCTCAGTTTCACTTTTTCCATGCTGCTTCATTTTTTTTCCACGATAACTTTTCCAACCACCCGGTTCTTTAAATTATAACACCCATGCTAGTTCTTACTTTTTTCCATAATAATTTTCTATGGTAATAACACCCATGCTAAGTTCTTATTTTTTTAGATAACAATTTTCTATGGAGATAGATAGTGGGATAAGAAATGCTTTGAAGCATCATAGGAAAAAAAAGTGATTTTAGTGATGATAAAGCTCGACCCGACCCGAAAATTCTAACGTTGAGTTGACCGAAATTCGAGTATCTATAAAAGTGAACCCAGTTAAAAACAATCCTGGATCCGCCACTGCCTACCAGAACCTAACTTTATATTTCTAATACTTATGTTCATCTTATATACCTTATTTGAAAACAAATAAGGGCGTACATTCTTTTGTTACGTATGTCAATTTAAAGACTTCACAAGAAGATTAAATTAATCCAACAAAGTTCACAGTTGACGCCACAAAGCAACCATGATTAACCGTCAAGTGCACTAAACCAAACACACGTAAATGATGTACAAGGAGTATGGTCACGGTAGAGTCGTATCAATCGTCCAATATGAGTGATAAAATGAGGGAAGCATTCTCAAACATGAGAGTCGAAGTGGATGCTATGGATCGAAAGTGCATAAACCATCCATATACGTTCCAACAAATGAATCAAGACCAAAAACCCACGTCAACTTCGACGATTCCTACATCTATCATGTCCAGATGCATCAGAGGGACACAGCTAGTGTATTAGAAATTTAGAAGGGGTAGCACGGGCTACCCCTCAACCCCGACTTTGTACTGTTTTCGTAGTGTAAAAAAATAAAAAAATATAATATTGGTTTTATGCAAAGGATACCACTAATCCCAAAAATAAAATAAATTTGGGATGCGCCTGAATTTTTAGACTAGTTACGCCACTATGCAGACTCGTTTTTATGGTTATCACAAAAATAAAGGAACTGAAAAGACTTTATAAAAGTTGGTAAAAGATAAAAGAGTAAACTGCAATTTTACCCCTGGAGTTTAGGCCAATTGGCACTCTTACCCCCCCTAACGAAATAATTGCAATTTTACCCCCCAATGTTCGGTGTTATATCGCAAGTTTACCCCCTGGCATCAAATTTGTTAACTGACCTGTTGACTTGGCGGTGAAATGACTATTTTACCCTTTTATTTTACCCCCCAACAATCCTGTTATGTTGTATAATTACCCCCACAGGTAAATTACTAAAATGCTCTTTCTTATTACCCCCTATACTTTGTTTTAAGAAGCAATATTACCCCCTGCAACTTCCAAAACCCTTCCCGCCACCACCCATATTCGATTATTATAAACTCCTGCTCTTAATAATCAACCCATTGATAACTTATGATGCATCATCATGCCACATAAAAGAAGCTATGTTTTAACACTTGCAGAACCAATCGAAAACACATCAACGCCATTAATAAACTCACATATTGATTCAATTCAAATTGATTTAAAAGTTGTAACAGAAGCTTGATATAACCATTTAACAGCCTCCTTCACATTAGGCGGTTCAGCTACATTTGTTGAAATAAAACATGTAAAATTTAAGGTCTAAGAATCCTAGAAATTCATGTTATGTTTTGGTGATCTCATTTGCAGCAACTGCATATATAATCAAGAATCTATCAGCAGCAACTGTTATATTATCAAAGAATGATTTGTCATTTTAACATCAAATAAAGGAACAAACCAAACTGTAATGCAAATGCACATGAATCTAATTGCAACAGCCAACAAAACATCAAACATAACTGCACATGTAACCTGTATGATCTTGTAACTGTCATCTAACCTGTATGATCAAACATAACCTGTACATCAAACATAACCTGCTGCACATCAAACATAACTGTATGATCAACTATATGAACATCAAACATAACCTGCTGCACATCAAAGATAACTGTATGATCAATTATATGAACATCAAACATAACCTGCTGCACATCAAACATAACTGTATGATCATGTAACTGACATCAAACATAACCTGCTGCACATCAAACATAACTGCACATCTAACTTGTAATGCAAGTGTGGACTGCACATAACTGCACATAACCTGCTGCACATTTAGCTGCTGCACTTAGTGGAGGTCCAAACACTAGGCACATTATAACATTTATGCAAATGCACATTATAACTAGATCAGTATCAATACATTAATATATACAATTAGATCAGTATCAAAACATTAATATATACAATTAGCATACATATTAAACCAAAAGATCCTAATATATTAGAGTTCAACTACACTACACAATCATTTCCTGCTGAGGGGGAAAACTGGAAATGCAGGAAAGGGCGGCCTCGCATCTTGACAACCAAGGAGACCACAATCGATCGTAGTGAAACATGAATCCTCATGTCCACTGCAAACACAGAAACATCCATGTTCAATAACCCCTGCTTTTTAACCTCACATTACTTGTTCTGTAACCTGACATTAACCACAATCAAAATACTTGTTCGATTTTACCTGACAAGTGCGAGAACAGGGAGGATCGCTGGTGGACAGGTGGATCAACGGTGGCCGGTGGTGTGGTCGCCGTTACTGGCTCTGCCGGTGGAGGTGGATGCATCATTGCATTCTGTGGTTCGCTCATTCTCAGCTGGCCCAAATGTAGCCGGTGGTGTGGTCGCCGGTGGGTCTGGTCGAAGGAGAAGGAGTGGTCGCCGGTGGGTGATGAAGAAGAAGGAGTGGGGAGTGATGAATCTTAGGGGGTAAGATTGAGATAGGAACTAATATTAAGGGGTAATACTAATATATAAGGTACTATTAAGGTGAAATTACATATTTACCCTTTGACCCTCACATTGTTTTGTTGACCGGTAAGCAAATTTGATGCCAGGGGGTAAACTTGCGACATAACACCGAACATTGGGGGGTAAAATTGCAATTATTTCGTTAGGGGGGTAAGAGTGCCAATTGGCCTAAACCCCAGGGGATAAAATTGCAGTTTACTCAACATAAAATATGGTAGGAATCTTCTTTAAACACAAGTAGTTTGCAATATTCATACCTAATGAAAACACATGGCTTGATCTATTGAGGAAATAGTCAAATGTTTTGAAAATATGCAAATGCCTTGGTTAATAGGTCTGCTTGATTGCTTTATGAGTTGATTTCCTTCAACCTTTCATCAGGAGATAAGCCTACCATGTGTAGTGGTAATGCCTTTACCCTTGGGCGTTTTGCGTCATGTGACAGCTCTGTCAGCAATGGGACATTATGGGGCGTTTTCTAAAATGGGTGTAGTGGGGATGTGGGGCATTATGTTAAAAGAGGTGTAATAAAATTAAATTACAAAAAAAAAAACCATAAAAAAATCTTATTGGACAAACAAAAGGAAGATGAAGGATGATTGGACAAACAAAAGGAAGCAAGACGTGGAATAAAGCACACCAAAAGCAAATTGTTTGAAAAAAATGCCCTCGGGGGTGGAAAAATGGCGTATTGGGGCGTTTTTTTTTTTTTTGGAAAAACGCCCAAAAAACCCCACTACACATGGTTTAACAAACTTTAAAACTAACTTTTGACTTGTTGAAACTCATAAAAGTCTGAAAACAAGCTTTAGAACATTTCATCTTGGAAATAACCATTCGACCCTGTAATGTTATAGTGTAGCTTTTAACCATCCAAGACAAAGCATGCATTGATTATTTGTAATGGCACCAGAACTTTTTTGTCTGAATCTGAAGATCAACATAAGGTTATCTTAGGGGCAGTGGCGGATCCTGGGGTGTTTTGGGGATTCTCGGGAACCCCTCGGTTTGAAAAAAAATGAAAATAATAGTGGAATTTTTGTAGATTTTTTTTTTTTTTAAAATAGTGGAGATTAGTGACAATCTACCAAAAGGAACCTGGTGAAATTTTCTTTTGAATCCGTCACTGCTTAGAGGTCAAACTCATGTATTTATAAACAAAACCTCAGATAATATTAATATAAACCAAAAAAAATGATGACCTGCGAGATAGCAGACCCTCTTGAACCCGCTTTATTTCTACCCGTGATTGTTTATAGCTATTTCAAGTCATGAATATGTATATATTGAGTAGTGGTGTTTACGGACTACGGTGATCGGTTTGATTTCAAGAGTGTTTTTTTTTTTTCTTTTTTTTTTTTTGAACGGCTACTGACTCCAACAGTCGAGAGGTCTTCGCACCCACATGTATCCGAGTGATACATCCATGGGTCCTTAGTCACCCTCGGGCGTGGCATCCGAAAGTGACCAGGCGCTCCCCGAGAAAATTTCCAGCCGACAACCACATGACTGCCGTTGCGGCCTCCGCACTCTGCACCCAGACCGCATGCTGGCACCAGAGCCGGAGTAACCGCACTGTAATAGAAAACTCGGGAGTGGCTCAGGATTCGAACCGGAGACCATTCGGTCCCAAGCCCTAACCATCACTGTCATGACCACTGGTTTTTCTTTTTTTAAAGTGGCTCAGGTTTTTCTTTTTCTAACTTCGCCTTTCCAAACATGAAGATTTCTTTATTTTTTCTTTTTTAAGTTTTCCAAACCATCGGTTATTTTTCCTCCAAACCGTTTCTCCATACTTATATAAAATTATTTTTGAGTAAACTGCCATTTTGGTACCTGTGGTTTGGGCACTTTTGCCATTTTAGTCCAAATCTCAAACTATGTGGTTTCACTTTTATTGTCATTTTAGTCCAAAATTCAAAAACCCTCATTTTTTACTGTTCCAACATGCCTATTTTGTCTTTTTGTGCAGGGGCATTTTGGTCATTTGGAATTATTATACAAGTATTATAATACATAAAAGACCAACTTCTTCTTCACACAGAGTTCACCGCAGACCATCATCTTCTCCACCCCCACTGCACCACCACATCCCCACCGCACCCCCACTGCACCACCACCATCCCCACCGCACCACCACCATCCCCACCGCACCAACACTACACCAAAACTCCGATGACGCCCAAGGAACAGTGGCAGCACCTGCAACCACCCGTTACAACCTAACCACCTGCAATAAATCCATTTCCCCTAAACACACATACTAAATCCACCACAACCTCCTGCCGCCATCGCCACAACCACCCTCACCAGGGGTAGCGACGGAGAGGCTTGGAATTCCTCCGCCAATAAAGCAACTCCGGGGGCAGCGGCAGAGCCTTCAAGCATCATCTGGTGCTGTCTGCGATCAAGATCGGAGGCGAGTGCGGCCAAATTGAATCGGAGAAGAAAGGGCCTTGCAACACCGTGTTTACGCAACGAAAGGCGCATAGCTTTGATTCTTGGATCTCGTGGTACAACTTTCTGCCGTTGATCGGACCTTCCATTGTTCGATTGCAAGCCCTAATTTTTGGATTGGCGATGAAGAAATGAATAGATTTTTGTGAAGGTTTTACGGTTTGTACAACTGTAAATAGGTGGTGAGAAGGGGAGGAGGTGGTGGTGAGAAGGGGATGACTGATGAGGTGGTGGTGGACTTGATGGTGACGGTGGTGGGGGTCTTGTAAGAGAGAGAAATGATGCAGAGAGAGGGAAAGAGTGATTGTAGAGAGAGAGAGAGGGGGAGAGCTTTTATAAAAATCTTATTAATAATTAACTTAGTTTATTAATTATTAATATGTTATATTAAAATCAGAATGACCAAAATGCCCCTGCACAAAAAGACAAAATAGGCATGTTGGAACAGTAAAAAATGAGGGTTTTTGAATTTTGGACCAAAATGGCAACAAAAGTGAAACCACAGGGACCCAGATTTAAAAAGTTTGAGATTTGGACTAAAATGGCAAAACTGTCCAAACCACAGGGACCAAAATGGCAGTTTACTCATTATTTTTTCACTTTACTTAAAAGTTATACTTCCTCTAAAAATCAATACTTACATGTCAGCCTAACCCGTTACATAAGCTACCAAAACAATTCACTATCCTTAGGGTGAGAGGGGCACTCCCCTCTTAGGGGAGTCCCCTCTCTTACGCATGACCAATCAGCACGCGCCACGTCAACTCCCCTCTTAACTCCCCTCATACCCTCAATTTGATGGCGGCACTCCTCTCTTAGGGGACTTGCTTTTTTATTTTTTTGTTTTTTTTTATTTGTTGTAATTATTCATGTTTATAAATTAAACAAATATTAATAAAAATTAAATAAAATTTAATAAAAGACATTTCATTAAAATATTTGTTCTTCATATTTGAAAACCGGTAACAGGTCTCAAAAATCTCACAAACTCAGCATATTTGTTCTTCTTCTTCTTCATTATCACAAGGAAAAAAAAAAGAAAAAAGAAAACCTCAAATATATACAAATCTCATCGGTGAACTCTCCCCGATTCCATTCACCGAATTGCATCACCGCGGTGATGGCGGCGGTGTTCCCGCTCGGGGAATAGGGTCACCGCATGCCTCCCCGCATGGTGCCCCGTTCACCCTTAGTCCTAAACTATGAAACCAAACTCTTTAACGGTTTGGTCATGGTTCAGTTTAGTTTCTATTTTTCAACGGTTTGGTTTTGCTACGAAGAAACTAAAAACCGTTGCTAATAGTTTTGACTCATAGTTTAACCTAAAAACTCTCGAAACTTCATGTTTTAACTATGAACAAACAAACAAAGGAAACTCAATCAAGATCAAATGAGCTGCAACTAAAAGCTACATTATTCCCATAAACATTTATCATGTAAAATTTTAGAAATCCTACTATACGGGTGGGCTAAGTTCGCGTTCAATGTCCTCCAACGATCGCCCCTTTGTTTCAACAACATTAGAAGCTATGTACATAACAGCAAGAACACAAATGCAGCCGAATCCAAGGTACACTTTGCTTATGCCAAATGTAGTCACCACACTCAAGAAACACAAGCCGATAAAGAAGTTTGATATCTGATTGTCCATAAAGTAACCGTTTGTTAGTTGTTAAGTCCACATTGGAATTACGAGTGATCAGAAAAACCAAACCGTTTAGGTTATGTTTTTTTTCTTCTGATAATCGATTTTTAATTGTTTGGTTATGGTTACCCTCCCCTATGATTATATTTGTGTAAATACCTAAACCGAACCGAACTGACATTAAACCAACCTTTATATTTTAACTTTTTATAAAGAGAAAAAGGCCCGGATAGTCCCTGTGGTTTGCCCATTTTTCACCTTTAGTCCCTAACTTTCTAAAATTACAGCTATAGTCCCCAACTTTTGCAATTTCGTTCCCGGATAGTCCCTAGCGCAGATGGGAGTTAGTTTTTAATGTTAAGTGGATGTGAAATGACCAAAATGCCCTTACTGTTAAACTAATACCTAAAAGTTAAGAAGAAATATAATTAATATTAAATAATTTGTGTGGGACACACAACCTACCCCACTCACTTCATCTTCCCCACCCTTACCACCACCACCACCACCACCATCTCCACCTTTCCCCAATAAGATACATCATCCTTCTCGTCGCTCTTCTTCTAACCCTAATAATAATCTCCACAACTCTCATTCCAAACTATTAGATAATACCAATTGGATCTCAACCTTATCACAGTTCCCAAACGCATCTGTTTTCCCTCAACTTCCCCCGCCATGGATCATAACGGCGAGGTATTCACTTATTTTTTTCTCAAGTCAGATTACCCATTCTTAAACTAATCCATAAGGCCCATTGGGTTAAATCCTGGGCTAATGAATAATCTAACATGGCTGTTTCCATATCAGTTTTTTCTAATGTTATCACTCAAGATTTGACTTTAAAGGAAGTAATTGTGTTATTGTTGATTAAAAAATGTGGTTTCTTTCATAATTGTGTATTATTAAGTGTTGCATTATTAGCATAATGGAATTTCTATTTTATCAGCTTGGAGCAGACTTCTTCACAGAATAGGGGAGGCAGACTTCTAAACGTCAGAAACAGAGTAATGGGTGGTCGCTATTTTCTCTTACTTTGTTTTATTTTCTCCGGCAATGGCGGGTTGAGGTGGCGGCGGCGGGGTGGAGGTGTTATAATGGTGTGTTTACCAGCAATGGCATATGAATGTGGTGGCAGCTTGGTAGTGTGAAGGTGGAATGTGGTGGGGGAGCGGTGGGAATTGAGGAAAAGAGAGATGGGATGGGTCCCACTTCTTTTCAAATATTATATAATTAATTAAATAGATAATTAACAATATTTTTATTAGAACGGGTATGTTGGTCATTTCACATTTATTTAACACAAAAAAACTAATCCTCATCTGAGCCAGGGACTATCCGGGAACGAAACTGCAAAAGTTGGGGACTATAGCTGTAATTTTAGAAAGTTAGGGACTAAAGGTGAAAAATGGGCAAACCACAGGGACTATCCGGGCATTTTTCTCTTTTATAAATAATATGTTTTATGTCAGAAAAGTTTTGTTATACTTTTTTTATAAATAATATATCAGTTGTAGCAAAACATCGTTATAGGTTTTGATTTTCATAACCACCCACGTCCGAACCGTTTATAATCAAAACCTATTGGTTACGAAAATCTAAAAAGCAAAACATCGTTTATAGGTCCAGTTATAGCCCATAACCGAATCGAACTAAACCATGCTCACCCTTATCAAAATGTTGTTAATTCGATTCATTACTTACCCAATGCATGCCAAGTGACAAGGCAACTGCTTTTGCTCTTATTCTTGAGGCAAAGATTTCGGGTAGTAAAAGAGCCGGGACAGGACCAGCGCCAAGTGAGAACGACAGCACGTACCTGTTAATTACCAATTTAACACGACCAATCAATATAAGGGTGACTTTTAATGTATTAAGCTAACAAAACACGAATAATTTGACTCACAAGACAGTCCCGATGACAGCAAGTGGTCCAGAATACGGTGTTAGAATCTTCCAAGTGAAGGACAAAGACAGCAACAGCATTGAAGCAGCCTTTACCCAAAAATAAAAGTCAATAAATCTACCAAAAAAAAAAGAGTTAACTGCCATTTTCGTCCCTGTGGTTTGTCCAGTAATGCCAGTTCATGCCAAATTTCAAATTTGTACCATTTCCATCCCCGATATTGTTGAAACATGCTAGTTCGGTCCAAAAAAACTAACGTCTGTTTAATGAAGGGTAAATAGGTCATTTTCCATTTAAACCTAATTAAAATCCCACCCCTTTTAAGAAAAAAGGAAAACGACGTTTTTACCTTTCATTAAACAACAGGTTTTTACAGACGTTAGTTTTCTGGACGGAACTAGCATGTTTCAAGAATGTCAGGGACGGAAATGGTACAAATTTTAAATTTGGTCTGGACTGGCATAATTGGACAAACCACAGGGACGAAAATAGCAGTTAACTCAAAAAAATGTGCAAAGTTTCATGTCAGTACAAAATGTATGATACCATTCCCGTAAAGCTTGTGATAAGTAGACTTTTGCGTCCTTTTCTATCCATCAAAGAAGACGCGACTATCGTGCCTGCAAAAAGTCAAGATTACGGGTCAACTATAACGCTACAACTGAATCTTTATTGACAAATAGTTTAGACTTTAGATCAAGTTTATGTAACCAAAAACATTGGCTGCCCCAACTAAAGCACTTGCTGCCACATCAGACGTAACTCCAGCACTGCGGAAAACTGAAGTAGAATAATATACAACCGCATTTATTCCAGCCAACTGTTGAAACAAGAAAAGGGCGGCACCGACACTGACAACTGTCATAACACCATTGGTTATTAGGCATTACTAAACAAAGCTTAATCTTATGCAATGAACTCTGGCTTTTAATAAGTGTTAATGTACCTTTGAAATAGCGGGAGCTGAAAAGATCAAACCAACCGGCATCTTGTTCTTCTGAACCTTGAGCTGATGCACTTAAATCTTCCATAAGCTCGGTGACCCTGTTCTTTCCGTACAGTTTTCTAATTGCTTGCTCCGCTTGGGTAATTTTCCGTTGCTGAAAGTAAACCTTATATCAGTTTTATCAATAGTTAATGTACTACAACCTTCAAGGGGTGGCGTAGTAGTAAGCGTCTGATTCCCCTCCAGCAGAGGTCTCACGTTCACCTACCTTAACCCCTTGAAGGCCGCGTGTCCAGTGTAAGTTGCGCATTACTTGGTCCCACTTGTTAGTAGTGTGTTAGTGGGGCACGTGAGTTTTCCCTAAGGGTTTCTCACGCTTACCAAAAAAGATTGGTACAAAGTTTTGATTTTAATTTGGAAGTATTAGCTACAGTTTAATATTTTATAATTATTTTTTTGAACCTGATTTACTTATATTTTATTAGTATTTTCATTTCTTTTCAGCTATTGACATTTTTATTATAGGATTATTATAACTAATTTTATTTATTATTTTATTATTGTAATTACTTTGAGCACATTTGTTTTTCATTTATAACTTTATTCGAATGGGTCATATAAAGTTGATGTTTTTTTTTCTTTTACTATGAGGAACCAACCCGTTGCCGTTTTGAACAATATCGGTACCGAAAATAAACTTAATCTGTGTTACTATTAATATATATAGAGAAAATGAACAGCTTCTTAGCGTCGGGAACGTTTTTGACTTTTGTGTTTTTGTTTTATATAAAATAACAAAAATATATTATTTAAAATGAACAACAAATATTGTTGATAATGTATATGAATAAAAATGTTTTGTCCAAAAATGACAACTGTTTTAAAATCTGTTATTTATTTATTTTTTAAACCTTTTAGTTAAAATGTTGTGACTGACATGAAACGAAATATTTATACATAAACGTCATCTTTGTTATTCACATGATAAATAAATAATGGGAAACCTGAACAAGCCAACGAGGACTCTCGGGAGAAAATGCCATCCCAAGTGCTAATAAAACAGAGGGGATAGCAGCAATGCCAAACATTGTTCTCCACCTGCAGGTGTATTAGTCTATTGTCATATTGGTATCAATATATAAAATGTAACATAGGATTAAGAAATTACCATATAGGGTTTCCGGCTAACGGTAAACCAGCTACTAGAGCCGCAAGAATCCCGATGCAAATGAATAATTGGTTGATAGATCCAAGTGTACCTCGGATTTCAGTTGGTGAGATCTAAAGAAAAGGTGTTAGTTATCCTGTTAGGTATGTAACTATGAATTAGGGCTGTAATCGAGCCGAGCCAAGCTGGGCTCGAGATCGAGATCGAGCTCAAACTTAACAAAAAGTTTAACTGGGTTAAGGCTAAAGGACATACGGCGTAATGTTTTAAAAACGTAAAGGATGATTCTTGTAATTTCGAAAGGTAAAGGGCATCCATTGCAATTTGGTATAAACATAAAGGATGAAAAGTGTAATTTACCCAAATTATTTTTACAAATATCGATAACATTAAAAAAATTATCACACATTTCTAAAAAACATATACATATACACACACAAATACATACGAGCCATCAAGTCATGAGTCAAGCCATCGAGCCGAGCGCCTTGGCTCAAGCTCGGCTCGATCACAAAACGAGCTGGCTCGGCTCGACTCAACTTGAAAACAAAACGGGCTTTTTTTGAACGAGCTTTTCAAGCAAGTTTCGAGTGAGCCGCGAGCTTTTTGAACAACCCTACAATGAATTGTAAGCACGTTGACCAGAAAGTCAAAATAAGTTTAGGATAACTTTACCTCGGATATATACAGAGGGACAATAGCAGATGATATGCCAATTCCGATGCCAGAAAGCAAGCGGCCGATTATCATGGTTTCTACGTTCTTTGCTGTGGCGCTGGAAAACGTTACATCATGTTAAGTTAATTTTATTAAAAACATTGGGAAGAATTAAAAGCATATCTAACCAAAGAATAGCTCCAAGTGTAAGTGGGATTGCATCCAATATGAAAGTTTTTGTTCTTCCAAAACGGTCTGCAAGTGATCCCCCTGTAAATGAACCAACTGTGGCACCAGCAAGAAGCGTGCTAACAACCCACCCTGAAATGAGAACAATAATAAATATAAAATAAAACAAGCAACTCAATTTACAGAGAAAAGACTATTAAAACTGAGTACAACTTACCTTGTAGAACAGTGCTGTCCACAATACCAAGATCTTTTGCAAGGTACTCCAGTGCACCATTCACCACACTGAAATAATTTAGTAATGATTTAAGCGAACGAATTTAATAATATGCAAAAAGCTAGAACTGTCAAGGTGCATACCCTAAATGATATCCAAACAATATGGCTCCCAGACTAGCAACACCGACATATGGCAAAACTGAACCGGACGAAGTTGATTGGCCCTTGAGAAGAGAACTTTCTTCAATATCTCCATCTAGAATATAATCACATTTGTTGCATGTTAGGTTTATGACAGCAAGCGCTTACTTATAACAAATAGAGTGTTAGTGCAATGGATCCTTGGTTTCAAGAAGCGTGTGGCGCTCCAATGCATTTCGATCCCAAAAGCCGAAGAGTGATGGCGAAGTGCGTGCATCACGTATGTGGCGCGCTCATTATTAAAAGAAAATACTAGAAGTAAGTTATAGATAATATTTAAAGTTGTTAACTTTTAAACACCAGAATATAAGATATTCTCATCATCTGTCGGGCTGATTTGTTCAATCGATAGTCTATTATGTTCAAATACTAGTTAACCGCATAATGCGCAGCGATGCGATCTCATCACCGCATCACACGATACCCACATTTTAAAACCAGAATCGACCAGATAGCTAATGAATCAAAACTAGCTCCATTCTCTTAGTTAATCTTCTAAAGTCACCATACTTGATTTTCAATTTTTCAGTACAAACATTTCATCAAACACTTGGTGTGCAACAAAAAAAATCCACTTAACCAATGAAAATTAAACAATAACCAATGAAAATTAAACAATTTCATGAATAATTATTGACTAACAATCAAAACTCATTAATCAAAATCAATAAGTGACAATTAAATCGAAGAAATTAAAGTACAAACCAGAAATTTGGGCCTTGTTTGATCGGGTCTTTGCAGATGATCGAAAGACGCTTCCGCTACTGGTGCCTACACGACCCAGCTCAAGGCCCATAGGATCCGACCCGAATTGAAACCCGAAACAGGATCGTGGTTCTCTGGGACTCATGCAGACAGTGATTGCTCTGTTATTCAATTGAGTTAATCTTGGGTTTTATGCCCAAATTTTTAGGTTGAATGTTAGATTAGACCGAAAGTCAAACATTGAAAAAGAATAGTAAAAGTCAACGGGTTATGTATACTTTTCATGGATGTAATTATGTTCACGCTTGTGAAGGAAAACTGTGAGATATAGATTGAATTTACAGTTACAGAGTGTAGGTTTTGATCTTATACTCAACGAAGAAGAAAGATGCGATTGCAGAATTAGTTTTTATTTATCAGGCTACTAGGTTATAACCCCCGTGTATTACACGGGTTGAATAAATAAATATTATATACTAAATAATAAAACAATATATCTTTAAAAACCTTCTTTATTGCACGAGTTAAATAAATATAATTTTATATATTAAGTAATAAAAAGTTATATTTATAAGAACAATATTGTACAGGTTGAATAAATGTAATTTTATATTCCAAATAAAAAAGTTATATTTTTAAAACCACGTGTATTACACGAGTTGAATAAATATAATATTGTTTACCAAATAATAAAATAATACATATTTAAAAAACCTCATTTATTACACGGGTTGAATAAATGTAATTTTATATACTAAATAATAAAAAAATTACATCTTTAAAAATATGCGTATTACACGGTTTGAATAAATGTAATTTTCTGTACTAAATAATAAAAAATATATATATCCTTAAAAAAAGATTTTTTTTTAACATTTAAACCCCCAACGTCTTTTTTCTAACCTTTTTGGCCCCTAACGTCTTTTTTTTTTAACCTTTTTGGCCCCTAACATTTAATGAATGAGGTTAATGTTAGGGGTCAAAAGGGTTAGAAAAGAAGACGTTGAGGGCTTAGATGTTAAAAAAATCATTTTTGGACTAAAAGGGTAAAAGTGATAAAAATACGTCTTTTTTAACCCTTTTGGCCCCTAACATTTAATGGATGAGGTTAGTGTTAGGGTCAAAAGAGTTAGGAAAAAAAGTTGGTGGCTCAAATGTTAAAAAATTCTTTTTTAGGCTAAAAGGGTAAAAGTGATATAACCACATGGGCCAAAATCATATTTTTCTCTAAATAATATTATAAAGGAGAAAAAGATTAAACTAAATAATAATTATTCATAAGATATTAAACTAAATATTATTTAATAAAAGGGTTATCTATAATTAATTAGAAAATATTAAATTAAAATAATAATTATCTATAAGAGATGCTCTAATATGATGACAAGTGTCCCCAAAGTGGTTTCTTTTATTATATAGTATAGATAAGGTATATGGAGGGTTAGAAAAATGAGTGTTAAGCCAATGATCCTTAGGTGGAGTGATGGAAAGGACTTGGGCTATGTGAGTGGTCTCAGGTTTGATCCTCACCTCCATCAAAAGGTGAGGCATTGGGGTTATTCCCAATCCAAGGATGGCAAGGACTCCGGTTTAAGCCTGAGGGAACCCGAGTTTTCTATTACGGCGCATTTACTCCAGCGGGTCGCTCTGTCACAACAGGTGGTCGATTCGTGTGGAGGGTGCAACTCCTGTCAAGTGGCAGGGGGTCGGAAATTTTCTCGGGGAAAGCTATGTCCCATTTCTACCGAGGCGTGGGCCCCGTTAAGACAACATAGTCCCTGGGACAGAAATGGGGCGGGCCTGCGACTTGCGGGTGTGTATTAAGCGTCTGTTGTGAACTACACCTTTAAAAATAATAATAATAATAATAATGAGTGTTATAAGATATGTGAATGACACGTAAGCACATGTTAGAAAAGTGTTGTGGAAAGAAAAGGGTATGGAAAGGGGTGTGGAAGAGGAGCATTATTCACTTATTCGATATGTTACACCTATTTAATATTATTATTTTTTATTTAAAAATTATATAAAATCAATGAGATTTAATTTAAAAACGTTAATATTATAAGCTATAAATAGTGGGTTATGCCCGCGCGGTGCCGCGGGTCCTTAATCTTTTTTGGCGCACACTGCGTTGCGAATTTCACATAACTTATATTTAAAGTCAATTGCTTTGACAACTATTACACATCGGAAGTGAACAGTTGTTATCAAACGGGCTGCTACGGTTTGCCGCCAGAGAACCGTAGACGAAACGAATTAGGATAGAGAGCAAAACGGAGTATAGAGTTTATGTATCTGAAAACGATTGGATGATCCGGTATTGATGGCAGATAATTAGCATTTAACAGTGACAATTAATTATTAACTCTAGACGGTCATGGGTTTCCAACATAAATCACGGACTTCAAAGAGAAGAAGTGGGAGATGGAGAAATAATTCCTAATCATTTAAGGTTTTACATTTCAATTTAATTTGTTTGATTGTATTTTTTTTATTTAACATGAAGTAGCAATAAGAACTCATAAGAAACAAATTTAGGTCCAACATCTTTAGAGCGATCTCAATCATGTTAATAAGCAGACAAATGACAATACTTCAGTCAGTGCACCACCATCTTTAAAGCAATCTCGAGATGCCCGTTCCATCCGTACATTTGAAGCAGGTCCAGCATATGGCACAGTAAAATGTATTATAATATAGTATAGATATTATAGTCCATATAAATCTATTTATTATATTTATACATACTATTAAATCATGAAAATCCCAAAGGTTGCATGTCTAACCTTTAATTTAATCAATTAGTAAATTCAATTGAATGCATTATTTACAAGAACTTAAGAGTTCCTTATAACTAATTTATGAAGATAATTATTGTCATTCTTAAAACTTTTATTTAATTCCTTAATTTTATTCAATTAATGGAAGACATAAGTGAGTATGGATTCCAATGATCAAATGTCTAAATTGCCCTCAAAGTGTCTTAAAACTTTGGACAATGTTCAAATTTCCCCCTCTAAAATGCCTTGCTTCATTTGTACATGGTGCTTCAAGATTTGTACCTATGGCAAAATTACGAAAATGATAGAAAACCCAGTTCTCTTAATAAGGTATTATAGATTATAGATTAGCAACTAAATGTTGCTTTATAGAGTTGTACCCCATGCATGGGGAGATTTTCAAAAAAAGTCAATTTTTCATTTCTAACCCAATGTTTTTCTTCTTTTGCAATTTAACTCTAACACTTTTTATTTTCATCTTTGGCCCCTTATAAGTTTCATGTTTCACAAATTATTCGGTTTACGTTTCGTTCTAAATTTTGCAAGTTAGCATGCAGCAACATGTGTGTGGGGTTCATCGTTTTTTGGCCTATTTTTTCCAATTGACAGGTTCGTCGCAACACGTTTATTTTCCCCATTCGACTTAGTTTTTCTTTTCTACATTTTACGTTTCGGTCTAATTTCTTCGCATTAACACACAATAACGAGCGTGTATGGTTCAACGATTTTACGTCTGCTTTTCGTTCGCTGTTATTTTTTTCCTTTTTTATTTATTATATTTTTACGAAATTTTCCAATGTTGGGGTCGCCGGCATTTGTGTTGCATTGGTGCTACTTGGTACGTTTTATGAACCTTTTTAACCTATTAAGTTTTTTACTTATAATTTATTTCGAGTTTACCTCTATAGTTCCTTTACTTAAAAAACTATTTTTACGTGCATATTTTTATTTACGTGTCGGTATAAATATGATTTGCTCTATGTTTCGAAGTAAACGTTTTCTAGAAAACGATTTAGGTCAAATATAATACCTTTTCATTAAAAAAATTACGTGCATATTTTTATATACTATAAATTTGAGTTGGTCTACGTCTCGATTTGGGAGATGTGTC
Organism: Helianthus tuberosus; assembly: GCA_030545235.1. Lineage (NCBI taxonomy): Eukaryota > Viridiplantae > Streptophyta > Magnoliopsida > Asterales > Asteraceae > Helianthus > Helianthus tuberosus. Next base: position 60,718,394 of record CM060436.1, read on the forward strand.
AGGACAAATATAATATGTATTCGTGCGTATTTTATGTATGTTTCGTAAATTTTGTTTCGAACGTGTGGAGTCAAATTGTAGTTTCTTTTCTATGTATGAGTCGGGTCACATATAAATTTGATTTACTTTACGTTTTGATCCAATCGCAATGCTTATATAGGTTACTTCGGGTTCAATTCGATACGTCAAAATGCGCGTTTCCATACGGTTAACGCATCACACGACGTTTGGACTAATCCATTCAATGTTTGCGATGTTTTTGCGCCGCAACGTGTCACACCCCCAAAATACCACGTGCGGGAACACCGCGGGGCGTGTGACGTACCAGGATCCAGCCACCAATCACACTGAACTATAACAAGATATTAAATAAAAGTTTCCATTTATTTCATAAGGTAAATTCAAATCACAACTCAAAACCAATACGTTCAGGGGAAACATAATGTAAATTGTTATTCAAGTGTTTCAAACAAATGTGCAAAAACAATGAACATGTATCCAAGAGCCACGACCCATGACCACTCCAGCACTCCCATGTAAGACCCTAACACGTATTTGACAAAAGTCACAGCGGAAGTTCGTGCCATAAATTTATTTCATTATATAATACTTTGACTTACTTAAAAAAATTCATTTTAATATAACTTTTTCACATAAATTTTTGTCAAATAACTCATTTACAAATACAAAAATAATTATATCTTATGTATGTTATATTACATACACCAACGTTCCCGTACAATCTATCTTGTGACTCGGTCTTTGATCTCTATTCCCCGTGATAATCGCTCGTGTATCGTACAACCTGCACTCACACATACATTCATAACATTAGCACACATTATATAAACAAGATTCGTTCCCGTACACTTCCCATTTCGTTATCTTCCTAACTTAAACATTCCTTCTGCGTATGCATTTCCCGGTGAGGCTTCAATAATGTACCTGCATTACTTTTCATTCTCAAGGTACACTGTTAATAACGTTATTACTCAACGCATCTAAATCATGCGTTCATACATTCCTACATGCATACATACCTTCCTACATCTCTACATATATGCGTACACTCATACGCACCTTTATGCATACATACATACACATTTACATACGTACCTACATTCCTACATCCACGTTCAAGATCTTGCATACCTCTTACATACACATACTTCAATTGCATGGGACTTAAACTTAGATTTATAGCCCATAAACATTAAAAGCTCGATCAAAATCATGATTGGGAGGTCCGCCGTAGTCCACGGTTAACATACCGAAGCCTACGTTCCATAAATCGACTTAAATAACAAATTTCAGCTTTTTGGACATGGGGAGGGCGTCGGCGACGGCCCTTGGATTTACGCGTAGCCAGAACCCCCAATAGGCAGTAAAATAAGGCGTCGAAGAAAACTAAGTTTGTAGAGCCCGTCGGCGACGCCCTCTAGATATTGCATTTTTCTGCAGCTCCGTTTCGTCGTCCGTACGCACTAAAACGCGCATAACTTTTGAACCGTTTACCCGTTTAACCTCCCGTTTCTTCCTACATGCTCGTAATTTGACATTCTATCATGTGAACTTGAAATCCCATATCCGGATTAAGGAAATTCTTAACTTACGTGCTATCGGTTTATTATTCATTTACGATTTATCCGACCCGTTCATGTTTTTATCAAATAACTCATTCCTTTTAACTCAAAACTTACATAAACATTATGACCAGAATACTTTTACATTATCCGGAGTGTCGTACTTGGGGTTTACGCACCCGATACCCGGTATTCGTTAAATTCATTCGTTATTACGTAATTGAACATTAAATAGTACAATTTCCATCTATGAAATTGTTTATTCATTTACTCATAATTTACTACCGAACCTCTTGCCCATTAACCCGCGTCACCGTTTCTCGGTTAGCATGCTTACATACAATTTTATCCATTACCCGGTTATCATACCGAAGTTGTTACTTATGCAACCTTTCCGGTATGCAATAAAACCTCATTTTGACCCATTTGATTTACTTAGCGAAATTCATCGATTTCATGCAACTCATTCCTATTTGACCTCAATTATCATACTTAATTAAATCACACCTAACTTTACATAAACAACTAAGAAGTGATTACGGAAATCACTTACCTTGTGCATTCGTGTCCGTATCCGCTTCCTTGCCTCCTTTTGACCCATTAGCCTTTCATGTTTGAGTCCATCTCGACATGATTCCTCTACTTTCATGCCACCAAATCACATTCTCATTAGCATACACAATTGTACATGTTAACGATCATATCAATCGCATATTTCACATTTGACTTTCTTTAGTCACAATTAACAAGCATAAGACATATAATCAAATTCATATCCTTTCAAACTCATGTAATTCGTCATGCCATCACAAATATCACGTATTGACATAACATGTAACTTACGACTTCCTATAATCTTATTTTTACGACAACAAATCATATCATGCTTCTTATGCGTAGTTGACTTTCAGAAGTCAACAATTCATCATGTGAACTTTCGACTTATTCTCATCTACTCGTAATATCAAAGTAGGCTATACGAAAGGCACCATATACATTACCTACTCTCAATGCAAATGTGCTTACAACCATATTCAAATTAGTAATTTAACATGATTATGCCATCATTTTCGTATTTTGTTCCTATATACACCAAGCTTTTTCATAACATTTTGCATCCTAACTTCACTTAAGCATTTCATCATACACTTGGTGGGTGTACAACCTTCTAAACATAAGGTTCAACTAATTCATGCACAATCTCCTAATTTCATACATGATTCATCAAATCCTCATACTAATTAACATATATCATTCACACATAAACATTCAAACATATTATCATCATATTTCTTTCAATTCTTCTAACAAGACTCCATATTACTCACATAATTCATCAATATTCAACAAGAATTAAACATGGATGGTGATTCAACTCATCATTCTCACCATAACTAATGGGTTTCACCTCTAAGCATCAAATTAACCTAAATAATGCATTACCCATGTTCTATATGATGATTCTAACATATCCTCATGCTCAATTTCATACCAATTCACGATTTACAACATAACCCAATTCGTGGATAATCACCAATCTAGAATTTAAGACATACCTTATGATCCCCTCGTGTAGGTGATCACAAATTCGTGTTCGGTTCTGAATTTGAGCTTCGTTTATCCTTCCAATTTGATGGATTAGATGAAGTTAGGGTTTTGGCTTCATGAGAGCTCCTGCTCTATCAAGAACACACGATCGTGTGTGTTTGTGTGTGTAATTTTTTTTTTAGTTATTAATTCAACTTTCAATTTAACCCACTTTAGCCCCTCAAGTTGTCACTAATTATAAATGGGCACAACTTTCATTCCTTTAATTGTTTTTACCATTTTGTTAACTTGGTTAAATAACCTAGTCATTCATTTCTTGATGTACCATACGAAGAACATTTAACAATTATAAACATTCGAATTTTGGGGCGTTACATCCCAGATAGCAAGTTCCATAACCATGAATCTAACGACCTGCAAGCATGCAGAAAAGTGTATCAGACAACGCCGGTGAGTTCAAAGTTTGTTAACGCGTTTAGTTACCCGTTATAAGTTTAAAGCAATTCAGAAATAGAATGTTGTTAATAACTCGAGTACCGCGAGATGGCTCCAGATTATTTGCCCTTCCCCAATGCTCTATCAAACATTGGTCGAGTGGTTAAGGTAATTAATTCACGCCCGTCCTCCCCGGTACGGTGTGAGGGTGCCAAACCTAATAGCACTATCAACTAATAACCCCGTTGCCTCCCCGGCAACCAATTCGGTATATGATGGGACTTAAGTGATAGATATGAGTGTATTAACCAACATCCCAAGTTTAACATTCCAGTTAAACCCATTTACCCAATATTCCTCCCTGGAATATTTACCAGATGTCCCTCCCTGGGACGCATGCTTGAAAAGACAGTGAATTCACCTTAGATTTGCTCGGTATATTAAGTTACCCGTTCCAGTTAGTCAACCAACCCTACCGTGGTTACCAATGCAATCAGTTTCGTAATAAATTAAGTCACATATTTCACACAGACTGTATTCATCACAAAGACCACTATATAACATGCTGCCAGTACTCAGTTCGCATACAAGTTCACATTCCATGTGCATGACACATAACAACACATAACAAGTGGGTTTACACGTATACAGCATCCCCCACGAAGAATTCATTCTTCGTGGGATGCTCCCTTGGCGAAGGACCCTCCGGCGAAGATCTATCCTTCTTCGGAGTTGAGTATGGCGAAGAACCCCTCAGCGAAGAATCATTCTTCGTCGAGTATGAATATGGCGAAGTATAGGTTCGTTGCCTTGGGTTCTTCATCGGGGGTAGTCCTTCGTCGCACCAGTCAAGACAGTTACAATTTTCCTTAACCTCAGCCGTAACGAATGTTCACAATTTTTGACAGTTTCTCAATCGAATCAAACAACACTTTAATCATGATCAAGAACCCTAAATACGAACAATCATTTACCGTTCATCAATTCTTTCGAAGCATAACAGTTTCACCATTCATTACTATGCAGGAGGTGAAGGGGTATGGTCCCAAAAAAGCCACGCAGGCCATTCAGGTCGCGTGTTGGACCATACTCCTTAATCAGTTTGGTGATCAATTTTTAGACCCGCGCGGGATGCTCAAGCAGAGCCTGACCTCGCGTGAGGTCCAAACAAGAGATAACATCAATTTCTATACTTAGCGTTCTGAATAAGAGCCTTCACCTCCTGCAACCTTGCGCGGGCTACTTACGTGCTCAGCAAAGGTCGCGCAGGAGTCAAAGCGCAAGGCCACTTCAGAAAGTACCAAAGGTACAAGTGGCAAAAGAACAAGCCAATCAGCGTCCTCCAAACTGTGCTCTATCGTGCTCCACGATCGTCTGACGTGCAGGAGACAGAAAGTACACAAGGACGCCTACGTGGCACCAATCAGGGGGCGGCGACACCTGCCCCATGATCTCCACTTACCTGCTTGTAACACCCCGTGTTTCAAAAGTCAAAGTCAAGATTGAAGTCAAAGGGAGACAAGATTGCTAATTGCGATCTGTCACCCCTTGTGTCACACCCCAACCGATGGCGGAAACATCGGGGCGTGGCACTGAGCGAAACAGATTGTCCAGAAGTTTCCATAATAACTATAATTACCCATTAATTAAAGCAACATGTCCCATACCATGTCATAAAAGATAACTTAATTATTACAGACAAAATCTAGTCAAATTGTTCTGTTCTAACCACTCAGATTTCAAATACAGACAATTGTTTATTTGTTTCTAGACTCTGCCTAGCCTCGATTTCATCACACAACAAACAAGGCATCCTAGCAACTTAAGCACCTGCCACATACGTTAAAGTAAAGTCAATACACATAGTGTAAAGGTGAGCATACAAGTTTGATAATAACATACAGAGTTCGAAATCGTTATGCATAACCAGCACGTACACAGTGTGAAATGAGGCATGTTAGTTATCGACATGAACCTATCGATACCAATGACTGCGGGTTGACTGCCCAAGGCAGTTCGTAATACACACTCACCACTGTGATCCATGTAACAAATTGTCCTTAACAACCCCTGAGTGAACAGGTGCTGAGTCCAAACTATAGTACTATCGTTGCTAAGGCAGGTAGACGACATTCCATGTGTAAACATAACAAACAGGCATTCATTAAGTCACGTATAACATGCGATAATGGTTAGCGTTAAAACGTAGCATAGTGTGTTCTATGTGATTTAGAATAAGTAACGTATGTAACACCCAAAAGTGCGTAAAGCAAAAAGGGATCGAGTATACTCACAGCGATTGAATTAATGGATTGAAGGGAGCGCTTAGAGCGGTTAATAGCCTGAACAGTTATTGATAACATAAGCGAATAGTCGGCGCGTAAAAATGAGCAAAGTGTCAGTGGGTCGAACAGCAATCCGGTCGGATGGCAGTCCGATCGGATGGCCGGTCGTTTGGGTGACAATCCGTTTGGACGGTTATCCGATCGGGTGACCGTTCGAGTGGATTGTTACCTCGTTTGGGACGGATGTGTTTGTGTATGATGGCTTGACTTTTGAAGTTTTCGTTGTAGCATTTTGAAAACTTAGAAGTATCTCTACCTTTCAGGTCGATCGATCAAGCGACCGTTCGATCGGGCGACAATCCGATTGGTTGGACACTTAGCGAGAACAAGTTCACAGCAGTTTGTCACTCGATCGGATGGTAGTCCGATGGGGTGGCAACCCTGGTGCATTGAACATGTTGAAGTCAGAATGCACGGCCGAGTGACAATCCGATCTGGTGGTAAGCCGTTCGGACAGTGGTTCGTTCAACGTTCCCAACTTTAGATGTTTGAAATAAATGTTAAGTGTGGGGCCAAGGTGCAAGCCGATCGGGTGGTAACCCGATCGGGTGACAATCTGATACGTGGTTGAAAACCGGTGTTCGTAATTGTGTAACTTAATGTTTTTACATAAGTTTTAATCTTGAATAGCCTACTTTTAATTAGATTTGTGTTTTGCAGGTTTAATGAAGTTTAAGGTGCATTTTGGGAGCTTTACGAGCTACCGGGAGGAAAAACGGACAATCGGGACGCGTTACGGATCAAACGGAAGTGAAAAATGAAAAATTGGAGAAGTTGAGCTGGAGAGGCCGTCGCCGACGGGCTCTAGGCCGTCCGGGACGGGAGCTAGAAAGTCCCGTTAGCAAAAAAGCCCATAACCAGCAAGATAGGCCGTCGGCCACGTTTCAGTTATTGAGAGGCCGTCACCGACGGGGTCAGGGCCGTCGGCGACGGGCTGTATTTTCGTCAGACGCGAATTTTTGGGAAAATTGGGTTAAGAACGATTTCGATTGGCTTGGAAGGCATAAACTCGTGAGTTACAACTTATGTGAGTTTGAATCCTCTTTCTTGGAGCCATTACCACCTACCATTCATCCCGATTCCATCCTTATCACCATCCATCACCCGAATCATCAACGAATTCATCATCATCTTCATTACCCAAACCCTAGCCCATCCAATTTCTCCATCCAAGACCATCATTCACAATCATTACTTCACAAACCCTAATCACCCACCATTCCTTCATCCTTCAAGCTTCAAGATGATCTCAATCAAGTTTCAAGCATCTGGTGATCGAGTCCTTCCACCATGAGCGGCTAATCACCTTGGTTTCACACCGGTGTAGGTAGTTGTTTAATTTAGGGTTTTGAATTGTTTGTTGATTCAACTTTGTGACAAATTGTGTTGATTTTTTAAACCATTGACAATAGTTTACATTTGTTTCATATTCGTAAATTGTCGAACGATGATAAAGTTATGACTTTGCGAAATGGTTATGTGTAGTTATGCGTTGTCATGGTTAGGTTTTACTTGTGTTGATTACAAAGTGCATTCTCGTCCGTTTTTCGAAACGTTGATAGTTATTGGCACCGAAGTCACGGTACACTAAATCCGCTAATCGTATACAATTGAGTTGAATCTAAAACTTGTAGAAATCCAAGGTTGGCAATTACCGAAACCGGGTGTGAACCCTTTTATCATTATTGTTTAGTAATCAAGTTTTCTTGCAATCGTTAATCATTAGTCTTTACACAATTAAACCAATTCACATCTTTTTCAACTAAATAAAAATACAAAAACATTATAGCAAGCTTCATAATTTGTGACTTTCATTTTAATTCAATCAAATCCATTCACAAACCACATACTCTTCGTGGTTCGACCCCTTACTACCACTAACACATAGTTAAGGGTAATTTGGGTTTATAAATATTATCTTTGACCGGAGCGCGACACTCCGATCAAATTTTGGCGCCGTTGCCGGGGAGTGCGTGCGCTTTGTGTTTGGATATTGTTTGAATTTGTGTGATTAAATGTTTAATTTGCATAATTTCTTTTCTTGTACTTTGTCTTTTTCTTTGTTACGCAGGGTGTGTTACTTGTGCAGGTTACAGGTAGTGCATGCATACGCGGAACTCCGGGAGGACTTCACCGTTAGTCTACGAACCGGAAATCGAAACAGTTGCAAGAAGGAATTTAGCAAGCCGGTTGGAAGCAACACTTGCTTCTAACCAAGTCACCCAAACACCCCAAACCACACCATCCATTGAAACCGATTCAATGGCAAATCAAAACTCAAACCAAAACCTTAATCAAAATCAAAATCCGAACCAAATCCAATACCGAAGCAATTTCAATCCCGCCCAAAACGTACAACCTATACCTCAAGAGCAACCGGGTGGTAATAACAACTCTGGACCACCCACACCACCTTTCCAAAACCAAAATCCTAACAACACCCAAAGAACACCCCAACAACAAAACCTTCACCGACAAAATTCCTTACCCATCCATCTTGATGACCGGAATGTTAATTCTGATCGTCGAGGCAATCGAGATCGTGGCAATCCCGCGAATGAAGACCCGTTCTTTAATATAGATGAGTCGAGAAACGCCATCCCCGATGATGAGTCGTTTAGTGTTCCCAGTTACCAATCGCCGGAACATGTGAGTGTTCATATGGAAAATTCGGATGATGGGGGATATTATGATGATCGGGCTAATGATGACGAAGATTGGGGGTATGTGAATCGAGGTAACATATACATTGCAAGAGGGTTTGAAGATGATGAGTTTGGCTACCAAAACGGCAACTTTGTGGGGAACGATGACTACGGGTACGGGAATAGGATAAATGACGGTTACGAAAACAACCGCCAACCACGGAACAACAACCAAAGGAATCGGAATGAAGGGTTGAACAACAACAATGCTAACCCTAACCGGCTTCCTCGTTTCATGGGAGGGGGTAATCAAAGGGGTAACCAAGGTGGAAACCGAAGAGGTGATAGGGGAGGTGATAGAAGGGATAATCGAAGGCCGGTGGATCAAGAAGTTAACGGTCCGCATCGTCGTCAACAACCTCCACGTGGAGTAAATGACCATTTTAGACCGGTGGTTACGGATAATGACTCTCCAATAGTTTGTGAAAGGAGAATGTTCGACTGTAAGCCTCATTACATCAATATACTTCCCCACTTCAATGGGAGGTCTATTGATGAACCGTACACGCATTTGGCGGAGTTTTCCTCCATTTGTAACACTATTGGGGGGCACAACTTTGCATTGGAGGAGGTCAAGCTTCGATTATTCCAGTTTTCGCTAAAAGACAAGGCGAAGCAATGGTTTCTTACACTTCCGGCGAATAGTATTCGGACATGGGGTGAGATGCAACAAGTTTTTCTTGATGAGTACTATTCGATGACGCCAGAGACGAAATTAGATCTTTTCGCCAATTATCAAGCGAACCGTTGCATGAAGCGTTCACTCGATACAAAGAGTTGATTCGGAAATGCCCACATCACCAAATAGAAAAGTGGGAATTGGTTAAGTGTTTTGTACGGGGTTTGGATGATGAGACGTGGAATCGCCTCGAGTCAATGAGCAACGGAACCTTATTGAGCAATCATGAAGATGATGATTGGGAATTTCTTGAGAGGATGAGTAAGCGGTCAAAGGCAAAGGAGTCGACCGATAGAGCTAAAAAACATCCTGTTTCCCGGTCACTTCCCGATCTTGATTCTAACTCTAAGGATCGGATTTCTACCCTAGAACGGGAGTTGGCTCGTATGAAGAAGAAGGAGGTGAATGCGGTTCAATTCGCGGTGTGTGAAGATTGTGGGGAGATTGATCATAAAACCGAGCAATGTCAAATGGGATCGGGAGAGTACACCGAAGAGGTAAATCAAGTGTATGGGGATTGGAAGCAATATGATATGAACTCCAACACCTACCATCCGGGTTTGAGAAATCACCCTAATTTCCGGTATGGTAATGCCTCGAATCAAATGAACCCGGATTTTCAATCGGGCAATCAAGGTGGGCAAGGTGGTTCTTCCTATAATAATCGACAAGGTGGTAACCAAGGGGTTACCAAAGGAATTACAATCAAGGGGGTAGCCAAGGATATCAAAACCATGAAAGCAATTATCAACGTGGTTACAACCAAAGTGGAAATGGGGGAAGTGCTTCAAATTCTCAAGGTGATGATTCTTTAAACTCCAAACTTGATGCTATTATGAATGCTATCAAACATTCAAATCAAGAGATGAAGAAGGAGTTTGAGGTACGAGATAAATCCCATAAGGCGTTGGAGAAGCAAGTGGGCCAACTCACAGAGGAGATGGCTCAAATGAGGGGAAGCATGGGAAAGCTTCCAAGTGACACCACGGTGAACCCTAAGCATCAAGGGACAAATTCGAGGAACACACGTGAGGTACCAATTAATAAAATAACTTTACGTAGTGGTCGAGTTGTAGATAATGGTGTCAAAACACTATCACCCCAGTTTGTTGAAGGGGTGGTGGAAGATGCTAGTCAGGATGAACATGAGGATGGTCAAACGGGTCAAAACAAAAATGATTTAAAAAAGAATAATAACACTCCCGTTGTGACCATACCTGTCCCTAAGGCTAAGGAGAAGGGTGTGGAGGCTAATACCGCCCCTTATCCCGAAGCATTGAAGGGACCCGTGAAGAAGATTGTAAACAAAAGAGGTCCACAACAAGAAGAGTTGTTGGAAATTTTCAAACAAGTAAAAATTAATTTACCTCTTTTGGATGCAATCAAACAAGTACCGTTGTATGCTAAGTACTTGAAAGAATTGTGTACCCAGAAACGAACTCATAAATTTCCTAAAAAATTAGATTTAACCGAAAATGTGAGTTCGACTCTTTCGGGTGCACTTCCACCTAAGCTCCAAGATCCGGGTGGCCTATCATTTCAATTCAAGTAGGCGACTTTAAAATCAACCAGGCACTTCTAGATCTTGGTGCTTGCGTGAGCATTCTACCGGGTAGTTTGTATGACCAATACGAGCTTGGTCCACTTCAGTCGTCAAACACCACCGTGGTGTTAGCCGATTTGACACCCAAACTACCCCGTGGAATTGTCTCGGATGTGATAGTAAAAATTGAAGATTTTTACTATCCGGTGGACTTTTTGGTACTTGATTATGTGGCCAAGGACCCAACCAAGCAACCTACGGTGATTTTGGGTCGACCGTTCTTAGCAACCGCAAATTCTCAAATTGATTGCAAAACAGGAACGGTTGACATGACATTTGGAAACCGAAGGTTGAGGTTGCATGTTTTTTCCGGACTTATGAACCCTCCAATTGATGATGAATGCTACATGGCGGACATTGTTGACATGTGTATACCTCTTTGCGACACAGTCGTGGATGGGGAAAACACAATGGAGGATTGTTATATGTTTGACAGGTCACAGGTGGAGATGAATAAGAGCATAGACGAGGAGGTGAAGAGTTTGGAGGTGCTTGCGGTTAAAGAAGGAAAACCGACATGGACGCACCAAGTTGAGAGTTGACCGGAGAGCATTGACACCAAGTTGAAGCCGTCATTAGTAGAGCCTCCGGAGGTCGAATTGAAGGCATTGCCGAAGCATCTCAAGTATGCTTATGTTGGTGAAGGCAATACACTCCCGGTTATCATTGCATCAAACTTAACCGGGGAGCAAGAGAAAAAATTGATGGGTGTTTTGGTCACCAATCGGGCGGCGATTGGATGGACCATTGCTGATTTGAAGGGTATTAGTCCCTCGGTGGTGATGCATAAAATCATCACGAAAGAAAGTGTGACTCCCGTTCGAGATGCACAACGGGGATTGAATCCGAATATGCGGGAGGTGGTGAAAAAGGAAGTGTTGAAATGGCTTGATGCGGGTATTATCTATCTGATCTTGGATAGCCAATAGGTGAGCCCAATGCAAATGGTTCCAAAGAAAGCGGGTATACAAGTCGTCAAAAATGACGCAGGTGAAGAGGTAGCCACTCGGCCGGTAACCGGGTGGCGAATTTGTATTGATTACAGGAAGTTGAATACCGCAACTTTCAAAGATCATTTTCCTTTACCGTTTATTGATCAAATTGTTGAGAAATTATCAGGGCAACAATTTTATTGCATTTTAGATGGCTATTCTGGTTATAATCAAATTGCCATCCATCCAGAAGATCAATCAATGACAACGTTTACTTGTCCCTACGGCACATACGCATTTAGGCAAATACCGTTTGTACTATGTAACGCCCCTGCCACTTTCCAAAGGTGTATGATGAGTATCTTTTCAGATATGGTGGGGAAGTCTTTGGAAATCTTCATGGATGATTTCTCAATTTTTGGGTCGTCATTCGAGGCTTGTTTGGACCAACTGGACAAAGTGTTAAAAAGGTGTGTCGAAACTAGTTTGGTCTTGAGTTGGGAAAAGAGCCATTTTATGGTTGAAGAGGGAATCATGTTGGGACATGTGGTGTCGAGTCGTGGGATAGAGGTTGATCGTGCAAAGGTACAAGTTATATCCACTTTGCCGTATCCCACGAGTGTTAAAGGTGTTAGGTCATGCGGGTTTTTATCGACGGTTTATTAAGGGTTTTAGTGACATAACCAAGCCTTTATGTAATTTGTTGTTAAAAGATCAACCGTTTGATTTCAATGAAAAGTGTCAAAACGCGTTTAACAAATTAAAGGAAAAATTAGTTGAGGCCCCAATCTTGCAATCGCCAAATTGGTCTTTACCCTTTGAAATTATGTGCGATGCAAGTGATTATGCGGTGGGGGCCGTGTTGGGACAACGGGTTGACAAGAAACCCGTTGCCATATACTACGCGAGTAAGACTCTTTCGGATGCACAATTGAATTACACCACCACCGAAAAAGAGCTACTCGCGGTGGTATATGCATTGGATAAATTTCGGTCATATATATGGGGTAGTAAAGTGATTATTTATTCTGATCACACTGCCGTCAGGTACCTCATGGAGAAAAAGGATGCTAAGCCGAGATTGATCTGATGGGTGTTGTTGCTCCAAGAGTTTGATTTGGAGATACGGGACAAAAAGGGTACCGAGAATGTGGTAGCGGACCATTTGTCCCGATTGATGGTTGAGGAGGATCCTAAATCTTTAGAGATCAATGAGTCATTTCCCGATGAGCATATTATGAAATTAGATAAGTTACCATGGTATGCTAACATTGTGAATTACCTTGTTACAGGTGACTTACCGCCGCATTGGGATAGACGGAGGAGACAACATTTCATGTCTCAAATCAAGTATTACCGGTTGGAGGAACCGCACTTGTGGAAAGAGTGTGCGGATCAAGTGATTAGAAGATGCATAGACGATGAGGAAATTCCAAGCGTGTTGAAGCATCTACATTCGTTTGCATGTGGTGGTCATTTTAGTGGCCACAAAACGAGTCACAAAGTGTTGAATAGTGGTCTTTATTGGCCAACTATTTTTAAAGATGCATTTGAGTTTTCCAAGAATTGTGTAGAGTGCCAGAAATTAGGGGGTATTTCAAAAAGGGATGAGATGCCCATGCAACCAATCCTCGTAGTTGACATTTTTGATGTGTGGGGTATTGATTTCATGGGCCCATTCCCCAATTCTTATGGCAACTTGTATATCTTGGTGGTCGTTGACTACGTGTCAAAGTGGGTCGAAGCTATAGCCACCAATACGAACGACCATTCCGTAGTTTGTAATTTTGTTCAAACCAATATTTTCTCAAGGTTTGGGATTCCTCGTGTCATCATAAGTGACGGGGGATCGCATTTTAAAAATTTTCGGTTTGGGAAACTCTTAAAACGGTTTGGTGTTGACCATAGAATTGCTACCCCTATCCCCCGCAAACAAGCGGGCAAGTAGAGGTGTCAAACCGGCAAATCAAAGAGATTTTGCAAAAGACCGTGCGGGCGGACCGTAAGGATTGGTCAATCAAGTTGAACGATGCTTTATGGGCTTACCGTACGGTACATAAGACACCCATTGGCACTACACCTTACCGGTTGGTTTACGGTAAAAATTGTCATTTACCGGTCGAACTTGTGCATAAATCATTATGGGCTATTAAAGAGGTTAATGTTCAATATGATGATGCAGGTAAGGAACGGAAACTTAAGCTATGCGAGTTGGAGGAGCTAAGGGAAATGGCATATGAATGCGCGTCCAAGTACAAAGATGGGATGAAGAAGGCGCATGATGCCAAGTTAAGGAAGAAAGAGTTTGAGATTGGGTAAAAGGTGTGGCTCTACAATTCGAAGCTCAAATTCTTTCCCGGAAAGCTCCGAAGCAAATGGATGGGAGCCTATGTGATCACCCGGGTCGGACAATTGGGTGATGTTACAATCAAGGACCCGAAGGATGGGTCACGGCAAACAGTCAATGGCCATCGGCTAAAACCGTTCCTCGATGGTAATGAAAAAGTGGATGAAAACAAGGAATCGGCAAGCTTCGTGGTAAGCATTCCGGTTTATGAGGTCGACTAGAAAGGACCGGTAACATTTTGTGTAGAGTTATGTATAATTTTTTTAATTGTTTGAGTGCTTTGGATATAATCGTTTTCGTTTTATACTAACCCCTTTGATTGTGTGAAGTCCGAATGTTCCGAACGAGTCATGAAGACGTAAGTTATGTTTTTAGACTTTGTTAAGTGCATTGAGGACAATACACGATTTTTTTTGGGGGGGGGGGGGGGGTGGTACGGACGTTAACGGTTTTCGCGTTTTCAAATTTTAACTTATAAAAATTTACAAAAAGAATTTTAATAATTTTTAGGAATTTTTAATGTATATAGTCCCTTTACAAAAATTACATATTTTTCTCCCTATTTTTAAAAAAAAAATCAAAAAATGAAAAATGGATTAAAGAGTACCCGTCGGCGACGGGGATGAGCTCGTCCGGGACGGGGTGTAGGAAAACCGTCGTCCATGTTCCCCGTATCCAGACCCTTAAGGCGTCGGCACATGGGACCATTTTACACAACCCATCGGCGACGGGCCTTCTTTTAGGCGACGCGCTGAATCGTTTAAGAGCCATGAAGTCCGAACCAAACACTCTAAATCCCTAATTAAACTCAAATCCACACCAATTTTTACCACTTAATCGGTCCATATCACCCACTACCTGATTTCCTCTCATTCACATCCACAAAATCCCTGCCATCTCTCTCCTCTCACTTCATCTTCTCCATTACTCCTCCAAGAACCCTAGAACCTTCAAGCTTTCATAACTTCATCAAATCTCCACCAAATCTTCTAATTTTTGAGTCCATCTTGCGTAATTTTTCGAGAGGAACAAAACCCTATCACAGTTTTCATCAATTCTTGCTAGTTTGCAAGATTTTTGAGCGTGAAATTTCGGGTTATTTGAAGGGTGTTCATCAAGTTACTTGCTTTACATCTTTTTCTTAGTTCTTCTTGTTTACAACATCAAAGGTATGGATTTTACTTAAATTTAAGCCTGATTATCATATGTTAGTTGTTTTTCTTCCGAAATTTTAAACTTGTTAGTTTAAGAGTAGGTTGTTTAAACAATGTATGTTGTTCTAGCATGAGTTTAAGTATGATTGGTTGTTTTAAATGGAATTTGAGCATGTTATAACCATAGTGAAGTGATTACACTCGTTATTTACATGATTGAACATGAAGGTGATGTTGAACTTTGTTAAACTTATAAGAAATTGCGAGTTCACAAGTAAAATTGATGGGTAGATGATAAAATAAGCGACTTTGGAAGTTTAAAAAGCCGATTTTGCATCTATTTGGTAATTAAAAGTTCAAACATCATACATTATATTCAAAGTTTGAAAGTTTATTGAAGGTTGGGTTTATATTGATGCTTTGTTTGTTTTGTGATTGTAGTTATGGCCGGAGGTAAGAAAAGGCAGAAAACTACAGGGCAAGGCTCATCATCTGTAGTGGGATCTTCTTCCGGTTTAATACCGAAGAAGTGGGAGCAACTAAGCTTCGTAGAAGAGGGTGACGCAAGACTTTATAGGCAGGATTGGGCGTGGGAAAAATTCAGGGATAGTAGAAGCGCTCAAGTATGGGATGAGGAGAAAAACAAACCTCTAGCAGCTTATCAAGATAGGAAGTTGGAAGCCAAACTTTGGAAGTGGAAGATGGTCAATGGTGTGACCACTTCAGTGCCAGAAAGGGTGGTGTGTGAAAGGGTTGTGAATGTGGAAGAATTTAGGCAAATTGGGATCGTTCAGATGTTTGAGCGTCAAGGATGGGAAAGAGTGCTTGATTGGTGTGAAGACAACACCTCTCGGGTGTATTTGGCGGAGGTGTGCGAATGGTTGGCGACATTGAGGTTCATGAACAAGGATGGCCCTCCCGCCCAGTGGAAATTGGTTGGTAAGACAAGCCGAGGGACGATGACAATGTCCTTCGAAACGATTAATTGCATTGCACGCTTTGTCTCTTTGGGGGTGCAAGCATATGATTATCCAACCACTGAACAATTTTTGGATAATCATATGAACGGTAATGATCCGGAACAAATGGCCGCGGTTATCTTACCATATAATGACGGGGGAGCAGCCCAAAGAACTCAATTGGCGATTGAGGGAAGGATTCTTCAAGGAATTTCCCTAGGGAATGTTTTGGTGAGATTTGGCAATAGAGGAGGAGTGAGAGCAAGTGATTGTAGGGTTGTTCACTCCTTGTTGTACGGGACACCTACTTTGTCATAGAGGCATATCATCATGATGAACACATGGTTCACCCGGGAGTCATCTCAGAGGCGTTTTATTCCATATGTACGCCTCATCAGTGCCATGATCCTCCAGCAGAATTGTCTTCCCCTAGAATCGATGTGGGTATCTAAGCCTTTGGAAGAAATTAACCAAGCGGCAATGAAGAAGAATTGGAAGATAGAGGTGAAGCTTTCGGGAAACAAATATGTGGTGACCGACAAATTGGGTCACAGGTATGAGTTTGTTAATCCAGAAGCACAACAAGGAGCTGGGGGAGATGAGGAAATGGTTGATAAAGAAGACGAAACTGAGCCTTCTGGTCCACGGGGACCAAAACAGAGGTATATGAG
Organism: Helianthus tuberosus; assembly: GCA_030545235.1. Lineage (NCBI taxonomy): Eukaryota > Viridiplantae > Streptophyta > Magnoliopsida > Asterales > Asteraceae > Helianthus > Helianthus tuberosus. The sequence continues at coordinate 60,735,355 of CM060436.1, forward strand.
GCCACACAGGGAGTTAAATGCAGATGTGGCGGGTTTTGTGAACATCAGGCGGGTGCCCTCATACAAGGAGTTCAATCGGGGCCAACAAGAAACGTTTGACAATGTCTCTACGTGTATAGACGAGGGCAGAGAGTATAATAAGAGGAGAGAGAACTGAGAGGAAACAAATGGATCCCAGATGCAGGAGCAATGGGCCTTTCAGACGGCCTATCGGGAGAGGATGGAGAATCATATGGAAGAGCAGCAGCTACAACAAGCACTCCAAAGATCCCAAATGGAGTGTTTGATAAAGATGCAGGAGGATGAGACAGCCCGAAGACGGGCATGGGAGGCAGACGCGGTGAGGCATCAAAATGAGCGCAATGAATTGGATCGACGCCGATGGAGCGCCTTATATGTCTCAAACCAAATGGCTATTAATAACGCCAAAATCCTCCACGATCAGGAGAGACATCAAAGAGACTATGAAGCCGACCTTCCTTATGTCGAGCACTCGGGGTGGACCGACTACCCCAACCTCCCCGTTCCACGAGGCCCATCCGATCCATCTCCTCACTGGCCCGAGGCAGTGGGCTCCAGCTTCATTCCGATACCCTATCAGCCACCACCTCAAGGAGAGCAGGGTCCACTCGATAACTACAGGGAGATGTTTGAGGCCCTCACTGGTTATCCATACCAGCCAAACCCGCCAGTTAAACCCAACGAGAGATATCAGCAGTAAAGGCAAGGTATGTTTTGTGTTGTTGTTGTATATTTTAGTTTCTTTATTTCTATTTCGTTATTATTTATTTTTTGCCTAGTTAAATGAACGTTGTGGGTGTGTTCCCTATATAACCCTCACGAGACCTCTCGTCCTCCCAAGCTATTGGGGGGTTTAGAAGGGCTTGTTGCATAAGCTAAATGCAACCGTGATTCCTACGAAAGTGAGTTAGGATTGTTATTGTTGTAAATTATTTTTCCACAAAAATCAAGGTAACTTAACGCATGATTTGGTAACATTTTCATAAAAATGGTAGAACTAATCACCTAACAAATTTTAATGGTTGTGAGAAGCATGCTTCTACACAAGGGTTAAGATTTGTAGGTACAACATGTTCGCGGGACAACCGTTTTTATGAAGAGTAGAATAATATATGAGCATCTAGCGACAAAAATCAGGTGCATGCGTTTCCTTTTTACCTTGATTCTTAGTTTAGTAATAAGTGGATTGTAATTGTATAATAATTTCCGGGGTAGAATTTTGGGGAAGTTAGCCGTGTCGCATCCCTTGTGCGTTTTTAAAACTCTAGTTCTTACACATTGAGGACAACGTTCACCTCAAGTGTGGGGATGGGGGAGTAGTAAAAGTTTTCGATTTTGACCCGTTCATTTAAACACTACACATTGAGGACAATGTTTACCTCAAGTGTGGGGATGGGGGAAAATTTCAAAAAATTTTCAAAAATTTCTCGTTTCAAAGGCGATTTTAAAAGCACAAGTAACTAAGTCAACGAGGGATGGCACAACCCATTTGGTCTTTTGTCATGGTCAAGTTCAAATTAATAGCATGACGGGTATTTAGCGGGTGGTTATTTGGGAATAATTCGCCTAAAGAACTAGCGTTTTATGCATATCACATACCATACCCTTATACATGAGGTTTTGAGCCACTTTCATATCATAGATTTACATATACATGTTTCTTTGTTTGAGTGGACCATTAGTCGCGTATTGTAGAACTTGCAACTTTTGATACGTTCGAGACCATAGACCGAATACAAGCACGAGAATGATTAAGGCATTAGGTAAACCTTTTCCTTTTACACCATTTATATATCCTTGCCCAAAAATCATCCCCTAGTAGTCAACTTTGAGCCTAATCCTTTCGTTTGACCACCCTTAGCCCATAACCGTTAAACCTTTTCTTTTAAACCCGTGTGATGAAAATTCGATTATAGGAGTCAAATTGTATAGTTGTGATTTGTTTGTTTGCATATAAAAAAAGGAGAAAAATCAGAAAATGTTATGAAAAAGACGAGAAAGTTGTTGAGAAAAGAACAAAAATATATGTTCTTAGTTTGAGAAATAAAAGGCTAAAGTTGTTGCCTCATAGTTGATGTTTATAGTTTAGTTTTGTTTAGAGTAATCTTTCGTAATAAAAATCGAATTTTCATCACCTTAGCCACTTTAAAATATCCTATTTCCTACCCTTAGCCTAGCCCCGTTACAACCCTTACAAAGACCTTATGACTTGTGCTTAGTATTCGTGATCAGTGGTGGAGAATGATTGAGTTGCAAGCCTATGCGGGTACGTGTTCTAATCAGTTTTTAGCGATTATTCTTTAAAGTGCTAATACATAATGAAAAATAGCCAATTTATAAACCGAGTGGAGAGAACATTGTGAGGGATGTGCATAAATTGTTGGTTTCGCGGGCGGGTTAATCTTGGATAACCATCTTATATGTGAATGCACTTTACCGTTAAATATGTGAAAATTGTAAAGAGTTTGAACTTTGGTATGACAATAGAGATTAACTTTCGTCTCGGGAATGGGGGAGTGTATTCGTTGTTCGACCCACGTGAAAGTGAAAAACAAGATTTGCTTGAAGGCAAGCAAAAGACAAGTGTGGGGATGTGATACGTGGTTGAAAACCGGTGTTCGTAATTGTGTAACTTAATGTTTTTACATAAGTTTTAATCTTGAATAGACTACTTTTAATTAGATTTGTGTTTTGCAGGTTTAATGAAGTTTAAGGTGCATTTTGGGAGCTTTACGAGCTACCGGGAGGAAAAACGGACAATCGGGACGCGTTACGGATCAAACGAAAGTGAAAAATGAAAAATTGGAGAAGTTGAGCTGGAGAGGCCGTCGCCGACGGGCTCTAGGCCGTTCGAGATGGGCACTAGAAAGTCCCGTCAGCCAAACAAGCCCGTAACCAGCAAGATAGGCCGTCGGCCACGTTTCAGTTATTGAGAGGCCGTCGCCGACGGGGTCAGGGCCGTCGGCGACGGGTTGTATTTTCGTCAGACGCGAATTTTTGGGAAAATTGGGTTAAGAACGATTTTGATTGGCTTGGAAGGCATAAACTCGTGAGTTACAACTTATGTGAGTTTGAATCCTCTTTCTTGGAGCCATTACCACCTACCATTCATCCCGATTCCATCCTTATCACCATCCATCACCCGAATCATCAACGAATTCATCATCATCTTCATTACCCAATCCCTAGCCCATCCAATTTCTCTATCCAAGACCATCATTCACAATCATTACTTCACAAACCCTAATCACCCACCATTCCTTCATCCTTCAAGCTTCAAGATGATCTCAATCAAGTTTCAAGCATCCGGTGATCGAGTTCCTTGCACCATGAGCGGCTAATCACCTTGGTTTCACCCCGGTGTAGGTAGTTGTTTAATTTAGGGTTTTAAATTGTTTGTTGATTCAACTTTGTGACAAATTGTGTTGATTTTTGAAACCATTGACAATAGTTTACATTTGCTTCGTATTCGTAAATTGTCGAACGATGATAAAGTTATGACTTTGCGAAATGGTTATGTGTAGTTATACGTTGTCATGGTTAGGTTTTACTTGTGTTGATTACAAAGTGCATTCTTGTCCGTTTTTCGAAACATTGATAGTTATTGGCACCTAAGTCACGGTACACTAAATCCGCTAATCGTATACAATTGAGTTGAATCTAAAACTTGTAGAAATCCTAGGTTGGCAATTACTGAAACCGGGTGTGAACCCTTTTATCATTATTGTTTAGTAATCAAGTTTTCTTGCAATCGTTAATCATTAGTCTTTACTCAATTAAACCAATTCACATCTTTTTCAACTAAATAAAAATACAAAAACATTATAGCAAGCTTCATAATTTGTGACTTTCATTTTAATTCAATCAAATCCATTCACAAACCACATACTCTTCGTGGTTCGACCCCTTACAACCACTAACACATAGTTAAGGGTAATTTGGGTTTATAAATATTATCTTTGACCGGAGCGCGACACTCCGATCCCAATCCGATCGGACAGTAGTCCGATCGGGCGACACTCCAACCTGGTCGACCTGATCATCTTCTTCCTTGGTCATTTTGATAGTTTGTCATTTTATCGAGATGATTTGATAACGTATTAGACAACAGAAACCTCGTCACGACTTAGTAACCTGATCGAACAGGAATCACCCAAATCCAACCAGTTAACTGTTCGAGACGGTGTTCCAAGCTTAACCCGAAATCGGTAATCTCGTGGATAGAATCCATATCTTGAACCAACACAACCACACGGATGAACAGAAGATCAGGACAAGCTCCGATTCTATCGGTTTTAAGTGCATTGAGTGTAAAAGAGTTGAAAGAAAGTTGGATAACCATCTTTCAATCCTTTTCACCTTGATTATGTTTAGATCTATGAAAGATCTTTGTTCATTTATGTGGAAATCGTTCAGATCTAAGTTGTTCTTGAATGATTGAAGCCAAATCATGAAGTTCATAAGAACAACATGATGACATCATCCTAGAACACCTCAAATCTAGTGATTTCACGGTTAAAAGTTAAGATTCAAACGATAGAAAGGTGTAGGAGTGCGTGTAGATCAATAAAGTACAAGATTTAGATGGAAAACTTACAAGAATCGTGAGAAATCTGAAGAAAAGTGAGCAAGAACGCTGGTCGGACGAGAGATGCCAAAAATGGTAAGTTTGATGTTGACAGGGGGGGTATTTATAGGCTTACCATAAAAGGAAAGGGGGAAGAGAGAGCTGGTCGATCGAGTGGCTACCCTGGTCGGGTGGCAGCCTGATCAAGTGGCACTTCGATCGGATGGCTGTCCGATCGGGTGGCAGCTCGATCGGCTGGCCACTCGATTGATCTTGAATTAATTTAATACTTTTATAATTGTTTCTGGTAAACAATTTCTGAGGAAAATAACTTTATAAACATTACTGTTCGTTCGATTTGGAGGTAAAAATTAAACTATGTTTTAAAATGAAAATTTTCATGCAAGGTACGGATAATGAAATCAACCAGTGTTATAAAAGATCTGCTTGGCACGCAAGTCCGCATTATTGTAGGTAGTGGATGAGATAGTGGAGATAGTGGGTGAGTCACATCTTTGAGTGGCCCATTCATCCTGGCCATTCATTCCACAATCACATTATCTCTTGTCGGGTTTCTTTATCGTAGGGTCCACTACTTTCTTCAGAATTATTGTTTGAGAATTCGTCATTGCTTTCGTCATTTTCTTCTCGGAGGGCACCGCGTGACGTGTTTTGTGATTCCAAATTGCGTGACGAGCGTTGCGATGCGATAGAGTTTCCTATTCAAATTACTTTTAATCCCAACTACTATATCAACATACAAGCATCCTATTTAACATTCGTTTAGCGTTTGCAATTCGATTGCGATTGAGTTTCGATTGCTTTTTGATTAATCACCATAACATAACATAAATAAACACACACATGTTGCGTGATTAATCACCATAACATAACATAACATAAGGCACACACACACATAAGGACAATAACCAGGTTGCGTGATTCGAGTTGCGATTACGATATGCGATAAGCGATAAAGCGATAAAACATGCGATAAATATGCAATTAAACCTCGATTATTAGCAATGACTCCACATAATACAACTAAAGCGATAATCAAAATAAACTATCTACAAGTCAAAGAAGTCAAAACAGGAATTGAGCAAGAAGCGACAGATCGCAATTAGCAATCTTGTCTTCCTTTGACTTCAATCTTGACTTTGACTTTGACTTTCGAAACACGGGGTGTTACAGCCTCCCCTAGTTGAGGGAATTTCGTCCCGAAATTAGGCCGAAGCCGTAACAAACAACTGCGGGTACTTCGCCTTCATGTCGTTTTTGAGTTCCCAAGTGAACTCTGCGCCTCGTTTGCCTTCCCATCAGACTTTCACAATAGGAATACGCGAGCGTCTGAGTTGCTTGGTTTGGCGATCCATGATTTCGACAGGCTTCTCCTCGAAGTGTAGTATTTCGTTTACTTGGAGGTCTTCTAGAGGTACAATTAAATCATGCTCAGCCAGGCACTTTCGGAGGTTCGATACATGGAAAGTCGGGTGGACATTACTAAGCTCCTCCGGTAGTTTGAGTCTGTAGGCGACTTTTCCGATTCTTTCCAGAATCTTAAAAGGTCCAACGTATCGAGGCGCTAGTTTCCCTTTCTTGCCGAATCTGGGTGATACCTTTAGGAGTACGTAGTCGCCAACGTCAAATTCAAGGGGCTTGCGTCGTCTATCGGCATAACTTTTCTGTCGACTCCGAGCTTTCTGCAAATTGTCTTGAATTTGGAGGACTTTGTCAGTCGTTTCTTGCAATAGCTCAGGACCGGTTAACTGTGAGTGCCTGATCTCGTGCCATACAATAGGCGATCGACATTTTCTTCCGTATAAAGCCTTGAATGGCGCCATTTGAATGCTGGAATGATAACTGTTGTTGTACGAGAATTCGACTAGAGGTAAGTACACGTCATTACCACCGAAATCTATGACACACGAACGGAGCATGTATTCAAGAGTACGAATCGTTCTTTCAGTCTGACCGTCGGTTTGTGGGTGGAATGCGGTACTTAGATTAAGCATAGTACCGAGAGCCGCTTGAAATGTTTCCCACAGACGTGAGGTAAACCGAGCATCACGATTATAGATGATGTCGCGTGGCGTCCCATGTCGACAAATGATCTCATCGGTGTAGATTCGGGCTAATCTTTCTACCTTGTAGTCTTCCCGTATTGGCAAAAAGTGAGCAGATTTGGTCAAACGGTCAACGACAACCCAGATGCTGTCGTGACTTGATGGCGTGCGCGGAAGTTTCGTTATGAAGTCCATAGCTATACTTTCCCACTTCCACATAGGGATCGGGGGTTGTTCAATTAAGCTAGAGGGTCTTTGGTGTTCAGCGTTGACCTTTGAGCAAGTCAGGCATTTCCCAATGTAAAGAGCGATATCCCTCTTCATGCCCGGCCACCAGTACTTGTAGCGAAGGTCCTTGTACATTTTATCGGCACCGGGATGAATAGAGTATCGAGATTTGTGGGCTTCGTCCATCAAAATCTGTCGCAAATTGGTCCGCCTAGGGATCCAAATTCGGTCGAGACAGTGGAATATCTCATTCGACTTGTTCACAAGCTGGGCTCCATCGTGGTAGATTCTTTCCTTCTTCAGAGTGCGTTCATTAAAACATGCATGCTGGGCTTCGCGGATGAGGGTTTCGAGATCATATTGGGCTTGGGTATCACGAATGCTGAGAAAATAACTTTGTCTAATGAGAGCGTCGGCAATGACATTTGCTTTGCCAGGATGATAACGAATCTCACAGTCATAATCGTTGAGAAGTTCTACCCAGTGGCGTTGACGCATATTAAGCTCCTTCTTGTCAAAGATATGTTGTAGGCTCCTATGATCGGTGAAGATCATACACTTGGTACTATACAGGTAGTGTCGCCAAATCTTTAACACAAAAACAACTGCGCCTAGCTCGAGATCATGGGTTGTATAGTTCTTCTTGTCGATTTTGAGCTGACGAGATGCGTAAGCAATGACCTTGTCCTGTTGCATGAGGACACAACCAAGACCAAGGTTCAAGGCATCACAATAGACAATAAAGTCGTCGTTTCCGTCGGGTAAAGTGAGAACGGGAGCATTGCAAAGCATGTGCTTGAGGGTTTGGAAAGCAGACTCTTGTTCAGTTCCCCAAACAAAAGGCTTATCTTTATGCATGAGGGCGGTAAGCGGCACAGCGATCTTCGAGAATCCTTCGATAAATCGTCGATAATAGCCCGCTAGTCCGAGAAAAGAACGTACTTCAGACGGGTTCTTAGGTGTAATCCAACTCTTAACGGCTTCAATCTTTGTGAGATCGACGTGGATACCTTGACTATTGACAATGTGACCAAGAAATTGAACCTCCTCCAGCCAGAATTCGCACTTGGAGAATTTGGCATAGAGTCGATTCCCTTGGAGTAGCTCGAGAACCAAATGTAGATGTTGCGCGTGTTCGGCTTTCGACTTGGAATAGATCAAGACATTATCGATGAACATGATGACGAAGCGGTCTAGATATGGTTTACACACGCGATTCATCAGATCCATGAAAACCGCGGGTGCGTTGGTTAAACCAAAAGGCATAACAACGAACTCATAGTGGCCATATCGAGTGCGAAAAGCGGTTTTGGGTATATCCACCTCTTGAATGCGTAGCTGGTGATAGCCTGAGCGTAGATCGATCTTCGAGAAACAGGTAGCACCTTGTAGCTGGTCAAACAAATCATCAATGCGAAGCAGGGGATAGCGATTCTTGATAGTCAACTTATTCAATTCCCGATAGTTGATGCACATCCAGAACGACCCATCCTTCTTTTTGACGAAAAGGACCGACGCGCCCCAAGGAGAGGTGCTCGGGAGAATAAAGCCTTTATCAAGTAGTTCCTGGAGCTGACTCCAGAGTTCACGCTTTTCGGATGGAGCGAGTCGGTAAGGAGCTTTGGCAACATAGTTGGCTCCAGGAATGAGGTCGATACGAAAGTCGATATCATGACTTGGTGGTAGTCCGGAAAGATCCTCAGGAAAGACGTGAGGAAATTCTCAAACCACTGGAACATCGTTCACACCAGGACTCCCTTTCTTTTCCTTCTCCGCTACTATAATGTTAGCCAAGAAAGCTCTGTATTCCTTGCGGAGATACTTGCTAGCTTGAACACATGACATGAGCTTGAGATCTTTTGAAGCAGTTTCACCATAAACACACAATAAATCACCATTCGCGAGCGAGAATCGAATCATCTTGTCGAAGCACACAACTTTAGCATGGTTTTTGCAAAGAAAGTCCATGCCTACTATGACATCAAAACTTCCGAGTTGCATCGGAATAAGGTCGATTGGGAAGATGTGATTGTTGAGTTCAAGAGTACAATCACGAAGAACGGAATTGACGGTGACGGTTCTTCCGGTGGCGACTTCAACATCGAACGTCGAGGGGAGATGGGAGCGCTTACGATTAAGGAGCTTCTCGAATTCAAACGACACAAAGCAGTTATCGGCTTCGGTATCAAACAAACATGAAGCATAAATACCATTCACAAGGAACGCACCATTGACCACGTTGTTGTCAGCCTGGGCTTAGCGCGCATTGATGTTGAAGGTTCTGGCGCGGGCGGCTTGTTGCTGTTGCTGCTGAGGCTGTTGTTGATGCTGAGGCTGCTGCTGCTGGGGCTCTTATTTCACAACCCTGTTCGGGCACATGTTCGCGAAGTGGTTGGGATCACCACACGCGAAGCAGACCCTAGCGTTGCTCGCAGGTGCCTGAGCCGCTTGTTGGCCTTGAGGAGCTGGAAGCAGAGCTTGATGAGCAGTGGCTTGGGCTGGTGCTTATCGGGGACCAGTACGGCAGTTGGCAGTGAAGTGGCCGTACATATTGCAATGCACGCAAAATCAGCAGGCGATACCCACCGGGTGATGATAAGTACATGTTGGGCAAGCAGGGTGGGGACCAGTGTATGCACGCTTTGCAGGCGGTGCATAGATAACTGGAGCTGATCGATGCTGAGATTGCTGCTGAGCCGGTATGGCTTGAAGTGGAGCAACGGTGGTAGTGACAACACACTTCTTGTTGCTGCAGCTGCTGTTGTTGTTCTTCTTCTTGCGGCGTGAGGACTTTGATGACTGAGCGGTGGCGGTTTCAGTAGCTGGTGTGGCGGTAGCTTGACGCAAGTTCTTCGAAGTTTTATCCCAAAAACCAGCTTTGACTCGCTTATCGTTGATTTCAGTGGCAAGCAAGTAGGTTTCTTCGATTGTTGCTGGTTTTGGAGCATGCACAAAGTCTGCAACACAGTCTGGCAGAGCTCGAATGTACTTCTTGATGGTCATGTCGGGCGTCTTCACTTGATCGGGACAGATGATGCTGAGCTGCTTAAAGCGAGCAGTCAGAGCTGCGTTATCTCCATCCTTCTGCTGGATATGCCAGAATTCGTCCTCCAGTTTTTGGCGTTCATGGGGAGTGCAGAATTCATCCATCATAATGGCTTTCAACTCCTCCCATGTCAGCTCATAGGCTGCGTCATTTCCGCATTTGTTTCTCTCGGCCATCCACCAATCTAGTGCGCGGGATTGGAAGACGCCGGTAGCATTTAGAGTACGGAGATTTTCAGGACATCCACTCTGGCGTAGAGTGACTTCGTCGGAATCAAACCATTGAAACATAGCCGTTGGGCCATCTTCGCCAGTAAATTCCTTTGGACAACAAACTTTGAACTGCTTGAAGCTGAAAGCAGTCTTGGGAGTAGCTTTAGGAGCTTCGGTTCTGGATTCCTCCGATGATTTGCTCACATTTTCGTATATCTCACTCACGATCTGAGGGACTACTTTTGCTACTTGCTTAGCGACGAGAGCAGCAAGGCGTTTGTCTCTCTGTTCTTGGCGAGTGATTCGTGGGTGAAGGGGTCCAAGTGATGACATTGTCTACAACAGACATCGTCATGGGTCTCAGACATAGAAAAATCGAATCTCACCTCACACGTCTAGTACTACTAAAGCTCAGGAACACAGTGAAACATGTATCACATAAACACATAGGCACATAATCACAGATACGCAAGGCACAGAAACAGAAAAGCACAGAGGCACATAAAGCAGTCAGAATACAGAAACCTATCATTCAAAGTCCGCGAGCATTCGAGAATAGCGACCGCGATTAACATATCGAGTAGTATAGTATAAGCGTGTAACATAGCATAAGGTCGTCCACAATTTAGCGATTTGTCAGTGGTTGTGTAGTGTGTTGCGTGATCAGCGGAAGAAAAAAGGCGTTAGTTCAAAACCAATAGTACCTCAAAACGCTAATAAATGAACGTAAACCACATAAAATCGACGAGCATCATAGTCAGCAGTTGCGGGCTCAGAATCGAAACACATGAAAATCGAGAATAGATTGTTTCAGGCTCGATAGACATTAACTACCCAAAGTGATTCGACTATTCACAAAGACTTTCCGTGCACACTTGGACCTTTGGAACTGTGCTTTTGCCTCGATTTTGGGCGAATGGCACGAGTCCTTCCATTTTTAGCATGACTTCGAGTCGTTGGAGTCCGTTGAGACTTTGGTGAGAGCTTTGTAAAGCAAAATATAGACCGGAACAAGTCGTCGAGGTTCGGGTTTCACCCCTGACTTAGCGACCTCGTTCCTGTTTTTGATAAAGATAAAGGAAGGATTATACGTCAAAGTATGGATTTCACTCCTAATTCAACGTAAATTCTTCTGTCTGTAGATAAAAATGCGGATCGAACAAGTAATTTAGTCGAGAGTTTGCGGTTTTTCACACCTAATCTCGACCCAATTGGTTGTTCATTTTTGAAAACTAGAATGCAGTGATAGTGTAGCGTAGGCGAGAATAGCGAGAAATAACAGGTAAGCTCGTACATAATCCTTACTGGATATGCACAAGTCGGTATGTTGATTCCTGACTATAGACTAGGTCGTTTCTAAGACATCGACCCAGACTAGGTCTAGTCTTGCCTAATTCCCTATAGTTATGGCTCTGATACCAATCTGTCACACCCCAACCGATGGCGGAAACATCGGGGCGTGGCACTGAGCGAAACAGATTGTCCAGAAATTTCCATAACAACTATTATTACCCATTAAATTAAAGCAACATGTCCCACACCATGTCATAAAAGATAACTTAATTATTACAGACAAAATCTAGTCAAATTGTTCTGTTCCGACCACTCAGCTTTCAAATACAGACAATTGTTTATTTGTTTCTAGACTCTGCCTAGCCTCGATTTCATCACACAGCAAACAAGGCATCCTAGCAACTTAAGCACCTGCCACATACGTTAAAGTAAAGTCAACATAGTGTAAAGGTGAGCATACAAGTTTGATAACAACATATAGAGTTCGAAATCGTTACGCATAACCAGCACGTACACAGTGTGAAATGAGGCATGTTAGTTATCGACATGAACCTATCGATACCAATGACTACGGGTTGACTGCCCAAGGTAGTTCGTAATACACACTCACCACTGTGAGCCATGTAACAAATTGTGCTTAACAACCCCTGAGTGAACAGGTGCTGAGTCCAAACTATAGTACTATCGTTGCTAAGGCAGGTAGACAGCATTCCATGTGTATACATAACAAACAGGATTTCATTAAGTCACGTATAACATGCGGTAATGGTTAGCGTTAAAACGTAGCATAGTGTGTTCGATGTGATTTAGAATAAGTAACCTATGTAACACCCAAAAGTGCGTAAAGCAAAAAGGGATCGAGTATACTCACAGCGATTGAATTAATGGATTGAAGGGAGCGCTTAGAGCGGTTAATAGCCTGAACGGTTATTGATAACATAAGCGAATAGTCGGCGCGTAAAAAGGAGCAAAATGTCAGTGGGTCGAACAGCAATCCGGTCGGATGGCAGTCCGATCGGATGGCCGGTCGTTCGGGTGACAATCCGTTCGGACGGTTATCCGATCGGGTGACCGTTCGAGTGGATTGATACCTCGTTTGGGACGGATGTGTTTGTGTATGATGACTTGACTTTTGAAGTTTTCGTTGTAGCATTTTGAAAACTTAGAAGTATCTCTACCTTTCAGGTCGATCGATTGAGCGACGGTTCGATCGGGCGACAATCTGATTGGTTGGACACTTAGCGAGAACAAGTTCACGGCAGTTTGTCACTCGATCGGATGGTAGTCCGATCAGGTGGCAACCCTGGTGCATTGAACATGTTGAAGTCAGAACGTTACACGGCCGAGTGACAATCCGATCGGGTGGTAAGCCGTTCAGACAGTGGTTCGTTCAACGTTCCCAACTTCAGATGTTTGAAATAAATGTTAAGTGTGGGGCCAAGGTGCAAGCCGATCGGGTGGTAACCCGATCGGGTGACAATTAGATCGGACAGTAGTCCGATCGGGCGACACTCCAACCTGGTCGACCTGATCGTCTTCTTCCTTGGTCATTTTGATAGTTTGTCATTTTATCGAGATGATTTGATAACGTATTAGACAACAGAAATCTCGTCACGACTTAGTAACCTGATCGGACAGGAATCACCCAAATCCAACCAGTTAACTGTTCGAGAAGGTGTTCCAAGCTTAACCCGAAATCGGTAATCTCGTGGATAGAATCCAGATCTTGAACAAACACAACCACAAGGATGAGCAGAAGATCAGGCAGGACAAGCTCCGATTCTATCGGTTTTAAGTGCATTGAGTGTAAAAGAGTTGAAAGAAAGTTGGATAACCATCTTTCAATCCTTTTCACCTTGATTATGTTTAGATCTATGAAAGATCTTTGTTAATTTATGTGGAAATCGTTCAGATCTAAGTTGTTCTTGAAAGATTGAAGCCAAATCATGAAGTTCATAAGAACAACATGATGACATCATCCTAGAACACCTCAAATCTAATGATTTCATGGTTAAAAGTTAAGATTCAAACGATAGAAAGGTGTAGGAGTGCGTGTAGATCAAGAAAGTACAAGATTTAGATGGAAAACTTACAAGAATCGCGAGAAATCTGAAGAAAAGTGAGCAAGAACGCTGGTCAGACGAGAGATGCCAAAAATGGTAAGTTTGATGTTGATAGGGGGGTATTTATAGGCTTACCATAAAAGGAAAGGGGGAAGAGAGAGCTGGTCGATCGAGTGGCTACCCTGGTCAGGTGGCAGCCCGGTCGAGTGGCACCTCGATCGGATGGCTGTCCGATCGGGTGGCAGCTCGATCGGCTGGCCACTCGATTGGAGGCCACAGCGCGACGTGTTTTGCGATTTCGAATTGCGTGACGAGCGTTGCGATGCGATAGAGTTTCCTATTCAAATTACTTTTAATCCTAACTACTATATCAACATAAAAGCATCCTATTTAACATTCGTTTAGCGTTTGCGATTCGATTGCGATTGAGTTTCGATTGCGTTTCGATTAATCACCATAACATAACATAAATAAACACACACAGGTAACACATAAGGCACACACACACATAAGGACAATAACCAGGTTGCGTGATTCGAGCTGCGATATGCGATAAGCGATAAAGCGATAAAACATGCGATAAATATGCGACTAAACCTCGATTATTAGCAATTACTCCACATAATACAACTAAAGCGATAATTGTAGGATCGGGATTCGATCAAATGAGTCGATCAGAAGAGTTCTTGATCAATACGAAAGGCGGAATCAGACGTATTAATGTTATAGCAGCTAGATTTGCACGTAGAAACACTTTAAATGTCGATTGTATTGATTTGACAAAGTTACACGAGCTGGCGACACTTCGGCAGAGCTTCACTACCGGAATCCAAAAGTTCTCCCAAAAGTTCCAAAAATTCTAAATGAAGACCCAAGACCACATATATATAGGAGATCCAGACAGCACGAACCAGACCACACGAGCTGGCCCAGGTCGCACGACCTGGCCAGACCTCATGAACATGTCACCTCGTGCGAGGTGGCCTAGTCACTTCGTGAGAGGTGGCTGGTTCAGGCCTGTTTCCCGTTTCTCTCATACAACGTGTCCTGGTCTATCTATTCTAGTTACATGACTCGATACAAGACGAAGTCAACAGACATATGCACTAACAAACTCCCCCTTGGATGATGACGAGTCTTCAGTGTATTGAGTCTTCAGTCTTGATCGGTCTTCTCGCTCTTTCCAAAGTATTCTCCATTGTACGCATCTTTATCAATCTCTTTCTTTACTCTTCCAGAATCACAACCTGACTCTTCAAATTCTCTTGATCAGATCTCTTGATTCCTTAAGCTCTTCAGCATAAGCATCTTCTATCTCGAACGCTATTCCAAGATCTGAATCTGGCTCTAACATCTTCAGACTCCTTCTTTCGATAAGCTGGGATCACAGTCTGGAATTCACTATCTACAGGATTTGGATCGAAAACCTGGCTCTAATCTGCATACGCTTATGCGGAAAATCCTCAGGAGTCGAAACCTAGCTCTTTCAAAGCTTTTTACCTGCACATACTCTACCCAAAACATAAGGTTTTTCATTTTAACAACATTCATAGTCTAATCATCTAGACACATTTGCAAGATAGACAATTTTGACATAGATGAACTCTGATTATTCTCTTGTAAAAACAAATTTGGTTTCAAATTAATGGACCATTTAATCATTTCAAATTCATTTGTCATTTCAAACAAACTCTCCCAAACCTTGTTGTTCATCATGTTCAGCACTTGGAATTTTGAAAATCAGCTTTCAAACATCAGTTGTCGAAAACAAGATGAAATAAAATCTTTTTGAATTTTCAAAATTTTATGCTAAAACATACTGAAAATCTTTTTGGATTTTGAGAAATAAACTATATACAGACATCTTTTTGTGAGTTTGTGTAAGAAGATCTTATCAGTTTATGAAAAATCACTAGTACCGTTGAGCTTTAAACACTTTAAGATCTAAACAATTCACTTAGATTGTCAGTATACTAATCCACTTAAATTTTCACACAAAGTTCAATTGATTCGAGATACGAGATTAGTGTTTTAATGGACTTAACTTATTCGCGTGTCCCACCTCAGAATATACTCCCTTATCTAGACTCCTATATTCAGTCTTACAGGTGAATGTACACTAATGATATCTGTAAATGGGTAATGCGAGGCCATGAGAGCTCAGGTTAGAACTTCCGTTCAGACAAAGAGATGATGGCTCGACTTTTAGGTGTGTCTCGTTTGGGGATCTTTTCTTCAACAGCACATGATTAGCATTTTTCAATGTTTCATCATTTTTTATGCTGAGGGTGGGCTTTAAGATTAAAGCAGTGCAGAGTATTATACGAGGACTAGGCTATTGCTCCCGCAAAATCAGAAGTCCCGGTATAATACCCCAGATATCATCACGTACAAAGACCTAGTATGTCAGAAATAGAAAGCCCTTCAAACAAGATTTCATGGGTTACCTATATATCCGAGAGATGTTCCCCACGTGATAAGTAAGTATTTGATATTTAGATTTATATCTCGAAAACAATCTACTAAGCGTGTAAAAACCTACTGGCATATCATCAGTGAGACCGTTTATCACATTTTAACTGTTAGGATCTGAGTTTGGTTTTGATTGTGTTTTATGTTTGAATTAAGATGAACAATGAATGAGTAGTGCAGCGGAAAATAATGGAAACAAACTTTTCACAATCAAACAGGAGAATTGCTTTCAACACACATTTTCAACAATGAACCGAATGATTGAATTTATTTCATCAACGATTACAATTGCATGTATGCAACAAACTCCCCCTCAGCCTGAGCTCACAGTAATTTGTTCGTGCAGGAAGATGATGGTGAAGAGCTAAAGGACAGTACAGGGTACTGTTCTATTTATAGGCACGGACAAACCACTGTGGCATCTTTGCTGACGTCACCATGAAAGTGACATCTAACCTCCTAACAAACTCTAACCTCTGATCTATACAAGTACTGCTATGCTAACAACTGTTATTACAATTCATTACATAAAGACAAACTAAACTACTGCTGAATCCTTCCACTGATGTGAACCCAGCAGCACTTGATATAACCCAGTAGTGCTTGACTCAAGGCAGTAGATTAAACAGCAGGGATTTAGTCTTCATCAGTCTTTGACTTGACCAGCAGTTGTAGGTCAGCAGTTGTACCGATCAGTAGATAAGAGGTCAGCAGATGTTGAAACCACTTTCAAGGGGAGAGACTTGATGTCACACCCCGACCGCGTAAAACAACAAATCGCGGCGGAAACATCGGGGCGTGTTGCAACAGAATTAATGTTTCATAACCATGGATATCAAAAGTGTTTCGTTTTATTAAACATTGAGTAATTACATCGTCTGGAAATCTAATTACACTATTTAAACATAGTCTATCATTGTTATTGAGTCACTAAGGCCTTGTCCAGTCCTATGTGAGCATGCATCTTATCAATCGATATCATCCAACAATACCTGAAACATATGTGAAAACGAGGTCAGCAAGGAAATGCTGGCGAGTACATAGGTTTTATGAAAATAAGATTCATGACTTCTGTTTAAGAAAATGTTTAGTCATGAACCTTGTAATTTGCTTTGTCTTTGTAAATCATTTGAAAAATAATAAGTTCGGATGATAAGTATAAATAAGAGAATAATGCATGATTAAATGAATAACCATGTAAATGAGTTTGCATAAGATAAGTTGTTTATAAATCAATGTCTTGTGAAAAGTATGTTATTTGTATAAAATGTTCTATGTCTCAAACTGAAATGATTCAAATAACGCTATGATATGTAATACCATACAAACACTTATATATAGGAAGTACCAGCGGCGTATCCACCATGCTTGTATCATATTACACACACATCGCTACTTAATCACTTAATCAAACCAAACCAAACAATGTAAAATGTCTATGTTTAAATATCCATGTCAAATGTCTATGTCAAATATCCATGTCAAATGTCTATGTCAAATATCCATGTATGGCAAGTGAAATGTCTCAACTAAACCATATGCACAAAAACAAAGTATTGAAGTAAAACTTAGTTTAAATCAATACTATGTTTCGTGGAAATGCATGATCAAATGTCAATCATGTTAAAATGTTTACCCAATCGTTACCCATTCGTTCAGATCGTTCTTGTTTTAATCGTTCTAATCGTTCTTGTTTTAACAAACCCTTACCAAAGGGTAAGTTAATATTTTAATTTAATTGTGAAACTACTTTATGGTCGATTCTCTAATAACATTCAAACCTTCTTGACGCGTTCTTCGTTCCAACTCGCTCTCGTTCTCGTTCTTAACAAACCCTTACCAAAGGGTAAGTTAATAATTACAGATTCAGTCGCTACCCAAAATATCCACACATAACCATGGGTATAGAGAATAACGGGATTTGTCAGATCCTATGGTACCATAACCTAATACTGGTCGGCTCGATCATTGCTAATGAATGTCATTTGGTTATGTAACTATAACCAACAAGTTTGTTCACTTTTTGAAATTTGTAATTAGTTTTTGAAACCATTGTAATCGTTCTTGAAACCATTGTTATCGTTCTTGAAATCATTGTTATCGTTCTTGAAATCATATTGTAATTGTTTTTGAAACCATTGTTATCGTTCTTGAAACCACATTGTAATTGTTAAGATATTTAGCACATATGAGTCACCCCAAAACAGTTGAAAACAGTAAAAGAGGGGAATAATGTACTCGCCTGAGAATGCTCAGTTGTCTAAAGATAACCACCAAGCAGTGCTAGAGATCTCGGAAATCAAACGGCACCTAATATAGGTAACTATGTTAAATAACCGGACCTAAATCGGAAGACCGGGTAGCATTAGGGTTTGTAAACCAAACGAGTGTGGAGACTCGTGTGATATGGTTTAACAAAGCCTACATACTAAATGAAACCTAACATAACTGCCTACGACCCATTACGACCCGTTTAGGTAGCTTATGCTACTTTAACGCGTCGTTCGCGTGAAACGCGTTCGGATCGCCTAACTAGTCCTATGACAAGTGTTATATGCCTAAACATGTTACATAATCAGTTATGTGACAAAAGTTTAGGTTACATATGCTTAATTACCAATTATACATGAAAAGGGTATTCTGGTAATTTACCTAAGGCATATAAACTACCTATCATACAACTACTTAAACGATGTGACCATAGGGTATAACCTCGGAAGGTTATGCCCTATACTAGGGTCACCTAATGTATTTGGTCGGATCCTAATGATCGACCAAACTGGGTCGAGTTCGAAGGTATAGGCGATTTATCAGATCGCCTACCCTACGACCCTAGACAACGTGGTAATCAGTGGGCATAGTCCCAAGGGACTATGACCAACGTGATTACACTCACGTTGCGAAGTTCAAACGAACTTCGCATTGACCATTACTGGTCAACGCTGAAAGTCAAACAAAGTTTGACTTTCTGACTCGAAAAGCAGTAAAAATAAGGAAAAGAATGAAAGAATACTAACCCAGGGTCCCCGAATGCTAATCCCGATCTAAGAACTCAGGTATGAAACAATGGTTTCAACTTAGAGCTCTCAAATCAGAATTCTTGTGGGTTTAGAAGCAATGGGGGTGGGGTATTTATAGTATTCGGGTAACCGTTAAGATCGTTTGTTGATTATCGTGCCTTAATCCAAGCCGTACAAGTGTCGGAAACTCATGGTGGCTAAAATTGATGTTTATCAACAGATTAGGCAAGTGGGAAATGTGTGGGTATGGATCAAACAGCTGGAATCTGCTGACTGTTAAGTCTGATCTGTTCTGCAGAACCCTTGCGCATCGTAGCCAAAAAGTGCTACGCATCGTAGCCATACAAGTTTGGCAGATTTACACTTTTGGTCCCTGTTATGCAATAAGGTCATTTTCGACACTTTTAAGGCCCGTTAACCCCATTTCAAAGCTCTAAAATGAAGTTAAAGTATAGGGAACTTAAAATGTGCTCAAAAATATCTCGGATGTCGGTTCGTTTGGCCGTACGAACGCGATGTTCGCTTATTTACGACGGAATGCGCATAAGCGCGAAAAACGATCCAAATGACGAAACGAATGGATTTTTCTTATGGCGAACACTAAAATATAATATAGTCATGCTCACATAAATTTTTGGATGTCCGGATGTATTCAGAACGTAAGTTATGCGCGAAAATGCAAACTTGTGCACTTTTTGACACTTTTAGTCCCTGAATGACCCAAAAGTTTATTTTAGCACACCGAACCCCTCAAAGCCTATTTCTAAGCTATGTAAAGGATATTTATGGTATGTTTAACTCATGGTCATGTTCCGGAATGTCTGTTACAGTTCAAATTGGCATACTTTCGCAGTTTGTCAACTTTAGTCCCTGTAAGCGATTTAACTTGATTTTGCCATACCAAAGCCTTCAAAACTTATTTCTAAGTTATGTAAAGGTTATTTAAGGTATGTTAAGACTATTTCACTATTCCGGAGTGTTCGTTGCATTAAACTGGTTATATTTACGCATCGGTGCGCGTATAACCTTCCAGAAAGCGATTTAAAGCTTGAAATCAAACAAGAAATGATATGTGCAAACGATACACATATTTTTACAAATCCCAAGTATGAAATACAATATTTCATTGGTTTGACATTTGTTTGACGGCCGTGGAGGCACAGGTGTTACACTTGAGTACATAACATCTGCTTATTCTGGATCCACTGCTCTGATCCAGTTTTGGCTTTAATTATCTGTTCCTCTGATAGGGTTCAATCCCAACAATCTCCCCCTGGAACAGATAATGCCAAAACTCTTCATTATTGGTAGATCTTTATTGCCTCATCAACAATTCCCTTATTTGCCCTTTGAGTTGTAACTCAAAGGCTAAGGCATCTGAGTCATCTTCATCCTTGAACAGTGGAAGATCACGGAGATCCTGCAAATCTTCAAGACTTAGGCCAAGTGCTTGTTCCCTTGTTATTTTCTTCACTTCTCCACTAGACTTAAACACAGTCAGTACATGGGTCTGTTTGTCAGTTTTCCACTTTAGTACTTTTGAGTCTGGTGGGTTTCTTGGGAGATCCTTATTAGATGAGGAGTTTGGTGATACAGGCCTTGTGATGACTGTTTGAGCAGTGCTTGCAGGTTGGTTTAGGCCAAGAGTTTCAACTATCATCTTCTTAATGCCTTCTTTTACAAGTTCATCTCCTGCCATTAATTCTACCACTGTTTCAGTATCCAACTGTTGTTGTCTTCTTTTATAGATGGCAGCACCAGCTGGAGCAGTGGATCTCCTGATTTGCAGCTTTGGTGGTCTTATTGAAACTCTGCTTCAGGGTAGTCAGGTTTTTGTGGAACTTTAGGATCTTTCTTCCTTAATTCCTCCAACCTTTTGTAGGTGGTCCTGACTTTGTCTTCTTTCCATCTTGATACTTGATTTTTAGACCCATAATCAGCAGCAACTAATTCCTCTTTCATTCTCTTTAGCTCCAATGTCTTTTTAGGCATATTCTTTTTGTACTTTGACCAATCTAGAGGAGTGTGCTTGACCTTATTCTTAATCATTTCTTGAATCCTGGCTGCTTCACTTTCAAGCTCAGGAATGGTGCTTCACTTTCAAGCTCGGGAATGGTCCACTCTTTGTACATATGTTTTTCCCCTTTGTATTTCTTATGAGCCATGATGTTTTCAATATAGTCTTTTCTCAAGGATTCATCTGCTTTTTCTGAAATTTTTCTACATACTTTCTTTGCAAACTGTTCTAAGGATCTGACTTGAGTGAATAAAAATTGGTAATGCCTTTGAATTTGTTTGTCAGTCTTTCCTTGAGAATTTCTTTTAGAAATATCCTCTGCCTGTAGAGCTTTAATTTTCAAGTACTCTTCAATGTTGTTAGGCCTACGATATCCTTCAACTGATGGCAACTTCCTTTTAGCAGGATCATCCTCATAGTAGAAGGATTTAATCTCTTCTCTGACTGCTATAAGTTCAAGAGGATATTGGAAACCTGCAGGAGTGATGGTAGTGATTGGTTGTTGTACTTGAGCTGAAGAGAGAGGAACAGGGTTTGGAATAAGTGCAAGGGATTGTGAACATGTTGGTGGTGGTGATGGAGAGTCATCATCAGGTATGAAAATCCTTCTCCTTTTTATTATAGGAGAGGCTGATGATGTCTTAGGTGGATCAGTGGTGGAGATTTGAGTGGTAGAAGGTGGCTGACTAACAGTTGTTGAAACAACTGGTGTTTCAACCACTGTTGTCATTACAACAGATGTTGTAACATCTGATGTCTTCTGCTTTTTAGCAGGAGGTGATGGTGGTGAGATTGTTTTTGGTGGTGAAGTGATTTTTGGTGGTGGTTGTGGTAAGGCAATGGTTGTGGTGTGTGTTGAAGTAGTGTGTGTTGAAGAGATGGCAGGTGTTTGGCTGGCAGTTGTTGAAACTACTGAAGTATCAGCAGTTGTTGATACAACAGGAGTTACAACAGCTGTTTGTGTTGCAGTTTGAGGTTTGGAGCCTTTAGTAGGTGGTTTAGAGGTATGCTTTGTAGTTCTGGATGGTATGTGTTTGGGTTGCCTCACTTGTCTAGTGGGCTTCTTCTTTTCATCCTTAGAATTTTCATCATTCATAGGTTCAGAAGTACCCTGTGCATTCAGCTCCATGAAAGCTTTCTTCTCCTATTCCCACCTGGCTTTGTCCTTAGCCTGTCTATCCCTTTTTACACTTGCTTCTGCTTTAACAAGTGCATTTGTAGTGACATCCATCTTCTTGCTACCATCTGGCAAAGGGATCTTTTTAGTCATATTCTCCTTTTCTGGTTCAATATAGAGACCATCATCAATTCCCTTCTTCTTCCACTGTTTGATTTTCTCCCCCTTTTTGGCATTATCTGATGGAAGTTTATCAATGAAGAGAACAGCGGGAGGAGCAGTGCCAGTGGTGCTTAGGATTTGGGCCTTTATAGCCTTGATGTCTGCTTGGGTATTTCGAAACCTTGACTCCATCATGTTTCTCAGCTCTTGAACATGTATTGCATGTTGCTGATCAGCCATTTGTCTTTCTTGTTTAAGCAGGAGTTGAAATAGATTCCATAACTCATTTGTAGCAAGTGCTTGTGATGGAGCAGGTGCTTGAGCTGGAACAACAGTGGGTTGCACCTTTTGAACTTTTAACAACTGTTGCAGCATTTCTTTGATTTCTACAACAGAGGTATCCAGTTTGTCAATTCTATCCGTCAATTCTTGGTACTTTAAACCATCACCCAACTTAATGGGATCATCTAATTTCCCACTAACAGTGGTTTGAACAGTGGTTGACTTAGGGAATGTATTCCAATAGTCATCCACTGATGCCTCTTTTTCTTGGTACTGGGGACTTCTTCCCTCAACACTTGATAACCTTTTGATGGTACCAGTGGTCAAGATAAACTCACTAGTGGTTATCAGAGGTGTTATAGAAGGAATTGCCTCCAAGGAAGTCTTATTGATGTAACCACTGTCCAAATGAAAACTAGTGGGTTTAGCACTTGTAGTGGCTGCTTCACTTGGATTACCACCAAGAGTTACTTGTAACTCAAGGGGTGTAACCTCCTCAGGTCTTGTTGGTGGGTTAGCTATGATTGATACATCAGACCCAGTCGTTTGTTGAAGTATGTTCTCATTGATAGGTGAGTGAGAAGGACTGGTTTGTGCCTGGTTTAGATCAATAGCATCCAACAATAATTTAGTTGGTGGGGGAATTGTGGAGGTGAGGTTGGGTGTAGAAAGAGAATTGGCCCCGGGCATTGGGCTGTGGATGATGGAAGCAAGTGATTCCAGAGCATCATATTGTGGTGTCCCTATTTGTACAACCTGTTCTTTTTTAGAAGAAGCAGGAGGAGTTTCAGCCATGGGTTGAGATATTTGTACCAACTGCTGTGAGGAAGTAGCAGCAGTGGTTTCTTGTGACTTTTGTGCTGTCACTGGCAGTTGCTCTGGTATCTCATCCTCCAGAGTTGCCTTTTTGATAGGTTTGCGGGATTTTTGAGTTTTCTTTTGCTTTGGCTTTTTGGTAATTTTAGGTGTGGGTTTCAAAGCAGTTGTTTTGCTGCTATGATCACCTGGAGCAGTGGGCTCAGCAGCAGATACCTGAGGAGCAGTGGTAGCTGCTAAAGTCTGCTCATGCACCTCTGCTTGTGTTTTGCAAGGTGTTGACATTCTTGTAAAAGTTTCAGCAGTTAAGTTGTTTATTTGAAAATATGCAACTTGTTTTATTGCAGAAGCATCATCCTTACCAAATTTATTTTCAAAATAATAGCTTAGAAATCTTGGAAAAAGTAAGAATGGCTTTTTATCAACATTTTTAACCAAATCATTAAAGCTTTCCTGGGAGTAATTGAAATTTTCATCTTGAAGAATAACATATCCCAGGTTTTGAATCTTTAATGGTATCTCATTAAACGAAGTGGTTTTGTTTGAAACACACATAAGCAGGGTATGGAACAAAAATCTTGTTGCAGGTGGAAAATTACCTTTTTGTAAGGTATCCTTTTTAATTTGTTCTGCATACCCCCTTTCAAGGAAATCAGTTTTTAACTCATTTTTGGGAAAAGAAGTTTTACCTTGCTGATCATTGAGTTCAAAGACTTCCGAGATGGATTTTGGTGTGATTTTGACAGGTTTACCCATTAGAGAAGAGTTAATGGCTATGACATCCTCACCTTGTTTGTCAAGGGTAATATTCTTCCAAAACTCTCTTTGGGTGTCCAAGTAAATTGGAGCATCTGCTGTTAACAAAGTTTTGTACTTTGATGCAGACATGGTGTCAAGAATGGAGTCGAAAACATCGGTGGTGCCTGGTTTGTCAAAAGACCCAGATAATTGTGTGGTGATTTGTATGGGATTTCAATGGGTGTAGCCTTTTGAGCGGCCTTTTTACGAGAAGATTTTGAAGTGGGTGTTGCAGATGACTTCGATTTTGTCATTTTGGAGAAGACGATCGAAGAAGGTTATGAAGAAATATGAGGAAATGAGATGAGAACTGCTTTGAGAAAGGAATTTTTAAGAATTCAATTCGGCAGTAAAACCCTGTTTGGGGTTTTGAAGGGGGTTTTATAAAGAAAAAGTGAATGCTGTCGTGGCAGCAGTTACAAAAGATCTGACCGCTATGTACTGTCCACGTGCCAACCCCTGATGAGATGAAGGACAATTTGTCTTTTAGGAAGACCACTGATGGAACAAGACCAGTGGTGTAATGGTAAACATGAAAGCAGTGGGTGATTTTTACTATCAGTGGATAGCATATCAGTGGATAAAACACTGATTTTGAACAACAGTGCTTATCAAGAAATGAGAGAACAGGGGTTGACTTTCAGCAGTGGACAGTGTTTTCAGTAGAACAGACCTTTGAACAAAGCAGTGGTTATGGCAGACTTTTAAGGATTTTTAATGAAAAATTCATTTTTAGCTATTTTTAAGGATGTATTTTTGATTTTCTGAAAACATTTTAATGCTTTTATTCATAGAAAAACAGGATTTTGCCTATTATTCCATGTTTAGCATGCCAATCCTAGAGATCAAGCTTTCAAAGGTGGATGTGTCTAATGCTTTGGTTAGCACATCTGCCAGCTGATCTTTAGTTGGAACATGGTGCAGAGAAATCAAACCTTTTTCATAGCAATCCCTCACAAAGTGATGTCTGATGTCGATGTGCTTGGTGGTTGAGTGGGAAACTGGATTTTTGATGATATTTTCTACTGCCTGACTATCCAACATGAGTGGTGTCTTTAAGGCAGTGATACCAAAATCCAGCAGCTGATTTTGAAGCCAAAAGCAGTTGGGCTGTACAGCTTGCAGCAGCTATATACTCTGCCTCAGTAGTGGATGTGGAAACAGCTGCTTGCTTTTTGCTTTGCCAAGACACTAAACAACTGCCTAGGAATTGGCACTCTCCTGAAGTGGACTTCCTTGTCTTGTCATATCCAGCAAAGTCACTATCTGAGAAACCTGAAAGCTCAATTTTACCATCAGCTGGATACCAGATACCAAGTGTGGGAGCACCTTTTAGGTATCTGAATATCCTTTTTACAGCAATAAGGTTTGACTTTCTAGGGGCTGATTGGGATCTTGCACAAACACATGTTGCAAACATGATGTCTGGCCTAGATGCAGTTAGGTACAATAAAGACCCAATCATGCTTCTATATAAAGTTTGATCAACCAAATCATCCTTCTCATCAGACATGACTACTTTATTGGTTGCAATGGGTGTACTACATGGCTTGCAATCATCCATCTCAAATTTCTTTAAAAGTTCTTTAGCATATTTGCCTTGATGGATAAAAGTGCCATTTTGCAGTTGCCTTACTTGGAGACCAAGAAAGCACTGGAGTTCACCCATTGCACTCATTTCAAACTCAGCTGTCATGAGTTGCCTAAACTCTTCACACATTTTATGACATGTGCTTCCAAAGATGATGTCATCCACATAAATCTGGACAATCATCAAATCCTTTCCTCTCCATTTTAGAAACAATGTTTTGTCAATCTTACCTCTTGTGAAACCAATGGAAATTAGAAAGGTGGAAAGAGTTTCATACCAGGCCCTTGGTGCTTGTTTCAGGCCATACAAAGCTTTATTCAGCTTGTAGACATGATTTGGATTAAATGGATCCTCAAATCCTGGAGGTTGACAAACATAAACCTCCTCTTGAATCTTACCATAGAGGAATGCACATTTGATATCCATTTGGTACACCTTGATGTTGTGGTTGACAGCAAAGGCCAGAAATAATCTGATAGCTTCAAGTCTTGCTACAGGGGCAAATGTTTCATCATAGTCAATGCCCTCTTCTTGTCTGAAACCTTGAACCACAAGCCTGGCTTTATTCTTGACAACAATACCCCTTTCATCAGTATTATTTTTGAAGACCCATTTTGTGCCAATAGGACTTACACCCTCTGGCAATGGAACAAGCTCCCAAACTTGTTGTCTTCTAAACTGTTGGAGCTCCTCTTGCATCGCCTCTACCCAGATGTTGTCTTTTAGTGCCTCTTGGTACTTGACTGGCTGATGGAGAGATAGAAAACCAGCAAAAAGACAAATGTTTTGGGATTGACTTCTTGTGAGCACCCCTTCATTGATGTTGCCAATAATTTGATCTAGTGGATGAGATTTCAAGAAGATAAGATCTCCTTGGTATGGAACAATGGCATTGAGTGGGGAGGGCTGCAGATGTGAATCATCTGAGCTAACCACTGCTGGTGACTTTGATGATCCAGCAGTGTCTTCAAAAGGTGGTGGAATAGTAGGTAATGGTGTGGACCCATGCTGACTTTGATCCACTGTTTGAGGACTTTTGTCAACAGTGGTTGATGATGCGGAAGCAGGGGTTAATGGGCTACTTTGATCAACAACTGTTGAGGTAGCAGTGGTTGAGCTTTGACAGCTGTTTTGAACATCTGCTGCTCTTCCCATGGTGGCAGACTTTTGTTGAGGAATGATGATCTCATACCCATAGTCTGGTGATGAATCCTCTGATGGTCCTGCACTGTTAGTCTTGACAGCAGTATTTTTAAAAGTGAATTTATCAAGATCAAACAAATCTGTAGGGTTTGCTGGGATTTTCATTGATGATAGTTCATTGAACTTTACATTCAAAGTCTCTTCCACTGTTCTGATCCTTGTGTTAAACACTTTGTAGGCCTTAGCAGTGGTTGAGTATCCCAGATGATAACCACAATCAATTTTGGCTGCAAACTTTGAGATGGAATCTTTTAAGTTTAAAATGAAGCATGGGCAGCCAAAAACTTTGAAATATGAAATTAATGGCTTTATTTTATACAGCAGTTCATAAGCAGTCTTTTGATGCCTGAGGTTGATTAAAACTCTGTTTTGGACATAGCAAGCAGTGTTTACTGCCTCTGCCCAAAAAGTTAATGGCAAACCTGAATCAGCAAGCATGGTTCTGGCAGCCTCAATCAAAGTTCTGTTCTTTCTTTCAATAACCCCATTTTGTTTTGGTGTTCTTGGAATGCTGTATTGCCTCACAATTCCTTTTGACACACAGAAATCATCTAACTCCTTGTTCCTGAACTCTGTGCCATTGTCACTTCTGAAGATTTTTACTGGAAGGTCAAACTGCTTTTCAACCTGTTTCACAAAGTCTTGTAGAATGCCTGCAGTCTCATCTTTTGAGTGTAAAAAGTAAGTCCATGTAAACCTAGAAAAGTCATCAACAATAACCAGACAATATCTCTTTTTCTTAAGACTCATGACTTTAACTGGGCCAAACAAATCCATATGAAGCATTTGCAAACATTTGGTTGTTTTGGACTCATCAATGGATTTGTAGGAGCTTTTATGTTGTTTTCCTTTTAGGTAGGAAACACAATGCTCAGGACAGGAGAACAGTTTTTGAGGTAAACCTCTTACTAAACCCTGTTTTGAAATTGCAGTGATTGTCTTGAGATTTGTATGCCCCAATCTTCTGTGCCATAATTCTGTCTCTTTGTTTGATGCAGCTGAGAACAGACAGGCATCATTTCTGGGGCTCTCTTTTGACATATCCACCACATAAACATTGCCACTTTTTTTAGCAACAAGTTTTGTTTTTTTCCAGTTTTTATTATTGCTTCAATCTTTTCAACCATTTCTGGTCCAACAATCCTACAACACTCCTTTGTGAAGAATGATCCATACCCCTTATCACTCATTTGTGAAACACTCAGAAGGTTGAATTTTAGATTGTCTATTAGATTGACATTTTCAAATTTTACATTACCAGACTGTACTGTACCAGACTCCAGAACTTTCCCTTTACTATTATTACCAAAGGATATATCACCCCCTCCATGAATTTTGAAATCTTTGAGAAGGGCTTTACATCCTGTCATGTGCCTGGAGCCTCCACTATCTACATACCAAAGGCTATCTAAGCATGCAGAAGCTCCCTGCACATGAAGTAAAAGGATTAGTTCATTAGGGTCTCCAAAGCCAATAAGGCTTTGGATGGGGTCTCAACAGTGTCTAGGATGAGTTCAGATGAATGGGCAGTTGTTAGGTCAGGGGTTTGGACAGTTTTAGGACTGTTTCTCTCTAACCACTGTTGTGGGTTTTGACCAATCACCTGTTGATACCCAAAAGGATGCCTGTTCACTCTTGGTTTAAAGGGCCTTTTGTAGGTCTCATAAACATATGGAATCCTTTGGTAAGATGATTGTCCCTTGCCTCTTCTGAATTAGTTGGCAGGGGGTGCATCAGTCACTTGAACATCTCTTTGGACAGATGTTTGATTAAGCTATTTTGTAACAGCTGTTTGGACTGCCACAAACAGTGGTTGATTCTTGGTGAATTTGACAGATGATGTTGATGGACTCTAGGATGTTTTAGCAGTGTACTCATTCTTTTTTACATCAAAGTTTTTGAGATACACACATGCTTGAGTTTTGTGGTTTGTTTTACCACAGATGGTGCAGCTTTCAGCAGGTACAATGACACTTGTTTTGTTAAGATCATATGCTTTTAGATGAAAACAGTCTTTTGTTAGATGATTTCTCTTTTCACAAAAATCACAAAACAGGTTTTTGATCTTTTCTCTTTTCTTCCTTTTCTCAGACTCCTTAGCAACAGAGTTTTGAACCACTGTTAGGATATCTTTGATAGGAATGACCTTTGCTTTTGGAGCTGTGACACCATCAGTGGTTGTGAAATCCATGGGCTTGAAATTTTCAAGAATGTCACACTCACCAGACCATGTGGGTTTAAATTGGTATTTCTCAATTTCCTCAAAAGTTGAGGACCCCACAGATCTTTCCAAAGTGATTTTGTTACCAAGTTTGTCGGTTATTTTAACCTCTTGGCCATTCTTGTTGGTTGGTTTAATTTCAGATGAACCAGCTTGTGTTGCAGCAGTGTTTACAAGCTCATCATATTTTCTATATCCTACACCAAACTTGACATTACTTTCAAGCTGTTTCTCAAGAATAACCTCATACCCTTTACAAGATTCCACCCATCTTTCACAAGTGATCTGGGTGGACTCCAACTCCTTTTTACAAACTTGGTATTTTTCTACCATAGTTTGGAGTTGAGTCTTGGTTATGCTCTGCTCTTCTTTTAGACTGCTGATTTCTTTATCCTTTTCAGCCAATTTGTTTCTAAGTTCTTTTAATAACTTTTCAAATTTGACTTCATCAGTTAAGACTTTATCCCTAAGGTTTTCATTTACCTCTTTGATGTTAGCAAATGCAATAATGCATTTGTCTGAACACAGTTTTTCAAGAACTTGAGGTGATACCTTAGCAGCAGCCATCATGGCACAATCACATTGATGATCACCTTCTTCATCAGCTCTAACTTCTTTATCACCTGCTTTCTTCTCTTCCTTTTCTTCTTTGTCTTCTTTGGACCAGGGGTCAGACAGTGGTTCAATCAGGGTTTCTGAATTTTCTCCTAGCAGTAGTTCACCAGCAACTGCAGTAACCACTGCTTCAGCCACTTCATCCACTGTTTCATCACTTAGCTGTTCACTTTCAGTTTCCACCCCTTCTGGTATTGACTCTAATGCCATTAAACAAAATTCATCATTAAAAGTATCATTAGAAGCATAGAGTGCAAAATTTTCATCACCAAGCTCATCAGGCATGCTGCTCCAGTCAACAAAGCCTTGGGTAAAAAAGCTTTGCTGATCTGGTTATACCACTGTTGGAGCAGCTTGTTGAGGTGCAACAGATTGCACTTGTGCCTGAGGGACAGGGGCTTGAACATACTGAATTTGGGGAACAGTGGTTTAAACATAATGCACAGGCACAGGGGTTGCAGCATAATGAGCAGTGTTAACATGTGCTGCAGGGGTATATTGAGTATAGTGCACAGTGCTTTGATGTTGTGGTCTAGCGTTTGAGCTGGGATGAGTTATTATTGGACCAGTGGTTTGACTCCTGCATTCCCTAGCAAAATGACCTAGCCTATTGCACTTGTAACACTTCAGTTTTGATTTATCCAACCCCACTCTTAAATTCCCATGTAACCCTGGGAATTTTCTCCCTGTTCTTTTATAGAATTTGCTTGTTCTTACACTAAGCAAGGCCAACTGATGCAAAATGTCCATCTCCTCTAAGTCAGTGGGATCAAAGTGTTGCAAATCATTTAGTTCAAAACACAAGTTATATGACATCTGGTTTTCACAATTTGCAGTAAAAGCATAATTAGCAGAGTGAGAATCAGAGTTGTTAAAATTTCCACCAGCAGTTATATCAATAAAATGATCAAAACTCTGATCCTTACTACTGCTACTAGATTCTTCCTGACCAAAAAGAGCTGTGCTGCCAAATGCATAGTCATCAGCAACTTTGCCAGACTCTTGCAAGTTCTTTTTCTAGTTTAACTCCCTTTCATAGGTCAGGAGTCTAACATGAAGTTGGGTCAGGGTCAGATCTTTGAACTCAGCTGAATTTCTAGTTACAAAAGCAATTGTGTCCCATTTTTCAGGTAGTGATCTAAGAAACCTGCTATTTTGTGTTGAATTAGGAAATGTAACTTTAACAAGTCTTAGCTCACTAATGAGACAGCTAAATCACTCAAACTGTTGGGTCAATGATTCATCCTTGATGTGACAAAAGGTTTCATACTGCTGATTTAGAATTTCCCTATTATTTTCAATAACTTCTTCCGTTCCCCCAAAATGTTCCTTCAGTGCATCCCATAGCTCTTTGCCACTGTTACAACGTAACAGCCCAGCATAGATTTCATTGGGTAATGCAGACGCAATGATGCTAAATGCTTTGGCATCGAGTTCGAACTTTTGGAAATCAGTTTCAGTATAATTTTCAGGTTTTTTAGGTTCGAACTTCTTTGTATCCTCAGCACTTGGCACCATGGGAACGTGTGGTCCAAAAACAACAGATCTCCAACATCCAGTATTTTGTTGAGTAAGGATGTGACCCATCCTTCTCTCCCAGATGTTGTATTCATTACGTTTAAGCATGGGTGGTTTGAAAAGAGAACCAATGTTATTCTTATCATCTTGTGATTGTGACGTTATCCTGGTTGTTTTACAGGCACTGATTAATCAACTTTGATGGTGATTAAACCTTACACTGTTTTTCAACAAAACGAACAAACTATCAGTATCAACGATTGTGAGCTGAACTATTTATGTCAAAATGATTGTTAAATCAAATTTGACTGTCCGAGCTCTGATACCAATTGTTAGGATCTGAGTTTGGTTTTGATTGTGTTTTATATTTGAATTAAGATGAACAATGAATGAGTAGTGCAGCGGAAAATAATGGAAACAAACTTTTCACAATCAAACAGGAGAATTGCTTTCAACACACATTTTCAACAATGAACCAAATGATTGAATTTATTTCATCAACGATTACAATTGCATGTATGCAACAAACTCCCCCTCAGCTTGAGCTCACAGTAATTTGTTCGTGCAGGAAGATGATGGTGAGGAGCTAATAGAACAGTACAGGGTACTGTTCTATTTATAGGCACGGACAAACCACTGTGGCATCTTTGCTGACGTCACCATGAAAGTGACATCTAACCTCCTAACAAACTCTAACCTCTGATCTATACAAGTACTGCTATGCTAACAACTGTTATTACAATTCATTACATAAAGACAAACTAAACTACTGCTGAATCCTTCCACTGATGTGAACCCAGCAACACTTGATATAACCCAGCAGTGCTTGACTCAAGGCAGTAGATTAAACAGCAGGGATTTAGTCTTCATCAGTCTTTGACTTGACCAGCAGTTGTAGGTCAGCAGTTGTACCGATCAGTAGATAGGAGGTCAGCAGATGTTGAAACCACTTTCAAGGGGAGAGACTTGAGTACATAACATCTGCTTATTCTGGATCCACTGCTCTGATCCAGTTTTAGCTTTAATTATCTGTTCCTCTGATAGGGTTCAATCCCAACATTAACTTTCCAATTCTTTAGCGTACTGTGATTGTCTACTGATGTACTATCATTTCCTCTTTTTCACAATAAAACTCATTTTTGATTTTTCGATGTTTTTGGATTTAGATTTTATCATGTTTTTGGATTTTTCAAATTTTCAAGATTTCTAAATTTTTTACTCCCCCTAAAATCAAAAATATGTGTCACTTTTTGATTTTCTGGGAAAATTTTGAACGTAAAAGCAAAAAACTGTACAAAATAAAATGATAAACTGATGTGAATTGCTTCAATTCGCCATCCACTTGGCGTAAACAATCAGAACTCCCCCTGTCAACAAACTATTTTCCCATAAAGATTTCAAAACACTTAAGTTTGTTTTAATCAAAATGGTTTTTTTCGGAAAATTAGTTTGTTTGTCATTTCACAAACATGGGGTTTCATCACATTATTTGCAAATTACCACTTGTAAGTTCACTTTTCCTTTTCTTTAACCACTTGTATGAAAGTTAAATCAAGTTCAACTTAATGACCTTGATTAACCACTTGTAGGTTCTTATCAACAATACTACTTGAAAGTCGAAATATCACAGTTGTGAATTTCTCAAGAAAGATGCCGATTCCTACTCCCCAATTACCAACCTGGGAGTTCCGGCAAGTCAGGATTTCAAACAAAGAATGCTGATACCCAAGCCTGACCAGCCTTGGGTGCATCTGAGATATTTTCACTCGGTGTGTAAGTTCTCCTCTTTGATTCATAAAATTCTTTTACCCCTTTGGCCCTACCATCGACCATTTTTCCAAAAATATGTTTTACTTTCCCATTAAAAGCCTTTTCGACATCGAATTCTTTCTTTTGATAATAGAATTGATTCGAAATTTTCACTTTTCCAAATTTTGATTTTAAATTTGCAGCCCGCAATGGTGGAAAGTTGACATCATCCATTGGCGGTACTGACTTTTCTCTTTTTAGCTCATCTTGTGGCTCCTCTGACTTTGACGAGTCAGATTCACCGCCAGAAAGTGGCTTCTTTGCTTCCGAAGAAACAAATTCATCGCTAGATTTAACCTCTGATTTCTTAGCAACCCACGTTTGGTTGTTAAGATTCCCTCTTCTTTTGTAAAACCTTTTAGAACACTCACCAACTTCATATGTTGAACCTTTAAACATTTTATATTTTTCAGTTGGTGGTTCAATTTTATCAACAACTTTTTCTTTGAGTTTAGAAGACACTCCCTGTTGTGTGTTGGTTGCCTTTGAACAGTTCCAGGCGATGTGACCAACTTCTTTGCATCGGTAACAGGTTCTTGTCTCCTTTTTCTGATTAGCTCCATTCTTCTCATGTTTCTGTTTTTCTGCAAGAAACTCTTTGTTCGATTGCTTCCAGAATGAGCTCTTTTTCTCTTCTTCAGAACTTGCCCCTGAAACAAATACAGTCTTTGATTTAAAATCTTTAATATTTTGATTATTTTCAACATCAAAACCCAACCCCTTCTTTTTGAAATTGCTTTTATGATTCGGTTTCTTTTGATGACCTGGACCGAAACCTTTCTTCTTGTTTAAACGTTGTTGAACTCTAGAAGTATATTTAGGTTTTGAAAATCCCATTTTATCGTTTATTTCTGAAACCTTTATTTTTATCAATTTAAGAACTGTTTTAATATTTTCAATTTTCACATTTTTAATTGGAAATTTCTCATCAAAATATAATTTGTCTGAATCATTCAAAGTATATGCCACTTTGATTGGTTCATCATTCAAACTATTTTCTATTTTCGGAATCTCTTTATTATGACTATTCTTGACCAATGAACTCGAATTGTTGACTGATGAACTCGAACTCTCAGATTCAGACTTTGACTCTGATTCCTCGTCCTTATCCAACACCTGATCAGCCACTTTCTTTATTAACTCAGACTCATGATCAGTGTCAGATGGTGTCAATGTGACATCAATGTTGTCTGGTAACTCATCAGTTGTTTCAGACTTTAACTTTATATTGACTGCCTTTTTGACTTGTTCCGAATTTGGTTTTCTGGGAGAATAACCTTCCCAGATCGGAGGCGGACACTTGTTATAATTTGCACTTTGTTTCTTACCAGTATCCGTATCTTCCGATTTCTTATCTTGAAAGGCTTCAAAGCCTGCTACTGTCGGATAGATTCTATCAATCAAGTAATCAGAACTTGAGTAACTCATTAGCAATCGTCTGATTCTCTCATTCTCAATCTTTTCAGTCTCTAATTCTTGCTTCAACTTTGCACACTCATCAATATAGTGATTGATGGCCTTCTGCTTAGACATCATCACTGCATTCATCATTGTCAAAGCATCTTCCCTTTCTGAGTTGGTCTTTTCCAACTGATTAACAGTTCTGTTCAACACATCATACGATTATTTTACATACTTAACATCAAACAACAATTTTTCTTTCATCTTGTCTAGTTCACTAAACTTCTTATCTTTCTCTTCACAATGTTTGCATGGTTCCAAACATTTCAGACAAGGTTTTGTGACCACTACAATCTTTTCAATCTCAACAATCTTCTCAACAACTTTAACTTCTTCACTTTGTTCATACTTCTCTTCCACCTGAACAACATTCTCATATTTTACCTCTTTCTTTTCTTTTGCTGCTCGTTTCTCCTTTAGTTTCTCCAATTTATCTGCAAAATAAAATTTGAAACTTTCAGGAGATAAATGATTTTTACCAATGTTTATTTGATTAATTTCTTCATCATCATCACTGCTATCAAATGATGATTGATCAAAAACTGGTGTCTTTTCTGAACTATCTTCTGAAGAAACAAACTCTACATCTTGACTTTTCTCATCATTTGCAAACACATCCATCCATTCTTTCATCAACTCTGGTTCTTTAATGATCTGTAAAACAAATGATCTAAACTTTGAGTTACTTTCAGCTGGAATATATTTGTCCCAGCTGAATCCCTCTGGCAATCTTTCATCTTCTTGATCTGAAGGCATAGTAATACAAGCTTTCTTCTTTCCATCTTCAATCGGAATAGTACGGGATGATAACGGTTGTTGAGCTACCTGATGATATATTGCTTTCCGATAATATTCATTGTTCCCGAAAGGATTCTGAGCTCCACCTGCTTCTCGGTTGGTACATTCCCTCTTGAAATGTCCTTTTTCCCTGCACCGAAAACAAGTAACTTTAGACTTATCAAAACCTAAAGTAGAAACATTAGCATCACGTAAGTCATCTCTTCCAGTAATCTGCTTAAATTTCTCAGCTCTCCTCAACACGCTCGCTAAACACCACTTAATATCCATTAGCTCCATTTCCTCAGCATCAATCTGATCGTAATCCTCTTTTGTTAACATAGGATTTCCGATCCTTCCCGCAACCAAACTCTCATATGATTCTAACACAGTAACTAGTAATGCCATATGACCTTTAGCGACTTCTTCAGAGAAATTCTAACCGTTCTGAAGATGCAACGCGATGTTGCATTGTAGCACATGACCATTACCATTGTTTGAGCTTTGAGACTGATAATTTGAAGTTGAAACATTAGGATTAACACTCGGATATGAAGAAAATCCACTGTTGTTGATTGAACTTTGATTGAGTGATCCGGATGAGTTTTCTGCACTGAAAGCGGTCTGGATCTTTGGACTAGCTTCAACATTTTGAACATTACCTTTGAAATACATCTTGATATCTTGTTGACCACTTGAATTGTTCATTCTAGCGATCTTTTGTTGTTCAAGATCTTGTCCTTCAAGTTTTTCAATGAATTGAGCAATTGACAATCTATCATACTCTCCGGTATTCTTCAAAATCATAAGATATGTACCCCATTCATTTTGAGGTAAAGCATCGGCTAATTTTTCAACCCATTCCTCTCGATCTTTATTGATATCCAACCTGGTCATTGAACGCACTAAATGACAATATCTCTCAATAAGAGTCTTTGTAGTTTCACCCGGCAAACTTGAAAACAATTCAAATTCTTTCTTTAATAATGATTTTTTATTCTTAATCATTTCCGTACTTCCTTCGAATTTTGTGCGAAGTGCTTCCCAAATCGAACGTGCACTACCATCATGTTGAAGTAATACGAAAATGTCTTCTTTCACAGCTTGTTGTAGTAAACTGATCATCATTTTTTCTGCCTTGTACATGTCTCTCTCTTTATCCGAGAATTCAGAAATAATCTTTATAACTCCCATATCAGAACGAGGTCGAACGTACTTAGTTTCAATACAAACCCAAGACATTAGATGATTTGCTTGAACCCAGTTTTCGAACCGTTCTTGCCAACTGTAATATTCTTCAATGCTCATCAGCTTTGGGGGTTTCTGCAACGTTCCTGTTTCATTTTCCATGTTTACGTTCTGAGCAACTGAACTTGCAGTAGCTGAGGTAGTACTGAACACGTTATAGAATTCGTTTTCCATGTTTCGGTATCGAGAGTTCACAATAACAAAATCTTCAAACGAACTGGTGTTTTGAAACGAACTGGAAGCCACAAACGATCTGACAAGATCAAACGATCTGAGTTTTTGATACTTCAAACGAGTTGAGTTTCGTGCGGTCTGGTCTGAGTTTCAAACGACCTGGTAATCTATCAACCACCCCGTATGACCTGATTCAAACTTTCAAGCGATCTGACAAAAATTCCACGCGACCTGATAAGATTTACATGATCTGATGATTGTTTCACGCGGTTTGGTCAATCTTTCCAAACGACCTGACCAGTTTTCATGCGATCTGGAGGTTTTTCAAGCGATTTGGACATAATTTCATATAATCTGGTCCAAAACCCAAACGATCTGATACATTTCGAACGATTTGACCTAATATCCACCTCGTTTGAGAATTCCGTTTATCAGAACTTCAAGTTTTTGACATTTTTGGATCAATTTTAGTTCGATTTTCAATCTGCAACTTTGTATGATTGTTTAAAATGATGTTTTTCACATAATATCCAGAATTCAGTCCATTTTATCCGTGAAATCGTTGAAATTTTGAGAAAAATGTGTAGAAAAGAAGGTGTTTTTGAAGAAATCAAGCTGAAATGGTAAGAACTCTTCCTCCTGAGCTCTGATACCACTTGTTGGATTGGGATTCGATCAAATGAGTCGATCAGAAGAGTTCTTGATCAATACGAAAGGCAGAATCAGACGTATTGATATTATAGCAGCTAGATTTGCACGTAGAAACACTTTAAATGTCGATTGTATTAATTTGACAAAGTTACATGAGCTGGCGACACTTCGGCAGAGCTTCACTACCGGAATCCAAAAGTTCTCCCAAAAATTCTAAATGAAGACCCAAGACCACATATATATAGGAGATCCAGACAACACGAACCAGACCACACGAGCTGGCCCAGGTCGCACGACCTGGCCAGACCTCATGAACATGTCACCTCATGAGAGGTGGCCCAGTCACTTCGTGAGAGGTGGCTAGTTCAGGTCTGTTTCCCGTTTCTCTCATACAACGTGTCCTGGTCTATCTATTCTAGTTACATGACTCGATACAAGACGAAGTCAACTGACATATGCACTAACAATAATCAAAATAAACTATCTACAAGTCAAAGAAGTCAAAACAGGAATTGACCAAGAAGCGACAGATCGCAATTAGCAATCTTGTCTTCCTTTGACTTCAATCTTGACTTTGACTTTGACTTTCGAAACACGGGGTGTTACACCTTGCTCAATTCCTGTTTTGACTTCTTTGACTTGTAGTTAGACTATTTTATGCTTTACGTCAGTTGTATTATGTGGAGTACTTATTAATAATCTGGGTTTATTCGATATTTATCGCATGTCTTATTGCTTTATCGCTATCGCAATCACACTCGCAACTCGAATTACGCATTCTGGATATTGTTCTATGTGTGTGTGCGCCTTACGTGTTACTTGTGCATGTTTAATTATGTTTATGTGTGGTGATTAATCGAAACGCAATCGAAACTCAATCGCAATCGAATCGTAAACGCTAAGAGAATATGAAATAGGGATGATTGTATGTTGATATAGTAGTTGGGATTAAAAGTAATTTGACTAGGAAACTCTATCGCATCACAACGCTCGCAATCGCAATCGAAACAGCAAAACTCATCACGCCGTGCCCTCCAATCGAGTGGCCAGCCGATCGGGCTGCCACCCGACCAGGGTAGCCACTCGATCGACCAAGCCCTCTCCTCCCCTTTCCTTTTATGGTAAGCCTATAAATACCCCATGTCAACATCACAAACTTACCATTTTCGGCACCTCTCATCCGACCAGCGTTCTTGCCCACTTTTCTTCAGATTTCTCACGATTCTTGTAAGTATTCAACCTAAATCTTGTACTTTCTTAATCTACACGCACTCCTACACCTTTCTATCTTTTGAATCTTAACTTTTAACCATGAAATCATTAGATTTGAGGTGTTCTAGGATGATGTCATCATGGTGTTTGTGAACTTCATGTTTTGGCTTCAATCCACCAAGAACAACCTAGATCTGAATGATTTCCACACAAATAAACAAAGATCTTGCATAGATCTGAACATATTCATGGTGAAAAAGGATTGAAAGATGGTTTCTAACTTTCTTTCAACTCTTTTACACTCAATGCACTCAAAACCGATAGAATCGGAGCTTGTTCTAACCTTCTACTCTTTCTTGTTGATGTGTTGGTTCGAGATCTAGATTCTATCCACGAGATTACCGATTTCGGGTTAAACATGGAACACCGTCTCGAACAGATAACTGATCGGATTGGGTGATTCATGTCCGATCCGGTTACTAAGTCTTGACGAGGTTTCTGTTGGTTAGCACGTTGTCACACCGTCTCGATAAAACTACAAACTAACAAAACGACCAAGTGTAAGACGATCAGGGCGACCAGGACGGAGTGCCACCCGATCGGACTACTGTTCGATTGGATTGTCACCCAATCGGGTTGCCACCCGATCGGCTTGCATCTTGGCCCCACACTTGACTTTTATTACAAACTTCAAGAGTTTTGAACACCAAATAGATTGCCGTCCGATCGGGTTGCCACCCGATCGACCGACCATCCGATCCAGTGATGTTTTGAACTCAACACTTGAACAATTTCAAACATGTTCAACGTGCAAGGGTTGCCACCCGATCGGATTGCCATCTGATCGAGTGATCGTCCTGCTGAGAATATGTTCTCAATTTGAGAGGTCTCGCCAATCGGATTGATGTTCGATCGGACTACCGTCCGATCGACCGACCTGAAAGGAAGAGATACTTCTCCATTTTCAAAATGCTACAACAAAAACTTCAAAAGACACGCCATAATACACAAACACATCCATCCCAAAGGAAGTAACAATCCACTCGAAGGATCACCCGATCGGATGACCATCCGAGCGGATTGTCACCCGAACGACCGGCTACCCGATCGGATTGCCATCCGATCGGATTGCTGTTCGACCCACTAACACTCTTCCCCATTTTACGCGTTGCTTATCTTTATGCTATCATTTTGATCAGGCTAACCTTACTCTCTAGCGCTCCCTTCAATCCATCAATCGCTGTGAGTATACTCGAACCCTTTTTGCTTTACGCACTTTTAGGTGTTACATACGTTACTTATACTAAATCACATCAAACACACTACGCAATACTTTAACACTAACCATTACCGCATGTTATACGTGACTTAATGAATGCTTGTTTGTTATGTTTACACATGGAATGCTGTCTACCTGCCTTAGCAACGATAGTACTATTTGTTTGGACTCAGCACCTGTTCACTTAGGGGTTGTTAAGGACAATTTGTTACATGGCTCACAGTGGTGAGTGTGTTTTACGAACTGCCTTGGGCAGTCAACCCGCAGTCATTGGTATTGATAGGTTCATGTCGATAACTTACATGCTTCATTTCACACAGTGTACATGCTGGTTATGCGTAATGATTTCGAACTCTATATGATATTATCAAACTTGTATGCTCACCTTTGTCACACCCCCAAAATCCACCATGCGGGGTACCACCGCTTGGAGGCGTGACGTGACCAGGATCGAGCCACCAATCATATTGAACAACGTATTTTAGTAAATAAAACCAATCACAATACAATTGGTGACCAAAAGGAAGTTAACCAAGTTCAATTTAAACAGCGGAAGCATAAGACGTTAAACCAAAACATAAGTTTGTAGTTCAT
This sequence comes from Helianthus tuberosus, assembly GCA_030545235.1. Classification (NCBI taxonomy): domain Eukaryota; kingdom Viridiplantae; phylum Streptophyta; class Magnoliopsida; order Asterales; family Asteraceae; genus Helianthus; species Helianthus tuberosus. The sequence continues at coordinate 60,775,888 of CM060436.1, forward strand.
AAGTTTAAAGACCCCAAACATAAGTTCCATGAGTTCATAACGTTTATTTAGTAAGTACGGGACATATTAGTTCGTATTCCACAACGACCACCTCCATGTGCAAGCTCCATAGCATCTAACGACCTGAAAGGCATGTAACAACGAGTCAACAACAAAGTTGAGTGAGTTCACAGTTGGTTGTTTAGTTATAGCATTCGTTTCGTAAATCATATGTTCGTTTTGTAAACCATGTATCGTGTTAATTCGTATCGCGGTCTCCCAGACATGTTTGCGAAGATTAGTGGGGGCTTCCCATGTGGATAGTATTAATCCGTATCGCGATTTCCCAAATATGTTTGCGATGATTAGTGGGGGCTTCCCATGATGCAGACTAGTCGTGTATGTACGTGCCCTTCTTGATCCAAGGACCGTAGTAAGTATGAGTGTACGTAGGTTTTACGTACGTGCCCTTCAATCCGAGGACAGTGAAAAGTAGTTTAATAGTAATGATAGTACGAGTAGTTATTCAAATCCCATTCCCAACCCACCGGGAATCCCATGCCTTAGAAAGTGTGTGAACTCACCTCGGTTTGCTCGGTTAGATTCTCAAATATAGCTAACGGTCAAGGTCGGTCAATCACGTCCTAGTATGATTTACCAGTTAGTCATTTAGTGGCTTTCAAATAGAACACAAAGTTCCTACACGTATCTATCACACAACATGCATCACTTTAACGGTTTATGCCCATCTAAGTTTCCCATCCATTCCCCACTCAAAATCAAACATACGATAATGCACATAACATATATAACATGTTAGATCATTCACAGATAGCATACTCGACATTTAGATATGCGAGTCACAACTTATGTCATTTCAGCATTTATATTCAAAACCGGCTGTTTTCGGACATTTTAATAAAATGGTTAAATTATTCCAAAAATTCCCAAATTTTTACAGGATGTCTTAAACATTCCATATTTTATTGTGTAAAAATATCGGGGTCCGGTTCATTACCAATATTTTATAAAAATTCATATCCCGGACTGAACTCAGATTTATGTATTTCTGACCACAGTCCACGGAACAATTTATTAAAAATTCATCGAGTGTCCGATTTACGAAATTCCAGTGGGGTAATTACAAATGCATCGGTTGTCATCTATTGTACAAATTTCATGGTCTGATTCATCACAAAACTCAGGTTATGACTGAAAGTATGACACCCATTTATTGCTGTCAAAATTCAGCTTAAGCTGTTGTTACAAATCGACACATTAAAAATAGTAAACGAAGTCCAAAAATTACGATTCTAGTGCCATTAGAACCGTATTTCATAATAACATATTTTAGATTCAAAATATCGGTTTTTCGTTGAGTTTATGACTTGTTTACAGCCTGATGAAGTTGGCTGGAAATGTGATTCAGCATGTTCTTTATAGTTTAAATGTTACTATATTGTATCAACACATGTCCGAACAACGGATTTATCAAGAGTTCGACGATCAATCATCATATATGTATTAACCAACCCTAAACCAACAACATACCCATGACAACATCAACTAATAGTATTTCATATACAAGTAAACTTCATGTAACCTTTATGTTTATATTTTTAGTGTTCTTGCATTTTAGTTGTAAAACATAAGCATCATACTACAATGTTAGCCATAAAATAAGATGAACAAAGGTTAAACAAGAGCTTACTACTAGCTTATAGCTAGGGGTGATTCTCTAGTGCAAAAGATGAAGAAGAAAAGATGGTGAAGAAGGCAAGAACAAAGCTCCTTTGAATGCTCTTCAACTTGCAACCTCCATGGATCACTTTGAAGCTTTGAATGGCACTTGATGTTGGAGAAGATGAAGATGTTGGAAGGTGGTGGTGGGTTCGGTTATGGAAGAACCGAAAAGAGAGAGAGAGAGAGTGGTGAGATGGAGTGTGGGTTGAGTGAATGAATATCTTACAAATCATACTCCTATACTTAAAGATCTTGTCATAATATTATGGTAATTGAATCAAGCAACAATCACTTCAAAGTATGGGAAGGATATTATAGAAGATATGTTGGTGATTGTGTGGGTCCCTTGGGGAACCGATTCGGTTAGGGGGGGGGGGGGTCTTGTTTGCAAAATTTCAACTAAATGGTAAATAGGTAGTTAGATTGCAAGTAATATGATCATAGGTGTTAGTCATAAGGTTTTTAGTGGGTGTTATGATATACGGGGATCATGACTAACCAAAAATAATTAAATAATGTGTTTGACAAATATTTGGTGTCCCGGGTAATGTCCGGTTGTTCGGTCGGATACTGTTCCGTTAAATTGTTTAATTGTTCCGTAAGGCGTCTTATATATATATATATATATATATATATATATATTTGTAACACTTTTAATTTCTAACACATAGGAGAATATTCAGGACCATTTAGTCAAGTTTTCTGTATACTACTAGTATGCTAACACGTACATGTAAGTATAACACAGTAATCAGAGAGCAGTTAAATGATTCAGCACAGTCATCAAGTACTTTAATTAACATTAATAGATTGTACGGAATACATGGAATTTTGAGGGTTGTCACATTCTCCCCTTGTTAAGAGAATTTCGTCCCGAAATTTAGCGCGTGGTTACTGAGGAAGCTAGTTAAGTTGCGTTGTTTTCCTGGTTTTCCTGGGGTGTCACATCATCCCCCCGTTGATTTGGAATTCCGTCCCAAAATTCTGCAGTAGCTTCAGCCTCAGTAGTGGTTGCGTCTTTCTTAAACAGCTGGGGATACTTGAGTTTCATTTGGTCTTCTCGTTCCCAGGTATACTCTGGGCCACGACGAGCATCCCAACGAACTCGGACTAGAGGTATCCTGGTACACTTGAGGATCTTAACATCTCGATCCGTAATCTCTACTGGTTCCTCGACGAATCGCAGCTGGTCGTCGATAGTGAGTTCCTTAAGAGGAACTATGAGGGTCTCATCTGACAGACACTTCTTCAGATTCGACACATGGAAAACGTCGTGAACTCCGCTGAGTTCTTCAGGTAGGTTCAACCTGTAGGCGACTTTGCCAATTTTCTCGCTGACTTCGAATGGTCCGACATAACGCGGATTGAGTTTTCCTCGTTTGCCAAAGCGGACTACACCTTTCCAAGGTGAGACTTTGAGTAGCACTCGATCCCCAACCTGGAGCTCGAGTGGTTTTCTTCCCTTATCAGCATAGCTTTTCTGACGGTCACGAGCTGCCGCCATTCGCTGTCGTATCTGAGCAATTCTCTCGGTGGTATCTACCACAAGTTCTGGGCCAGTGATTTGGCTGTCACCAACTTCTGCCCAACAGAGAGGTGATCGGAATTTGCGTCCGTATAATGCCTCAAACGGAGCAGCCTGGATGCTGGTGTGGTAGCTGTTGTTATATGAGAACTCCACTAGCGGGAGGTGCTTTTCCCAGCCATTACCAAAATCGATTACACATGCCCTGAGCATGTCTTCAAGGGTTTGGATGGTGCGTTCGGATTGCCCATCCGTCTGTGGGTGATAAGCGATGTTCATATCTAAACGTGAGTCAAAAGACTTGTGCATAGCTTGCCACAGTTCAGAAGTAAAACGCGCGTCACAATCAGAAATGATGGAGGTTGGCACTCCGTGCCTCGATACCACTTCCTTTAGGTAAATGTCTGCAAGAGTAGAAAACTTATCCGTTTCTTTGATAGCCAGAAAATGTGCAGACTTGGTCAGTCGATCTACGATCACCCAAATGGTATCGTTTTCGTGTTGAGATCTAGGTAGGCCGGTAACGAAATCCATGGAAATTTGCTCCCATTTCCATTTCGGGATCTCCGGTTGTTGAAGTGGGCCTGATGGTTTCTGATATTCAGTCTTGACTCTCGCACAAGTCAAGCACTTACTGACGTAGGTTGCTATGTGGGCTTTCATGCCAGGCCACCAATACGTAGTCTTGAGGTCGTGGTACATCTTATCCGAACCAGGATGTACCGAATAACGAGACTTGTGTGCTTCATCCATCACAAGTTCGCGTAAGTTTCCATAAAGTGGAACCCAGATGCGTCCGTTAACATAGTAGGCACCATCTTCTTTTTGTTCTAGCCGTTGCCTCGATCCTCGTAGGGATTCAGCCCTGATGTTCTATGCTTTCAATGCTTCGACATGAGCATCGCGAATCTGAGCGGGAAGGTTAGATTGGATGGTAAGCTGTAAAGCACGTACACGCTTAGGTATAGTATCCTTTCGACTGAGGGCATCGGCCACAACATTGGCCTTGCCTGGATGGTATTTGATAGCGCATTCATAATCGTTCAAGAGCTCAACCCATCGGCGTTGACGCATGTTCAACTACTTTTGCTTGAAGATATGCTCGAGACTCCCGTGATCGGTGTAAATGGTGCACTTGGTACCGTACAGGTAATGTCTCCATATCTTAAGCGCGAAAACAACTGCTCCCAGCTCCAGATCGTGAGTAGTGTAATTTCTTTCGTGAACCTTGAGTTGGCGTGATGCGTAGGCAATGACCTTGTCACGTTGCATCAACACGCAACCAAGTCCTTGGATGGAAGCATCGCAGTAAACCACAAAATCATCTGTGCCCTCAGGCAATGAGAGGATAGGCGCGCTACAAAGTCTATCCTTCAAGTACTGAAATGCGGACTCATGTGTATCACCCCAACGATAGGTGACACCCTTCTGAGTCAGTGAAGTGAGAGGTTGCGCAATCTTGGAGAAATCTTTTATAAACCTTCTGTAATATCCTGCCAAACCCAAGAATTGGCGGATTTCTGTTGGTGTGCGGGGTGCAGGCCAGTTCTTAATTGAGTCAACCTTGGATGGATCAACATGAATCCCATCCTTGTTTACCACATGGCCTAGAAAGTGGACTTCGCGAAGCCAGAAGTCACATTTCAAAAACTTGGCATACAACTGCTCCTTTCGAAGAAGTTCAAGCATAAGTCGCAGATGCTGCTCGTGTTCCTCCTGACTCTTAGAATAGATCAGGATATCGTCGATGAACACAATAACGAACTTATCCAGGTAAGGCTTGCACACTCAGTTCATGAGATCCATGAAGACCGCTGGTGCATTCGTCAGCCCGAATGGCATAACCAGAAACTCGTAATGGCCGTAACGAGTTCTGAATGCTGTTTTGGAGACGTCCTCATCTCGGACCCTCAGCTGATGGTACCCTGATCTCAAATCAATCTTGGAGTAATAGCTCGACCCTTGCAACTGATCGAACAAGTCGTCAATACGTGGAAGAGGATAACGATTCTTCACAGTCACCTTGTTAAGTTCGCGATAGTCAATACACATCCTGAAGGTACCGTCTTTCTTCTTTACGAACAAGACTGGAGCTCCCCAGGGCGAAGAGCTAGGTCATATAAAACCCTTTCCAAGAGTTCTTGTAATTGCGTGGACAGTTCTTCAAGTTCTGATGGAGCTAGACGATAAGGTGCTCGAGCTATGGGCGCTGCTCCAGGAGCTTGCTCGATTTTAAATTCAACTTGGCGGTGAGGCGGAAGATCAGGAAATTCCTCAGGAAATACCTTAGGAAAGTCGCGCATGATAGGAATGTCTTCTATCTTCCTTTCTTCCGAGGATGCATCAGGTACGAGGGCTAGGATAGCAGTGTGGCCCTTTCGCAAATACTTCTGGGCCTTAAGGAAAGAGATGATGCCTACGACAGCACCACTTTTTGTTACCCTGAATCATGAGAGGTTCTTCACCAGAACGAGGAATGCGGACGATTTTCTCCTTGCAAACAATCTCCGCTTGATGATGAGATAGCCAATCCATCCAATAACAACGTCGAAACTACCAAGTGTGATAGGAATAAGATCGATAGAGAAAGTCTGACCAGCTAAGACGAGGTTACAACCTTTAACTATGTGTGTGGCTTCAAGACTTTTACCGTTTAGCTAGTTCTATAATATGTTTGGTGTTTAGAGGTATTGGAGTGCGCTTAAGCATTTGGTTAACTTTTAAGGACACATAACTAGTATCGGCACCCGAATCGAATAAAACAGTAACAAAGAAGTCATCCAGAAGAAACTTACCCATCACAACATTGGGATCGTTCCTTGCTTCTCCCTGACCAATCACGAACACACGACCCCTTGCCCCATTGTCTCCATTGTTTCCCCCGTTGTTATTCCTGTTGCCCTGATGATTGTTGTTGTTGTTATTCTGATTTTGATCTAACTGGGGGCAGTCCCGCTTGAAGTGGCCTTCAGCACCGCACTGAAAGCATCCCCTGTTGCCCCGCTGTTGCTGCTGCTGGTTCTGTGGAGCTTGCTGCTGCTGCTGACGATTCTGATTTGTAGGCCGTGAGCTCCTGCAATCCTTGGCTTCATGACCCATCTTGAGACACCTCTGACAACGTCCCTTGTTGCACTGACCACTGTGGTGTCTGTTGCATTTGTTGCACTTTGGGTGGTTTCCTCGATATCCACCCTGCCCTTGACTACCAGAAGAGTGCTGACCAGGGCTCCTATGGTCCTCAGTCCTTCGTTGCTGAGACTGAGACTGAACACAGGTAGAGCCTTTACCGGAATTTCCATCCCATTTTCGCTTGTGATAATTGGGGGTATCAGTAGTAGTAGCACCAATACGCTTGGGTAATCTGTTTTGTTCCACTGCCTGGTCGGTGAGACGGTGAGCCAACTTGATGATTTGTTGAATGGTACCCAGGTTAGCCGAAGTCACGTGACTCTGAATCTTGGGTACAAGGCCCTTGAGGTAAAGCTCAATACGTTTGATGGGAGGGTCCACCATAGTAGGGCACAAGATGGCCAGTTCATTCGACCTCTTAGTATACGCCTCAATCTCAGACCCTGTCATCTTCAGATTGAAAAATTCCACCTCTAGTTTGTGGATGTCATCACGACTGCAGTACTCTTCCTTGATCAGTTCCTTGAAGTCATTCCATGGGGTGGCATTAGCAGCAACCAACCCCAGCAGCTGAACCTGAGCGTTCCACCACGTGAGCGCTACCCCTTCAAGAGTACCAGTAGCATACTTCACCCTACGATCCTCAGGGCATTCACACATTTCGAAGACCGACTCGAGCTTCTCGAACCAGTGGAGGAGTCCGACGGCCCCTTCAGTGCCACTGAAGGTACTAGGACGACAGTCCATAAAAGTCTTGAACGTGCACAAAGGCGGCTGGGTAAGCTGGCCTCCTGCTTGAGCGGCTGCAAGTGCCGCAGTAAATGTGTCGTTGATCAAAGCCGTCAACTGGGCTTGTGTGAGGTTGATTCGCCCACTCATGATCTTCGCCATACAGAGAACACAAGTGAGAAGTGCGTCGTATCATTATGCAAGTGTGGAATGACAGAAGAGAGTGAACACACAAAGTTTTCAAGCAGTAGATACTTTGTTATCTAAGCATATCATAAGCAATGTTCTATATAACTAACAAGTAGGTAATATAAACATGAATCGTATCACCTATAGTGTCGAGTCTTGCACGTGGAGCGAAGCGTCGTTGTGGATCGTTGAGCACTGTACAGGTTATAGTCTGGCTTTAATAAAAACTTTTTCCCTTATTAAAACCAAGTTCTCTATAACCAATGGCTCTGATACCAATCTGTCACACCCCCAAAATCCACCATGCGGAGTACCACCGCTTGGAGGCGTGACGTGACCAGGATCGAGCCACCAATCATATTGAACAACGTATTTTAGTAAATAAAACCAATCACAATACAATTGGTGACCAAAAGGAAGTTAACCAAGTTCAATTTAAACAGCGGAAGCATAAGACGTTAAACCAAAACATAAGTTTGTAGTTCATAAGTTTAAAGACCCCAAACATAAGTTCCATGAGTTCATAACGTTTATTTAGTAAGTACGGGACATATTAGTTCGTATTCCACAACGACCACCTCCATGTGCAAGCTCCATAGCATCTAACGACCTGCAAGGCATGTAACAACGAGTCAACAACAAAGTTGAGTGAGTTCACAGTTGGTTGTTTAGTTATAGCATTCGTTTCGTAAATCATATATTCATTTTGTAAACCATGTATCGTGTTAATTCGTATCGCGGTCTCCCAGACATGTTTGCGAAGATTAGTGGGGGCTTCCCATGTGGATAGTATTAATCCGTATCGCGATTTCCCAAATATGTTTGCGATGATTAGTGGGGGCTTCCCATGATGCAGACTAGTCGTGTATGTACGTGCCCTTCTTGATCCAAGGACCGTAGTAAGTATGAGTGTACGTAGGTTTTACGTACGTGCCCTTCAATCCGAGGACAGTGAAAAGTAGTTTAATAGTAATGATAGTACGAGTAGTTATTCAAATCCCATTCCCAACCCACCGGGAATCCCATGCCTTAGAAAGTGTGTGAACTCACCTCGGTTTGCTCGATTAGATTCTCAAATATAGCTAACGGTCAAGGTCGGTCAATCACGTCCTAGTATGATTTACCAGTTAGTCATTTAGTGGCTTTCAAATAGAACACAAAGTTCCTACACGTATCTATCACACAACATGCATCACTTTAACGGTTTATGCCCATCTAAGTTTCCCATCCATTCCCCACTCAAAATCAAACATACGATAATGCACATAACATATATAACATGTTAGATCATTCACAGATAGCATACTCGACATTTAGACATGCGAGTCACAACTTATGTCATTTCAGCATTTATATTCAAAACCGGCTGTTTTCGGACATTTTAATAAAATGGTTAAATTATTCCAAAAATTCCCAAATTTTTACAGGATGTCTTAAACATTCCATATATTATTGTGTAAAAATATCGGGGTCAGGTTCATTACCAATATTTTATAAAAATTCATATCCCGGACTGAACTCAGATTTATGTATTTCTGACCACAGTCCACGGAACAATTTATTAAAAATTCATCGAGTGTCCGATTTACGAAATTCCAGTGGGGTAATTACAAATGCATCGGTTGTCATCTACTGTACAAATTTCATGGTCCGATTCATCACAAAACTCAGGTTATGACTGAAAGTATGACCCCCATTTATTGCTGTCAAAATTCAGCTTAAGCTGTTGTTACAAATCGACACATTAAAAATAGTAAACGAAGTCCAAAAATTACGATTCTGGTGCCATTAGAACCGTATTTCATAATAACATATTTTAGATTCAAAATATCGGTTTTTCGTTGAGTTTATGACTTGTTTACAGCCTGATGAAGTCGGCTGGAAATGTGATTCAGCATGTTTAAACAAGAGCTTACTACTAGCTTATAGCTAGGGGTGATTCTCTAGTGCAAAAGATGAAGAAGAAAAGATGGTGAAGAAGGCAAGAACAAAGCTCCTTTGAATGCTCTTCAACTTGCAACCTCCATGGATCACTTTGAAGCTTTGAATGGCACTTGATGTTGGAGAAGATGAAGATGTTGGAAGGTGGTGGTGGGTTCGGTTATGGAAGAACCGAAAAGAGAGAGAGAAAGAGAGTGGTGAGATGGAGTGTGGGTTGAGTGAATGAATATCTTACAAATCATACTCCTATACTTAAAGATCTTGTCATAATATTATGGTAATTGAATCAAGCAACAATCACTTCAAAGTATGGGAAGGATATTATAGAAGATATGTTGGTGATTGTGTGGGTCCCTTGGGGAACCGATTCGGTTAAGGGGGGGGGGGGGGTCTTGTTTGCAAAATTTCAACTAAATGGTAAATAGGTAGTTAGATTGCAAGTAATATGATCATAGGTGTTAGTCATAAGGTTTTTAGTGGGTGTTATGATATACGGGGATCATGACTAACCAAAAATAATTAAATAATGTGTTTGACAAATATTTGGTGTCCCGGGTAATGTCCGGTTGTTCGGTCGGATACTGTTCCGTTAAATTGTTTAATTGTTCCATAAGGCGTCTTATATATATATATATTTTTGTAACACTTTTAATTTCTAACACATAGGAGAATATTCAGGACCATTTAGTCAAGTTTTCTGTATACTACTAGTATGCTAACACGTACATGTAAGTATAACACAGTAATCAGAGAGCAGTTAAATGGTTCAGCACAGTCATCAAGTACTTTAATTAACATTAATAGATTGTACGGAATACATGGAATTTTGAGGGTTGTCACAACCTTTACACTTGTGTATTGACTTTTACTTTAACGTATGTGACAGGTGCTTAGGATGCCTATATGCTTAGCTTGCTGTGAAATCGAGGCTAGGAAAGGTCTAGAAACAAATAAACAATTGTCTGTATTTGAAATCTGAGTTGTCCGAACAGAATAATTTGACTAGATCTTGTCTGTAATAATTATGTTATCTTTTATGACATGGTATGGGACATGTTGCTTTAAATAATTGGTAAATATAGTTGTTATGGAAACTTCTGGACAATTCGTTTCGCTCAGTGCCACGCCCCGATGTTTCCGCCATCGGTTGGGGTGTGACAGATTGGTATAAGAGCCATAACTATAGGGAATTAGGCAAGACTCGACCTAGTCCGGGCCGATGTCTTAGAAATGAACTAGTCTATAGTTAGGAACCAACAGACCGGCTTGTGCATATCCTGTAGGGATTACGTACGAGCATAGTTACCATTTCTCGCTATTCTCGCCTACGCTACACTATCACTGCACTCTAGTTTTCGAAATGAACAAACGATTAGGTCGAGATTAGGTGTGAAAACCGCAAACTCTCGACTAAAATTGTTTGTTCGACCCATATTTTATCTACAAACAGGAGAATTTACGTTGAATTAGGAATGAAATCCATACTTTGACGCATAATTCTCTTTTATTTTATCAAAACAGGAACAAAGTTGTTAAGTCAGGGGTGAAACCCGAACCTTGACGACTTACCCCGTCCAAATTTTGTTTTACAAAACTCTCACCAAAGTCTCGACGGACTCCAACGACTTGACGTCACGATAAGACTGGAAGGATGCGTGCCGATCGCCCAGATTCGAGGCGAGAGCACAGTCCTGAAGGTCTAAGTGTGTACAAAAGGTCCTTGTGAATAGTCGAAACACTTTGGGTAGTCAGTGTCTATCAAGCCTGAGACAATCTATTCTTGATTTTCATGTGTTTCGATTCTGAGCCCGCAACTGCTGACTCTGATGCTCGTCTATTTTATGTGTTTTATGTGGTTTATGTTCATTTGTTAGCATTTTGAGGTACTATTGGTTTTGAACTAACGCCTTTTTTCTTCCGCTAATCACATAACACATTACACAACCGCTAACAAATCGCTACTACTATGAGGAACAACCTTGCGCCATGTTGTTTGTTATATTATTCGCTTACGCTATACTAATCTCTATGATATACGCAATCGCTGTTTTTGAATGCTCGCGGACATTGAATAATAGGTTTCTGTATTCTGACAGCTCCCATGTGCTTCTAGGTGAATTACGTGTTTATGTGCTTCTGTGCTACTGTGCTTTTTGTGCTTCTGTGTCTTACATGCTTATGTGCTTCTGTGCTTATGTGAATCTGTGGTTATGTGCATACGTGTTTACATGATCGTATTCCTGAGCTTTAGTAGTATTAGACGTGTGAGGTGAGATTCGATCATGTTGTGATTGAGCCATATGGCGATGTCTGATGCAGACAATGTCGTCATCTGGAACCCGTCACCCACAAATTTCTCGTCAGGAACAGAGAGACAAACGCCTTGCTGCTATCGTCGCTCAACAAGTGGCAAAGGTAGTTCCCCAGATCATGAGTGAAATATACGAGAATGTGAGCAAATCGTTTGAAGACTCCAGAACCGAAGCTCCCAAAGCAACACCCAAAGCTGCTTTCAGCTTCAAACAGTTCAAGGCATGCGGACCGAAAGAGTTCACTGGCGAAGATGGCCCTACGGCCTTGTTTCAATGGTTCGACTCGATCGAAGTCACCCTGCGACAGAGCGGATGTCCTGACAACCTCCGCACACTGAATGCTATCGGCGTCTTCCAGTCCCGCGCACTAGACTGGTGGACGGCTGAGAGGAACAAGCGCGGAAATGATGCAGCCTATGCTCTGTCATGGGATGAGTTGAAGAACGTTATGCTCGAAGAGTTCTGCCCTCCCCATGAGCGCCAAAAGCTGGAGGATGAATTCTGGCATCTGAAGCAGAAAGATGGTGACAACGCTGCCCTGACTGCTCGCTTCAAGCAGCTCAGTATCATCTGCCCCGATCAAGTCAAGACTACCGACATGACAATCAAGAAGTATATTCGAGCTCTGCCAGACTGTGTTGCAGATTTTGTGCATGCAGCAAAGCCAGCAACAATCGAAGAGACTTACATTCCTGCCGCTGAAATCAACGACAAGCGAGTCAAAGCTGGTTTCTGGGATAAAGCTACAAAGAACTTGCATCAAGCTATCGCCGCACCATCTACTGAAACCGCCACCGCTCAGTCATCGAAAGCCTCTCGCCGTAAGAAGAAGAACAACAACAGCAGTTCCAGTAACAAGAACTGTGCTGTCACTACCACCGCTGCTCCACTTCAAGCCGCACTGGCTCAGCAGCATCTCAGCTTCAATCAGCTCCAGTTATCAATGTACCGCCTGCAAAGCGTGCATACAATGGTCCCCACCCTGCTTGCCCAACATGTATTTATCATCACCCGGTGGGTATCGCCTGCCGATTTTGCGTGCACTGCAATATGTACGGCCACTTCACTGCTAACTGCCGTACTGGTCCACACCAAGAACCAGCTCAAGCCACTGCTCATCAAGCTCTGCTTCCAACTCCTCATGGCCAACAAGCGGCTCAGGCACCCGCAGTAAATGCCAGAGTCTGCTTCGCGTGTGGTGATCCCAACCACTTCGCGAACATATGCCCGAACAGGGTTGTGAAACAAGAGCCCCAGCAGCAGCAGCCTTAGCAGCAGCAATAGCCTCAGCAACAGCAACAAGCCGCCCGCGCCAGAACCTTCAACATCAATGCGCGCCAAGCCCAGGCTGACAACAATGTGGTCAATGGTACGTTCCTTGTGAATGGTATTTATGCTTCGTGTTTGTTTGATACTGGAGCCGATAACTCCTTTGTGTTGTTTGAATTCGAGAAGCTCCTTAATCGTAAGCGCTCCCATCTCCCTCGACATTCGATGTCGAAGTCGCCACCGGAAGAACCGTCGCCGTCAATTCCGTTCTTCGTGATTGTACTCTTGAACTCAACAATCACATCTTCCCAATTGACCTTATTCCGATGCAACTCGGAAGTTTTGATGTCATAGTAGGCATGGACTTTCTTCGCGAAAACCATGCTGAAGTTGTGTGCTTCGACAAGATGATTCGATTCTCGCTCGCGAATGATGATTTATTGTGTGTTTATGGTGAAACTGCTTCGAAAGGTCTCAAGCTCATGTCGTGTGTTCAAGCTAGCAAGTATCTTCGCAAGGAATACAGAGCTTTCTTGGCTAACATTGTAGCAGCGGAGAAGGAAAAGAAAGGGAGTCCAGAAGTAAACGATGTTCCAGTGGTTCGAGAATTTCCTAACGTTTTTCCTGAGGATCTTCCCGGACTACCGCCAAGTCGTGATATCGACTTTCGTATCGACCTCATTCCTGGAGCGAACCCTGTTGCCAAAGCTCCTTACCGACTCACTCCATCCAAGATGCGTGAACTCTCGAGTCAGCTCTAGGAATTACTTGATAAAGGCTTCATTCGCCAGAGCACCTCCTCATGGGGCGCACCAGTCCTTTTCGTCAAAAAGAAGGATGGGTCGTTCAGGATGTGCATCGACTATCGGGAATTGAATAAGTTAACCATCAAGAATCGCTATCCCCTGCCTCGTATTGATGATTTGTTTGATCAGCTACAAGGTGCTACGTGTTTCTCAAAGATCGATCTACATTCAGGCTATCACCAACAGCGCATTCAAGAGGAAGACATCCCCAAAACCGATTTTCGCACTCGATACGGCCATTACGAGTTCGTTGTTATGCCTTTTGGTTTAACCAACGCACCCGCGGTTTTCATGGATCTGATGAATCACGTGTGTAAACCTTATCTCGACCACTAAATCATCGTGTTCATCGATGATGTCTTGATCTATTCCAAGTCGAAAGCCGAACACACGCAACATCTACGTTTGGTTCTCGAGCTACTCCAGGGAAATCGACTCTATGCTAACTTCTCCAAGTGTGAATTCTGGCTGGAGGAGGTTCAATTTCTTGGTCACATTGTCAATAGTCAAGGTATCCACGTCGATCCCGTGAAGATTGAAGCAGTTAAGAGTTGAATTACACCTAAGAACCCGTCAGAAGTCCGATCTTTTCTTGGACTAGCGGGCTATTATCATCGATTTATCGAAGGATTCTCCAAAATTGTTGTGCCGCTTACTGCTCTCACGCATAAAGACAAGCCTTTTGTTTGGGGAACTGAACAAGAGTCTGCTTTCCAAACCCTCAAGCACATGCTTTGCAATGCTCCCGTTCTCACTTTACCCGACGGAAACGACAACTTTATTGTCTATTGTGATGCCTCGAACCTTGGTCTTGGCTGTGTTCTCATGCAACGGGACAAGGTCATTGCTTACGCATCTCGTCAGCTCAAAATCCACAAGAAGAACTATACAACCCATGATCTCGAGCTAGGCGCAGTTGTTTTTGCGTTAAAGATTTGGCGACACTACCTGTATGGTACCAAGTGGACGATCTTCACCGATCATAGGAGCCTACAACATATCTTTGACCAGAAGGAACTTAATATGCGTCAACGTCGATGGGTAGAACTTCTTAACGACTACGACTGTGAGATCCGTTATCACCCAGGCAAAGCAAATGTCGTTGTCGATGCCCTCAGCAGACAGAGTTATTTGCTCAGCATCCGTAATACCCAAGCCCAATACAATCTCGAAACCCTCATCTGCGAAGCTCAGCATGCATGTTTTTATGAACGCACTTTGAAGAAGGAAAGAATCTACCACGATGGAGCCCAGCTTGTGAATAAGTCGAATGGGATATTCCACTTCATGGACCGAATTTGGATCCCTAAGCGGACCAATTTACGACAGATATTGATGGACGAAGCCCACAAATCTCGGTACTCTATTCATCCCGGTGCCGATAAAATGTACCAGGACCTTCGCTACAAATACTGGTGGCCGGGCATGAAAAGGGATATCGCTCTCTACGTTGGAAAGTGCCTGACTTGCTCAAAGGTCAAAGCTGAACACCAAAGACCCTCTGGCTTACTCGAACAACCCCCTATCCCTATGTGGAAGTGGGAGAGTATAGCTATGGACTTCATAACGAAACTTCCGCGCACGCCATCAAGTCACGATAGCATCTGGGTTGTCGTTAACCGTTTGACCAAATCTGCTCACTTTTTGCCAATACAGGAAGACTACAAGGTAGAAAGATTAGCCCGAATCTACACTGATGAGATCATTTGTCGACATGGGACGCCTCGCGACATCATCTCTGACCGTGATGCTCGGTTTACCTCACGCCTGTGGGAAATATTTCAAGCGGCACTCGGTACTACGCTTAATCTAAGTACCGCATTCCACCCTCAAACCAACGGTCAGACTGAAAGAACGATTCGTATTCTTGAAGACATGCTCCGTTTGTGTGTCATAGTCTTCGGTGGTAATTGGGACACTTACCTGCCGTTAGTCGAATTCTTGTATAATAACAGTTATCATTCCAGCATTCAAATGGCACCATTCGAGGCTTTATACGGAAGAAAATGTTGATCGCCTATTGTGTGGCACGAGATCGGGCACTCGCAATTAACCGGTCTTGAGCTACTGCAAGAAACGACTGACAAAGTCCTCCAAATTCGAGACAATCTGCTGAAAGCTCGGAGTCAATAGAAAAGTTACGCCGATAGACGACGCAAGCCCCTTGAATTTGACGTTGGCGACTACGTACTCCTAAAGGTATCACCTTGGAAGGGTGTGGTCAGATTCGGCAAGAAAGGGAAACTAGCGCCTCGATATGTTGGACCTTTTAAGATTCTGGAAAGGATCAGAAAAGTCGCCTACATACTCGAACTACCGGAGGAACTTAGTAATGTCCACCCGACTTTCCATGTGTCGAACCTCCGAAAGTGCCTAGCTGAGCATGATTTAATTTTACCCCTCGATGACCTCCAAGTAAACGAAACACTACACTTCATGGAGAAGCCTGTCGAAATCATGGATCGCCAAACCAAGCAGCTCAGACGCTCGCGCATTCCTATTATGAAAGTCCGATGGGAAGGCAAACGAGGCGCAGAGTTCACTTGGGAACTCGAAAGCGACATGAAGGCAAAGTATCCGCAATTTTTTGTTACGGCTTCAGCTTAATTTCGGGACGAAATTCCCTCAACTAGGGGAGGCTGTAACACCCCGTGTATCGAAAGTCAAAGTCAATGTCAAGATTGAAGTCAAAGGGAGACAAGATTGCTAATTGCGATCTGTCACCCCTTGCTCAATTCCTGTTTTGACTTCTTTGACTTGTAGTTAGACTATTTTATGCTTTACGTCAGTTGTATTATGTGGAGTACTTATTAATAATCGAGGTTTATTCGATATTTATCACATGTCTTATCGCTTTATCGCGATCGCAATCGCATTCGCAACTCGAATTACGCGTTATGGATATTGTTCTATGTGTGTGTGTGCCTTACGTGTTACTTGTGCATGTTTAATTATGTTTATGTGTGGTGATTAATCGAAACGCAATCGAAACTCAATCGCAATCGAATCGTAAACGCTAAGCGAATACGAAATAGGGATGATTGTATGTTGATATAGTAGTTGGGATTAAAAGTAATTTGACTAGGAAACTCTATCGCATCACAACGCTCGCAATCGCAATCGAAACAGCAAAACTCAACGCGCCGTGCCCTCCAATCGAGTGGCCAGCCCATCGAGTTGCCACCCGATCGGGCTGCCATCCGATCGAGGTGCTACTCGATCGGGCTGCCACCCGACCAGGGTAGCCACTCGATCGACCAAGCCCTCTCCTCCCCTTTCCTTTTATGGTAAGCCTATAAATACCCCCTGTCAACGTCACAAACTTACCATTTTCGGCACCTCTCGTCCAACCAGCGTTCTTGCCCACTTTTCTTCAGATTTCTCGAGATTCTTGTAAGTATTCAACCTAAATCTTGTACTTTCTTAATCTACATGCACTCCTACACCTTTCTATCTTTTGAATCTTAACTTTTAACCGTGAAATCATTAGATTTGAGGTGTTCTAGGATGATGTCATCATGGTGTCTATGAACTTCATGCTATAGCTTCAATCCACCAAGAACAACTTAGATCTGAACGATTTCCACACAAATAAACAAAGATCTTGCACAGATCTGAACATATTCATGGTGAAAAAGGATTGAAAGATGGTTTCTAAGTTTCTTTCAACTCTTCTACACTCAATGCACTCAAAACCGATAGAATCGGAGCTTGTTCTAACCTTCTACTCTTTCTTGTTGATGTGTTGGTTCGAGATCTGGATTCTATCCACGAGATTACCGATTTCGGGTTAAACATGGAACACCGTGTCGAACAGATAACTGATCAGATTGGGTGATTCCTGTCCGATTCGGTTACTAAGTCTTGACGAGGTTTCTGTTGGTTAGCACGTTGTCACACCGTCTCGATAAAACTACAAGCCAACAAAATGATCAAGTGTAAGACGATCAGGCCGACCAGGATGGAGTGCCGCCCGATCGGACTACTGTTCGATCGGATTGTCACCCGATCGGGTTGCCACCCGATCGGCTTGCATCTTGGCCCCACACTTGACTTTTATTACAAACTTCAAGAGTTTTGAACACCGAACGGATTGCCGTCCGATCGGGTTGCCACCCGATCGACCGACCGTCCGACCCTGTGATGTTTTGAACTCAACACTTGAACAATTTCAAACATGTTCAACGTGCAAGGGTTGCCACCCGATCAGATTGCCATCCGATCGAGTGACCGTCCTGCTGAGAATATGTTCTCAATTTGAGAGGTCTCGCCAATCGGATTGATGTCCGATCGGACTACCGTCCGATGACCGACCTGAAAGGAAGAGATACTTCTCCATTTTCAAAATGCTACAACAAAAACTTCAAAAGACACGCCATAATACACAAACACATCCATCCCAAAGGAAGTAACAATCCACTCGAAGGATCACCCGATCGGATGACCATCCGAGCGGATTGTCACCCGAACAACCGGCTACCCGATCGGATTGCCATCCGATCGAATTGCTGTTCGACCCACTAACACTCTGCCCCGTTTTACGCGTTGCTTATCTTTATGCTATCATTCTGATCAGGCTAACCTTACTCTCTAGCGCTCCCTACAATCCATCAATCGCTATGAGTATACTCGAACCCTTTTTGCTTTACGCACTTTTGGGTGTTACATACGTTCCTTATACTAAATCACATCGAACACACTACGCAATACTTTAACGCTAACCATTACCGCATGTTATACGTGACTTAATGAATGCTTGTTTGTTATGTTTACACATGGAATGTTGTCTATCTGCCTTAGCAACGATAGTACTATTTGTTTGGACTCAGCACCTGTTCACTCAGGGGTTGTTAAGGACAATTTGTTACATGGATCACAGTGGTGAGTGTGTATTACGAACTGCCTTGGGCAGTCAACCCGCAGTCATTGGTATTGATAGGTTCATGTCGATAACTTACGTGCTTCATTTCACACTGTGTACGTGCTGGTTATGCGTAACGATTTCAAACTCTATATGCCATTATCAAACTTGTATGCTCACCTTTACACTATGTGTATTGACTTTTACTTTAACGTATTTGACAGGTGCTTAGGATGCCTATATGCTTAGCTTGCTGTGAAATCGAGGCTAGGAAAGGTCTAGAAACAAATAAACAATTGTCTGTATTTGAAATCTGAGTTGTCGGAACAGAATAATTTGACTAGATCTTGTCTGTAATAATTATGTTATCTTTTATGACATGGTATGGGACATGTTGCTTTAAATAATTGGTAAATATAGTTGTTATGGAAACTTATGGACAATCTGTTTCGCTCAGTGCCACGCCCCGATGTTTTCGCCATCGGTTGGGGTGTGACACTGCTGATGGCAGAGGGACAACAAGGCCGACAACTGAGACATGTGGCTCCAATCACGGTGCGCAGTACCGGAGGTCTTCTAGAAGACACTAACGGTCGATACCAGTGAGACAAAGAGCATATTCTCTGGTTGTCGCCTTCCGGCCCAAGGCCCATTAGCCCATCTCCTCTTACACCTCTCCGGCTATTAATAGAGACCTCCATGCACAGGTTAAACATTCTATTCCCTCTACTCTCACTCTAAACACACTTATTTCCTCAAAGCAGATACTTATTCTCACGCCGGAGCCTAGTTAAGAGGGAAACCCCCATATTCCCCTCTTAACGAGCTAACGGTGTTCTGTTTTGCAGGAAGATCGGATCTAATCGGAGCTCAGAAAGTCTAAGAAGATTAGCCCTTATGAAAGGAACATAAACCAAACTAATTAACTCTAAAATTAGTTCCGTGTTTCTTCATTGGCGCCCACCGATTTTTACAATCACTTCCATCTTCTTTTTCTGAGTTTTTTCTAAGTTTTTTTTTCCTTCGACCATGGCTGGTCAAGGAATTATTCCAGATTTCAGTTTTGGCACGAACTCTAACGTAGGATTGGGGGAGGACAATCCGAATGTCCAAGTCCAACCTGTCAAAGAGATAGGTGAAATTGAAGTAACGACCACTGGGGGACCCAGCGCGAGCTTCACTCGCATGACCCAAACGGGAACCCCAGCAAGTCATGTCGCTGGACCTTCAAACCCAGCTCCAAACCCGAACATTTCGGCATTACTAGGGCTACCAGAAGGTGAAACTCTAGCTTCTTGGTACGCCAAACAAATTGCTACCATAAATACTGCGTATCAGTCATTGAGCGCACAACAGGCTATTTTACAAGCAGAGCCATCCTTGGTTACTCCTCCGGGTCCAACTCCAGGGGCGCGCCAGACGCCCCCATAGCAGAACTTTCAAGGAAGAATCAACAGACCTCCCCCTCTGAGAAGGCCAAGCATGCATGACACGCACGATACACGAGGGGAAACAGGGAGTTATTATGACCATCCGTCAAATGTGCAAAAGGGTCCAGTTCATAGCCAGCTCGGGCCGCGCAACATGAACTACGAATGGGATGACACAGACCTGGACGATTATACGTGGCAAGCAGATGAAGGTTCCTCGGTTTTCAACAGGCTCCAGAAGAATCACGAGTCGTACAGGAAAAGACAGCGCATCGCATACAGCGAAGAAGCAGAACTAGATTTCAGCCTAGCCTATAGGCCAGTGGAAGCTGCTGAACACTCAAAGTTCATTCCAAAGATTGCTCTAGCCCCGCTGTCAAGAGAGAAGCTACCTCCAACAGTGGGAAAGTTCAATGGTCTCACTGACCCTGACGATCATGTTAGAGTATTTACAAGCGTTGGTGTTATGGGAGGATGGAATATGCCAATGTGGTGTCATCTATTTATCCAGACGTTCACAGGCACTGCTCGCGCATGGTTCGACAGCCTTCCGCCTGGAAAAATCACGTCGTGGGTTGATTTCAGAACCCAATTTGTAAACCATTTCAGCCAGCAAAGACGGTATCAGCGCGATACGTCTGAGGTAACGAACATCTGGCGCAGAGAGAATGAAGGTTTTAGAAGACTTCATCACTCGCTTCAATAAGGAGTGTTTGGAAATCGGTGGTGTAAGCGAACAGCTCATGCGCGCTCACTTCAAGAAAGCTATTCGATGTGATAGTCTCATCAGAACTATCACAGGAAAAGACGGTATGCCCAAGGAATGGGACAAACTCATGGAAGCCACAAAAATAGTAGCGCAGACCGAAGAATCGCTAGCAGGAGCCAAAAACTCCTACACCGAAGACCGTTTTTCCAAGAGAAGCTCGCGCGACTATGATAAGCGCAACAAGAACAGAAATCATGAATGGAAGACTGGATAATCCAGCGGTTATGAGGAAAGACCGCATTACAAAGAAGACGCGCAAGAAACGATTGACAGAATCGGGTATCGAAAGGCAGTCAGGAACGATAATCGAGAAAAGCACTGGACTCCGCTCATTAAAACACCAAAAGAGGTGCTCATGACGGAGAATCATGATTTCAGGCTCCAAAGCCTATGACAAACAAGAAGGGGCAAGACCCGAACCTGTACTGCGACTTTCACAAAGATACAGGTCATCTGACAGATAACTGTATCAAGTCTAAGGCAGGAAATCGAGAAAGCACTGAAAAGCGGAAACTTAAGCCATCTGGTCAAGAATGTGCGCAAGGAGATGCGCCAGATTCATCGCAATGATGAGGGAAACCAGAAGAAGGTCAGATGCCTAGATACACACATGGTCAATGGACCAAGGTACAGCGCGAGAGACAAAGGCAAGCACCCATTCGAACCGGCATGGCAAAAACAGCAAGTCATCTTTCCGGTAGTGCGCGGGGGGCCACGCGCCCCGTCGTCATTACCGGTATCATCTGTCATTACGAAACAGAATACATCTTCATCGATCCGGAAAGTACAGCCGATATCATTTATGAACAATGCTTTAATCAGTTCGACGATGAAGATAAAGCGCGCCTCGAACCAGTTGATTATCCTCTATCAGGATTCTGTAATGAAATGGTCTTCCCACTAGGCCAAATCAGCTTCCCCGTCACGCTATCTAACGGGAAGCATTCAAGAATTACAAACATTAACTTCATGGTAATGCCTGTCAAATCAAGGCATGATGTTTTAATTGGGAGAGAAACCCAAGGAGAATTGAACATGGTAACCTCTACACCTCACTCAGCCATTGGATTCCCACCTAAGACGGGGGTGGCGATTATCTATGCAGAGAAGGAGGTGATGTCAGTAGAGGATGCGCGCCCAGTCAAGGCAGCAAAAGTTTCAATGACCGAACCAGAAAAATGGGTTTTGAACCGCAAATACCCAGAACAGATGGTGACGATAGGCCACACAATCTCACCAAACATCCGAATGCACCTCAAGCAACTACTGTTCAGGAACATGGACATATTCGCCTGGCCTCCGGCCGACATGACCGGTGTCCCGCGCGACGTCACTGAACATTGTTTGAACACTTATCCTTCCGTCGAGCCGAAAGTACAAAGAAGGCGCAGCCTAGGAGCGGATAAGACTAAAGCCATGAATGAGCAAGTTTATGAACTGCTAAAGGCAGGCATACTGAGGGAGGTGCGCTATCAAAGTTGGGTTGCAAACCCTGTTACGGTTGAGAAGTCTAATGGAGGATGGCGAATGTGTGTGGATTACACGGATCTCAATAAGGCGTGCCCCAAAGATTGCTATTCACTGCTTGAGATCGACAAGAAAATAGACTCTCTCGCGCCATATAGGTAGAAATGTTTTTTGTACTGTTACAAGGGGTATCATCAAGTCCAGATGAAGCTGTAAGATGAAGACAAGACAGCTTTCCGAACAGACATCGGAATCTTCTATTACACAAAGATGCCATTCGGGCTCAAGAATGCTGGCCAACTTACCAGCGACTGATGGATACGATATTTGCTGATGACATCGGAAAGCATATTGAGGTTTACATTAACGATCTGGTGATTAAAAGTCTCGAAGAGGACCAGATGCTAAAAGACATAGAGAAGACGTTCAATTCTCTCAGGAGCGTGAACATAAAGCAGAATCCAGCGAAGTGTTCTTTTGGTATGGAGGAAGGCAAGTTTTTAGGCTTTGTGGTTACAAATGGCGGTTTTAAGGTTAACCCCAAAAAAGTTCAAGCCATCGAGCGGATGCCGTCACCGAGAACGATCAAAGAAATGCAGAGGTTGGCCGGCCGCCTAGCCACGCTTAATCGATTTTTATCAAACCACGCTGCAAAATCTTACCCTTTTATCAGTACTATGCGCAACTGCGTGAAAAAGCAAGAGTTCAAATGGACGCCAGAAGCAGAAGCAGCCTTCCAACAAATGAAGGAGTGTTTGATCAAGCTCCCTACACTAACCACGCCATTCGAGAAGGAACCACTCATTCTGTACTTGTCTTCTTCGGACAAGGCAGTTGGGTCGGTATTGTTGGTAGAAAGAGATGGAGTTCAGACTCCAATCTACTATGTTAGTAGGGTGCTCACGGATCCAGAAACACGATATTCAACCATGGAAAAGTTGGTACTCGCGCTGCTACACGCCTCCAGGAGGCTGCGCATGTATTTTACTGGGCATGTAATCACTGTACTCACTAACTTCCATATTGGCACAATCCTGCAAAAACCAGAGACGTCAGGAAGTTTAGGAAAGTGGGCAATCGAGCTGGGGGGCCACAACATTCTGTACAGGCCGCGCCCAGCCATAAAAGGTCAAGTGTTAGCATACTTCATCACTGAAGTTCCAGAAGACAAAATCAAAGATTGTGAAGTTGTTGATACTCCCATCAAAGACACATCAGATGGGCTATGGTTGTTATATATTGACGAAGCCTCGAACAAAGACGGCGCAGGAGCCTCGAACGAGGCAGAATATGAAGCGTTTTTGGTAGGCTTGTGCCTAGCCATCAAGATGGGAGCTGAAAACTTACAAGCGCATGTCGACTCTCTCCTGATCGCGAGTCAAATTAATGGGTTGTATGATGCAAAGGGTAAAGTTATGGCCTTGTATTTAGAGCAAGCGAAAGAGTTGCTTCAATAGTTCAAGACATACAAGGTAGTTCATATCAACTGGTTAGAGAACAAACCAGCAGACGCTCTAAGCAAGCTCGCTTCAACAGCTTTCCATCATCTCGCCAAAGATGTAAGAATCAAAGTCTTAAAAAACATGTCAGTTTTTTTGTGACAAGTAAATGTGATTGAGATAGGGCATCCATCTTGGATGACCCCTATCATCCAGAATCTACAAGAAGGAATTCTCCCTGAAAAAAAAAAGCAGAGGCAAGGAAGATACAGAACAAAGCCTTGTTCTATGAGATGAATGGTGGAATTTTGTATAGAAGATCCTTCTTAGGGCCACTATTGCGTTGTGTGGACCCTCAAGATACAACTTACCTGATGAGGGATATTCACGAAGGCATCTGCGGCATTCATGCGGGCCCGCACATGGTCGTAGCAAAGATAATGAATGTCGGTTACTATTGGCCAGGGATGCACGTTGACGCTCTAAAGGAGTTGTGCAAATGCGAATCCTGTCAAAGACACTCCCCAAAAACCCTTCGCCCAAAGAATGATCTTATCCCTGTGTCCATTGCCTGGCCTTTCCAGCAGTGGGGGATTGATATGATGGGACCTTTCCCTAAAGCGCCTGGAGCCGTGAAGTTCACAATTGTTGCCGTTGATTATTTCACCAAGTGGGTGGAAGCCAAAGCTCTCGCTTTAACTACTGCAATGATGGTGCGCAAGTTCATATGGGAACACATCATTTGCAGATTTGGTCTCCCACTCAAGATCGTAACCGATAACGGCACCAATTTTGCTTCTGAAGTCCTTCAAAAATAAATGCAAGAGATGAACATCGAGCACACTTTCTCTTCCGTTGCGCACCCTCAGGGCAACGGCCAAGTAGAAAGTGTCAACAAAAGTATCGTCGAAGGGATAAAGGCCCACCTGGGCACTAAGAGAAGAGACTGGGTAGATGAGCTCCCGAGCATCCTGTGGGCTCATCGAACCATGCCAAAGACAAGTACTGGCGAAACCCCTTTTAGCCTGGTCTACGGCTCTGAGGCGGTTTTCCCAGCTGAGATTGGCCTCACATCGACGCGCTTGTCAGCAGTCAACAAAATTGATAACGAGGCAGAGCGCCATCTAGACTTGGACCTGCTCGAAGAAAGGCGTGAAATAGCGTGACTCAAAGAGGCCAAGTACAAGACACAGTTGGAGAGGTACTACAATGCAAGAGTGCGCATTTGTACCTACACTCCAGGAGAATACGTCTTTAGAGACAATGAAGCCTCCAATGCTAAACGCCCTGGTAAACTAGCACCTAAGTGGGAAGGCCCATACTTAATACACGAGGTGTTAGGAAAAGGGGTATACAAGCTGCGCACCCTGGATGGATACATCATCCCGCGCACATGGAACGCGCAACAATTGCGCAAATGTTACATGTGAACACCCTCGGCCGTGCACCTTTTTATCTACTTATGTCGGCCACGTGCCCTTCCAATTATCTATGTCGGCTATACGCCTTTTTATTTCAATGATGTATGATTGGCCTAGCGTCTGTTTCTAAACTACTGAATGAAAGCATTGACTATGCCTTTTGTTTTCAACATCATGACTTCTACGTTACAAATGCATGTTAAACTTTTGATTAGAACGAAAACACTTCAGTAAATTACGAGCTCTTGAGTTACGCCTCTGATGTGCACAAAATGCAACATATAAATTACATCAATTGTGGCATAAAACTAACCCTTTTTTAGTACTAATGTTGGAAAAAGTGTGTTTTTGTCTTCCTTTTGTATTTTCAGGATTAAATGAGCTCAAATTAACAAAAGAAGCAAAAAGGCAGCTAAATCTAACCAAAATACAAGAAAAGGAACAAACGTGGCATGCCCGACCCTCCGACAGCATCTTCCCAAGCAAAATCAAGAAGACAGAAGGCTGAACACGCCCCGTGCTCAGTGAACACGGGGGCGTGCCCAAGTGTCAGCATAAAAGACAAAGCTATAGAAGCTTCTATCACCCACCACGGGGGCGTGCCCAGCGGACACGGGGCCGTGGTCAACTCTAAGATTCGTAGAATCTGGGGAAATCTTGATAGTACAGATATGCTTCTGCACACGGGGGCGTGCCCAGCGGACACGGGGGCGTGGTCAACTAATGCAGACAAACTACAATTAATGAAGACAGAGAAGAGGATGGACACGGGGCCGTGCCCAATGGACACGGGGCCGTGCCCGAGCTGCTGTTCAGGCTATAAATAGGGATGCTTGGCTCATTTGCGAACCATCCCTTGGCACACCACCTCTCTCACACTTCACCCACCACCATCACAACACCATCATCCATTGTCCATCATAGAGTGTGTGAGTCGTCTCGGGATCCAAGATTGATCGTAAGAGTTCTTGACAATCAAAGGCCATGTTTGCCTAAGTCTCTTACATCACTTGGTGAAGATAAGTGTCTAGTGTAATACTTTTTATTTTTAATCTTTTCGCACTTTTTACTTGGTTATGTATTAATGAGTTTAATAACTAGTTTCTTATGTTGAAGGTGATTCTTCCTTATCGTTTGTCCGTGGTGTCTTGGCATTATTTTACTGTCTATATAAAATAAAAGATTTTCACCATTCATATCTCCACGGTCTATATGAAGATATGTTGGCTACCTGGTCGGGGGTTAAGGGAACGGTTTGGTAAGAGTCTTGCCTTGTTCAGTGTATAGATCTTGCAAGGACCTGGGTCAAATTTAGTAGGACCTCCTTCAATACCCACCGGTATTGGATGGCGGGGGTCCAAACTCTTTGATCTCCTCATATGTAAGCTACTATTAATACTTTAATCCGGCTATTTAGGACTGTATCCTTGCTGACTCAGACTACTTAGCCGACGGTAACGTCACCTTCAAAAGAGGGGCCTACCATAATATGCATTAATAACTTAATTAATTATCTTTCAATAATCCGACCCTTTAGGATTGTATTCTTGCTGACTCAAACTACTGGGTTGAGGGTAACGTCACCTTCAAAAGAGGGGCCTACTACAATAACTAAGATAATCTCTTAAAAAGTGCAAAAGTGCGGAAATAATCAAAGGTTACACTATACACTAGTCGGAACCAAGTGATTCATCTTGTCTATCTGTTTTTACTTTTATTTTATTTTTCAGCATTTTAGTTAGTTTTTATTTTTACTTGTTTAAAACCTTTTTCTAACTTTTGATTTGATTAGACATTGAGGATAAACCAGTACTAAAAGCTCTTGTGTCCTTGGACGACCTCGGTATCTTGCCAACACTATACTACGCTCATGATGGGTGCACTTGCCCATATGTGTGTTTGGTGTTAGTAAAATATCGTGTTTTATAAATTTAAAACTTGACTAATGTGTAAAAAAGGCTTAAAATATACTTAAATACCTATCACACTTTACGCACATCACCTCCATGGTTCTCCGCGATCATAGCGCGAAACCGGGCAATAACACTCATACACGAGCCACACTTATATTTATTCGATCTAACTTAACCAAAGTTTCTAACAACAATGCAATAATCGTAACTTGACATAAAAAAACAAGCGTAAATGTCACATTACAAAAGCGCGTCCGCGCAATGATCACATAAAAAGTAGCAAAACATCATCAGTTCGTTTCAAAAAGCGCGACCGCGCGATGAGTTACATTTAACATCTAAAAAGCAAATTACAAGGCACAATGCCTATCAACACTATCATCTACTCATAACCATCACCGTCATCGTCGTCATCATTCCCATCACCATCGCCATCACCACCGGCTGTTTCTTCCTCATCAGATAACTCCACAGTCTGTGGAGGGCCTAGGATAGTCTTTAGCCGCGAACACCAGTCGTCATGCTTCAGCGCTTCTGCGACCAAATCCATCACAGGCAATGATAAATGGCCATAAACCCCTTCAGTGCGGGCTAATGCAGCATCAGCCTGATCGGTCACTGAGCAATTACTGACATCAAACTCCTGTCCAAATGCCTCTTCAACATGTAGTGGACATTCTAGATAACCTCCACGATGCTCAACCGCGCGTGAGGCATCTATGAGAGCGGAAACAGGCATCCAGTTTAGAAGCATTCAGAATGGAGTTAGCCATCTACAAGAAAGGCAACAGATAAGAATCAAAACAACAAAAAATAAAGCATAACTTAATAAAGGGGAACCTTACCAGAACTACCCCTCTACTACGCAACCATTCGGAGTCAGAAACTAGAGTGTCCAAGATTGCTTGAGCTTCGGCATAATTGTTTTGGGCTACATTAAGGGCAGAAGTGCTAATATCCCGTGCCTCGTCGGCTTTCTGTTTGGCCTCCTCGGCGGTAGCAGCCTTAACCCTTTCAGCCTCCAAATCAATCTCCAAGGATTCACTCTTGTCAGTTTGCTCACGCAATCTACGCCTTAACTCCGCAATCTCCACATCATTGGCATGCAAGTCCTTGTCCTTGCTGGCCACCTGTGCCTTTAACTCAGCCTACGAGGGGTGAAATAATGACTTAGTAATATTTTGACAAGTAAAAAACAACATAAAGAAGAAAAGGCTAAGGTTGTTAAACCTCAACGCGCTCCTTGTCAGCTTCAACATCCTCAACCTTCTTTGTTAATGTGGCATTCTGAGCCTCAAGGTCGGTAATCTTGGAGCGAGCAGCATACGTGCGCCGATTATCCTTTTTGCAGACCTCTTTCCAGTCAGCAAGCTCTTTTGACAGGAGCTCTTCAGCAGCTCGCAGTTTGCTCCTCAAACCCTCGCGGCCCCATTCCTCAGATTTCTTCTCCGCATCAAAGGCGGCCTTCTCCTCTTCTCAAATTCCTTAACCTACCTCAACAAACGATCACGATATTTTTCCCAATCACCTTGCTCTTTAACCATCGTACGCCACTCGCGCACGATCTGGTGGTTAGCGGCGTGGGTATTGGCTTCTCCAACAACGTAGGCATGGTATAGCCCATCGTGAGTTCGTACCCTTTGCCGGTTAAGCTCACCGGGAGGTAATGAATTTAAAAACCAATCGCGACACGGCCCAAACTCCAAGAATGTGTACTTCTGCTTTAAGCCCCATGGGGCATGGTGCGGAGCATCACCGCGAGCCTCCTCGGTGTAGGTTTTGTAATAAATATCGCCTAAGGTATCCTTAGGACCGATAGGTGTCTATGGAATGGACCCTCCAGCACCACCAGCCGCGCCTGCACGCACATTGCCACCAACACTTGTACCACCTGCAGCAGTGGTAGTCTCCTTATGAGCAATAGCAGCTGATCCCCCAGCAGCAGAGGTCGTTTGCACAGTTTGGGTGGGGGCATCAGGTTGCGCAGGCTCCATTACTTTAGCAACCTCGGGTCCTTTGCCCCGAGTAGCTCTTTGCTCCTTTTCATGAAGGGGCTGGTTAAGCCCCGTGATACGAGTGACCTCCGGACCCTGCTTTTTATCCTGCGCGGTAGTAGCAGCAGTCTCGATCTCTCCTAACTTATCACCAACAGGCTTCTCAAACGCCTTCTTCTTCTTCTCTTTCTCCTTCCCTTTTTCCTTCTCTTTCTCAGCCTCCAACTCAGCAGATTGAAGAGGCTTGATAACAAACTTGGGTTTCTTTGGCGCTGGCTCCTTCGGTTCTTGGGGGTCCTTAAACTCAACACCCTTCTTTTCAGGGGTTTTCTTCTTGGCCTCTGCATAAACCAAGTGTTAAAAAGAAATTTCATTAAAGAAAGCATGAAGGAAGTCATAACACTAACCCAGAGAAAATTTGTAGAGAGAGCGCAGACTGCTCTGTTTGCCTATTACTAGGGCTCCCCCTGTCTTCTGCGCCACCTGCACACCCACAGCAGTCTCCTCTCTATTATTTTTCTGCTTATCAACTTGACAGCAGGTTCCTCTTCTTCTTCCTCTTCTTCTTCATCCAGCGCGATGGACGAAGGAGTAGCGCCAGCATCTGGGTTCCTTGAACCCGCACTCCCCGAACTCTTTGAACCAGCAGTGCTGGTCTTCTTCTCGCCTATACGTGACAAACCCTCAAGTGAGTCACTTGCAATAACGTAATCCTCCAAGTTACTCTGATGAAATCGTAGAGTACCTTTATCAGAAGCTTCAGCAGTCGCGCGGCTACTCCCGCCCTTCTTGCTGGTCACTTCAGCATCAATGGTAATCACTTTCTTCTTCTTCTTGTCCTGCTTCTTCTTCTTCTCCTCCGGATCAATGCCAAGGTCGCGCAACAGACCTGCAAAGACGTTAGACCAGGAACTTAGCTCCCCATTTGAAGACCCTACAGACTCCTCGCTGGAAAGATAAAGAATCTCTTTCCCAGCGGAAGTCACAGCTCGCAAGGGCCTAGGGTTAGGTAGATGCGCACCTTCGGTTGCAGTGGGAGGATTGGCAAAAGCTCCAGCAGGAGGATACAGAAAATGACCTTTGATCCGCTCATACCAGTATTGCTCCCCTGATTCCAACGGGCGCACACCCATGGATCCACCAAAGGTGGGGAAAGCAGCTTGATAAAGGTGCGCCTCTGCATTCAAAATCAACAATTAGGCACAACTGAATTACAAAAAGAGGAAGTAATCAAAGAAGTAACTAACCTCTGTCTTGAAACTTCAAAACGGGCACCTCATTGATGTCCGCCGGCCACTGGTCACTCATCTGCGCCGCGACCAGGACGTTTTCCCCAAAAACTCGATTAGGTGTGGCAGTGAGCTTCAAGTACCAGTCTTCTTTCTTAGAATCACCAGTTCTTCTTTCTCAATTGTGTCTGGCGCGCAGAAGATCATCGTGATCGGAATAACCTCCTCTCTAATGAAGAAAAACTTCTATTTCCAGTCATGGAAACTCTTTGGAGGGTTTAGAAGAATCTTCTTGGCAGATCCCCGGTTGCCAAAAGAATAAAACCCCATGTTCCTAATCAGCTGGTAGAATACCCTAAATCTCTCCACTGTAGGATCTACGTCGTGGGATCGGCACAAAAACTCGAAATGTCGCACCCTCACCATACCGGGTGGACTCATCTGGGAGATATGAAACCCATAATAATGAAGAATATGGGCCATAAACTCCGTCTCCGGCAACCGGAAGTTGCCTTGTAAAAAAAATCTTCTAAAAGGGTAATATACCCCGGCGGCGCGTCGGCGGCTGTCTGGTTCTGACAGGGATATTGAGCATCCCATTCCGGTGGAAACCAGAAACCCCTAGTGATTTGCTCAAATAACCCCTGATCCCACTTGAGGACGAGGATGGGACCTTCTTCAAGTTGAGACCCTTCTTCAGCCATGAATATAAAGCAAACAAGAACAACTTGAATATCTTCAAACTTCTGGAATAAACTGGAAGATCTGCTAGTGCAACCTTTGAAGATTTGAAGATTCAAAGAAGAATAAAGAGAGAATAGAGAAAGCAAAGAAAGGTTTGTGATCTCCTCTCTCCTCTCGTCGACTATATATACTCATCGCATTTAATGCGATGAGTAGACGTGTCGGAATCACCGCGCGCGTATCCAATCAGCAGCTGCCACGTACGTCGGAAATCCCAGAGTGACGGTTACCACGAGCGCGTGGGCCTCACTCGACTGACGGAAAGCCGAACCGTCAGTGCCAACATGATGATGGCCGTGTCAGCAGTCAACTCAAACGTCGCCATCAGCGACATTTTGCACCAACCTGTCAGAATTCAAATTTCGAGGTTTTTCCCGCTCAAATTTACTACAAACTTCATGCAGAAGTTACCCAGGCCGCGCAGCATTCACAATTCTCCAATGAACCTGCGCGCTTACACTAAAAAACAGATGATTATCAACAGACGGATCTGGTAGTCGCGCCGTAGTAACTGACAAACAACTACACGCGTGCGGCTTACCAAGATCTAGCAGGCATTTTCCTAACCTAGCACTTCCTTTTTTCTAAGTCCAGAGCTCCAACCACTTACTTCGCGCGTGGTGCAGCACTGGACTGGGGGGACTTGAAGGGGTATGGTCCCAAAAAAGCCGCGTAGACCATTCAGGTCGCGCGTTAGACCATACTCCTTAATCAGTTTGGTGATCAATCTTTAGACCCACGCGGGATGCTCAAGCAGAGCCTGACCTCACGCGAGGTCCAAACAAGAGATAACATCAATTTCTATACTTAGCGTTCTGAATAAGAGCCTTCACCTCCTGCAACCTTGCGCGGGCTACTTACATGCTCAGCAAAGGTCGCGCAGGAGTCAAAGCGCAAGGCCACTTCAGAAAGTACCAAAGGTACAAGTTGCATAAGAACAAGCCAATCTGCGTCCTCCAGGCTGTGCTCTATCGTGCTCCACGATCGTCTGACGTGCAGGAGACAGAAAGTAAACAAGGACGCCTACGTGGCTCCAATCAGGGGGCGGCGACACCTGCCCCATGATCTCCACTTACCTGCTGATGGCAGAGGGACAACAAGGCCGACAACTTAGACACGTGGCTCCAATCACGGTGCGCCAGCACCGGAGATCTTCTAGAAGACACTAACGGTAGATACCAGTGAGACAAAGAGCATATTCTCTGGTTGTCGCCTTCCGGCCCAAGGCCCATCAGCCCATCTCCTCTTACACCTCTCCGGTTATAAATAGAGACCTCCATGCACAGGTTAAACTTTCTATTCCCTCTACTCTCACTCTAAACACACTTATTACCTCAAAGCAGATACTTATTCTCACGCCGGAGCCTGGTTAAGAGGGAAACCCCCATATTCCCCTCTTAACGAGCTAACGGTGTTCTGTTTTGCAGGAAGATCGGATCTAATCAGAGCTCAGAAAGTTTAAGAAGATTAACCCTTATGAAAGGAACATAAACCAAACTAATTAACTCTAAAATTAGTTCCATGTTTCTTCAGAATCAAACAACACTTTAATCATGATCAAGAACCCTAAATACGAACAATCATTGACCGTTCATCAATTCTTTCGAAGCATAACAGTTTCACCATTCATTACTATGCAAACCCTAGTTAACAACTTAGCATGCGATCATCATTGTTAATCAAGCAATTCATCAGTTGAATACGAAACCAAAGTTACGTATATACAATCATCGACCCCAGAGTTTCTAACCACTAATATCAACATAAACCAACACCATAATCATTCACCTATTCTAAATTCACGATCTTATAGATGAAACCCTAGTTTCACATAAAGTCACAACATCAATAATCTAGCGACTAACAACGATGAATACTAACCGTGATACCAAGATGATAAGTTTGATCGAGGTGAAGGGCTTCGAGATTCACAGTTGCCATCGCACAAAAAGGAGAGAATGAGAGAGAGAGTTTTAGGGTTTGCCGTTTGAGTTTTGCAAGCAATGCACGGTTATGCGAAAGAAATGATATTAAAACCATACTTGGCCACACAAATGGATCTGGGCCGCGAGCCGTTTTGGGCGAAGAACCTGCTCGACAAAGAATACTCTTCATCGAGATTGAAGGCGACGAAGAACGGCGACGGAGAATCATTCTTCGTCCAGCAAGGTTGTGGCGAAGAACCTTCTTCGTCAACTTGGGTTTCCATTACTCATTCAACATTAAACATTACACATCAACAACCAAACATCAGAATATTCTAATCATTCAAATAAACTACACATGACATCACATAAAACAGATTTTAAAAACAGGATTGCGAAACAAGCGATGCGTAGAAAAGACCTTGAAATCTCGGGTTGTCACACAACGCGCGCGGGTGTTATTACTAGTTAATTGAATAAAAAAACATAAATTTTAAAAACCACATAAAATTTAAGTTACATAAACTTAATAATAAAAAAATACATAAACTTAAAAAAAATTACACAAACATTAAAAAAAGATTACATAAACTTCAATCATCCTCTTCTTCTTCGTCAAAGTCGTCTCGTGAAAGGCTCCAAATGAGTTCAACCAAATTCGTTCGAAGGTTGTGATGTGTTGTATCATATTTAATTTCAATCAAGTTCGCTTCTTTTTCTTGATCACTTAATTCTACGATGCTTTGTTGACTTGTCTCCTCATAATTCTCGCAAATTGCGGGTCCCTCATCCTTCAAAATCATTTTATGCAAAATAATGCACACGTACATCACATTTCGAATTTTTGGTTTTTCCATAATTCTACACGACACCTTCAAAATATGCCATCTTGACTGCAAAACACCAAATGCTCGTTTGACGTCTTTTCCAGCCGCCATTTGAGCCCATTAAACTTACATCTTTTTTCGTCTAACGTTGTTCTCCGTGTAAATGATTTTACAAATACGGCCCAGTCCGGGTAAATATCGTCTGTTAGATAATAACCGTATTTGTATTCCGCACCGTTAACACGAAAAGAACCTTTCGGTACAACATTGTTCATATGGTCGTTGAAAATGGGTGATTGATTAAGAATATTAAGTTGTTGTATGTCACCAAATGTCGTTTTTCTCAAATATTTTTTTTTAAATTTAGTCAAATGACACACTCACAAAAATAATGGAGACTTTCCTTCATCACCCGTTCCGACAATTTTTATATATTCATCCATAATGTCAGAATCCATCCCATAAGTCGATTGTCTAAGCGCAGCCGTGACTTTTTGCAATAAATCCTAGACGACCACACGCATCCTTTCTTTGTCAAAAAAAATCATATTTACTTGATAAATCGTTTAATATTCTAAAAAATAATTCACGACTCGTACGAAATCGACGCCTAAAAGTACTTTCATCATAAGTAGGGTTTGGTGAAAATAATCACTTACCAATAACTCATGTGCGGTGACTCGGTCACGTACTATGTATTTTCTCCTCTTGGATTCTGAGTGTCACACCCCAATCGATGGCGTAAACATCGGAGTGAGACGATAACGAGATTGTAAGAGACTTCATAACGTCTAAATGTGACAAGTATTTAATAAGTAAATTTTCATTTCATTGCTAACAGTTCAAATACATGAACTGGAAACAAAAGTACAACAAGTAGCGTATGACTAATCTAATAAACATAAATTAACATTTGGTGCATTTCTAGTCCATCCTACTAGATTTCTTTCAATGCGTTACGATCACTATCCTGCAATATATAGTAAGGTAACATGTCAACACATAAAGTATTGGCGAACACACTAGTTTGTGTGCACTAGCATAAGTATAAAAGAGTTTGACGAATTCCACATGGCAATAACGTATACTAAGGTATAACATAACATAATCTAGCATGCATCACATACTTGTCAACCCAAAGATTCCCACTAGTGTAATCTTGTCGTCGCAACAACAAGACATTTTGTATGTATAAACTTAACATGACCTCAAGAATACGGGCGGCGTGTTACTCCTATAGCGCTATATATGTTAGGAGGGCTTGTACGAAATTAATGACAACGTATTGTGCAAGTAAAGTTTCTAGCATGCATGTATTTCTAAGTATAAACATATAAAGCATGTATGTTGGATTCGATTGTATGAATAAAGTATTTTCCTATAAGTGTTTGTGTGAGTTTTCATATGATATATATATATATATATATATATATATATATATATAGTGTGAGGTTCATTGGGGAACACTAAAAAAGTGGGGAACAGTGGGGAACCGACTCAAATGAACTCCGATTGGACTCATTCCAGCGGCGTTGGAACCGTCTCGTCGAACCCTAACTAGGATCTCTTAACCCTAAACCCTAAATCATAACCCTAAACCCTAAATATATTAGGGTTTGGCTTTTAGGGTTTAGCTTTAGGGTTTAGCCTTAGGGTTTAGCTTTAGGGTTTAGCTTTAGGGTTTAGATTTTAGCTTTAGGGTTTAGGGTTTAGCTTTAGGGTTTAGCTATAGGGTTTTGCTTTAGGTTTAGCCTTTAGGGTTTAGCTTTTAGGGTTTATAGTTTAGATTTTACGGTTTAGCTTAGGTTT
Organism: Helianthus tuberosus; assembly: GCA_030545235.1. Taxonomy (NCBI): domain Eukaryota; kingdom Viridiplantae; phylum Streptophyta; class Magnoliopsida; order Asterales; family Asteraceae; genus Helianthus; species Helianthus tuberosus. The sequence goes on from CM060436.1 coordinate 60,811,338, forward strand.
TAGCCTTATTTTCTAGCTTTAGGGTTTAGAGTTTAGGAGTTAGGATTTAGGGTTTAGGGTTAAGAGATCTTAGTTAGGGTTCGACGAGCCGGTTCCAACGCCGCTGGAATGAGTCCAATCGGAGTTCGTTTGAGCCGGTTCCTCGCTGTTCCCCACTTTTTTAGTGTTCCCCAATGAACCTTCCCCTATATATATATATATAGGTTCAAGAGTGAACATTAGTGTATTTGGAACTGGGTGAACAAATCTTGGCCATTGATTTACACACGTGGATGGCTAGGATTTAATTATCAAATCATAAAATACACTAGTGTATTTCATCATCAAATCCTGGCCATTGATCTACACACATGTAAGGTCAGGATTAGTTCGCTCAGTTCGCAAGCTACACTAGTGTTCATTCTTGAACCTAATCCTATATATATATATATGATTAGGTTCAAGAGTGAACACTAGTGTAGCTTGCGAACTGAGTGAACTAATCCTGGCCATACACGTGTGTAGATCAATGGCCAGGATTTGTTCACTCAGTTCGCAAATACACTAGAGTTTACTCTAGACCCCCACCATATATATATATATATATATATATATCACCCAAAAGTGATAAAACGGAAAAAGGGGGTCATGTATACTCACGGTTTGCTAAGCTTTTCGTTTAACCGGAATTGATGAGTTGTTGAGAGTAGAGCACCAAAGTTACTATACATTGGGGGATACGAAGGTGTATGAGTATTCGGGGTTTGTAGAGAGTTCGGATTAGGAATTAAGTATAAAAAGTATACGTACACGAAAATATATCTTGTCTAAATACCCGTTTTGACACTAAGTTTTATGTGTTTTCATGGGTCCAAACTTGCCCATTAGAATCACAAACGAGGAGTTTAGAACGAATATAAAATAACCTATGTCCTTGACATTTAACCATAATTCGGTTAATATCAAGAATTCGGTTAGTAAATATATATTATGTATATATTGTATAGTATAAGTTATTATTTAGTCCATCATGTAATATCATATAAATCATGTAAGTCAAGCATGGAGGTAAGATTAACCTCATTGTATGTTTCACCAAAGCACAAAGTCATCAACTTAGTTGATAACCTGTTTGGTCATGAATAAAAATAAAAATACAACTAACTAGTTCGTTAAGTAGCCAAGTAAGATCAACCCGGGTTTTCCATACCTATCATGGCAAATGTTGGAGGTGCGACGGGGTTGTGTTAGTTTGATTCTTGGAAGCTACTTGGTGTATGAAAAGTGTGAACAAGTGAGGTTTTGTGGAACTTATTTGGATAGCCAAAGCTTCCATGTTTCACACACAACTCCTGCACAATACTTTCAACATAGAAGGTTGAAGCTTGGATGGTTTTCAATCACTTAGAAAATTTGGACAGAAATTTAAAGTGAGTTTTAAGCTTGTTTCTTGGTGGTATTTAACCACAACACAAACCCACAACTATGAACTTAGTTGGGAGCTTGGTGGGTACAAGTTTACACCAAGTTTTTGATAAAATTAACAAAAGTAAGATTATAAATTTATGACAGAAAGTTTTATAACTTCTTGGACTTCAATGTGGTGAGGTTTCACCTTAGTTTGTCAAGGCAAACTTGTGGAAACCTTCCTAGAGGTTACCCAAAAAGCTTAGAATGTAACCACATATTTAATAGTTATCAAGCATGTATAAGCTATGAGTACAAGTATTTTTAGTATTAGTTGTGCATATGCATTCAAGATTGAGAACGAATAACCCAAGTATTTAACGCGTATAAGTATATAAAAAAGCATTTCATTATAATCAAAGTCTCGCATACAAGAATACGATACGAAGTATGAAAATGCGAAGCTACACTGAGGAGCACCCTTCATCTTCCATTACAGTTTGAACCACATTTTGAATCGTTGAGATTATGAGTGTCGGTCCCTTGTCATCTGACGAGAATAAAATTAAATCGTCAAACCCAGACGACGAAGAAGAAAATAAAGAATTTGAGCCTTCCATTTTTTAAAAAATTTGTAAAAATGGGAGAGAGTAGGTAGTTGGGAAGAGATAAATGGATGATTGAGTATGTGTTTTTTAAAAAATGGTGTGAAATATGTTAGTATACATAGGTTTTTTTTAAAAAGTTTTTTTTTAAAGGTCAAACTAGCCGTTGAACGGCTAACGGCTAGTTTGAAGCAACCAATAATCAAGTTCCACGTCGACTCATGTTAGCCCTCCGATGGGTACATTGTTTTTAGATGCTCTAAATATTTCATAGAACCGAACATAAAAATTTTCGGGTCGATACGACGGTTCGAATCGGGTAAGGTTCATCACATAATAAAAATACGATACAATAAAAAAAACATCGTCATTTAAAGACGAGTTAAAAACATCTAACTTTTATCAAGTCTTCTCCGAACCAAGCTTTTATCGTTATTGTGCATAAAAGATGAGTTTTGAAACATATAAAGAAACCAAAAGAAGAAAAAAAAGATTTCATGGAGCATACAATTGCATACCCTCTAGTAAGTAGTAACTATTGTCTATTACTATAAAATGGTAAAAAAAATGAAACCAAAACATAGAGTTAAAACGAACTCTAAAAGATGCATTTTAAATGGTCATAACATCCTCCTACTTTCAAACTTAGGTATAAAAACACATAAATAAAACAAGCATTCAAGAAACCCTGATTTGGGTTTCAGTTTAAAAAATATTGCATATTTCTTTAAAAAATATTGCATATTTCTTTAAGCATAAAAGAATAGTTTTCTGAAAGAACTAGCAACCATAAATAATAAAGGTTCAGAAATATCAATAATCTTTTAAACTTTCACAACTTTTACTACATATTTTCTACTTTGAAGTTATATTCCACTATATATAAAATTAACTTCTAGAAACTTTATTCCTCAATGTTTTAATTCCTTAAAAAAATAAATATCAATAAATTTTGAGCCCATTGCCCATGAACAGGTAACTGAGTGTTGGGGCGTTTGGGTATATATGTAATTTTGGAGTGGATTGGGGGCGCCAGTTTACAAAAAAGGGAACAAAAAGTTTTTTAAAAAACCCCATGGGGGACACTCAAACCAAGGACCTCATGTTTAGAGGTGAAAGCCGATCATTCACATCTTTTCAATCATATTTTCACCTTAAATTACACTAAAAAAACATATATTTTCTCTCTCCTTTTCAATTAAATAATATTTTTTTACACCTTTATCATTACATTCTCTCTCATCCGCTCACAACCACTTTCAAAATATATTAAAAAATTATAGAGGGTGAACAGCGCTCAGTGAACACGGGGGCGTGCCCAAGTGCCAGCAGAAAAGACAAAGCTGTAGAAGCTTCTATCGCCCACCACGGGGTCGTGCTCAGGGGACACGGGGCCGTGGTCAACTATAAGATTCACAGAATCCATGCAAATCTTGATAGTACAGATATGCTTCTGCACACGGGGGCGTGCCCAGCGGACACGGGGGCCTGGTCAACAAATGCAGACAAACTGCAATTAATGAAGAAAGAAATGAAGGATGGACACGGGGCCGTGCCCGAGCTTCTGTTCAGCCTATAAATAAGAGTGTTTGGCTCAAGTGCAAACCATCCCTTGGCACACCATCTCTCTCACACTTCACCCACCACCACCATAACACCATCATCCACCACCATCATCCATTGTCCATCATAAAGTGTGTGAGTCGTCTCGGGATCCAAGATTGATCGTAAGAGTTCTTGACAATCAAGGCCATGTTTGCCTAAGTCTCTTACATCACTTGGTGAAGACAAAGTGTCTAGTGTAATACTTTTTATTTTTAATATTTTCGCACTTTTTACTTGGTTATGTATTAATGACTTTAATAACTAGTTTCTTATGCTGAAGGTGATTCTTACTTATCGTTTGTCCGTGGTGTCTTGGCATTATTTTATTTTCTATATAAAATAAAAGATTTTCACCATTCATATCTCCACGGTCTATATGGAGGTATGTTGGCTACCTGGTCGGGGGTTAAGGGAACGGTTTGGTAAGAGTCTTGCCATGTTCAGTGTATAGATCCTGCAAAGACCTGGGTCAAATTTAGTAGGACCTCCTTCAATACTTAATGGTATTGGATGGCGGGGGTCCAAACTCTTTGACCCCCTCATATGTAAGCTACTATTAATACTTTAACCCGGCTACTTCGGACTGTATCCCTGCTGACTCAGACTACTTAGCCGAGGGTAACGTCACATTCAAAAGAGGGGCCTACCATTATATGCATTAATAACTTAATTAATTATCTTTCAATAATCCGACCCTTTAGGATTGTATCCTTGCTGACTCAAACTACTGGGTTGAGGGTAACGTCACCTTCAAAAGAGGGGCCTACTACAATAACTAAGATAATCTCTTAAAAAGTGCAAAAGTGCGGAAATAATCAAAGGTTACACTATATACGAGTCGGAGCCAAGTGATTCATCTTGTCTATCTGTTTTTATTTTTATTTTATTTTCAGCATTTTAGTTAGTTTTATTTTTCTTAGTTTAAAACTTTTTTTCTAAACTCTTGGTTTGATTAGACGTTGAGGATAAACCGATACTAAAAGCTCTTGTGTCCTTGGACGACCTCGGTATCTTACCAACACTATACTACGCTCACGATGGGTGCACTTGCCCATATGTGTGTTTAGTGTTAGTAAATATCGTGTTTTATAAATTTAAAACTTGGCTAAAAAAGTGTAAAAAGGGCTTAAAATATACTTAAACTTATATACACACTTCACACGCATCAAGTTTTTGGCGCCGTTGCCGGGGACACAAGGATTTTAAGAAAGTTAGGAATCAATGGCCTAATCGTTTTTTCTTATTTTTCTATTTTTTTAGGATTTTTTCTTAATTTTTCAGTTTCTGCAGAGCTCAGCACGGGCCATGCCTGGTCGGACACAGGCCGTGTCCAGCATTATCACTGGCAGTTTTTATTCTCCGAGTTACAGGGAGCTGAGCACGGGGCCGTGTCGGTGCAACACGGGGCCGTGTCCAACTCCCCAGTAACAGGGATCCGGAAAACAAACGTTGTACTTCTGACCACGGGCCGTGTTCACTGAGCACGGGGCCGTGGTGAACCTTCTGACCAACATTCTTTTCTGTTTTTATTGCAGGACTTGGAACCCAGGCGCCACATTTGAACTTCCTACGTAGTGCATGAGCTCCAGTTCTAGTAGAGACATAAAAGAACCTCTAGAAGAACCCGAACGCTTTCTCAGAAAAAGACTTAAAGCTAAAAACCAATAGAAAGTTTCGGGGGACCCACTTCCAATGGCGGACCAACGTACCCTCATGGATTACCTACGGCCCACTGTAGGTAATCTCGGCGCCGCTATCAATGCACCGAATGTCGAAGCCAATAACTTCGAACTTCGGCCACATTTGATACAAATGCTTCAAAACTCCGCAACCTTCCATGGGCTTGCGGACGAGGATCCCCATCTACATATTACTAATTTCTTAGAAATATGTGATACCTTCCGGATCAATGGAGCATCAAACGACGCCATCCGCCTTCGGATGTTTCCATTTTCACTAAAAGACCGAGCTAAGGCTTGGCTTAATACCCTCCCAGTTGGCTCGGTAAACACCTGGGATGAACTAGCCCAAAAGTTTCTATATAAGTATTTCCTTCCTGCTAAAACGGCTAAATTAATGACTGAAATTAATACATATTCACAAGAAGATGGGGAATCCTTATATGAAACTTGGGAAAGGTTCAAGGAGCTACTAAGAAAGTGTCCTCATCACGGTCTTGCGGTATGGCAACAAGTATCCACTTTCTACAATGGGTTGTTGCCACACACAAGACAAACACTTGATTCTAGCTCCGGGGGACTTTTAGGTAATCGTCGCCCAAATGAAATATATAATCAAATTGAGGAAATTGCTCAAACCAATTTTCAATGGCACACTCCCCGAGGCAATAAATCTATTGCCCCGGGCGCCCATAAGGTTGATGAAAGCACTTCTTTACAAGCCCAAATCGAGGCCCTTTCTTCAAAAATCAAAAAGTTAGAAATGGCAAAAACGATCTCGGTTATGGCTTGTAAGGGTGTGGTGGGCCTCATGAAAATTGGAGTTGTATGAAAGAATTAGATGATCAAACAGAAACGGTAAACTACATTGATAATAGACCTAGGCCGTCGGGTCCTCCAACGGGTACCTACAACCAAGGATGGCGTAACCACCCTCACCTTGGTTGGAGAGATCCCGGCAATAGTAGTAACCAACAAAACCAACGAACTAACTTTCAACAACCACAAAATTTTTCTCAACAACAAGGTGGACGAGAAAGGCTTGAGGATACGGTATCTCGCCTCATCTCCGACACCGAAAAGAAAAACTCGGATCGATTTCAGCAATTGGAATCGAATTTTAGAAATCAACAAGCTAGCATTCAAAACATTGAAAAACAATTAAATCAAATAGCTCAAAATTTCTCCGAGAGACCACAAGGCGCGTTACCAACTAATACCGAGACCAACCCAAAAGCGCAAGTACATCTCATAACGTTGAGAAACCGTACCGTGGGTCCCGAAGAGGCTCCACTCCCACCAACTGAAAGAAGCCAATCTAGCCAAACCACACTTCCACCCGCGCCCCAACAAGAAAAAACTTCTCCACCAGTTCAAGAGCCTACTAAGACTCCTCCAGTTCCATACCCTGGTCGGTTAATTCGTCCAAAGACCGATGAGCAATTCGCAAAGTTCGAAAATTTACTAAAACAATTGCATGTTAATATTCCATTTATCGAAGTCCTAACTCAAATGCCTAAATATTCAAAATTTATGAGGGACTTCCTCACTCATAAAAGGAAAATTGAATCATTGCAATTAGTTAACTTAGGCGAAGAATTCTCCGCCTTACTACTCAACAAACTCCCACAAAAGAAGCTTGACCCCGGAAGATTCACAATTCCTTGCTCGATTGGGAAATCCCCCATTCATAATGCACTAGCCGATCTCGGGGCAAGCATAAACCTCATGCCCTCATCAATGTTCAATCGACTCGGCTTGGGAAAAACAAGTCCTACAAAAATAAGCATACAACTCGCCGATAGATCCGTCAAATATCCACAAGGTGTCGCTGAAAATCTATTGGTCAAAGTCGGCGAGTTTGTCTTTCCGGCCGACTTTGTCATACTAGATATGGATGAGGATACCGAAGTACCACTCATCCTAGGAAGGCCATTCCTAGCTACGGCCCAAGCAGTGGTAGATATGAATGATGGAACACTAACATTGAGGGTTGGGGACGAGGAAGTAAAGTTTGGAGTCGGAAAAAGAGTAGAAGACGAAGATCCGATCAACTACATGAAGGTCATAGACTCAAGCTTGGATGACGCTCTCCGACGGTGTAGCATGGGATGCAAAACATCCCACTTGGGTAACATATGACCAGGCTTTGGGTCTAGCCAAGGACCCTTATAAACGTGGCGCACCACGGAGGCATTCCGCGGAACTATCCTTAGTTTAGTTTAGATTAATTTTTATGCTTTCTAGTTTAGTTTTAATTTTCTGGAATAAAACACACTCGGGATGGCAAAGGAAACAAGGGAAACTTGAACCAGCACCCCATGCAAGAAAACAGGGCCATCCGACAAAATTTTCTTCGTTACAGCAAGTTCAGCACGGGCCATGTCCGCCCAACACGGCCCCGTGCTGCACAGTCTGCAGAAAATGCCCAGTTCAGGTAAACTGGACACGGGCCGTGTTAACCCAACACGCCCCCGTGTCCAGGCTTCTGTTTCTCTTTTTCGATTTTGTTACTGGCACCTGAACACGGGGCCGTGTCCAGACGCCCAGTAACATAAATTTTTGCTTTTTCACACCCTTTTACACATTCAATCAACCTAAAAACTTATTTTTGGGACACATTGAGGACAATGTGTAATTTAAGTGTGGGGGGATGCTAAAACCTTGAATCTTGCAAGTCCTAACTACAAGCCTTACACAAAACTCTATTGGAACCGCTAATCACCCCAAATTTTTTCAAAAATTTTCATTTTTTTTACTTGTCTAGGTTTAACTTGGGAATTTCAAGTTCTAAAAAGGTTATATTTTTATAAATTTACAACCGATAGCGTCGTGATAAAAAGAACCAACATAAGAAAATTATGAAATGGCATGACAAGCTTAGTTAAAATTTGATTATATATACTTGATCACATAAAAACTCATTCCCACAAAAGTGAGTTTTGAGCCTTTATTGAGCATACAAATATATATCTTTAAACTAAATGCTCATTTTTCGTTTCTTGTGTGAATAGCCGCTTGGTTCTTACGACTCTAGAACTTGTCACGACGATACATTCCCGGTCCTTACCAACTTAAACCCGAGTAAGTAAATGATGGAGGCATTAGGACTAACCCTTTTTATTTCTACACCATTATTTTTTTTTACCACCTACCCAAAATCCCCCTAGTTGGCCCCTTTGAGCCTAAACCTTTTCATTTCATAACCCAAACCAAACACCCTTTCACCCACCAAAACCCTTTTTATCTTTAACCTTTTGTTTTAGTAACAAGCTCGGTTTTTCGTATGACTTTTCAAAAAAAAAAATGTTGATGATGAAGCAAAAGAGAAATAAACAAACAAGTTTATCAAAAAAAATAACTTTGTTTGAATAAAAGCTTCATCAAAATAAAAGTTGCAAAAATAAAAAGTCTTACGAAAACCGACACTTGTTACGCTTTTCGCCCTTTCACTAACTACTAACCCAACCACCTACCTTTAACCCAAGCCTAACCCTTCACCCCAAAAAAGTCCTCTTGATATTTACAAAGGTATATAGTTAAAAAGGATGAGGATTGATTGCTTGGCAAGCTTATGGTAGGAGTAAGTTCCATGCCGCTCTCGAGTGATTCACTAAAATACATTTTCGGCCGAGTGTTGAGTGATCCCCGTGAGGTATGTGAACTTGTATATAAATGGAATTTTAAAGAGGCATGTTATGCCCTAATAAGTAATTTATCTTATGAAAAGTTTTAAATAAATCATGACGAATAGGATTGTAAATAAATAAAAAAATAAAACTTAATAAAGAATCTTGGAAATCCCAACACTCTATGACAAGCCCAAAAACCTTCTCTTCTACCCATTCCATTTGGGAGTGTAAAACCACATTATAAAGAGTTTTGCTTGAGGACAAGCAAAGATTCAAGTGTGGGGGTATTTGATGTGTGCAAAATGCAACAAATAAATTACATCAATTGTGGCATAAAACTAACCTTTTTTTAGTACTAATGTTGGAAAAAGTGTGCTTTTGTCTTCCTTTTGTATTTTCAGGATTAAATGAGCTCAAATTAACAAAAGAAGCAAAAAGACAGCTAAATCTAACATAAATACAAGAAAAGGAACAAACGTGACATGCCCGACCCCACGACAGCATCTTCCTAAGCAAAACAAGAAAACAGAAGGCTGAACACGCCCCGTGCTCAGTGAACACGGGGGCGTGCCCAAGTGCCAGCAGAAAAGACAAAGTTGTAGAAGCTTCTATCGCCCACCACGGGGTCGTGCTCAGTGGACACGGGGCCGTGGTCAACTATAAGATTCGCAGAATCCAGGAAATCTTGATAGTACAGATATGCTTCTGCACACGGGGGCGTGCCCAGCGGACACGGGGGCGTGGTCAACTAATGCAGACAAACTGCAATTAATGAAGAAAGAGATGAAGGATGGACACGAGGCCGTGCCCAATGGACACGGGGCCGTGCCCGAGCTTCTATCCAGCCTATAAATAGGAGTGCTTGGCTCAAGTGCAAACCATCCCTTGGCACACCACCTCTCTCACACTTCACCCACCACCACCATAACACTATCATCCACCACCATCATCCATTGTCCATCATAGAGTGTGTGAGTCGTCTCGGGATCCAAGATTGATCGTAAGAGTTCTTGACAATCAAGGCCATGTTTGCCTAAGTCTCTTACATCACTTGGTGAAGACAAAGTGTCTAGTGTAATACTTTTTATTTTTAATCTTTTCGCACTTTTTAATTGGTTATGTATTAATGACTTTAATAACTAGTTTCTTATGTTGAAGGTGATTCTTACTTATCGTTTGTCCGTGGTGTCTTGGCATTATTTTACTGTCTATATAAAATAAAAGATTTTCACCATTCATATCTCCACGGTCTATATGGAGGTATGTTGGCTACCTGGTCGGGGGTTAAGGAAACGGTTTGGTAAGAGTCTTGCCTTGTTCAGTGTATAGATCCTGCAAAGACCTGGGTCAAATTTAGTAGGACCTCCTTCAATACTTAATGGTATTGAATGGCGAGGGTCCAAACTCTTTGACCCCCTCATATGTAAGCTACTATTAATACTTTAACCCGGCTACTTCGGACTGTATCCCTGCTGACTCAGACTACTTAGCCGAGGGTAACGTCACCTTCAAAAGAGGGGCCTACCATTATATGCATTAATAACTTAATTAATTATCTTTCAATAATCCGACCCTTTAGGATTGTATCATTGCTGAATCAAACTACTGGGTTGAGGGTAACGTCACCTTCAAAAGAGGGGCCTACTACAATAACTAAGATAATCTCTTAGAAAGTGCAAAAGTGCGGGAATAATCAAATGTTACACTATATACGAGTCGGAGCCAAGTGATTCATCTTGTCTATCTGTTTTTATTTTTATTTTATTTTCAGCATTTTAGTTAGTTTTATTTTTCTTAGTTTAAAACCTTTTTCTAAACTCTTGATTTGATTAGACGTTGAGGATAAACCGGTACTAAAAGCTCTTGTGTCCTTAGACGACCTCGGTATCTTACCAACACTATACTACGCTCACGATGGGTGCACTTGCCCATATGTGTGTTTAGTGTTAGTAAATATCGTGTTTTATAAATTTAAAACTTGGCTAAAAAAGTGTAAAAAGGACTTAAAATATACTTAAACTTATATACACACTTCACACGCATCATGAATGCTCTAATAATTGGAGCCATCCATCAAATTTGTTACTGGTTCATCTCATATTTTTTATGTACATCGATACTAAAAATTCAAAATCGAGTGGGTTTATGTGAACCCGGAGCTCTTCACCTAGCTCCGAGGCACCTCCTGCTCCAAAGAAGAACTAGTCCTGTAAGACGGTGGGGTGTGGGCTCGAGGAGCAACTTGGGACGTTGAGGTGTCTTCTTTCCCCGTCGGGGAACTCCCCCCGTTCCGTAGTTTGGTGCACTCGGGGCTCCATCCTCGTCCTTCCCGATAACAAATGTGATGATTTTGAAACATCCGACCGTTGTACAACGGCTCTTTTATTAATATATATATATATATATATATATATTTATTTTAAACACTATATATACCTTATTTTTACAACAAAGAAAAAAACACTCACCCCACTCACTATCTTTTATATATTCTTTTCCTTCATCTATATTTAAAAAAAAAATAGTTGCCATGAGTTCTACATCGGATGAGGAAAATGTTGGAAACTTTTTTCTTAGCGCGATGCTTGAGACGGCGAAATTTATTTCCGAGATGGAAGAAGATGACGAAGACGAAGGAACTTCACAACAAAAAACAAGGCCCTCTGCGTTAAATAAAGATCGCAAAAGGGTTATTCCCTACAATAATTTGATTATATAACAACACTTAATCATGCTCTAAACTTGACTAAACGGGTATATAATTTTTTTTACAATTTATAATTTAAAAATTAATTGGTGTTATAAGTTTTGTTAATTATTTTTAGGATTGTTTTGTATAATTTAGTAAAGTTAGTTTTCAAACTTTATTTAAGGTGCACATGATCGTTTGGTGGGTGACTATTTTGCTGAAAACTGTGTGTACATTGACGGACAATTTAGGCGTCGGTTTCGAATGAGTCGTCGATTGTTCGTACGTATTGCCAATGATATGGCTAAATATGATGAGTTTTTCACACTACGCTACGATACTAGAGGGAGAAGGGGTTTTACTACGTTTAAAAAATGCACTTCAGCACTTCATCAATTAGAGTATGACACTGATAGTGATTCATGGGATGCATATTTAAGGACGTCCGCTAGAATGAGTCAGGAGTGTTTGTGTGAATTTTCCAAAGGTATCGTGAACCTATATAGCAAGGTGTATTTGCGTAGACCAACGAAGAAGGATATCGAAAAGTTGTATGCATTCCATGAAGAGAGACATGGATTTCCCGGCATGCTAGGAAGTATTGATTGTACGCATTGGCCATGGCGTAATTGCCCTACTGCATGGTGCGACCAATTTATACGTGGTGATATAGGTTATCCCTCAATAATCTCAAAAGCCGTTTGCTCACAAGATTTATGGGTTTGACATGCCTTTTATGGGGTTGTAGGTTCAAACAATGATCTCAACGTTCTAGCAAGATCTGAGATTTTTGACGACATCATTAGAGGTAATGGCCCTGATTCTTCTTTTATGCTCAATTGGGTGTCATACACGCACACGAGTATTACCTAGCCGACAGTAAATATCCAACCTATACGGCTATTGTTAAAACTATTCATGATCTCACTAATGAAAAAAGTTTTTTTTTTTTTTGCAAAGTGCCAAGAAGCGGCAAGAAAAGATGTCGAACGTGTGATAAAGTCAAAATGGGGGATAATACAACAACCAGCTCGTGCATGGGAACCAAAAAAATTGAGATACATTATGTATGCTTGTACAATGCTACATAACATGCTTATTGAAGACGAAGGTCGAGCAATATGCGAATACGATCCGAATGACATTAATGGGAATGTTGAGCCGGTTGACGAGGAGCAAAAAGACTCAAATTTGTGGGCATTACGCAATGAGTATGTACATGGAAACCTATGTACGAATTTAATCGACCATATCTGGAATAACATCAGTGCCGATCCCCTTGATGACAATTAGCCTAAAATCATCATCTACACCAATCTAAAAAATGCAGATAAAGTTTCGTCTATGTTTTTTTGTGAATTAAACCTTTGTTAGTTGAACATTTAAGTATTTGACACATTAGCAAATCCTTTTAATTAGATATGCAAGTGAAAAACCTTCCAATATAGAAAAAGTTAGAAATCAAAACCGCAATATAGAAATGTAACAAGACCCATGTAATTCTTTCGATTTTGAATCTTTAATTCTACATGTTCTTACATGAACGTAGCATAATTCAAGTTCTTATATTCATTCTGTAAATTGGTTACGACTCATGTCAACAATTAGCATTTCATTACATCATAAAAGAACCTTCCAATAAAATAAATTGCATTTTGTTCACTAAACCAAAAGGAATAAAATCCTCCAAAAATGTACATCTTCATTTGGACCATGAAAAAGAATCCCTTCACACCCGAAAAGGGCGAAAACCGGTCGAAACATCAACCACGATTTCATCGATCAACGTCTCGACAATATCCCACTCCACCTTAGCACCCGTCTCATACGCTTCAATCTCAAAGTCACTCCATTGTCCCGATCCACGACTCATGTCCATCGGGACCACTACCTCGTCCGATGCCGCACCCATCCACCCTCTCACCTCCTCCACAACTTCATAAACTAAACTATCAAAACCCATGAATGGAGGGAGGTTCATCCATGCTCTAAATCCACATTTCGCGTATCGGACATATTTCGACTCCAAATATTCTATTAGGGAATCAAAGACGAAGCGTTTAAGTTGATATCGCGCATTTGAGTTCTTAGACCCGAGAAAGTTGCCAAATCTTGTCCACATTACCTTTGTAAGAGTGTCGAGTTCGAGTAGAAGGTCGCATATGAAGAACGAGTTTATTTCATTCGGGTTATGTGGCGTTTGACTGCCTAGGACTAGCTCGGAGTTGAAGATGATTTCTTTTATGTTTCGTTTCGTTTTGGAATTAACAAGATCTATGCTGCATAATACTTGTGAAATATACGTTAGAAAGTCAGTTACCAACTTGCTATGGGTGTTCTCTTTTCTTAACACGACACCAGAACAAAACGGGTCGGTCTCTGATTCTTGATATTGTGATTCGTCGTCGTATGAGTAACTCATGGAGTCCGCGTGTTGTGTGCGTACTTGAATCAGAAAATTAAACAAAAAATTAAAATGCAATTGTCTAATAGTTGCAAAACGGGTCAGCCCAAGTTGGTCGGCACACAAACACTTTTTCATTTTCCGGTTTCCCTCTTTCCTGATTTTTAAAAATATTTGCGTTTTATAATGATACTTCAGGTTCGGGTCAAAACGGGCCAGGCCAGGTTGGCGGACCCAAAAACACACTTTCGTTTTCTGTTTTACTTTTTCCTAAATTTGACAAATATTTTGTGTTATATTGATAATTAAGTAGGTTCTATTGATTCTAAACAGATTTTAACCTGTTTTCAAACCGACCCGTTTTACTGACAAACGGGTCAAAACCGATACTAAACTTTATACTGCAAGAACCTGAAAACAAAAGTCTTACCTGAACTATCTTCAAAACTGCTGGAGCAACAGCTGTCATTTGAAAACGAAGCTTCATAGCGTGATGAAGGAAAACACACGGGCTGCAAACAGAAGCCGGTGCAGTGGTCATGCTCGCAACTGTGATGGTTCCTATCATTTTGAGTCCTCCCATATATTCCTGATTCATACCCTGCAACTGTCACCGATAATGGTTTCTGCACATGTATATTTTCATAGCTCGGATTTGGTGGAACCCGTTTGCGTGAAGTTGTGTTACAAGGAGTAGCATTCGGGTTTTTCTTCATTGGAGAACTGAACCTAAATGTCATCCCATCATCATGGTTCTTGTTGACAATTTGTCCCCGATAATCTTGTTTCGATTGAGCAGTACTAACCATTCTTGGCCCGTTAATCGAAGAACCGACTATACCACAACTTTCCCATTGTGTTCTAGTATGCATTACTCTCCTTTTCGGCCTTGGAGATGAGCAATTAACACGCGCGCTTTCAAACTTCATATCCCCACCTTTAGGCATGACCCTTGACCGTGTTTGACCACTTAAACCCGTGTTCATTTTCACCTGGTCTCGGTTATCTTCCTGAAAATAACCACGATCAATCGATACACCATTGGTCGAAAACTCGTGTTCTTGACCATATCTCAAGTTACTACCATTCGTGTTCTTGATCATATCTCTCTTTGATGTAGACTCCGCATCAATCAAATTGCCACAGTTTTTACAAGATGCATGTCTACTCAATAGATCAAGATCTTCACCTTTAACGGGCTCCAATCTGAGCCCGTTTCCCAACGGTCTTCGTGCTCTCTGACCGTAACTAATGACATATTTGGACTTGTTTCTGGCCTGCAACCCGGGTTCCAAGATTCTAGTGGCAGCACCAATTAACCGCGATGAATTCCTCTTTCCGCGATGACTAGTACTCGTTACAGGCGATGCGAGTTTCGGGTGATGATGCTTTCTTGATTGAGATAAAACATGTTTTAACTGCAATGCTTCTGCTCCAAATCTGGTCACAGATTTTCTATCCACTATTGCTGTCCTTTGAATCTTTTGAGGCCTAAACTCGCTAGAATCATGTTTATGAGGCTTAAACTCGTCGGAATGATCTTTATGAGGCTTATCGTGGTGCACCGGTGGCATAGACTCCAGCCCCATGAGTCTAGCAACCAGATTAGGAGTTTGAACTCCGTTAACATCGTTTTTGTTCTTATTTGGGAAGCCTCCACTGTTTTCATTAGCAATCTAAACCAGTAGAATATCAGGAATAAGAACCACATGATCATGGTGACGATTTGAACCAGACATTTGGGAAGAAAGTGACGGACCGCATGGGATGTAAACGAGCCGAGCTAAGCCAGTTGGACTTGGACTCCGCTCGTTTACAAACCAAGCCAGGCCAGCTCAGCTGGTTGAGCTCGGCATGTCAAAAACTTGAGGCTAGTTGTTTATTTTTATAAACATCTTAATTTTTGTATATTTTTACACACTAAAATACATAAAACCAAAAAAAATATTTTTAACATCCATGTAATTGATAATTTATAAACTCCAAAATTTATATTTTATAATATATTTATTTTAACATTTGAATTATAATTTATAGATCAATTTAGGCTTTAACTTAAACGGGTCAAACGAGTAAGCCAACAAACGAGCTTACCTTAGCCCGGACTCGTTTATCTTAACGAACTGCAATTTTGAACTCAAGCACGGCTCATCAAAAGCTAGAGTAAGATCATAGCTCGTCAAGCCAACTCGTTTATTTTTAAAAC